>CM059434.1:124839247-126039247 GCA_030390025.1 Squalus acanthias
TGTGTGTGTGTGTGAGTGTGTGTGTGAGAGTGTGAGGGTGTGTGTGTGTGTGAGTGTGTGTGAGAGTGCATGTGTGAGTGTGTGTGAGGGTGTGTGTGTGAGAGAGAGTGTGTGTGTGTGTATCTGTGTGTGTGTGAGTGTGTGAGGGTTTTAGTGTGTAAGGGTGTGAGTGTGTGCGTGTGTGAGGGTGTGTGTGTGTGTGAGGTGTGTGAGTGTGAGAGAGAATGTGTGTGTGAGAGTGTGTGTGTGTGTGAGGGTGTAGTGTGTGTGTGAGGCTGTAGTGTGTGTGTGTGTGAGTGTGTGTATGAGTGTGAGTGTGTCAGAGTGTAGTGTGTGTGCGTGTGTGAGGGTGTGTGTGGGGGGGTGTGTGTGAGGGCTTGAGGGTGTGTGTGTGAGGGTGTGAGTGTGTGTCTGAGTGTGAGTGTGTGAGAGTGTAGTGTGTGAGAGTGTAGTGTGTGTGAGGGTGTGTGTGAGTGTGTGAGAGTGTAGTGGGTGTGAGGGTGTGTGTGAGAGAGTGTGTGTCTGTGAGTGTGTGTGTGTGTGGGTGTGTGTGTGTTTGTGTGTGTGTGAGTGCGTGTGTGTGTGAGTGTGTGTGTGTGTGAGTGTGTGTGTGTGAGGGTGTGAGTGTGTGTGTGTGTGTGAGTGTGTGTGTGAGTGTGAGGGTGTGTGTGAGTGTATGTGTGAGTGTGAGTGTGTGTGTGAGGTTGTGTGTCTGTGAGGGTGTGTGTGAGTGTATGTGTGTGTGTGTGTGTGTGTGAGGGTGTGTGTGTGTGTGAGTGTGTGTGTGAGTGTGTGAGGGTGTGTGTGTGAGGGTGTGTGTGCGTGAGTCTGTGTGTGTGTGTGTGTGTGAGGGTGTGTGTGAGTGTATGTGTGTGTGAGGGTGTGTGTGTGTGTGAGGGTGTGTGTGCGTGAGTCTGTGTGTGTGTGTGTGTGAGGGTGTGTGTGAGTGTATGTGTGAGGGTGTGTGTGTGTGTGAGGGTGTGTGTGTGAGGGTGTGTGTGCGTGAGTCTGTGTATGTGTGTGTGTGAGGGTCTGTGTGTGTGTGAGGGTGTGTGTGTGTGTGTGTGAGTGTGTGTGTGAGGTTGTGTGTCTGTGAGGGTGTGTGTGAGTGTATGTGTGAGTGTGTGTGTGTGTGAGGGTGTGTGTGTGTGTGTGAGTGTGTGTGTGAGGTTGTGTGTCTGTGAGGGTGTGTGTGAGTGTATGTGTGAGTGTGTGTGTGTGTGAGGGTGTGTGTGTGTGAGTGTGTGACGGTGTGTGTGTGAGGGTGTGTGTGCGTGAGTCTGTGTGTGTGAGTGTATATGTATGTGTATGTGAGGGTGTGTGTGTGTGAGGGTGTGTGTGTGAGTGTGTGAGGGTGTGTGTGTGTGTATGTGTGTGTGTGTGTGAGGGTGTGTGTGTGTGTAATCTGTGTGTGTGAGGGTGTAATGTGTGTGTGTGTGTGAGGGTGTAATGTGTGTGTGTGTGTGTGAGGGTGTAATGTGTGTGTGTGTGTCCAATTTCTGAATGAGGAAATTAGTATCAGTGTCTAAATGCACGACATCATTGCCTCACCCTGCAGAAACCCAAGATCCCATACCACCCTTCAAAGGAGAGCAGGTAATTTTCACTTTGTTCTACATGCCTCCCTCAACCATCTTTGAAATTGGCCATTGCTTTGAGGCTATTTGTGGGACCTTGCTGTGCGCAAAATGGCTACCACCTACATAACATGTCATCGCAACTCAAATTAATTAATTGTATCTGCGGTGCCTTGAGATGTTCACAGAATCATATAGCACAGAAGGAGGCCATTCCGCCTATCGTGCTTGTGTCGGCTCTTTGAAAGAGCGATCCAGTTAGTCCCACTCCCCCACCCTTTCCCCATAACCCTGCACTTTTTGCTCCTTCAAGCATTTATCCAATTCCCTTTTGAAAGTTACTATTGAATCTGCTTCCACCGCCCTTTCAGGCAGCGCGTTCCAGATCACAACAACTCACTGAGAACTATAGTAAGGTACTATAAAAATACAAGTCTTTTTTTTACTTTTAAGAACATCAACTTGCATCTACTGGAATGAAAAGTGCCACCTGAAGCAGCAATTGGGACCATAAAGGCAGTTATGGCGTGGGGTAACTTGGGGAAGGTCACTCGAGTACACTGGTCCCAGGTGAACCACGCTGGACTATGAATCACTAGGATTTAGGAGCTGATGGTTAAAGGAGGAGAAAATCGGAGGGGGAAGGAAACTGGGTGCCTCTGTGGACAGGATTACTACAGGCAAGGTTGTCCTTTCAGAAAATAAAAATAGTATTGCATTAAAGGTAACTTCACGAATGAATTAGGTGGAGGCCCAGCTTAACAGCGCAGAAAGTCAGACCTACAGGAAGATCACATCGGTGTCTTGCAGGAAGATCTGGAAGGCCTCGATGTAAGGAGCTTCATTGAACAAGCCTTTGTTCAAATGTTGGGATCGGTCAGAAATCCAAGATAAAATGCGGCCATTCGGACGATCTATAAGAGCTCCTTAAGTCCCGTTGGCTTTTCTTGACGTATAGGCCATGATGGTGCAAGGTGCAAATAAACACACAATTCGTGAAACCCGGCAGTTACAGCAAGATGGGGACTGCTGGATCCAGGCGGTAAGTGCCTTTACATCTACCTCCTGGATTCCTACTTAACACCACCCCCCCCCGCCCCGCGCGATAGGAGACCCCCTCACGAGGCCTCCGATCACCACCACCCACCCCCCAGGCATTCCCCAGCAATGATACTGAGGCTAGCCACTATCCTCCGGTGGCCGGCCATGATCTTCCCTTCACCCCCATCATCCGTCCCCGCCCGATCCATTTAACGGCCCCCCACGTGAACCTGTGGCCGCAGGCCTACCCGCCCACAGCCTCTCAATCTGGCACTCACTCAGCACTGCACTGGAGTGTCAGCCTAGATTTTTGTGCTCAAGTCCCTGGAGTGGGAGTTGAACCTACAACCTTCGGACTCAGAGACGAGAGTGCTATCAACTGAGCCACGGCTGACTTGAAGCCCCTTAAAGTAATTTGTGCAGTTTGGTAAGGAGGAAAGGGTTTCTTTTTATTTTCTTGACTTCCATCTTCTAAAATGCTACAGTCAATAATTTGATGCTTTAATGTGGATCAAGAATGATCAACATCAACTTGGTCGATCTGAAGAACATACTTGAACTGTTAATTGTGTTTTGACTGTATTTATAACTTTTGACAATTACAGTCACTTCAGTCATACGTTCTCTTCCCTGATTCTCTTATTATAATTACACATACGGCTGGACATTATATAAGCAGTAAGAAATATTTTGCATGGCCTCCACCATCTTAATTGCCACATGTAGGGATTTGGTGGCACAGTTCATCAGAACATCTTTTGGACCTGGGTATAAATCCGTGCCAGACCATTGAGGTGAAGGTTGTTTCGTCTCTGTGCCAGCTGTAATTGCTCTCAACAGAATTGATTCATAAGAAAAATACTGCAGATGAAATCTGAAATAAAAATGCAAAATGCTGGAAACACTCAACAACAACAACAACAACTTGTATTTGTATAGCACCTTTAACATAGTAAAACGTCCCAAGGCGCTGCACAGGAGTGTTATAAGACAAAAAATTTGACACCGAGCCACATAAGGAGAAATTAGGGCAGGTGACCAAAGGCTTGGCCAAAGAGGTAGGTTTTAAGGAGCATCTTAAAGGAGGAAAGAGAGGTAGAGAGGCGGAGAGGTTTATGGAGGGAATTCCAGGGCTCAGGGCCTAGGCAGCTGAAGGCACGGCCACCAATGGTTGAGCGATTATAATCAGGGATGCTATAATCAGCAGGCCAGGCAGCATCTGTGGAGAGAGAAACAGAGTTAACGTTTCAGATCGATTACCTTTCATCAGAATCAAAATTAATTCATATTGTCTCAATCTAGTCTTTAACAGAAGTCCACAACGCAACACAAAATTGTCCACATTTTGGGAATAAACTGGCAGTCTTGACCGGAGAGGCTGTTGTGGGAGCTGTAAAATAACACATTGGCGAGGTGGTGGCTATTCTATAATATTAAGGCACACATTCTTGGGGCAATGAAGAGGTGTTTTAATGTCCATCTATCGTGTGCTATATCTGAACTTCAATGCTTAATGGTGAGACTGGATGCAACTGTGGGCAAGAGTTCCTGTTTTGGCAGTGCCTCTTCCTCCCTCTCTCGTGTACCCATTTTTAAATTTTTTTTAAATGTATTTATGTAGTTCCTGACTCCAGCTTGGCTGAGCATAACTGGAACTTGCTCGTAGGCTTCTTTGCTGAGAAACTGAAGTGAAGAGCCATAGTAAAGAACACCGAGATTGAAAAGAGAAGACTAGATCAATCAGGAAGTATTGATTAGGTGACATCGATCTTGAGTTTGAAATGGCTGGTGTTAAAAATGACTTTTAGTGGCCAATTTATCCTCTTTGCATCTTTTAAGACTCATCAATGAACTGTGATTTTGAAGAAAGCAAATCTGGATATATTCACATCTTTGACCCTGAACATCTGTGGAAAATGAATACTTGGATCAGCACTGCAATTGCCAGAAGATAATTAAATAAAAGTTATTCTGGGCCAGAGTCAAAAACAACACGTATTTATTATAACAGTATATGTGGCGAGTTTCCTGACCATTATCAACTTTGAACAGCTGTAATATTGTACTGATATGGTATCTGCTTTGAAAGAACATGTATGTATATAGAGCTTTCTTCACACTTAAAAAATAGGCCTAGTATCATGAAGTAGATAGTGAGGCCACATTCCTATCTCAGTGGTCCTTGGCTCAATGGTAGCACTCTCGCCTCTGAGTCAGAAGTTGGTGGGTTCACATCCCGCTCACAGTAGTCCAGAACACACAATCTAGGCTGACACTCCAGTGTTGCACTGAGGGAGTGCTGCACTGTCAGAGATGCTATATTTTTGGATGAGACGTTAAACCTAGGTCCGGTCTGCCCTCTCAGGTGGATGTAAAAGATGCCATGGTATTAGTTGAAGAAGAGCAGAGGAGTTCTACTCGTGTCCTGGCCAATATTTATCCCTCATCCAACATTCCAAAATCACTAAAAACGGATGATCTGGTCATTGCCCTCATTGCTGTTTGTGGGAGCTTGCTGTGCACAAATTGGCTGCCGCATTTCCTGCATTACAACAGTGACTCCACTTCAAAAGTACTTCATTAGTTGTAAAGAGCTTTGCGACATCCTGCGATTGTGAAAGGTGTTATATAAATGCAAATTTTTTCTTTATCTATCCTTAAGTATGTTCATTTAAAAGTTCTCTCTAAGGAAATATCAAACTCATTCAGCAGGATGATATTTTTTTGAGCTTTTTCTCTCCTCAAAGGGGAACTGTGTTTGCTCCCTTCCCTCTCAGAAGCAATCTTATTTAGTTGCCTCTTTATAACAAGATACTCAGGCCTCGAGCTCCAAACAAAAGGAGGTGAACAGACAATTCAGACTTTACACAGAGTGTGGTGAATATATGGAATAGTCTGGAGAGGCAGTGGAACCAGATAGTGTCGGCCAATTCAAGAGGGAGCTGGATAGATATTTGGCAGAGAAAGTGATGAGGGACTTCATTTACGTGGATAGACAAGAGAAGCTGGGGTTGTTCTCCTTAGAAACATAGAAAAATAGAAGCAGGAGTAGGCCATTCGGCCCTTCGAGCCTGCTCCGCCATTCAATATGATCATGGCTGATCCTCTATCTCAACACCATATTCCCGCTCCCTCCCCATACCCCTTGATGCCTTTTGTGTCTAGAAATCTATCTATCTCCTTCTTAAATATATTCAGTGACTTGGCCTCCACAGCCTTCTGTGGTAGAGAATTCCACAGGTTCACCGCCCTCTGAGTGAAGAAATTTCTCCTCATCTCAGTCCTAAATGTCCTACCCCGTATCCTGAGACTGTGACCCCTCGTTCTAGACCCCCCCAGCCAGGGGAAACATCCTCCCTGCATCCAGTCTGTCTAGCCCTGTCAGAATTTTATACGATTCAATGAGATCCCCTCTCATTCTTCTAAACTCTGTTGAATACAGGCCTAGTCGACCCAATCTCTCCTCATACGACAGTCCTGCCATCCCAGGAATCAGTCTGGTGAGCCTTCGCTGCACTCCCTCTGTGGCAAGTATATCCTTTCTTAGGTAAGGAGACCAAAACTGCACACAGTACTCCAGGTGTGGTCTCACCATGGCCCTGTACAACTGTAGTAAGCCATCCTTGCTCCTGTACTCAAATCCTCTTGCAATGAAGGCCAACATACCATTTGCCTTCCTAACTGTTTGCTGCACCTGCATGTTTGCTTTCATTGACTGGTGTACAAGGACACCCAGGTCCCTTTGTACATCAGCATTTCTCAATCTATCACCATTTAAATAATACTCTACCTTTCTGTTTTTCCTACCGAAGTGGATAACTTCACATTTATCCACGTTATACTGCATCTGCCATGTATTTGCCCACTCACTCAACTTGTCTAAATCGCCTTGAAGCCTCTTTGCATCCTCCTCACAACTCACAATCCCACCTAGTTTCATGTCATCAGCAAACTTGGAAATATTACATTTGGTTCCCTCATCCAAATCATTGATATATATATTGTGAATAGCTGGGGCCCAAGCACTGATCCCTGCGGTACCCCACTAGTCACCGCCTGCCACCCTGGAAAAGATCCATTTATTCCTACTCTCTGTTTCTTGTCTGTTAACCAATTTTCAATCCATTCCAGTATATTACCCCCAATCCCATGTGCTTTAATTTTGCACACTAACCTCTTATGTGGGACTTTATCAAAGGCGTTCTGAAAATCTAAATACACCACATCCACTGGTTCTCCCTTGTCTATTCTACCAGTTACATCCTCAAAAACCTCCAGTAGGTTTGTCAAACACGATTTCCCTTTCATAAATCCATGTTGACTTTGTCTAATCTCGTTGATATTTTCTAAGTGTCCTGTTATCACATCCTTTATAATAGACTCTAGCATTTTCCCTACTACTGATGTTAGGCAGGGAAGGTTGAGAGGCGATTTGATAGAAGTGTTCAAAAACATGAGGGGTCCAGACAGAGTAGTTAGAGAGAAACTGTTCCCATTGGCGGAAGGGTCGAGAACCAGAGAACACAGATTCAAGGTGATTGGCAAAAGAATCAAAGGCGGCGCGAGGAAAAACTTTTTTTCACAGCGAGTGGTTATGATCTGGAATGCACTGCCTGAGAGGATGGTGGTGGCTGATTCAATCGTGGCTTTCAAAAGGGAATTGGATAAGTACCTGAGGGAAAAAAATTTGCAGGGCTACGGGGAAAGGGGAGGGGTAGTGGGACTGGCTGAAGTTCTCTTGCAGAGAGCCGGCACAGGCTCGACGGGCCGAATGGCCTCCTCCTTGCTGTAACCATTCCATGATTCTATGATTGAAGGGTATGGGAGAGGGTGGTGCAGGCCCAAGGAGATTGACCACAATGGACTCTTCTGGTCCTGTCCACTCCCATTTTCCCATGAAAACGTTCACCATGTTAAAAGAGTATATTGAGAATTGCTTCCCTGTATTGACTTTGCATGTTCTCAAGTTGTGTGCATGCAGACAACCTTGTATTTTACCCATTGTTACTGAATTGGCATGGGCCCGTTTGGTAAGTAGCTATGTTTTAAACCCTGCCATTCTCTGCTTAGTAAATTAAGTCCCTGCCATAGCACATTGGTTTGGTCTTGTTTCAGTATGGAGCGTACAATACTCAGTTTATGGCCTATGAAATCTAACTGCACATATGATGATTCCCTGTCTGTAATGACACTGCCATGCTGTTTGATAAAAATGAGAAGTCGCACAACACCAGGTTATAGTCCAACAGATTTATTTAATTTTACAAGCTTTCGGAGCTGTCGCTCCTTCCTCAGGTAAGTTAGCAGTGAGAGAATCTCCCAGAATTCACAATTTAAACACAGACAAAATCTATTCAAATCTTTCCCTACATCAAAGACACACTAAGAGCACAGCCAAGACAATGAGATGTGTCCCAGGGGGTCAAACGTGTCCAACGCCGGCATCTCCACATCATGCTGTTTGATGGGAGCTCTGTGACAAGCCAGAAAAAAGCCCAGCAGATCCAAATCGAGCTCGCAACTTCCGAGGTGCAGAGTGATGTCACAATTTCATCAGTAGAGGGCAATAACATTCAATCCTCAGATAATAGCATCACCAATTCCACAAAGGAACCAATATGAATAACTTTTGAATGGTTGCTGACACGTTTGCAGACTGTACTGAGACTGAAAACATTCCCTGACAGCGTCCTTGACCCTCCCCTTGCACTCCCGATCCCTCGCCCTCCCGCCCCCTCACCCTCCCGCCCCCTCCCGCCCCCTTGCCCTCCCACCCCCCTCGCCCTCACGCCCCCCTCGCTCTCCCACCCCCTCCTGCCCCCATCACCCTCCCATCCCCTCGCCCTCCCGCCCCCTCGCCCTCCCGCACCCACGCCCTCCCGCCCCCTCGCCCTCCCGCCTCCTCGCCCCCTCGCCCTCCCGCCCCCTCACACTCCTGTCCCCCTCGCCCTCCCGCCTCCTCGCCCTCCCGCCCCCTCGCCCTCCCGCCCCCTCACACTCCTGTCCCCCTCGCCCTCACGCCTCCTCGCCCTCCCGCACCCTCGCCCTCCCGCCCCCTCGCCCTCCCGCACCCTCGCCCTCCCGCCCCCTCGCCCTCCCGCCTCCTCGCCCCCTCGCCCTCCCGCCCCCTCACACTCCTGTCCCCCTCGCCCTCCCGCCTCCTCACCCTCCCGCCTCCTCGCCCTCCCGCCCCCTCGCCCTCCCGCCCCCTCACACTCCCGCCCCCCTCACCCACCCGCCCCCCTCACCCTCCCTCCCCCTCTCACCCTCCCACCCCCTCACACTCCCGCCCCCTCGCCCTCCCGCTCCCTCACACTCCCATTCCCCTCGCCCTCCCCCCTCCCGCCCCCTCACCCACCCGCCCCCTCACCCTCCCGCCCCCTCTCACCCTCCCACCCCCTCGCCCTCCTGCCCCCTCACCCTCCCGCCCCCTCGCCCTCCCGCCCCCTCACACTCCTGTCCCCCTCACCCTCCCGCCCCCTCACACTCCCGTCCCCCTCGCCCTCCCGCCCCCTCACCCTCTCACCCCCTCCCGCCCCCTTGCCCTCCCGCCCCCCTCGCCCCCCCTCGTCCTCACGCCCCCTTGCCCTCCCACCCCCTCCCGCCCCCTCTCACCCTCCCACCCCCTCTCGCCCTCCCGCCCCCCTCACCCTCCCAACCCCCTCCACCCACCTCTTGCTGTTCTGCTCTTGCAGTTTCAGTTGGCCATGCTGTGTCTGTTGGCACTCACTGTAAGATTCAGGTTTTTGATAGCTGGGATTGTTCTGCTTAGAGCAGAGAAGGTTATTGTAAATTTAATAGAGATGTTCAAAATTATGAAGGGTTTTGCCAGAGTAAGTAAGGAGAAACTCTTTCTGCCGGCATGAGATTGGATAACCAGAGGACACGAATTTAAAATAATTGACAAAAAATCCAGGGGGGAATGAGGAGGGGAATTGTTTTGATGCAGCGAGTTGTTATGCATTACATAAAAAGGCAGTGGAAGCAGATTCAGTAACTTTCAAAAGGGAACTGGATATTTATTTGAAAAGGAAAAATTTGCAGTTCAATTGGACAGGAGCAGGGGAAGCGGCATTAATTGGATAGCTCTTTCATGGAGCCGGCACAGACACGATGGGCAGTATGGCCTCCTTCAGCCCTGTACGATTCTATACAGCAGCCCTGCAAAACACCTCTTATGTCCGGGGTGTAGCTAGCCACTTGAAGTTTGTACAAACCCACTGCTCCTCCTCTCACCAGCCCCGCGTCCCCAGGACTCGAACACAGACACGCACTTCACCGCCATCGCTGGGCTTTGCTGCCTCCTCTCCTCTGAAATGAGAAGTCGCACAACACCAGGTTATAGTCCAAAAGTTTTATTTAAAATTACGAGCTTTCGGAGCTCCGCTCCTTCTTCAGGTACAGGTACAGTGAGGGAATCGATTACACAGTATATATACACAGAGAACAATGTGTCTGCAGAGATACAATCTGTTAGGGGGGCATTACATCAAAGACACAGCAGAGTACAGCTAAGACAATGAGGTGGGTCACAGGGGGTCCAACGTGTCAAATGCTGCCGTCTGCAGTTAAGCTTTTAACTTTTAACTTTAACTTTTAACGTTTTTCCAGTTTTTAAAAAAAAAGTTAAAAGCTTAACTGCAGACGGCAGCATTTGACACGTTGGACCCCCTGTGACCCCACCTCATTGTCTTAGCTGTACTCTGATGTGTCTTTGATGTAATGCCCCCCGTAACAGATTGTATCTCTGCAGACAAATTGTTCTCTGTGTATATATACGGTGTAATCGATTCCCTCACTGTACCTGTACCTGAAGAAGGAGCGGAGCTCCGAAAGCTCGTAATTTTAAATAACACTGTTGGACTATAACCTGGTGTTGTGCGACTTCTCATTTTTGTCCACCCCAGTCCAACACCGGCATCTCCACATCATGTCCTCTCCTCTGGACATGGTGGCAGCGGACAAGCAGCTCTCTGATTCTCTCCCCCCTGCTGCAGTGCGGCTTGGCGTGTTGGGGTGGCGGGGGGGGGGGGGCGGGGAGCTGCGGGTTCATTCCTCTTCAGCCATCCACCCTTCCCCGTCATTACGTATGGCTTGGGAGCCCTTCACTGAGAGAGGTAGCACTGTCCCATGTTTATGCCAGCTGCGATTGGCAACTGTTGTGACACTTTCCTCGTTCCAAAGCTGCCCTTGTTATGACTCTTGCTGTTCCTCTTTTCATAAGACGTCAATTTATTTATTGCCGTCCTTTGTTATTTAAAAAAAAAATCACTCGCTGGATTTTCAATTTGGAAAAGAAAATGTCGGAAGAGTATCATTCATTCTTCTCGAGACCTGAACTGTGCTCTCCTACACGAGTTCCAGCAGGTGCTGAAAGGCAGTGTCAGTGTGTGGCAATTACTGTACGGTGTCTGCTTTCTATTCGATCGTGTTTGAATGGAGCTTTATGCAGAACGTCGGGAGTTGAATCTTTAGCTCACCTTCATCCTTCAGATGTGGGACTGCCTCCGACACAAAAACCGCAGCAGTTTAGCAAACCTCGCAGTGGATCAGCACCGTAACCAGCCACGTGAGCTGCTCGGTAACAGGTTTGACCCCTGGTCTGCGGGTTCAAGTCCCACTCCAGAGACTTGAGCTCAAAAATCTAGGCTGGCACTCCAGTGCAGTGCTGTCGGAGGAGCCGTCTTTCAGATGAGACGTTAAACCGAGGCCCCGTCTGCTCTCTCAGGTGGACGTAAAAGATCCCGTGGCACTATTTCGAAAAAGAGTAGGGGAGTTATCCCCTGGTGTCCTGGGGCCAATATTTATCCCTCAATCAACATCTAAAACAGATTATCCGGTCATTATCACATTGCTGTTTGTGGGAGCTTGCTGTGCGCAAATTGGCTGCCACGTTTCCTACATTACAACAGTGACTACACTTCAAAAAGTACTTCATTGGCTGTAAAGCGCTTTGAGACGTCCGGTGGTCGTGAAAGGCGCTATAGAAATGCAAGTCTTTCTTTTTCTGCTCTGTGCTGAAAGAGATGAGCTCAGACACAGCAGCAGAGGTTGGCCTTCTGACGATTGGCCTCAATGCCTCTGGGGGAAGGAGGGACAAATTTCAGCCAAGATTCCCATAAATGCACTTCCCCGATTTCCATCGTCCCACCATTGGCGGCCGTGCCTTCAGCTGCCGAGGCCCTAGGCTGAGGAATTCCCTCCCTAAACCTCTCCACCTCTCTAAACCTTTACAGGAACGCACAAGGCCACTGTGAATTGCAAAATATGAGAGGGGAATATGATGGAAATGGCACTGACACAGGCAATATGAAACCAGCACCACCAGCAGAAGCATCCCCGAATTTCATTGCTCCAACATTGGCGGCCGTGTCTTCAGCTGTCTAGGCCCTAAACCGTGGAATTCCTTCCCTGAACCTCTCCGCCTCTCTCTCCTCCTTTAAAACCTACCTCTTTGACCAAGCTTTCGGTCACCTGGCCTAATATCTCCTTATGTGGCTCGGTGTCAAATTTTGCCTGCTTACACTCCTGTGAAGCGCCTTGGGACGTTTTACTACATTAAATGCGCTATATAAATGCAAGTTGCTATTGTTGTTGTTCCTCACCTTTGCTTAGTGACCGCTGCATGTGTGCAGACATTGGCTGCGGAGAAGATGGGGCTTGGCCGTGAGGCCCGCCATTGTCAAAGAGCTTACTGACCTGCTGTGTCTGAGCTTGCACTTGAACAAGTTGGTCCAGGTAGCGCAGGACCACTGGCACCTGAGTAATGATACCCCAACAAAGATTTAATGCCTTGAGGACAGTGGGGGGGGGAGCCTGGGAACTGGGGCGGGCAGGGAGGACGAAGCAGTTAAACAGCTCGGTTTTTTTCACTCTTCTACTTCAGCAATAATTACAGCTCATAACTGTGAAAAAAAGCCGGAAAAGTTGAAAATGACGTTTGCAGAAATTACAGCCTTAAATACCAGTTACCATCTGGTGTCTAATCTCGCCCAGTCACATGCAGAGTATTTTTTTCTTTTTGCTGCATGCTGTAAACTTTGTCGCGCTCCTCGCCTCCCAAAGTTTCACAATATCTTACTTCCCGAAATATTTGTTGGTCGTCTGAACAGCTTGCAACGTGCGGGAGTGCAAAGGCCATCTGCCAGGGCGAGTGGCTTTTAGTGAGCTCTGTAAAGCTCGTTAACATCGTGCCTCCTCCTCCTCCTCCCCCCTTTCTCTACAAGATAACTTACCGCTATAGCGCCGCCATTAGACAGGAAATGAACACTTTTTTTCCAGCCAGATACTGGGGTACTGCTGGACAGAATGGCACCAATAACTGAACTAAACAGACCGCAGCAATAGATGCATATTAATGCCTTCAGCATACCAGACCAAAAAGAAAAGAAAGAAAGACTTGCATTTATATAGCGCCTTTCACGACCACCGGACGTCCCAAAGCGCTTTACAGCCAATGAAGTACTTTTTTGAAGTGTAGGGGGCGATTTTGTCAATGGGGGCGCGTTGGAGGCGGGACTGCTGCTTGTCGGGTTTTAGTCCCGCCTCCATGGACTTGTGGCCAACCCACGCTATTTTCCCTTGATTGACCTTGTTAAACCCACCCAGATTCGGCCATTTTCCCGGCAGTCCCGCCTCCAAACCCGCCTCCCCAGGGCTGGCAAGATCGTGCCTGTAGTCACTGTTGTAATGTAGGACATGACGTATATTCTACACAGCTAGCAGTAACCAACTTGGTGAACTTTTAGACACACACAATTGAAACCATCACTGTTGGTGATCACAAGATGGATGCAAATGAGGAAGACCATTCAGCCCATCTTAGCCCATCCATCCATCCATCCATCCATCCATCCATCCATCCATCCATCCATCCATCCATCCATCCATCCATCCAGACCAAATCTTCAAAGCATTTTGTCTGTTATGGTTTATTTGCTGGATTCTTTTTTACGAGTCACAGTACCCAGAGGGTTAAACCTGAAATAAAAACAGAAAATGCTGGCAATACTCAGCAGGTCAGGCAGCATCTGTGGAGAGAGAAACAGAGTTAACGTTTCAGGTCGATGAGCTTTCGTCAGAACTGGAATAAGTTAGAGATGTAACAGTTAATAAGCAAGTACAGAGCCAGAGAAAGGGGTGAGGAGGGGGGGGGGGGGGGGGGGCGGAGGAAATAACGAAGGGGAAGGTCTGTGAGAGGATGGAGGGCAGGAGTGATTGAATGACAAAAGGGATGATGGTGCGAGGCAAAAGAGGGTGGTAATAGGACAATAAGGAAACAAAAGCTGGGTCCAGAGGACGTGTAAATGGTAACAGCAGAACCATTACCAGCTCCTGCTGTCCGAGAAAATGGGAGCAATGGTTAAGATCTGAAGTTGTTGAACTCAATGTTGAGCCCGGAACGTTATAAACCGCCTCACCGAAAGATGAGATGCTGTTCCTCGAGCTTGCGTTGAGCTTCATTGGAACAGTGTAGGAGGCCAGGTCAGAGTGGGAGTGGGGCGGAGAAGTAAGAGAATTTACCTGAAACGTTAACTCTGTTCCTCTCTCCACAGATGCTGCCTGGCCTGCTGAGTGTTTCCAGTATTTTCTGTTTTTATTTCAGGTTTCCAGCATCGGCAGTATTTTGCTTTTGTTTGAGGATTAGATTTGGATGCTGCGAGCTGTTTTTGCAAGCGGCAGAGAATATACATTACAGTCTGTTCTGCTGAAGGCATTAATATGCATCTGTAGCTTATGCCTGTGAGACAGTGGGTGCTATTATCTGTTTGGTGCAGAGTTATTAGTGTCATTCTGTCCAGCACTGACCCTGATAGCTGACTGAAAAAGTGTTCATTTCCTGCAATCCCAGGTTAATCAGAATGGTTTGGAAGGGATCAAGAAGTCAAACCATTCCATTGAATTACAAGAATCCTGTGAATGCCTGACACCATCATGTAGTTATGAGAAATACGGTTTACCATCCTTCCGGTCCACCGTCAACGGAAATCTGGGCAGTCTCGTGGAAGAATTGCAGTCAGTCTCAAGCCAGAGACATATAGGACTAGTCAGCGAACTCATGGTAACAGATCGCCCCATAAGAAGTAAAGAAACCAGGCTTCAAGGGTTAGCTAAATGTTGAGATTTAGTGCAGGAGAAATGTCTTTGTTGTTTTGACATCTTGAGGAGAAGAGGATAATTGCAATTACTGTAAATGTACTGTATGTACTGTGCAATGTTCATTTACCTGTTTAATGTTCAATAAAATTGTCTAGCCTGAGGTACGGTCTGATATAGTGCACACTCATCCACCTCCCGAAGATGAGGAGATCACATGGCAACACATGATCTGTGAGCCAGAGTACAAGAATAAGGGCGCTCTGTTTGACTGTTGTAACTGCATTAACCTGCATATTGGACAGGTAAAGGCACACACTGGTTTGTACGGAACACCAGGTCACCTTATAGGAGTGATCAGTGATGTGGAACCCAAGGAGAAAATCTAGTGTAAAGGCACAACATAACATAAGAACATAAGAAATAGGAGCAGGAGTCGGCCATTCTGCCCCTCGAGCCTGCTCCGCCATTCAATAAGATCATGGCCGATCTGATCTTGGCCTCAACTCCACCTCCCTGCCCGCTCCCCATAACCCTTGACTCCCTTGTAGCTCAAATATCTGTCTATCTCCGCCTTGAATATATTCACTGACTCCGCCTCCACAGCACTCTGGGGTAGAGAATTCCAAAGATTCACGACCCTCTCAGAGAAGAAATTCCTCCTCATCTCCGTTTTAAATGGGCGACCCCTTATCCTGAAACTGTGCCCCCTAGTTCTAGATTCCCCTACAAGGGGAAACACCCTCTCTGCATCTACCCTGTCGAGCCCCCTCAGAATCTTATATGTTTCAATAAGATCACCTCTCATTCTTCTAAACTCCAATGAGTATAGGCCCAACCTGCTCAACCTTTCCTCATAAGACAACCCCTTCAACTCAGGAATCAACCTAGTGAACCTTCTCTGAACTGCCTCCAATGCAAATACATCCCTCCTTAAATAAGGAGACCAAAACTGTACGCAGTACTCCAGGTGTGGTCTCACCAACACCCCGTACAGTTCTAGCAAGACTTCCCTACTTTTATATTCCATCCCCCTTGCAATAAAGGGTCACAATAACACCTTTCCCCCCACCCCGCCGCCATCACAGTCTCCAGGAGTTTTGTAAATGATTTCTGGCTTTTTTTTTTCTCTACTACCCTTCCTGAACACCCATTCCACGCGTTGGTCACTGCCTCTGTGAAAGAAGTCATGATGGGAGGCCTACATTTGCCTTCCACTAGTTTGAACCAGGTATTATTCCAATGGTTTAATTTGAAGTGTGGATTAACCGTTTCGGTGCTGTTTTCTTTGAATACAATTACAACAAATTTTACAGTACAGAAACAGGCCATTCGGTCCGAACTGGTCTGTGCCGGCAATCTACCTCAGCACCGGCCCCCCATTCAGTCATCCTTTTTCACACTATGTGATTTCCCTGCTGGGCGGTATTCCCTCCCAAAGCATGGACCGGCCGCAGCCGAGTAAAACCCAATGGTAAACCAGACATGCCGAGGCTGACTGCCAGGAAGACTTGGTGGGAGAATGGATCTTCCCAAACGCCAGCCTCTGTTGAGTCCCAGCCGCTTTACTTTTGGTTTACAGCTCGCTGCGTGCGATCCGGCAATCAGGAACTGGCATTGCGAGCGCAGATAACAGATTATCTAAAGGCAGCTTATTATTATTATTATCGCCCCACCTCTAGAGGAATGTACACTGCCCCATTTCAATCACATGTGCGTCTGGCTTGACCCATCGCCTCTGTGCACAGCAGTGCTGCCATGACAACAGCAGCAAGTAATGTCGTGACACCCAAAATGTGCGGGGATTCCTTTGGCATCTCATATGCCACGACGCCACGACAACAGGACTCGCGCATGGGACTGGGCTCGGCACTGTTACAGGAACACCGAAGAGCGGCTGGAAGGAACAACCCAGTTTTAAAAAAAAACTGGTCCTCTCCTCCCAGCACAGGCCTTGGGAAATCCTATGCGCTTATTTTGGGATTACCACCAGCCTCCCTCGTCAATAGCTGGTGGTATGAGATTAATATAGTGTCAGCCAGTGGCTCAGTTGGTATTATTATTATCGCCCTACCTCTGGAGGAATGTACACTGCCCCATTTCTATCACATGTGCGTCTGGCTTGACCCATCGCCTCTGAGTCAGAAGGTTGTGGGTTCAAGTCCCACTCCAGGGACTTGAGCACATAAAGCTAGGCTGACACTCCCAGTGCAGTGCTGAGTGAGTGCTGCACTGTCAGAGGTGCCGTCTTTCGGATGAGATGTTAAACCGAGGCCCCGTCTGCTCTCTCAGGTGGACGTAAAAAGATCCCATTGCACTATTTCGAAGAAGAGCAGGGGAGTTATCCACGGTGTCCTGGCCAATATTTATCCCTCAACCAACATAACAAAAAAAAACAGATTATCTGGTCATTATCACATTGCTGTTTGTGGGAGCTTGCTGTGCGCAAATTGGCTGCCGTGTTTCCCACATTACAACAGTGACTCCACTTCAAAAGTACTTCATTGGCTGTAAAGCGCTTTGAGACATCCGGTGGTCGTGAAAGGCGCTATAGAAATGCAAGTCTTTCTTTCGTTTTATAAACAGAGCTTGTATTACAGCCCTGCCTCTAGAGGCACTGTCTCACCCAATGTGCTATAAATGGGCTATCAGCAAGAGGTAGTGGCACAGCATATTGGAGCAGAAAATCTAGGCTGACACTCCCAGTGCAGTGCTGAGGGAGTGCTGCACTGTCGGAGGTGCCGTCTTTCGGATGAGAGGTTAAACCGAGGCTCCGTCTGCTCTCACAGGCGGACGTAAAAGATCCCATGGCACTATTTTGAAGAAGAGCAGCTGAGTTCTCCCCGGTGTCCTGGGCCAATATTTATCCCTCAATCAACATCACTTAAAAAAAACAGATTATCTGGTCATTATCACAACAACAACAACTTGCATTTATATAGCGCCTTTAACGTAGCAAAATGTCCCAAGCAGTTTAACAAGAGCCATATCAATAAAAAAAATTGACACCGAGCCACAGAAGGAGATAGCAGGACAGGTGACCAAAAGCTTGGTCAAAGAGGTAGGTTTTAAGGAGCGTCTTAAAGGAGGAGAGAGAGGTAGAGAGGCGGAGAGGTTTAGGGAGGGATTTCAGAGCTTAGGGCCCAGGCAGCTGAAAGCACGGCCGCCAGTGGTGGAGTGATTAAAATTGGGGACTTGCAAGAGGCCAGAATTGGAGGAGTGCAGAGATCTCGAAGGCTTGTAGGGCTACAGATTGTTACAGAGATAATCTAATTGCTGTTTGTGGGAGCTTGCAGTGCTCAAATCGGCTGCCGCGGTTCCTACATTGCAACGGTGACCACGCTTCACAAAGTACTTCATTGCTTTTGGGATGTCCTGAGGTTGTGAAAGGCGCTATAGAAATGCAAGTTTGCTCGTTTTTTTTCCCTTTCCTGTGGTAGTTCGGAGCAGTGCCTGTGAGTTTGTGTCCACAATTCTCTCACACTGCACTTCCCAACTTCAGCCACTCGGTGTGAGGAGTTACTAAGCCACGGGTCACCAGGGAAGAAGGATGTGATATCGGGGGGCGAGTGATCGCGCTGTGGGGATTGGTTTGAGAGCAGCATTGTCAGGCCTATGGCTTGCCTGTGCTCTCAGCCACAGTTAGTCAATGGCTTCGCAGGAGAGTTTTCTTTTTAAATCGACAGTAATACAAAACAACATGATGTAAAAGATGATGCTGGTTTCTAATGGTTTAATTTTTAAAGGGGTACTGCTTCTGACACTTGCACTGTTAAACTTGTAAACTGATGGTGGCACTCCCCCCCCCCACCAGCACAGACTGCTGCCTGAAGGTGTGGTTTCTCTCCTCACCGCTGGAGGGGGAAGCGTTGCCATCGCCAACCACAAATGGCCGCCAACGGTAGCGCTGGATGTCACATGGCACCACTTGTTCGGGTTGCCAACCCTCCAGGATTGTCCGGGAGTCTCCTGGAATTAAAGATCAATCGCCTGGACCCTGCTGCCAGCAACCAGTGAGAAAAATCAGAGAGGTATTCGAAACCAATTGAGTGTTTTTTTCATTTTTTATCTTTAACACCTTTGTTTAATCGTTATGAAAATATTAGAGATGAGGGGGAGAAAAGGCTTGTTTGACATGGGCGGGGCCTTTGGAGGCGGGAGATCATGTGATGGTACATCCAACCAGATTTGGCAACCCTAGCTGTAGTGGATTTTACATCGCAGGCCCGTGTGGTGCTCCCGTCTTCAGATGGTGGAAGGTCCCTATGGTCAGTAAATTGTGACCATGGCTTGCGACTATCTGTCTGTGTGTAAAACCCGCGGCTGTACAGTCTTTTCAGTGTTTCCATTGGTGCTCTGGAACATAAAACAGGACCGAATCTCAGAACAGCGGCAGCCCTCAATGTAATGGAGCGTTATATAAATGTGACATCAGTTATAAAAAAAAAACTCATTACTTTAACAACCATCAAAATCAAACTTGCAGATCTATCACTTGTAACAATGTTCTCCCACTCCTTATTACATCACATTTGTTAACAGTTGGTGCAGATTAAAAGAGGGCATCTTTATGATACAATTATCTGAGGGAAAATTGAATAAATGGCCTATTAAGACATCATTGGCTTAGCAACAGGGAGCGCATGTCATGACAACTTAGCAACTAACTAGATTGGCAGGGGACCAGCTTGCTGATCTTACTCTATAACTTTATGATGCTAATAAAATGACACCATATGTGCATTAAAAATGTTTGCACCAGGGAATTGGGTTAGCACGCTGGGTTATCACCTCTGCCACTCCAGCTCAATCTAATAGAGTGAAAGTCTTCTGCCCCTGACGGGACCTTTCCTTCCTGTCTAGCAAAGCACTTTCTTGATGCGAGGAGCGCTACAGAAATGTAAGTTTCTCGTGTGGAGCATAAATGCCGACATAGACCGAAGGGCCTGTTTCTGTGTTGTAGACTCTCTGCAGGTTGTTGCTGTTGTACGTCGATTGTGAATTTGGGCAGGTTCCACCCAGTTCCCACAGAACAAAACCAACCCACGACTGGGTACAAGTTGGTGCCAACGTGGCAGTTCCTCTCAGAATGGCCATGTGAGCAGCAGGTGCTGAGGAAGTGGAAAGATAGGCACTACAACAAAAAACAGCTTGCATTTATATAGTGCCTTTGACGCAGCAAAACCTCCCAAGGCAAAACTTTGACACTGAGCCAAAAAAAGGAGACACTTGGACAAAGAGGTAGGTTTTAAGCAGCATCTTAAAGGAGGAGAGAGAGGTGGAGAGGCGAAGAGGTTTGGGGAGGGAACATCCAGTGTTAACATCCCTCACTTTGACTAGTAAAGAAGGGCATCCTTCTGAAGTCAGGGTTCAGCTGCATTGTCGCGGCAAAGTAGAGGGGGCTTGGCTCTTGCATCTGGCCATGCAGTACCTGAGCTGGAAGTGCACGATGCTGATGCTGGATGTGAACTGTTCAATTCCCCAGCACGACCTTGGTGAGCACAAAAGAGAAATGCCTTTACACCAGTGGGCTGTGCAGCTTGGAGTGAGACTCATTAGTTCTGTGTGACGTGGGCGCACCCAACAATTGAAACGCACAGTACGTTTTTTTGCGAAGGGGGAGAATTGAATGTAATACAGGTGGGGATCTTGAAGCAAGGGAGCAGTACGTTCCCTTTTTTTGGGGGAGCAGGATGGTACAGATCCTTGCTCTTGGAGTAAGAAAGAAAAGGACCTGTCCAAAAATAAAAGTAGCAATGTAGAACAAAGGAATGAAAAAAGCCAACGCATTCCGTGCGAGTTTTATTCTTCCTTTGAGATGTTTTTGTATGCAGCCCAGGGCAAGCAGCAGTATATAAGCATCCCAGCACTGGAGAACCTTGCCAGAGCTCGGAAGACCCATGTACATTTAAGAATACATTGCCATGTATATTTTATGAAGCGGTTGTATATTTTGATTGCAGGGGGGGTGGGTGGGGCAGGGCAGAGAGTACATCCAGGTTTCCTGTCCTCGCTGTGCCTGCACCGGGAGCAGTGCGGCTCAGGGGGTTGAGGCAGCCTGTTCAGTCTTGGCTCCTGGAGGATAGTTAGATTTGGGGATAAGGCGAGGAAGCCCTTGCACGGTTAAAGTGTCTTTAACGGAAAACGGGAGTATAAACAAAGTGAGGCTGCATGCCTGGCGTTTGAGTCCATTATATGTTCCGATCGGTTGGCATTCCATTGTGTGGTGCAGAGCAAGGAGCCCATGGACCACAGGGGAGAAGTGAGAATTGCTGGGAAACTGTAGGCAGTCCCAAATATCTTGTGCGTACCCTGAAACCCTTCAACCTGGCAACGGATTGGATTTTTAAAAAGAAAGACTTGCATTTCTACAGCGCTTTTCACGACCACCAGACGTCCCAAAATGCTTTACAGCCAATGAAGTACTTTTTGAAGTGTGGTCACTGTTGTAATGTAGGAAACGCGGCAGCCAATTTTGCGCACAGCAAGCTCCCACAAACAGCAATGTGATAATGACCAGATAATCTATTTTTGTGATGTTGGCTGAGGGATAAATATTGGCCCCAGGACACCGGGGATAACTCCCCTGCTCTTCTTCGAAATAGTGCCATGGGATCTTTTACGTCCACCTGAGAGAGCAGACGGGGCCTCGGTTTAACGTCTCATCCGAAAGACGGCACCTCAGACAGCACAGCATTCCCCTGGAGTGTCAGCCTAGATTTTTGTGCTGGAGTCTCTGGAGTGGGACTTGAACCCACAACCTTCTGACTCAAAGGCGAGGGTGCTACCCACTGAGACACGGCTGACACGAAAGGGAGTGAAACTCCTGGTACGGTAATATTCAGTAGGTAATTCTTTAGGATATGTTGGTTCATTTGCTCCTGATTATTTTACTCACTGGCTGTGCATAACGGTTTCAACTTATGCTTCAAAAATCTCTATTGTAAGTCACCTCTGATATACGTCAGTGTAAAGCAATCATAGCAGAGCCCAGTACGGAGAAACAATAGGGATCCTTTCTCTCCAGTAGGACATTTTTAAATAGCCTCTGTAATAATGGATGTGCCTGAGGGACTAGTTCACAGTCAGTCAGACAAAAATGACTTAACACAGGAGAAAAATGAGGAGTGTTATATATTTTTTCAATGGAAAGCAATGGTGCTTCGATAGATTGCGAGGGC
Organism: Squalus acanthias; assembly: GCA_030390025.1. Lineage (NCBI taxonomy): Eukaryota > Metazoa > Chordata > Chondrichthyes > Squaliformes > Squalidae > Squalus > Squalus acanthias. The sequence goes on from CM059434.1 coordinate 124,861,143, forward strand.
TGCCCTGCTTCCAATGATGGCGCATCAATCCTGTAAAGTGTTTAAAATCTGCTAACAGAATGAAGCGATTGTAGCAAAAACTAATTGAAAGGAGCTAGCAGTTGTGGGCTAGCAAGGAGGAGAGAGAGAAAGAGAAGGAGCATGAAGGGGAAAGTATTGGGGTGTTCAGAATCTGTCTGCGTGCTCTAATGGGAGATTTAGCCTAAGTTGGTGGTAGGGAGGGGGGATGAACTGCGATGGGCCAAATGGCCTGTTTGCATCCTTGTTTCTCTAATGTTCTTGTGCCATTTGAAGCCCAGTCTCTGTTGAAGACTATCCCTTTACGTTCAAGATGTACATACACCGACACAGCTTAACAAGCTCAGCGCTGTAGTGGCCACCGTCTTACCTGATGACACAGAGACCTGAAGCCTACGGCTTAACAATCTGTTCATTAGCGAAGTTAATTAAAATCTGAAGTGGACCAGTTTCCTCTCTTTCCCCCTTCCCCCAACCGCCCCCCCCCCCCCTTCCTCCTTTGCAGACGGTCCTTTACTTTATAAAGGATTTACTAATATTGCCAGGAACTTGCCCTCTCTCTCTTGAGGGACCAGATCTCAGTGAGTTAATAAACTGGAGGTGGCTTGCTGTAAATCTTTTCTTTCTTTTTAATTAATAAAAAAAAATGATATGTATTGAAACGCAGAGCCAGTGAGCAAATGGTTAAAGCGTTGCCTCTGGCCCCACAGTACTTACAAGTTTTTTTTTCTCCCTCTATTGAATGGAACGTGCAGTGCTGAGTCCCGTTCCGATGACATTAACTGATAGTGAAGGTTTATATATATATATAAAAAAAAAACTGCACGAGCTGAATTGACAGTCGAGGGGTTGGAGGGGGGCGCGTTAGAAAAAACACAGAAGCTTCGGTCGGACCCAGATACCAGACAGCAATGTCCCAGCATGCTTTTGCCCTTTTCTTTTTTGCCGTTCTCACAGAAGCTGTTCAAGGAAAGCCGGCAGGTAGTCAACACCCAGTGGGAAGAGAGGGGCGGGACAGAATGATGCAGCACTGACTACCATTGACAGCAAAATCAAATTAGCGAATAAGCCCTATTTATGTTTTTTTGTGTGTGTGTGTGTGTGTATGTGTGTGTGTGTGTGTGTGTGTGTGTGTGCAGGATAGCCGAAAGATTCTAGAGTGAGAATTTTTTTAACAGTCTCCATTTGTTTTCTGCTCTAGGATATAAACAAAAAACAAAAAAAAGCAGGGAGAAACCTTTTAGAGTAACATTTATTTGAACCCGACTCTTCGAGAACTGTCTGGTAAGGCTGATTTTTCTTTTTCTTTTCAAATTTTAATTGCCTTTCCATCGTCAAGATATTTTGAATCATATAAGCTTTGTGCATCTCATAGAAGCGTGAATGGTCCTCCCTGCTGTGATATTTCCGAGCATCAGAAGACAGAGGGGTGGCGGTGGGGGGATAAGGTGCCATTGCCATTTATCTGACCTTTCCTTCTCACTCATAATAGGTGATAACTGCGTTTGTGTCATTACTGATGATGCTTCTCTCAGCATTGACTTTGTCTGTGGGGTGAAAAAACAAGGAGCAGACTTGCGATTCCTGTGAACAGACAGAGCAGTTGACGCTGTCTCGTCCCAGTTTCACCCAGCGTTTGTTTAATTCTTGACAAGCTTTTTTCTTCGCTTTCCATTAAGCAGTTGGCAACAGTGATCCGATATTAAGTCACTTTGTTCCCTGCATTTGTATGTGTGTGCGTTGTGGTTTGAAGTCACTTTGTTCTGTGTGTGTGTATATATATATATGTGTGCTTTTTTTCTCATGTGAGACTAGATAACAGAAGCTGGCAATAGAGAGACTGGCAAAGAAAAAGTGATTTTGTGACTTTGTAAACCAGTCTGGAGCCATTTGCTATGTGACAGCAACTTTGAAAATTGTCTCCCTAAAATGGAAAGAGTGCGTCGCCGTATTTATGGGCATCTTGATTCAGTTTTTCTGTGCTATGATTTTTTTTTTTTAAATTGCTTGTACTTTTTTTTTTTAAACGCTTCGAGGCGTTTAGTGCGTCAATATACTGCGGGCATCCAGTCGTAAAAGGCCGGTCGTTAACGACGGGTTTCAGAATTGCTTTATTCAGTCACTCTCGAGTTTCCAGTGCCTTAATAGTCCAAGTCCAGGGAGAGTCGGCACGTCGTGTAATGTAGCACTCAGATTAGTCTCGGTTACCCCGGCTGGCTACGTCCGTAACAACGGCTAAACCTTGGTCCGTTGCCCGTTGAAGAAAAGCAATTTCTAAAATGATGCAAGAAAGAAAAAAAAACACTGAAAAGACGAAATAGCTTTCTGTCCCTGCTCGAAACAATCCCCCTTTACATTTTTTATTAAAAGCTCTGGGGAGAAATGTTGTCGGATTCAAAATGATATCACAAAACTAAACAAAAAAAAAAAGCAGTCCTATTTTCATAAATTATTCACAGAAAAATCCTAACTATAACGTATTTGGCATGAGGCAGTCATCCTGCTGCGAGCGCATATAATATAATGTGCTCTTATTTTAATAAACCATGCTCTGTAAGTAAGGGGTATGCCTTTAAATATATCGACAGCAGAGGCACTTGCTTAACTCCTAAGAACAACTGAATAAACAGGGACAGTGTAAGGTCAGCACAAGCTATGTGGTGTCTTAGCACTTTTGACAGGGGCTAAATATTTTACATTGCTCCAGATCTGTGGGTGTTTATTTGTATTTCAGTGCGCGCAGAAGGTGCGTTGAGAGTGTGCTGCAGTTCACTGGTGTTTCACTCGGTCATTGATTGTGTTTTCTAAAGCACGTCTCGTCCAATTCACAGTATTCAGCTATCTGTGTAACTACTGTTGAAGAGATATTGGAATATTTACTTTAGAAGATGGGCAGAGAGAGTGGCATCAGCGTGGCAGGTTTACCGGGCAAAGCACGGCACATTCATCCTGTACTGTAGTCAGTAACTGTAGAATAGTCACAGCCCTCGCGCCTGTGTTTTGTTGGGTGTCTGCACCCAAGTTTTAACTAATTTGTTGCACCAAAATAAATTGTGGACTTGCTTTGAAATTTCTCGTGCAGATTTAATGAGCTTTGTGTGTGAAAGAAGTGGGCTAGGTGTAGGAGTATCGTGCTTTGTCAGTTGTTTAAAAAAAAAATCATGAAGCATTATGTCCCCCAAGATGATCCAGATATAGGTCGTTCTATTTGAATCCATGTTCCCGGGGACTGGAAGTGTATTGCAATATGGGATTGCTTTATCACAGGATGCCTGATCCGGTGTCTTTTCTTGTCTTAGTACATTAATGTAAGCATGAAAAACACACACACGTTCTCTCAGAATACAAATCATAAAGAAGTGATATTGTGGCTGATGGCGAGCCCCCTCTGCAGTATTGCATCCAATGTTGGTCACTGTACCTGCGAAAGGATATAATTTCCCTTGAGAGGGTGCAGCATTGAGCCACGGAGATGTTGCCCGATCTTGGAAATGTAAATTATGAGGGAATGTTAAGGAAGTTGGGCTTGTGCTTGCTGGAAAAGAGGAGACTTTGAAGTAACCTAATACACTTATTTCAAAAGAATGATTGATGAAGTTCACCCTGACAAATTGTTCAGATTGATGGAAAAACTCGGGGGTGTAATGTAAGATTCAGAACTTAGGAGTCATTAGGGGGATGCAGGCAGATGCATTTCACACACAGGGTAATGGAAATATGGACTAAGTTAGCAGCGAGGTTATTGCAGAAAATAGCACACATTTAGGTTTAGGAGACGACGCGGGAGTGAAGGTTCCCTGTCAACAATGCCTCCCAAAACGTTAGTGTGAGGGCTCAAGCGGATGGTCGGTAAAATTATCAGCAGCAGGAATGTCAAGCCCCTACGCGTGTTCTTGGAGGTAGAGGAGATTGGAGGGTGTGGCGAGAAGATCAGACAGCGCGCTGGGTTCCTGGAAGAAGGGGGTCTCGGATTGTGGGCTCGATGCCTTTGCCAATGATTACAGTTTCCTGTGTTTTCTGTGTGTGTGTGTGTAGCACTCTGACACGAACGAACTTCAGCTGCAATAAAGACTTGGTCATACTTTGCTGCTCCTTTATCAGAGTTCAGAGTTCAAAGGTCATGCTTTCCGACCGGCCTAACTGCACCTGCTCTCCCTCATGTTTGGATTTAAAGCTGTCTCGCCCCAATCGAGAGTTTCTCATTCGCAAATTTCAGCTGAAATCAGTATTTCAGGGTCCCATTTTCCTCAGAGATTAACTGGCCAAAGACTCGCAGGAGGTTGTGATTTTGCTGCCGAGCTTTCTGTGCAATATAAAGGGTTAGCGCGAACCAAATGACAGCGCGCCTGTGATCCTGCTCTTTACACACTTCTCAAGCAGCTAAGCAGCCTCGGAACTGATGACAGGTTCCCTAATCTAAGCTGAGGAGCGTGCGACACATGCGAGGAGCAGCTCCGAGAGATGGCAGAGAACGAGGTGTTGCTCACCAAGCCTCAGCCCTCGCGAACAGGAAGTCCCGCTCAAAAACAGATCCCTCCCTCCCAATTTAAAGGGGTGCTGCGTGTGTGCCAATCTTGCCCTCTGTGCAGTCTCGTGAAACTCTGCACTGCAGTAAGAAACTTCAGATCATTTCTCTGTTGACAAAAACGCTTTGCCCGGTTCGTAAATGTAATTGCATGTCTTTTTATATAATCACAGCAGTGAGTACTTTATAAATAGGCAGTATGCGCTATAAGTCATCCTTCTCTGATAACGCTCCTGTGAAGTGCCTTGGGATGTTTTAACTACATTAAAGGCACTATATTGATAGAATTACATAGAATGTACAGCACAGAAACAGGCCATTCAGCCCAACAGGTCCATGCCGGTGTTTATGCTCCACACCATCCTCCTCCCACCCCTCTTCATCTCACCCCATCAACATAACCTTCTATTCCTTTCTCCCTTATGTGTTTATCTAGCTTCCCCTTAAATGCATCTATACTATTTGCCTCAACCATTCCCTGTGGTAGCGAGTTCCACATTCTACCCACTCTCTGAGTAAAGAAGTTTCTCCTGAATTCCGTAATGGATTTATTAGTGACTATCCTATATTTATGGTCCCTAGTTTTGGTCTCCCCGACAAGTGGAAACATCTTCTCTATGTCTACCCTATCAAACCCCTTCGTAATCTTAAAGACCTCTGTGTCAGGGTGGAGGGCAGGAGAGATTAAATGACAAAAATGATGGTACAAGGCCAAAGGAGATGATAACGAGACAAGTCTAGAAACAAGAAGGAGAAAAGTTGGAAAATCTGGCAAAGCGGCGAAGGCTCCCGTGGCCCAGGACTGTGGTGGATGAAAGGCAGGTAGACCCCAGGGGTCCGGACCACCCCGCCGGCCGTGTACCGATCCTGACCCCCCCAAGCACCAGCTCATACCTCCTCCACTTCCAATGGCTCTGGTGCCGCTCAATGACGATGAATAGGGTAAAAGAGACAAACGGAAATTCCGTCAGAGAGAACTTCACGTTACGACATGCCGTCATTTCATACGGCAGCCTTGGCGCCAAGGTTATTTGATTTCTAACACCTAGATTTAGGATCCACTCTGGATTCTGACTTTAGGCCGCAAACCTTTAGGCCATGGCTGAAGACTGAGTGCGGGAAAGTCGAACACTTGCGAATCTCTGAAAAAGGCATCGACGGTTCTGTAAGATAAACAGATTGTGGAAATTCACAAGAAAATAATGTCATATATAACTTCAAACAAGATGAAGCAGGTGACAAATAAAGTAGACTGTAAAGCAGACAGATTAACTATTAACATGTCCACTGTAAAAGTCCAGATTCATTACAGTCGGCTTCAGTGATGCTGGGTGCAGGTAGGGCAACAATTAGTCACCTTTGACAACATTACGAGACCCAAATTCTGACAGTAGAGTTCAATAATGAATCAATTGCTTATAATGGATATTAATGCTGCTTTAAACAGCCTGTACAAGCTATTGATTTACTGTGGAACTTGGCTTTGAAATTCACAATTTTATTTCGAATATACTTGCGTGTCTTAGCTCTAGCAAGTATAGGAATACTTAGTAAGGAAATACAAGGAAATCATCAATGGATATAATGGTCAATTAGTTGTAACAGTTCAAACTATGAAAGGCAAACCAGTTTTAGGCAGCTTGTACAGTATCAGGAAGAAGGTCTGGTATATCATCAGCATGTCTTTAAATTACCATTAACGCACAGTAATATATATATGTATATATATACACACACCCGCACACGCACGCGTGCATATATATACGCAAATATATACACACATATTATATTACCCTGGCAACTTTCTGAGGCTGAACCAGACTGTTCGCAACCTTGGTGTCATATTTGACCCCAAGAGCAGCTTCTGACCACATATCCGCACCATCATTAACTTCCACCTCCGTAACATCGCCCGACTCCGCCCCTGCCTCAGCTGATCTGCTGCTGAAACCCTCATCCAAGCCTTGTTACCTCCAGACTTGACTATCCTAACGCACTCCTGGCCGGCCTCCCTCATTCTACCTTCCATAAACTCGGCTGCCCGTGTCCTAACTCGCACCAAGTCCCGTTCACCCATCACCCCCTGTGCTCGCTGACCTACATTGGCTCCCGGTTAAGCAACGACTCGATTTTAAAATTCTCATTCTTGTTTTCAAATCCCTCCATGGCCTCGCCCCTCCCTTTCTCTGTAATCTCCTCCAACCCTACAACCCTCCGAGATATCTGCGCTCCTCCAATTCTGGCCTCTTGCGCATCCCTGATTTTAATCGCCCCACCGTTGGTGGCTGTGCCTTTCAGTTGCCAAGGCCCTAAGCTCTGGAATTCCCTTCCCAAACCTCTCCACCTCTCTCCCGCTCTCTCTCTCTCTCTCCTCCTCACACCTGAAAACCTACCTCTTTGACCAAGCATCTGTCCTAATATCTCCTTATGTGGCTTGGTGTCAAATTTTGCTTGATTACACTCCTGTGAAGCGCCTTGGGAAATTTTACTACGTTAAAGGCGCTATATAAATGCAAGTTGTTGTTATATACATACACACGTCTGTGTGTGAGTGTGTGTGTGTGTGTGTGTGTGTGTGTGTGTGTGTGCAGTCACTTTATTTTTATACAAAATGAATGTCGACCTGTACACTGAGGTCCTATGTATCAAAATTCACAACTGTTACTGTGATGCTGGCTTTTGAGTCTCTCCCGCACTTCTTGTCTGAAACCCTGAATAGAAACATAGGCCATTCAGCCCCTCGAGTCTGCTCCGCCATTCAATTAGCTGAACTGTACCTCAAAACTCCATTTACCCACCTTAGCTCCTTATCCTTTGATACCCTTACCTAACAAATATCTGTAGATCTTGATCGATATGATGTGGCTAGTTCCAGTAATGTTTTATTATTCGTTCCTGGGATGTGGGCGTCGCCGGCAAAGCTGGCATTTATTGCCCATCCCTAATTGCCCTCGAGAAGGTGGCGGTGAGCCACCTTCCTGAATACAACTGAGTGTCTCGCTGGGCCATTTCAGAGGGGCAGTTAAGAGTCAACCACATTTTGCTGTGGGTCTGGAGTCACGTATAGGCCAGACCGGGTAAAGACGGCAGATTTCATTATTGGGTTTTTGCAACAATCTGGTAGTTTCGTAATACTAGCTTTTTTTTTTAATTCCAGATTTATTTAATTATTTTGAATTTAAATTCTCCTAGCTGCCATGCCATGGTGGGATTTGAACTCATTTTCTGGCTCCTTTAGTCCAGTAACATAACCACTGTGCTACCGTACCCCTAATATATTTGCTTTTAATACTAGTGAGAAGTTGGAGTGTTGGACATTTAGTTTTGAGGCCAAACTTCCAAGATCAGTCATGTTAGAAGCTTCAGTTCGGATTCCTCCAGCGGAGGACATTGTAGGTGGGTCCTCTGGGGAGGGAGGAAGTTAGTAAAATCCTTACTGCACTGCTTAAATATATTACCTCGGAGGTCAATCAAGGAATTATACTTAAGCCTTCCCTGATGTCCATAGACTATACAATCCTAGCTTCCCAACCGAAGAAGGAGATATTATTCTTATTCAAGGCCCATAGTAAGAAAGAAACTTACATAAATCAAACTGTGGGGATTAGGATCATGTCAGCTTGGCTCATTTGTTTGTCTTCTGGTCTCTGATTCAGACGGTTGTGGGTTCAAGCCCAACTCCAGGTGCTGAGCTCACATCCTAAGCTTGGCCCTTTAGTGCAATACTCGGGGAGTGTAGCATTGTCCGACGTGCCCATCCTTTAGATGAGATGAGATGTTAAACCAACCCATGTTCATCGTCTACTTTTGTCCTGTGGTCATTAAACTTCACATGGCGTGATTTGAAGGAGAGTAGGAAGTTCCCCAGGTGTTCTGGCCAACCTTTGTCCCTCAATCCAAAATAAAGCAGCTTATCTAGACATTCATCTTATTGGGCCCTAATCTGCGGGCAGAGGCCTCCCGTAGGCGGATGCCTCCGAACCGCAAAAAAATCTACGCACCTACCTGGATCCATGGAGACTCGCGCTCCTGGACCTCTATGCATAGGCATTCATCGAGGCCCACGTATCCCGGGGGGCGCAGGTGGGCCGGCCCAACCAATCAGAAAGGGGGATTCCCATTATGCTTATGGGGATTCCATTCATGCACGGAGTCCCCATGAGCATAATAGGAATCACCTAAAAAATACATTTTTACAGCGCTGAAATAAAAAAAATTACATGTTTAACATTATACAATTTAATTAAGCGTTTAAAACAAAAATTTTATTTTTTGAAGAATAAATGTAAATATTTTTTAAGGGGCCAAAAATAACACAAACTTATTTAACAGGTTTTTGAATATTAAAATGATTTTTAAAAATGTATTTTAATATTTATTTTCACCCTTGCACTGGTAAACGAAGGTCTTCCGCCTGCTTTTACCAGGCGTAAGAGTTTCGTGGGCATTCGCAGGGCAAGAGCTGGGCAAATAGCAAATAGCCCAGCTCTCCACCAGCAGATGTCCATTTCCTGCGCATGCGGAGGATCTGTCGAGAAGATTCTTGACAGATCGCAAGTTCTGGGTTTTCGCGCATGCATAGCCCATGCATATATCTGGAACTTGCGAGGCACTGACGGCCGCGTACGCGATCATAGGCCCCGGAAAAATCCCGGCCATTGTTACTTGCTGTGCACAAAATGGCTGCCACTTTTTACCAACGCAACAGCAGTCACTGTACTTCAAAGTAATTCGTTATAAGAGAAGCGCTGTGAGATGCTGATAAGGTCCCATATCAATGCAAGTCTTTCTTTTGTTTTTCTTTCTTAGGTGACACCAAGCTTGTAGATTGTAGCAGGAAGGGAAGATTGAGGGGAGGTAAGGAGTTTCATGGTTTGAGGTCCTGGCAAACGAATGAGTTAAATTATAGGAGATGGTTCGATGTGCCTTGATTTCAAATAAGCGTGAAAGCAGGGAGCTACTGTGAGATGAAAAGTTAGTGGAGAGCAGTTTAGGATTTTAAAAACAAAGTCTTTTTTTAAATGTTAAGTAATATTTACCAATGGTTGTATGCTTTTTTTAAAACAAAAAACCAGAAAATAAACTCTTTCAAATGCTGGACGAACTCTACGTTATTTGGAATGTGTATATTCAGCATCCTGCAGGTACTCAATAAGGTGCGAGTGACAGCATTGGAGATGAGCTAGTGTTAAATGAGAATTAAACACTTCAGCTCAACCTACTTTCTTGTTTTATACATTCTTCCCACTTGTAATTAGCTTTAACTCTTACTATTTTCTGATTTATCTAAAATAATCTTAATCTAATCTAAGCCATTTACCCGTTTCCTTCCTCCCGGCTTCTACCATCCACTTTGGAGCTAGCTGCATTTTACATAAAATTGGTGTTGGGTGAAAAGTGGCCCCAAAAAACATTTTTTTTTGTGCAGTCGGTTGAATACCAGAAATGTAAAGATTTACATGGTCACATCATGAATGTATAAAAACCAGGAAGGGTGGTCACCGAATGAATTACCTCTTCAGCAAATTCCCGGGAGCCCAATTGTGCTTAGATTAGATCAGTTGTCTGTAGCATGGAAAGGGTTGAGTGTCTCCAGTGATAAAGAACAGTTTGTGACAACAGCTTATTCATAAGTGTGCACTGAACAGATTTCTGGGCTGAAAAAGAAACGTCATGTAATCACAGTCTGACACAGACTCTGGATGAGTCATCCAGATCATCAATCTGACGAGGGCCATGGACAATGTAAACTTGACCAGATTGTTTAATTTGGACCATGAGCACAGAATCTGGACACACAAGAACAAAATTAACTAATCGCAAATGAGGCTGAGGTTTAGAATTCCTCCCCTCCACACCCTCAGAGTAGTGGATATATAAGAACATAAGAAATAGGAGCAGGAGTAGGCCATTCGGCTCTTCGAGTTTGCTCCGCCATTCAATGAGATCATGGCTGAACTTCTGCCTCAACTCCATTCACCGGCCCTATTGCCATATCCCTTGATGCCCTTACTAGTCAGAAATCTATCGACTTCTGTTTTGAATATACCCAATGACTGAGTCTCCACAGCCCTCTGGGGTAGAGAATTCCAAAGATTCACCACCCTCTGTGTGAAGAAATTTCTTCTCATCTCAGTCCTGAATGGCCTACCCTTTATCCTGAGGCTGTGGCCCCTGGTTCTAGACTCCTAAGTCAAGGGAAAGATTCTCCCAGCATCCACCCTATCAAGCCCTGTAATAATTGTGTATGCTTCAATATAGAATAGGTTCCCTGCAGAAGTAGTTTAAGCTGTCACTTAACTCCTTAAGAAACACAGCCGTGTAAATATTGGATCGAGAATGGGATTGACAGTTCAAAGAATATGATAGACAAAGGTGATCGAATCAAGCTGAGAAGATAACTGGAACAGTTCCTGATTGTCCACTCCAGGATCCATAAGAAGCTGGCCACACCACATCCATTGGCCCCTTGGCCCCCTTCAACTATATCTGGAAGAGCTGTATGAAGATCAAAATAAAGATACAACAACAATGTGAGAAAGAATGGAAATGAGGAAAGGACATTCAGCCATTCCAGCGTGGCCTTTGCATACATGCAGCCCAATCAGTGCTATCACAAACTCAACCCTTCCCGTATAATCTTCGAAGGGAAAAAAAGTCAATGACAGTGTTTATTTCCATTTCTGCTGACGACTTTAATGATACAGTTTTTATTCAGTGTAAAAGATTGAGTAAAGCTTACTTTTGATTAAAAACACTTTTTCCACCAAATTACTTTCCTTTCCAGTGTTATAATATATATCTTTTTCACTTAAGTCAAAGGTACAGGCACATATTTTATGAAGTGATTGTACAGTTTGCCGCATAGTACTTATAGAGGTCTACATTGGTACACTGGAGTACTCGGTATATTGTGCGCACATTGGGAACATGCACTGTTTGAGGGGTGTGGGGAGGGGATCAGGGTGGTTTAACAATGGTCCATTAGGTTTCACTGGGTCAGGGATATCAGCAGCCTTGTAAATATTATGCTGCGCCTATCTATTGTACCACATCGGCAGGGGGTTTGCTATGTTGTGTCTATGCATCACCCATTCTGACGAGGATATTCCCCACCGATGTTTCACCCACGTTTGTTGTGGGGAGGGAGGTGCAAGGCCATAACAGGGGGGCAGATACACCTTCTTGCACTCAATCTGTGTGCTGTGAGAAAGCTGCGCTCCTTCGTTGGGGAAGCCCAACAGGCATAGGCTCGAATCATTGCCAAGAATATTGCGGCCGTTTATCTCATTTTTTGTGCTGTGTCGCAGAGCTGAAGACAATGGTTGAGGAATGTGTTAACTGCAATATATTCTGTCCCATCGAGGGATATTTTTTGCCTGCGGTGTGAGGGAGCACACCTGAGCATTGGCAATACGTCAAAGCGCAGGGAGAGGAGGAAGTAACCAGGTTGGAACTTTACTGCCATGCCTGGGGAGTACATGCCTGCTGACTTGCAGCAACATGAATAGAGCTTTGTATCTGAGCAATCATGAAGCAAATTAGAGATGGATCAAAGAAAAGGGAGCACACTGCCCCTTGGCCCTCTACAAATCTCTTAAAAGATTTGTGCTTTGAGGAACTTATTCACTTCCTTTCTAAACCGCAGAACAGAAGCTGACTTTCTCCGTTGCATGTGCTAGGAATACTGCAATTGAAAAAGCCCAAAACTCATGCAAGGAATTACTCTAATCTGTAGCTTGACTTCAAGTACCTCAGCACAAGTGCTCAGGGGTAGCATTAAGGACTAATGGACTCCTTATTTTGATGAAAGGCTCTTTGAAATGGGCACTTGGAGTATTCTGAGTAAAACTAAGCACTTAACATAAATTTCAAGCGTTGCCATTGCCACCAATGAAGCTGAATATATCGAAGAGGTGTACTCCTGAATCAAGTTTCTTCTAAGTCTTCATTTAATCCATGTAAAAGTCATTTGAAAATAGCAATTCCACTGGGGAACACATTTGCTTTTTCTCATGCGCGGAGCCCTTGCATTCCTGCTGTTCTTACTAAAACTTCCTACCGGGATGGTGGCGTCGAGATTTATGCTCCAACGCAAGGTCGTATCCATGATTTCACTTACAGTGAATTCCTGATCTCCTCAGAGGGAGGCAGCTAATTTAGCGGAGGTGCTTCCCCAGATAAGGTGGGAGGTCAGCTGCACTGCTCAAATGCCCCTTTCTGGGAGCTGCCCAAGAATAGCAATGGGAGATGCCTGTCCACCCTTTCCACTGCATAATGGCGTGCAATGCAGAGAGAGTTCAAGTAAGGAGAGAAAAATAAATTGCAAAATGGATGGAGGGAGGCGATTAAAAATGCACTGCATTACAGCTCCAGTGCCTACAGTAACTCAGAGTCACTCCTTGTAGGGCTACGGGGAAAGGGCGGGGGAGTGGAACTAGCTGAAGTGCTCTTGCAGAGAGCCAGCAAGGGCTTGACAGATCCAATGGCCTCCTTCTTTGCTGTAATCATTCTATGATTCTATGATTGGTTTTCTCTGGATAGTTCAAGGGACCATATATGGCAAGTTTTAAAAGGAGCCCCATTCACTAAGTAACAAGTAATCCATGTCCTGCCACTCTGGTTCAGTGCACTAAAAGAAAGAAAGACTTGCATTTATATAGCGCCTTTCATGACCTCAGGACATTCCAAGCGCTTTACACCCAATGAAGTACTTTTGAAGTGTGGTCACTGCTGCAATGTAGGAAACGCGGCAGCCAATTTACGCACAGCAAGGTCCCACAAACAGCAATGTGATAATGACCAGATAATCTGTTTTAGTGATGTTGATTGCGGGATAAATATTGGCCAGGACACCGGGGATAACTCCCCCTGCTCTTCTTTGAAATAGTGTCATGGGATTTTTTACGTCCACCTGAGAGAGCAGACGGGGCCTCGGTTTAACTGGAGCATCATCAAAAGTACAAAGGCCACGAAAATGTTACGGGACGCGATCTTGATGGTTATGCAGGGATCAAACGCGCAGGTGCCCTCCAGCACTGCCAGGGCTTGCATGGTCAGTGCGAGGGCACCTAATTTGCATGGGGCGGGCACATCTCCAGCCTGCCACATGTAGCTGGCAAATCCTATGCCTTCCTGCCAATGGAGGGGGGCGGGGTTGCCTCGTTCCCTCCCAAACCTTGGCCATGTTACCTTCAGCCCCCGGTATAAAGAGCCCAATCAAGAATTTCTTTCTTTAAATCTGAGCAGTCTTCGGAGATCCAGCCCACTTGCCTGCCTTGGACCTCCATGATGGGGTCCACTGCAATCCATCTGGAGGCCAGTCTGTCTCATCTCACTGGGTGTACCAGTACTACTCCATGTCCTGAATGAGCTGGGGAAATGAGAACATCAGGTTCCTGGTCCCAACTCCATCTGGCCCCACCACCACCCCCTGACAACACTTGCTTTGTTTGGAGTTTGTGGAAGTTCCTCCCTTTACAAGCCAGGCTAGAAGATCCCAGAAATGATGGAAACCTGGCATAGCTGGATCCCTGCCGTTTTCCATTGGGTTCCACCAGTCTCACGCCAGAGTTTTGGCAGAAGATGCAGGGCTGAGATATCTACATGATCCAGTTTACCTGCATTCGGTTGCGTTCTTCCTTGGTATGTCTGTCACCAAACGATATGCAAGATACTGTGCGATAAAATATATGTAAATATAGAGTTGCTCACCATGTGATATGATGGTAGACCTTCATATTTGAAGATGATGACGCTGGCTGGAGAGAGACTAAGTCTTGATGACTGTGCTATCAACTGTAATAGTCTTCTGCCAACTATCCAGGTTACATTCCTAGTATGTGGTTTGAAACAATCGAGTCATAAAGTCATAGAGTTATACAGCACAGAAAGAGGCCCTTCGGCCCATCGTGTCTGTGCCGGCCATCAAGCCCTGTCTATTCTAATCCCATTTTCCAGCACTTGGTCCGTAGCCTTGTATGCTATGGCGTTTCAAGTGCTCATCTAAATGCTTCTTGAATGTTGTGAGGGTTCCTGCCTCTACCATCCTTTCAGGCAGTGAGTTCCAGATTCTGATCACCCTCTGGGTGAAAAAGTTTTTCCTCAAATCCCCTCTAAACCTCCTGCCCCTAACCTTGAAACTATACCCCCTGGTTATTGACCCCTCTACAAAGGGGAAAAGTTCCTTTCTATCTACCCTATCTATGCCCCTCATAATTTTGTACACAATGTATGGGGTTTCTCAATTGCCTCAGCAATTAGGCCGCAACCCTAACTTTAGAAGGTTGCAGTCCCTTCTTCCCTATTGCAGCTGGTAATCACTCCATACTATGCTTTGGCCTTCGTAAGTTCAACACTGTTGAGCAAAGTGGGGTTCAAACACGAGTGGCTGTTACCAGTTGGGACAGTCCCATTGTCCTTGGCTGAGATTGTTGAACCCAGTTCTCCTGTGGTGAAGGAAGCGTCATTGACTGACAAATCTGCTGGCTAATGTCACAGCGCTAAGGGAAAATCAAAGGAAAAGCTGCCCGCCAGTGTTTCATCTGGAAAGATGTCTAAAGATTTACGTCATGGTTCACATTCACGCTTTCCAACTGAAATAGTTTGTTAATATATATATTAATATTGGTGCAGAATTGATAGTCTGACACTAGGGAATCGGCAACACATTATTAAATTGCTACGTCATATTGTGTCCACAGAAGCATTCTAAAGACATGGAGAGCCAAACGTATTTGCCCCCATTTTGCCCATTGGAATTAGTACTTGACTTAAAAACAAATAAGACTTCGGAAAACAAAGGGGCTTCTACTTTCTGGCTCCTTCTCTAACAGCGCTAGACTGCTGTCTGCATGGAAATCACGTTGTGTGCTATATTAGTAACAAAGACATTGACACCTATTTTCAAGTACAATTCTTCGTATGTGCGGTGGTAATCCTACAAAAAAAACCAGGGGCAAGTAGCTTCCTATGTCGAATGTCGCTTTGCGTAGAAAGTGACACGGCAGGGACTGAAGCACGGCTTGGCAAGGCGGGCGAGGTTAAGAGGAGAACCTCCAGCTTGGGAAAACAAGGGATATGGAGATCGGGCGGGAAAGTGGAGTTGAGGTCGATGATCAGCCATGATCTTATTGAATGGCGGAGCAGGCTCGAGGGGTCGTGTGGCCTACTCCTTGGCAATAATTCAACAATTCACAGCATTCTTATGCTCTACATTTTCCAGCATTTAAACATTTTCCTACGCTAACTCTAAATAATGTAGGGGGTGGGGAAATGGAATGTTCTGCTCTGTCGGTACAGTGTCAAAAGCCTGTGTATGGTAGCCATGGTTACTTAGCTGTGACAACGCACTCCAGTGCCCTGCATGTCATTGCACTGTAATCTTTTCAGCTATCCATTATTTCATTTACTTTATCATCAGGAATGTAAAATAATAATAAAACAAAAACTGGCAGCCTCAAATACTATCACGGTGCAGTGTGTAGACACAACACCAGTGTTTAGCTTGGCATATCGCTGCTACACTTGCCCAGGGGGCAGCTATCATATCATAGCCAGGAAGATAATTGAATGAAGAATTGATTTTATTGCCTGTAATAAAAAGCGGCTCTTACTACTTTTACAAATTACTTGTAATTATGATTGTCTAGAGAGTGGCTTATCAATCCAGCAGGGACAAATTAAACAGGAATACACAAGACCACTTTCCTCCTGTGATTTAACTCCTTTCAGTGCATCTCTCTCGAGGTGTAGTAATATGAGATTCAAACGTATACAGGCAAACAGAGAGCTTTGCTTTTGGTCATCTGGGTGCCCGCCACAGGTGGAAACTCATCATCATGCTTAGCAGTCACATAGGAACAGAAGTAGGCCATTTAGCCCCTGTTCCACCATTTAATGAGATCATGGCTGACCTGCGACCTAACTCCATATATGCACCTTTGCCCCATATCCCTTAATACCTTTGGTTAACAAAAACCATCAATCTCCGATTTAAAATTAACAATTGATCGAGCATCAATTGCCATTTGTGGAAGAGAGTTCCAAACTTCTACCACCCTTTGTGTGCAGAAGTGTTTCCTAATTTCACTCCTGAAAGGTCTGGCTCTAATTTTTAGACTACGCCCCCTAGTCCTAGACCAGCAGAAATAGTTTCTTTCTATCTACCCTATCTGTTCCCCTTGAAAACTTTGATCAAATCACCCCTTAATCTTATAAATTCCAGGGAATACAACCCTAGTTTGTGTAATCACTCCTTGTAATTTAACCGCTGGAATCTGGGTCTCATTCTGGTAAACCTACGCTGCATTCCCTCCAAGGCCAATATATTCTTCCTAAGGTGTGGTGCCCAGAACTGCTCACAGTGCTCCAGGTGTGATCTAACCAGGGCTTTGTCTCCAAGCCAAATCCACACGGGTAACGTTTCTGTTCGCCCGATACCGAGTGCACGCTCTCTCCCAGTAGGGATACACCCCACTTACCCAGATCCAGGGAGCTGGGGCAAAAGCTGGCCAGAACCAAAGCTTAGGGCACTGCTGGGATGCAGCCAACAGAAACCAACCATTGGGCGCCAGTCTTGGCTCAGTGGGTAGCACAGGTAAGCTTCCCAATTGCTTGGTCAATCAGGACCACCCCCTGCCTGTTGGGGCATTGGCTTGTGGGGTTATCTGGAGGCAGGTAGGAAGAATCCCATCCTCCAGTTATAGATCTACCCTTGCAGGTCCTATTGATACAGCCAGCAGCCTGGTCACTCAACAACTGTGGACCCGCATGGCTCCAGAACTGATTACTGCGTCTGTCACAGAAAGTTGACTCTCTTTCAATCTTCCATCTCGGGAGCCATCTCTACCCCAAAGTGAGCTGTCTTCTCTTCCATCCCCTCGCCAAAGGTGAGTAGGTTCGAGTTGAAGACTGGAGTAAGAGACTAGCATACACATAAGTACACTTGACGTAGAACCTCTGGAAATAAGGTGTCGATCGCTTCTTGATAAACTTAAACTCATGACGTCAAAGTTAATTTTCCTCTAGTGTGAACATCATCAAGGATCTATTGAGCACCAACAGCTGTTGCTGGCACAGAAACTGACCAAGAACAGACTAAAATGCTCCTGTGAAACTTAAAACTGTATATCTTAGAAATAATGAGTTACCAGTGAGTGATCTAAATTCAGCTGCACTCTACTCGAGAGAAACTTCTAATGGTTATAAACCACTCAGGCTTCACTCTGCAGTTTACAGTGTCATCTGAACCCATGGTTGGATTACTGCTTTGTAATTGCTCCCAGGAATCCATTACTTTCTCAGATGAGGCTTTCAGTTGCTTATTTCGACAATCACGTTAAATGTCCGTAAAAGAGCTTCTTATGCACAACTTTTTATATTTCCACTTGCTGGGCTCTGAGGACTGGCTAAATAATATAAATCAATAATCTTTTCGAGAACTGGTCCAGTGGGTCGTTGAGTAACTTCACTGCCTGCGGACATGCAACCTGATCCAGCCGATCTGCCGTTAGGTGGACACAAAAGCGCTGGTTAGGCCACAACTGGAGTATTGTGTCCAGTTCTGGTCACCACACTTTAGGAAGGATGTGAAGGCCCTTGAGAGGGTGCAGAGGAGATTTACCAGAATGGTTCCGGGGACGGGGGATCTTAGCTACAAGGACAGGTTGGAGAAGCTGGATTTGCTTTCATTAGAGCAAAGGTGATTTGAAAGAGGTGTACAAGATTATGATGGGTTTGGATAGGCTAGACGGGGAAAGGCTGTTCCCGCTAGTTGATGGTACAAGGACTAGGGGGACACAGATTTAAGGTTTTGGGCAAGAGACACGGGGGATGTGAGGAAAAACTTTTTTACGCAGCGAGTGATGAGGACCTGGAACTCGCTGCCGATGGAAGTGGTGGAAGCGGAGACACTCAATGCTTTCAAGGGGAGACTGGATAGGCACTTGTGGGAAATAAACTTGCAGGGCTACGGGGATAGAGCGGGGGAATGGGACTGACTGGATTGCACCACAGAGAGCTGGCACGGACTCGATGGGCCGAATGGCCTCCAGTATAAACTCCAGTATGATTTGGACAGGTTGGGTGATTGGGCAGATGCATGGCAGATGCAGTATAATGTGGATAAATGCGAGGTTATCCACTTTGGTGGCAAAAACAGGAAGACAGATTATTATCTGAACGGCAATAGATTGGGAAAAGGGGAAGTGCAACGAGATCTGGGAGTCCTTGTGCACCAGTCGCTGAAGGTAAGCATGCAGGTGCAGCAGGCGGTTAAGAAGGCAAATGGTATGTTGGCCTTCATAGCGAGAGGATTCGAGTACAGGAGCAAGGATGTCTTGCTGCAGTTGTACAAGGCCTTGGTGAGACCACACCTTGAGTATTGTGTGCAGTTTTGGTCACCTTATCTGAGGAAGGATGTTCTTGCCATGGAGGGAGTGCAGCGAAGATTTACCAGACTGATACCTGGGATGGCAGGAATGACGTATGAAGAGAGATTGGGTCGATTAGGCTTATATTCGCTATAGTTTAGAAGAATGAGAGGGGATCTCATTGAAACTTATAAAATTCTAACAGGACTAGACAGACTAGATGCAGGAAGGAGGTTCCCGATGGCGGGGGAGTCCAGAACCAGAGGTCACAGTCTAAGGATAAGGGGGAAGCCATTTAGGACTGAGATGAGGAGGAATTTCTTCACCCAGAGAGTGTTGAACCTGTGGGATTCTCTACCACAGAAGGCAGTTGAGGCCAAGTCATTAAATATATTCAAGAAGGAGTTAGATATATTTCTTAAGGCTAAAGGGATCAAGGGATATGGGGAGAAAGCAGGGACAGGGTACTGAATTTGGATGATCAGCCATGATCTCATTAAATGGCGGAGCAGGCTTGAGGGGCCGAATGGCCTACTCCTGCTCCTATCTTCTATGTTTCTATGTTTCTGTGCCGTTATGACTCTATGACTCTATGACTATGACAATGGGCCACAATGCACTGAGTAGGGTGGCAGAAATGAGGCTACATTTAAATTGCCACCTATGCATTCTTGCAAAGTTGTTTTGCATGCACATCGATGCAAAAGTAGCAGTGTAATTTGCTCAATGAATCAAGCTTCGGAGAGCGCTAAAGTTCTGGATCCAGCAAAACCTGCTGTAAAGTATGGACCGGTGGGATGCTGAGGAAGGACAGGATTCCTATCATTATGCTACCTCCATGGTCAAATACTGAAACTCATGGGGTGGGGAAATTGTTCTTCGTCTGTGGATGAAAAGGGCTTATAATGAACTGGCAGCCCATTAGGTGTCATTCGTGGCTCAGTGCTGTAGCACTCTCGCCTCTGAGTCAGAAGGTCATGCGTTCCAGTCCCAGTCCAAAGACTTGAGAACATAATCTAGGCCGACACTCCAGTACAGTACTGAGGTAGCGCTGCACCGTCGGAGGTGCCGACTTTCAGATGAGACATTACACTGAGGCCCCTTCCGCCCTCTCAGGTGGACGTAAAAGATCCCATGACATTATTCGAAGAAGAGCAGGGGAGTTCTCCCCGGGGTCCAGGCCAACATTTATCCCTCAATCAACATCTGTGCTGTGCACAAATTGGCTGCCGCGTTTCCTATGTTAGGACAGTGACTACACTTTAAAAAAGTACTCAATTAACTGTAAAGTGCTTTGGGGCGTCCTGAGGTTGTGAAAGGCGCAGTATAACTCCCCAAAGCCTTTCCACCATCTACAAGGCACAAGTCAGGAGTGTGATGGAATACTCTCCACTTGCCTGGATGAGTGCAGCTCCAACAACACTCAAGAAGCTCGACACCATCCAGGACAAAGCAGCCCGCTTAATTGGCACCCCATCCACCACCGTAAAAAAACTTCCTAGAAATAGTGGAGAATCAAGGGTCTAGCGAGAATGAGGAACTGAAAGAAATTAGTATTCGTAAAAAAAATAGCACTGGAGAAATTAGTGGGACTGAAAGCCAATAAATCTCGTGGACCTGATGGCCTACATCCTAGGGTTTTAAAAGAGGTGGCTATAGAGATAGTGGATGCATTGGTTGTCATCTTCCAAAATGCCATAGATTTTAGAACAGTTCCTGCAGATTGGAAGGTTGCAAATGTAAACCCACTATTTAAGAAAGGAGGGAGAGAGAAAACAGGGAAATACAGACCAGTTAGCCTGACATCAGTAGTAGGGAAAATGCTAGAATCTATTATTAAGGACGTGGTAACAGGGCACTTAGAAAATAATAATAGGATTGGGAAGAGTCAACACGGATTTATGAAAGGGAAATCATGTTTGACAAACCGGTTAGAGTTTTTTGAGGTTGTAACTAGCAGAATAGATAAGGGGGAACCAGTGGATGTGGTGTATTTGGATTTTCAGAAGGCATTCGATAAGGTGCCTCACAAGAGGTTATTAAACTAAATTAGGGCGCATGGGATTGGGAGTAATATACTAGCATAGATTAAGGATTGGTTAACGGACAGAAAACAGAGAGTAGGAATAAACGGGTCATTTTCGGGTTGGCAGGCTGTAACTAGTGGGGTACCGCAAGGATCAGTGCTTGGGCCTCAGCTATTCACAATCTATATCAATGATTTGGATGAGGGGAGCAAATGTAATATACCCAAGCTTGCTGATGATACAAAGCTAGGTAGGAATGTAAGTTTTGAGGAGGATGCAAAGAGGCTTCAAGGGATATAGACAGGCTAAGTGAGTGGGCAAGAACATGGCAAATGGATTGTAATGTGGAGAAATGTGAAGTTACCCACTTTGGTAGGAAAAATAGAAAAGCAGAGTATTTTTTAAATGGTGAGAGATTGGGAAATGTTGGTGTTCAGAGGGAACTGGGTGTCCTTTTTCACGAATCACTGAAAGTTAACATGCAGGTACAGCAAGCATTTAGGAAAGCAAATGGTATGTTGACCTTTATTACAAGAGGATTTGAGTATAAGAGTAAAGACGTCTTACTGCAATTATATAGGGCCCTGGTGAGACCACACCTGGCGTATTGTGTACAGTTTTGGTCTCCTTACCTAAGGAAGGATATACTTGCCATAGAAGGTGTGCAACGAAGGATCACCAGACTGATTCCTGGGATGGGGGGATTGTCCTATGAGGAGAGATCGAGTGGACGAGGCCTATATTCTCTCGAGTTTAGAAGAATGAGAGGGGATCTCATTGAAACATACAAAATTCTTACAGGGCTTGACAGGGTAGATGAAGGGAGGATGTTTCCCCTGGCTGGGGAGTCTAGAACCAGGGGTCACAGTCTCAGAATAAGGGGTCAGCCATTTAGGACTGAGATGAGGAGAAATTTCTTCACTCAGAGGATGGTGAATCTTTGGAATTCTCTACCCCAGAGGGTTGTGGAGGCTCAGTCGTTGAGTATATTTAAGGCAGAGATCGATAGATTTTTGGATATTAAAGGAATCAAGGGATATGCGGATAGTGCAGGAAAGTGGAGTTGAAGTAGAAGATCAGCCATGATCTTATTGAATGGCGGAGCAGGTTCGAGGGGTGGAATGACCTACTCATGCTCCTATTTCTTATGTTCTAAACATTCACTCCCTCCACTACCGGCGTACCGTGGCTGCAGTGTGTACCATCTACAAGATGCACTGCAGCAACTCGCCAAGGCTTCTTCGGCAGCACCTCCCAAACCCGCAACCTCTACCACCTAGAAGGACAAGGGCAGCAGCACATGGGAACACCCCAAGTTCCCCTCCAAGTTAAACACCATCCTGACTTGGATATATATCGCCATTGCTTCATCGTCGCTGGGTCAAAATCCTGGAACTCCATCCCTAACAGCACTGTGGGAGTACCTTCACTACACGGACTGCAGCGGTTCAAGAAGGCGGCTCACCACCACCTTCTCGAGGGCAATTAGGGATGGGCAATAAATGCTGGGCCTTGCCAGCGACGCCCAGATCCCAGAACAAATAGACAAAGTAGAAAAAAAATAAATGCAAGTCTTTCTATTTGAAAACAAAATGGGACACAGTGTAAAATGGGCTGCAGATTTGCTGTGAGCCTGTTTCATGCTACTGTCACAGACCAATTTCACCCCCACTGTTAAGGTTCCTACATGAATAATGGTCACTTCAGTGAGGTACCAAAAGGATGACATTACCTGTAGAACCATAAGGTTCAAGAGATGATGCAATCAGGACCGAGGGGAAGAAAAACCTTTTCAAATGTAAAATTAGGATCTAGACTTCTCTCAACCAGATGGCATAAATTCATACTATGGAATATTCAAAAGCTGATGACAAAATACTTTAGAGAGTATCTGGCTTCAGTGGAATTTCAATGGCAGATTGTACAAATGAAGGCAGTTGTACAGTTAGATGACAGAGATGTGGAAACCACATTATAAACCTTGTCAATGGTTGGAGCTTGCAATTATCTGTATCAGCAGGGAGGCTCCTATTCTGCAACTAGAAGTGCAAATTAAAGAATCTATCATCCGTCATCTATATTGGGGGATGTGCAGTGACTTGAATAAAGTGACTGCTTCATGTGGGGTTTTTTTCCACATGAATGACATTATCCTTGGCACCAAGACACTGGAATTTGGCGGGATTGCACGGCACATATCCACAGTGTAGGGTTGGGGACGCACCCGAGGGTTCCTTTTATGACACCGCGGCTGCAAGCCCAGTTCTAAACTGATGCCTGGTCGAACGTGTATACGCAATCGCCTTCCTCCTTTTTTCTTCAAACCTGGGGAAAACCTAGCTGAAAGGTCAAGGCTCGTAACGCAGAACACTGCCAAGTTTGAAATGTGTAGGAGCGAGCACAACATAATTTGAGAACGAGTGGTTAGTTGACGCCAAGCGTTTTGGGTAGATTGTAGAAAGAATGGAAGTCAGAGAGAGGTAAGGAGTTCCACAGATTGGAGACCATGAGAAAGAATGAGGTAGAGCTGGACACAGCGCAATGAGTCTTGATTCCAGATGATGATGACCTGCTGTATATAGGGAATGGTAGCATAGTGGTAACGTTACTGGACTAGTAATCCAGAGGCCTGGATTAATAATCTGACGTAGACATGAGTTCAAATCCCACTACAATTTGTGAATTTGAATTCAATTAAATAAATCTGAGGGGGGAAAAAAGCTAGTAATGAAGCTATCAGAGTGTCATAAAAACCCATCTGGTTCACTAATGTCCTTTAGGGAAGGAATCCTGCCATCTCTGCTCTATCTGTGACTTCAGACCCACAGCAATGTGGTTGACTCTTAACTGCCCTCTGAAATAGCCTAACAAGCCTCTCAGTTGCCACCACCACCTTCTCAAGGGCAATTAGGGATGGGCAATAAATGCTGGTGGTTGCCAGTGATGCCCACATTCCAGAAATGAATTAAAAAGCAATTTCTGGATCCAGACTGCATGAGCCAAGGAGTCTGCAAGATGGAGTTTGTTAGCTGCTGTATATGAACTTGCTTTAGAGCTTAATAAAGTTATACCTTTTTCATTGAATCTTGGATTACAAAGATTTCTAAAATAAGTTCAAGAAAAGAAGGGAGCGAAATTCCCACTTTAATTTCACCGAAATCCTCAATATAGCTCCAGCAGCAACAGTAAGCTACATGGTCTATCTACTCATGAAATAAAATGTGGATTACTGCTCCCCAGAGTCCCAGCCATGTATTGTTTTCTAGATAGCCAGCTTAGAAAAGAAAGAAATAAAGCGTCTACCTAATAATGAAAGTAGATGGAGTAAATTTCCCTCTTCAGCACTCCTGCGTGCAAAGCTCCACAATGGGAACACTAAAAATCAGAAATTAATCGCCCCCCCCCGCGTCTCTCCTTCTATTGGCCAAACATTAGTTTCGTAGGCTGAACATTGTCAGGTAGACATAAATGACTTCTTATGGCTCTTGTGTCGATAGGACGGGAGTGGTATAACGCAGATCTTGTTATTGCTGCTGGTTATAATGTTGATTGGCCTCTGCTGAGTTCCCTCTTGCACCAGACGTCAGACCATTGGGTGACTTCTGTCAGTGGGGCCACACAGTTCCCAATCGGAGTACGGGCAGCTGCCATAGTGCATCATGGGAACTGTGGCTCAGTTTAGTTGGCGATACAAAGGAATCCAGATCCTCTTTCCCATGATACGTCAGATTATATTCACTTTCTCAGCTGTTGGTGAAAAGATAACCAGTGCAAAAATGACAACTATGCTGTTCTTGTACAGATGCTTAATACATTTGTACCAAATTCCCCTCTGTGCTATTTTAACATGGGAGTTAACCTGTTTAAAATAACGCTGGGGGGAATCTGGTAGGAGTGTGTTAAGCATTTGTACAAAAGCAGAGCCCATCATAATTTCTGCCCTAGTAGAAGAAGGCAACTATGTGGGGTGCAATTTTTAATTTATATATTTTTTACAAAAGAAAACTGCTGGGGGGAAAAACTATTAGGTGTGGTCCTGGCCTTTCATCTCTGGGAACTGGCTTCACGTTCAGCCCCAGACTGATGGGATGAAAGTCGTCCTTGTCTTCAGGTTGCGGGGTCCAACCTGAAATAGATCTAACAGCCTATATCTCTAACTTCTAGATTGCCGAGGCCTACTGCATAAAACCAATCCTCACTCAGCATGAAATTGGTAATGTCACTCAGAGAGACCACAGGACAGACGCCTTGGGGAAATGGAAAATTGTTGCAGTCGCTGATGCTTTCTTGTTCTTGGGGCTGAGGCACATTGCTGGGGCAGAGTGCAAGGCAGTTTTATTTTGCATCCAAGCGTACCATGCCTAACATGGAAGTGTGCGATGCACACGCTGGATGCCCGAAAGGGAAAGCATTCCATTCGCCGTTACTAACATCGCTCACCTGGGTGTGCAAAACATTGGCACCATCGTAGAAATATGTTGACAACCAGCACTAAATGGATGTCTCGTGTACAGTAGGTGGGAGATTACGTGAGCCATGGTATACTTCAGCAGTCCTCTTGGGGAGTGAACGAATTGAAGGTGGATTAATCTGTGAAAGACCCCTGTTGAAGGATGCAAATTCATTTGAAATTGTGTGTTCCGTGCCGCACCAGTAATAAGCTGACATGATTGGACACAGTTCAAAGGAATCTGTGGCTGAGCTACACAAAACTCTTAAATACATGTGTAGTGAATGGAGGAGCGTTCATTTACAAACTAATTGGGATGGAGGTAGACAGATGTAACACAATTACAGTAATTTATGCCCATGCAATACTGTGTCCAAGTCGAGGTAAGGGATAATTGTGTGCTGAGAGGAGTGTTGTTTACTATTTGATATGCAGTAGCAAAAATCAGAATCTGTTCCGATTTAAAAACGCCTTTTCCCTGGGCACAGTCTGTAGTGTTTCCTTAAAGGATACATGAATGTGTCAGTTTGAGAATGTCACACTACTTAATAGAGGGCCTGAATGTATTTCATGAAGATGCAGTATCAGGCAGACTAGTCTAGGAAAATGTGCGCTTTTCCAAGCAACAAAAGGCCTCGTGAGCACAATTAAGGGATTATTACCCATCAGGAAAGATTGAACAGGCTGGGCTTCTTTTCTCGAGAAACGAGAAGGCTGAGAGATGAGTTGATAGAGGTCTTCAAGATTATGAAAGGGTTTGATAGGGTAGACATAGAGAAGATGGGGCAGAAATTCGTTCCCTACGGGTGTGTACGCGCTGTGTACTCACCCGTAGGGCCAACGGAAATGCCGGTTTCAGGCATGCACAGCACGTGCGCTGGAAAGCAGCATTTACGATCTGTCAAGAAAGCTCTTGACAGATCCTCCGGCTGCCCGGGAGAAGGGCCTCTGCGGGTGGAGAGTTCCGCTTTTTGGAGACCCTCCGTCCGCAGAAAACACTTACAATTCTTGCGCCTGGTAAAAGAAGGCATAAGGCCTGCTTTTGCCAGGATAAGAGTTGAAAAAAGTTTTTTTTTTTTAATTTCCACTGATTTATCATTTAAAAATACTTTAAAGAAAGGTAAGTTTATTTTTAGCCCCGTTAAAAACTTTAATTATTTTTTTCAAAAAATAAAATTTTTGTTTAAATACTTAATTTATTGTAATTTAAAGTCATTTTAAAAATGTGATGTTTTTTTTAAATTTATTTAAGTTTTACTATGTTTTGGGGGTGATCTCCATTCATATATTTGACAGGTCTTCCTGTCAAATGTATGAAGGGAGATTCCCTTCTCTGATTGGCTCCCCATGGCCCACGTGATCCCAGGGACGTTGCGAACCGCCTGCGCCTCTGGGATACGTGGGCCCTGTGCACCGGCAGTTTGGAGAGGCCCAGCAGCGGAACTCTGCACCTCCCGGGAGTCCTCCGGTCCAGGCGCAGATTTTTTCCAGACCGCAGCCCTCCGCCCGCGGGAGACCAGCGAACGGAATTTCTGGGCCGATGTTTCCACTTGTGGGGAAATCTGAAACTAGGGGCCATAAATATGATAGTCACTAATAAATCCAATCGGGAGTTCAGGAGAAACTTCTTTACCCAGAGAGTGGTGAGAATGTGGAACTCGCAACCACATGGAGTAGTTGAGGCGAATAGCATCGATGTATTTAAGGGGAAGCGACATAAACACATGAGGGAGAAAGGAATAGAAGGATATGTTGATAGGCTTAGCTGAACAGGCTCACATAGAGCATAAACACCAGCATGGGCCAATTGCGCTGAATGGCCTGTTTCTGTGCTGTACATTCTATGTAATTATTAAAATCCATGACAATGACTATGATCTTTTTTGACCTTTTAAGTTTTTCTCTGATTATCCCTCTACAGTCCTCATTCCACACCACCCTATCCTGAGGTCTTAGTAACAATGAAAGCAGCAACACTCTGATGACTTCCAAAGTAAAGAGCACATCAGCGGTGCAGCTATGCTCCATTTTTCAAGGATATCACTTAGTGAATCCCAGTCTCTTTTTTTGATTTAGTTCTTTCTTTGGTAGATGACAGTGCTGGACAATTCAATTCCCTTTTTTCTTTTACGTGTAGTGTAAACTCCATCAATTTTACCTCATTTTCCTTCGCTTGTCTCCTTAAGCTGCACAATAACTATGGCTGAACAGGCAAACAGTTAACCTGCCAACAGGCCTCCACCAGTTCCCATATGCTAATATCACTCTCCATAATATCTAGACTATCATTGCCACAAGCTGTGTCATGCTGTTGCTGCTTTCTGTGAAGGATGGTATCTTGATGTATTTTTCTCCTTTTTAAGCTACTCCACATCACTGAAGAAAAAGATTTGCAATTATATAGCACCTTTCACGACCAATGGACTTTTGTCAATGAAGTACTTTTTGAAGTGCAGTCACTGTTGTAATGTAGGAAATGTGGCAGCCAATTTGTGCACAGCAAGGTCCCACAAACAGCATTGTGATAATGACCAGATAATCTGTTTTAGTGATGTTGATTGGCCAGGACACCAGGGATAACTCCTCTGCTCTTCTTCGAAATTGTGCCGTGGGATCTTTTACGGCCACCTGAGAGAGAGCAGACGGGGCCTCGGTTTAATGCCTCATCTGAAAGACAGCACCCCCTCAGTACTGCACTGGGAGTGTCAGCCTAGATTTTTGTGCTCAAGTCTCTGGTGTGGGACTATGAACCCATAATCTTCTAACTCAGAGGTGAGGGTGCTACCCACTGAGCCACGGCTGACACCATTACCTTAGCTGACCAGTTAGTCAAGCAGCCTGATTTTAGGCCTCAGCCACTCGATAGCGAGGCACCAGGAGATAAATGGTGGAGCACCAATGCACCAGGCATTTACAGAACTCCTTAAAAACTTCTCCACAAAGAACAAAGAAGCATGCCTGTGCACATATATTAAAAAAAAATTCTTAGAGGGGACATCACAGAAGTGAGGAGAGAGGTTAGGAGAAATTTCTTTACACCGGGAATTATTGGAACATGGGATACTTTGGGAGCAGTCGAGGGGAAGACCGCTGCATCTTTTAAGGGCAAAGTCAATTTAAAAAAGGCAGCGTAACAATTAAAAGAGAAACATGCAAGTACAGAAGCCCGGTATAGTGGTCTGGTCAGATCACACCTTGGAGATTACTGTGTCCAGCCCTGGTCACTGAAACACTGGTGGGGTGGGTGGTGGGGGGGGGTGGGGGTGGATGATTGACAGGACTGGCACTCCTGCTCCTCCTGGCTCCACAGAAAATGTAATTAAAAAGAAATTAAATTAAACTCACCTTTAAGTAGGCGGTCACTGAAGAATCCTGAATGGCCCTCCTTACGGGTAATTTGTTTTACCCAGGAATTCTTTAATAGGCGTTAGGACCCTAATTTACATAGTCAAGTGGCCTAATGACTGTTTTAGGTTTCAGTCCAGGATGCCTAAAAAAATGGTCACCACGAATTTAGCAGTGGGACCAATACCTGTGCATATTGGGCGTGTGCTGTCCCACTGCTAAATAGGGATGCTTTGCGCCCGTTTTATGCCTGGAATAAGGTGCAACGCAGGCCAATTTCTACTCCTTTGGATAGAGTAGTAGAGATGAAAGCCTTGAATCGTTTAAGAAAGAATTGGATGCCGTGACAGGATGGAACGTATGGTTGTTTCCGGACGGATGAGTTAAGATAGGTCAAATGGCCTTCCTCGCCTATATCTATCTTATGAAATGTGAACGGATTCTTCATCTGAATCTTGTGTAAAAGTCTTCACAATCTAGAATTGTGCAGAAAATATATTAAATGATAAGTAACCACCTAGGGAAAGCAATTACCAAGTTTTCCTGTTGAGCTAATCTCCTTTCTCTCATGCTGTTCGTGTTGCAGGCACTGGATGTGTGCGTTATTAGACACATCTCAATAATTTTGTGCCTATTTATGATATTTGGAGGTTAGGCATCCCACTGGAACTAGGGGATTTAAGGCAATCTTTTTCGAAACTTGACACCAAGAGATTATTCTGACACAAACTATAATGATTAATCATTTTGTTACTGGTATCCTGACAGGTATGCTGTGTGTACAAACCAGATTGTTCTGTTGGCAACACTTTCAACATTGGCAAATTGACCTTTATAGAAAAAGGTAAGCACACCCAACGATACTGCGAATGGTCTCGTCCCAGGTTTCGGCCATTGGCTTGTACAGATATTCCAACAAAGGTTAAAACGAAGCTCATTGGCTTATCTTTGATTGAGGGACACAAAGGTCACCAAAATGGCTACAACATAAACAGATATAACCTCAGCTCCAATCACATTTATATTTTATTTTATCCACCCTCTTATTTGTCCCCCCCACCTTTTTTTTCCTCCTAGAAGCTGGCAGCTGTCCTTCATTCTGCCAGTGGATTTCACACTTCATTCAGCCTTAATCTGTCACATTAACACCACCTCTAGCCTTGCATATCTCTTAATGTCTCTTAATGTCTCTTCATCTCCTCCTTTGTTCCTTTATCCCCTCCCCCTTTTCCCAGCTTTACCCTGGCCTTAAATCTATTTGATTTCCAGCTCTTCCCAGTTCTGATGAAAGGTCATCGACCTGAAACGTCAACTCTCTTTCTCTCTCCACGGATGCTGCCTGGCCTGCTGAGTTTTTCCAGCGTTTTCTGTTGTTATTTCAGATATGTTGGGATGTTGAGCTAGTGCTCCACTGGCAAACTTTTTAAAGTGTTGTTTTAGCGCACTCAGGACAGATAGCCTAGTCTCGGGTATCTGCCAGTGCGGCTGTGCAACAGGCCAATAGGAACTGGCTCAAATTGGCTTGGCCTCTCATTTTTCGCTCCCTCTCTCTGTACGATAGCTCAGTCGAAATTGAAAACTTGCTGCGTGTGCGGAGAATTACATTTAGCTATTATTATTCCCACTTTCCTTTCTCCGATCTTATGTCACCACAGATACTCACTTCTTCCTTCGACTAGGAAAGCTAGCCTGCCTGGACCCAAGTATCGCTTAGACTAGTGTCTGCTGATTAGTGTCTGCTGGTCATTGTCTGCACTGTTTCACTGTCAGCTCTGTGTCATGTTGTAAACTTTATTCTCTGTATTTTATTGATAATATTTGTGCTCCTCTGAATGTTCCTTTCTTGTTCTTTTCTTGTTACTTCTGAGCTGCAAATGTACCATCCTAGTCACTCTTCCTTCTCCCTACATTCTTGAAACCAAGACTCATCGCACTGTCTCCTCCTCTGCTGCAGTACAAAGGGATCTGGTGGTCCTTGTACATGAAACACAAAAAGTTAGCATGCAGGTACAGCAAGTAATTAGGAAGGCAAATGGAATGTTGGCCTTTATTGCAAGGGGGATGGAGTATAAAAGTAGGGAAGTCTTGCTAGAACTGTACAGGGTATTGGTGAGACCACACCTAGAGTATTGCATACAGTTTTGGTCTCCTTATTTAAGGAGGGATATACTTGCATTGAAGGCAGTTCAGAGAAGGTTTACTAGGTTGATTCCTGAGATGAAGGGGTTGTCTTATGAAGAAAGGTTGAGCAGGTTGGGCCGATACTCATTGGAGTTTAGAAGAATGAGAAGTGGTCTTATTGAAACGTATAAGATTCTGAGGGGGTTTGACAGGGTAAATGCAGAGAGGATGTTTCCCCTCGTGGGGGAATCTAGAACTAGGGGGCATAGTTTCAGAATAAGGGGTCGCCCATTTAAAACGGAGATGAGGAGAAATTTCTTCTCTCAGAGGGTCGTGAATCTTTGGAATTCTCTACCCCAGAGAACTGTGGAGGCTGGGTCATTGAATATATTTAAGGTAGAGATAAGACAGATTTTTGAACGATAAGGGAGCGGGCAGGAAAGTGGAGTTGAGGCCAAGACCAGATCAGCCATGATCTTATTGAATGGCGGAGCAGGCTCGAGGGGCCAAATGGCCGACTCCTGCTCCTATTTCTTATGTTCTTATGTTCTAATTCCTTCCCATGACCTGAGAACTGTGGAACTCTTTATCTCCTTTGTCTTTCCTTCCACTTGCAGCTGACAAGCTCTTAGTGTCACCTGATCACTATTTCCTGCTCACTTCCTTCATTCTTTTCAAGCTAAGTGGCATCTTGTGCTCTTGCAGAGAGCCGGCATGGGCTCAACGGGCCGAATGGCCTTCTTCCGTGCTGTAACCACTCTATGATTCTTTGATTCTACATAATGTTTACAGCACAGAAACAGGCCATTCAGCCCAACAGCCTCCTCGCACCTTACTTAAACCTCACCCTATCAGCACAGCCGCTATTCCTTTCTCCCTCATGTGTTTATCTAGCTTCCCCTTAAATGCATCTATACTATTTGCCTCAACTACTCCAGCTGGTAGTGAGTTCCACACGCTAACCACTCTCGGAGTAAAGAAGTTTCTCCTGAATTCCTTATTGGATTTATTAGTGACTATCTTATATTGATGGCCCCTGGTTTTGGACTCACCCACAATGGGTGTTCACCTCATTCTTTTAAATAAAAGAAAAGGGCTGACAGGACATCCACTTACAAAGTATATCATGCGGTGGCCATCCCCCATTCCCTCGTCTACATGAAATGTTTCACCGTAATGTGCTGCTCGCTTTACAGACTCAGTTAAGAACTTCTACAACTTGGTAGTTGGGAAAATGCTGGAATCTATTATAAAGGATGCAAACTGGGCACTTAGAAACTAATTATAAGATTGGGCAGAGTCAACATGGATTTATGAAAGGGAAATCCTGTTTAACAAACCCATTGGAGTTCTTTGAGGATATAACTAGTGGAGTAGACAAAGGGGAACCGGTAGATGTGGTGTATCTGGATTTTCAGAAGGCCTTCGATAAGGTCCCACACAAGAGGTTGGTGAACAAAATTGGGGCACATGGAATTGGGGGTAATGTACTAGCATGGATTGAGAATTGGTTAACAGACAGAAAACAAAGAGTAGGGATAAACGGGTCTTTTTCAGGATGGCAGGCTGTGACTAGTGGGGTACCGCAAGGATTGGTGCTTGGGCCCCAGCTATTCACAATCTATATCAATGATTTGGATGAGGGGACTAAATGTAACATTTCCAAATTTGCTGAAGATACAAAGCTAGGTGGCAGTGTCAGTTGTGAAGAGGATGTGAAGAGGCTTCAAGGGGATCTCGACAGGCTCAGTGAGTGGGCGAGAACATGGCAGATGGAATATAATGTGGATAAATGTGAAGTTATCCACTTTGGTAGAAAAAACAGAAAGGCAGAGTATTTCCTAAATGGTGAAAGATTGGGGAATGCAGATGCTCAAAGGGACCTGGGTGTCCTTGTACATGAGTCACTGAAAGTGAATGTGCAGGTGCAGTAAGCCATTAGGAAGGCAAATGGTATGCTGGCCTTCATTACAAGAGGATTTGAGTACAGGAGTAAAGAAGTCTTACGCCAATTATATAGGGCCTTGGTAAGACCACACCTGGAGTACTGTGTACAATTTTGGTCTCCTTACCTAAGGAAGGATATACTTGCCATACAGGGAGTGCAACGTAGGTTCACGAGATTGATTCCTGGGATGGCGGGACTGTTGTACGAGAAGAGATTGAGTAAACTAGGCCTGTATTCTCTTGAATTCAGAAGAATGAGAGGGGATCTCATTGAAGCATACAAAATTATTACAGGGCTTGATAGAGTGGATGCTGAGAGAATATTTCCCTTGGCTGGGGAGTCTAGAACCAGGGGCCACAGCCTCAGGATAAAGAGTAGGCCATTCAGGACTGAGATGAGAAGAAATTTCTTCACACAGAGAGTGGTGAATCTTTGGAATTCTCTACCCCAGAGGACTGTGGAGGCTCAGTCATTGGGTATATTCAAAACAGAAGTCGATACATTTCTGACTAGTAAGGGCATCAAGGGATATGGTGATAGGTCGGTGAATGGAGTTGAGGCAGAAGATCAGCCATGATCTCATTGAATGGCGGAGCAGGCTCGAAGGGCCAAATGGTCTATTCCTGCTCCTATTTCTTATGTCCAACTTGCACCCAACGGTGAGAGACAGGGGCCACTGAGGAGCAGTCCTAGAACCTGCGACCAAGCTGTTAGCTGGCAGGCAATTTACACATCTGCTCCCGGCTCGCCCACGAGGACGATAGGAGCAGTAGTAGGCCATTCAGCCCCTCAAGCCTGTTCTGCCATTCAATTAGATCATGGCTGGTCTGCAGCATAACTCCATCTACCCATCTTGTTCCGTGACCCGTAATACCCTTGCCTCATAAAAACCTAGGAAACCAAAACAGAAAATGCTGGAAATACTCACCAGGTCAGGCAGCTTCTGTGGACAGATAGACACAGTGTTAATGTTTCAGGTCGATGACCTTTCGTCAGAACTGGAAAAAGTTAGAGATGTAACATGTTTTATGCAAGTACAGAGGCAGGGAACGTGGGGGGAGGGGAGGAAAGAACAAAAGGGACGGTCTGTCAAAAAGCTATCAATCTCAGTTTTGAAATTGTCATTAGAGTCATATGGGGGGAAAAATTCGGTTGCTTTGCGCCTCCCGTTAGTGCCGCAAGAGGGCGCTAACGGGGTGCAAAGCAACTAGCGCCCGGGCGCGGCGCCTGCCAACGCCTCCTGTGAAATTCAGCAGGAGGTTAGCGGCAGCAGTAACTATTAGCGCCCCGCGGCGACGCACGGCCAGCGATGATGTCATCGCCATGCGCAGCGCCCCGCTCGCGCCCCGGCCGCGATCTTCGGTAGCGCACCCTGACTTACCACCGGACGCTATGTCCGATGGGGTCAGGGAGGCCTACCTGCGGCCGGGGCAGCGCTAATTAAAGGCGAGGTGCCGGGCGGCCATTTTTGTTGCTGGCCGCCTGCCAGCACCCGCCCTCGTTGCCGTCCCCGGCCTTCTGAGAATCCCCCCCGCGGAGTGCCGGCTGCGCTCCATGAGCCCGGCACTTCTCTTGAGTGCCGGGCTTTTTTGCCGGCACTCCGATCCCTGGTGGCCCAGCTAAGCCCCGGGTCGCGCTGCGCAAGGCCCCTCCCCTTTAAGAAGGGGAGGAAGGCCTGCAGTACCGCGGCGTGACGTGTCGCAGCACATGGCACTGTGGCGAGTAGCGCTGCGATATTCCCTCGCGGCGCTCCAAGCGGGAGGCGGGGCGCTTCCAGTAGTGCCCCGCTTCCCTCTTGGGGCGCTACTGATAAAAGTAGCGCCCCAGCGAAGTTAGCACCCCAAAGGGGGCGTGACTCAATTTTTCCCCCATAGAGTCATAACGGCATAGAGGGAGGCCATTCGGCCCATCGAGTCCGTGCCGGCTCTCTGTAGAGCAATCCAGTCAGTCCCATTCCCCCGCTCTATCCACGTAGCCCTGCAAGTTTATTTCCCTCAAGTGCCTATCCCGTCTCCCCTTGAAAACATTGAGCTTCTCCGCTTCCACCACTTCCGTCAGCAGCGAGGTCCAGGTCTCACCACTCACTGCGTAAAAAAGGTTTTCCTCACATCCCCCCTGTATCTCTTGCCCAAAACCTTAAATCTGTGTCCCCTAGTCCTTGTACCATCAACTAGTGGGAACAGCCTTTCCCCGTCTAGCCTATCCAAACCCGTCATAATCTTGTACACCTCTATCAAATCACCCCTCAACCTCCTTTGCTCTAATGAAAGCAAATCCAGCTTCTCCAAACTGTCCTTGTAGCTAAGATCCCCCATCCCCGGAACCATTCTGGTAAATCTCCTCTGCACCCTCTGAAGGGCCTTCACATCCTTCCGAAAGTGTGGTGACCAGAACTGGACGCAATACTTCGATTACAAAGTTACCTGAAGGACAGGCCAGTCAACACTAAGTGGAAACCGCTTGCTGCAGGTGAAGTATATTGCAGTTTTTAGCTCCGGTACGAAAGAGCAAGAGAAAGGTTGGGAGTACAAGGCCTGGGGATGGGGGGGAGGGGGTGCGTGGAGGAGACTCCAATTCAATACTTCTGGTTTTCTTGTTTAAAAGTCTGGCTTTCACTCACTTGGGTTTAATTTGGAACAAACTGTCCATGAAATGATGTCGCCAAGCTGCAGCTGGACTATATCTTTGTATTAAATTGGCGTCTCCTCCCACCCTCCCCTCCACCCCCAGGCCTTGTACTCCCAACCTTTCCCTTGCTCTTTAGTACCGGAGCTAAAAACTGCAATATACTTCACCTGCAGCAAGCGGTTTCCACTTAGTGTTGACTGGCCTGTCCTTCAGGTAACTTTGTAATCGAAGCACTTGACTCCAGGCTAAAGAACCGTTCACACTTTACTCAATCTCTGTTTTTCTTTAGGAAAGTGAGAAGTCGCACAACACCAGGTTATAGTCCAACAGCTTTATTTGAAATCACAAGCTTTCGGAGCGCTGCTCCTTTGTCAGGTGAAGTGAAGAAATACCTATGTATTTCTTCACTTCACCTGACGAAGGAGCAGCGCTCCGAAAGCTTGTGATTTCAAATAAAGCTGTTGGACTATAAACTGGTGTTGTGCGACTTCTCACTTTTGTCCACCCCAGTCCAACACCGGCATCTCCGCATCATTTCTTTAGGAAGGATGTGAAGGCCTTAGAGAGGATGCAGAAAAGATTTACAAGAATGGTTCCAGGGATGAGGGACTTCAGTTGCGTGGTTAGACTGGAGAAGCTGGGGCTTGTTCTCCTTAGAGCAGAGAAGGTTGAGAGGAGATTTGATAGAGGTGTTCAAAACCATGAGGGGTCTGGACAGAGTAGATAGAGAGAAGCTGTTCCCATTGGCGGAAGGGTCGAGAACCAGAGGACACAGATTTAAGGTGATTGGCAGAAGAACCAAAGGCAACAGGAGGAGAAACTTTTTTACACAGCGAGTGGTCGGGATCTGGAATGCGCTGCCTGAAAGGGTGGTGGAGGCAGATTCAATCATGTCTTTCAAAAGGGAATTGGATAAGTACCCGAAGGAAAAAAATTTGCAGGGTTACGGGGAAAGAGCGGGGGAGCGGTACTGGCTGAAGTGCTCTTGCAGAGAGCCGTACGGGCTCGACGGGCCGAACGGCCTCCTTCTGTGCTGTAACCATTCTATGATTCTATGATTCATAACACCAGCACAGCTGGTACCAGCTCACACATACTTTTCTCCAGAAAAATCATCTGCCATTTTATTTTTATATGTAATTTATGGATGACACAATAGAGCATTGGAGACAAAATAATAGAAGATGAGACTCAGAAGAAGCCACAATTGGTATTGATGGTGCTGAGTGCGCTTTGGGAGCTTGACTCGCAGGTTATAAAGCAGCTTTTAATGAGTTGAGGCAAAACGGCATTTTGAAGGAAGAGTGTCCCCATTCAATTTTAACAGCACCCAAGGATATCGACAGAAAGCTGGGGCTATTGCTTTTGTGTATTTATATGTTGAACAGTGGGATTGATCAGAAGGCATTGATCTCACTAAGGGGTTCGGATGTCATTGTAACGTGTCCTGAAAGACCTACGATGAGACTGCAGCGTTGGAATTACTCCCATCCCTCCATTAATTGTTTTGATATAGACTGCGGATTTTTGCAAGAGGCAATTGATTCGGTTTATCTCTTGCCAGTGGCATGTGCTGTACCAGATGCTGGATGACAGTGCAGTGTGCATAGCTGTGATAACATCCACATGGAAGAACCAATGATTCCGATGTAATGGCCACAAGTTTATGGAATGACTGTTGGCAGCTGATTTGTGTGAAATGTTGCAGTCAATGTTGTTAGAAAAAGGAAGAGAATGATTTATATTTATGTAGCACCTTATAACATCTCAAAGTGCTTCACACACAATGAATTACTTTGAAATGTAGCGACTGTTATGTTGTGCGCATATGATGCACAGCAAGATCCCTCAAACAGCGGCCAGATTAATAGCCAGTTAATCTAATTTTGGAAGTGCTGGTTGAGGGAGAGGCGTCGGCCAGGAGACAAGAAAAACTGCCCGCTCTTTGAAAAGTACCATGGGATCTTTTATGTTAACCCGAACCAGCCAAAAGATGGCACCTCAGAAAATGTACTGGAAGACAAACCTAGATAGTGTACTCAAGTGGGGCTTGAGCCCATAACCTTCTGAGGCAGGAGCAAATGTTCGACCAACCGAGTCAAGGTAATCGACCCTTAGCAGTGCTCTGGAGTACTATGGGCCTGACCAGCTCAGGTGTCTGCTTACTGAATCTGTCACACAGTGCTGACTTGAGGAAATCTAAGGTAGGAGAACAGGAGAAAAATGTCAGCCTCAAAGTTGTTAATTTATCCATATTACAAGACTTTGCAATGCAAACGAATTCTTGATACAGGTATTGCATTCTTTGATTTGTCGAATTACAAGGTTGAAATATAATGCTGCGTTATTCAACAGTTTGCATGCACCACAGAGTTATTTGAGGGGAGGGGAAGATTCCTGGAATGGATAGGTAACAATTAGTGAGTGCAGGGTTAGTACTCGGTCCCTCATACTTGTACCCATTCTGGTAGGTTGCAGCGAAGGCACTGTTGTTATGGAGACATTAAATCATAGGATCATAGAAGTTTACGGCACAGAAGGAGGCCACTTGGCCCATCATGTCTGTGCTGGCCGAAAAAGAGCCATCCAGCCTCATCCCACTTTCCAGCTCTTGGTCCGTAGCCTTGTAGGTGACAGGTATTGAAGAAAATGAATGTCATCGATCCTATCCATAATGCTCAAACAGTATTTGGCTTTCCAATTCTCCGCCCCTCGTCCCTTAAAGGAACTGACACATGCTGGGGTATAGTTAAGTGAGTCTCGGCGACTCTCCAATACCTTGTCAAAGGACCCATCCTTCACCTCTGGGTGAATGCTGGGAGACTTTTGAACCGTGAGTCTGATCCTGTTCTCACTGGATACCTACACATGCACACTTCTCAACAGGGGTCACTGCATAGTGACCAAGAAGAGGTGCCCTGCTTGAGGCCACTTGGAGCCAATTGAGATCAAATTGCGTTAGAGATAAGGGGGGCAAAATTGGGTTAGCGCCCCGAAAAAGTTAGCGCCCCCGCGCCCGAAATTCACTGGTAGCATCCCAAGAGAGAGGCGGGGCGCTACTGGAAGTGCCCCAGCTCCCTCTTGGGGTGCTGCGAGTGAATATCGTGGCATGTCGCGCCGCGGTACTGCAGGCCTTCCTCCCCGTCTTAAAGGGGAGGGGCCTTGTGCAGCATGACCCGAGGCCCAGCTGGGCCACCAGGGATCGGAGTGCCGGGCTCACGGAGGCACAGCGGCACTCCGCGGGGGGGCTTCACAGGAGGCCGGGGACGGCAACGGGGGCAGGTGTTGGCAGGTGGCCAGCAACAAAAATGGCCGCCCGGCACCTCCCCTTTAATTTGCGCCGCCCCAGCCGCAGGTAGGCCCCCCCCCCCCGACCCTGTCGGACGTAGCGTCCGGCGGTAAGTCAGGGGGCGCTACCGAAGATCGCGGCCGGGGCGCGAGCGGAGCGCTTAGCACGTGATGACGTCATCGCCGGAGGCGCAGCACCGCGGGCGCTAACGATTACCGCCGCCGCTAACCTCCCGCTGAATTTCGCGGGGAGGCGTTAGCGGCGCCTCGCCCGGGCGCTAGTTGCGCAAATCAAACGAATTTTTCCCCCAAGGTTTTTTTTAAAAAAGTTTTCTCTATTAGAGATGGAGCCACAAACCTTAGATTTCCCCAAGTCAAATCTCTGTGATAGCATTATGTGAGCAATTGATGTATATTAGAGTGTAGTAAAGTGAGGAGCTACTACTATACGTGAGTCAACTAGGACTATGGACCCCCATATTAACTTGGACACTACAATAATATTAGCTTTCAAATATGGCTGGAATATGAAGAGATCAGTATCGGAGCAAAAGTGTTTTCAAAAAGAATCTGCGTTTTTTTATTACGACGACAAAATTAACTCCAGTTTCTGTTTGTGGCATGTATAATGAAGCTCATTGAACAAAATGGAATAGTTTACTGAATATTGCTTCAGAAAATATTGCTGTCTCTGGTGAGATATTGCTTCTCGCACTGCGAACAAATAAGAGTTATGAGTTAAATAATTGATTTTTAATCCAATACTTAAGTAACTATGCGACAGGTCTTTGCACACAAAATCCTTCAATTTTTAATATGGCTGAGCTATAAATAGCATATTGCACTGTGCCGCTGAAAGAAAAAACAATGTGCAAGAGTCCCACAACAGCACTAAGTAAAATTTAATTTACAGGATGTGTTTGCCACCGTTTCTTTTTGCTTGAGGGGAGAATTAAATAAAGGGAAAAATATAGAAGTGATTTTCTTTTTAAATTAGTGAAAGCCTAGGTGAAAGGCCAAAACCCATAGGGGTAAAAATTGAGTCGCGCCCCATTTGGGGCGCTAACCTCGCCGGGGCGCGACTTTTAGCGCCCCGAAAAAATTAGCGGCCCCGCGCCGGAACTTCAGTGGTTGCGCCCCAAGAGGGAAGCGGGGCGCAACTGGAAGCAGCCCGCATCCCTCTTGGGGCGCTGCGAGTGAATATCCTGGCGCTACGTGCCGCAGCGCCACGTGCTGCGGCACGTCGCGCCGCGGTATTGCAGGCCTTCCTCCCCTTCTTAAAGGGGAGGGACCCTGCGCAGCGCGAACCGGGGCCCAGCTGGGCCCCCAGGGATCGGGAGTGCCGGCAAAAGAGCCCGGCACTCAAGAGAAGTGCCGGGCTCTTGGAGCGCAGCCGGCACTTCACGGTGGGGGGGCTTCACGGGGGCCGGGGGCAGGTGCTGGCAGGCGGCCAGCAACAAAAATGGCTGCCTGCCACCTCCGCTTTAAATATCGCCGCCCCGGCCGCACGTACGCCTCCCTGAACCCGTCGGACATAGCGTCTGGCGGTAAATCAGGGGGCGCGACTGAAGATCACGGCCGGGGCGCGAGCGGGGTGCTGCGCACGGCGATGACGTCATCGCCGGCGGCGCAGCGCCACAGGGCGCTACCGGCTGCCGCCGCCGCTAACCTCCCACTAAATTTTTCGGGAGGCGTGGGCGGCGCTGCGCCCGGGCGTTAGCTGCTTTACGCCCCATTAGCGCCCTCTTAAGGCGCTAACGGGAGGCGCAAGCAGCTGAATTTTTCCCCCATAGTGTTGGGCGCCACAAGGATTGTACAGAAAAGACAAAACTGAATCAGGATGTCGTGACACCAAGCTTGGCTTTTTAAAGCCAGAAGTTTGTCGGAGGAAGGGAAGAGTGAGGGAGGTAAGGAGTTCTGCAGTTTTGATATCCTAAGAAAATAATGAGTTGAAGAGGCGGACAGAGAGGTGAGTTTTGATTTCAGCACAGAGAGAATTCAGAAATGGTGACGTGTATGTTGGACAGTATATTTAGATCTTAGGATGGTTCACAGTAATATCGACCATAGGAACATAGAAACCGGAGTCGACCATTCAGCCCCTCGAGCCTGCTCCACCATTTAGTTAGATCATGGCTAATCTGTACCTCAACTCCATTTACCTGCCTTTGCTCCATATCCTTTGATACCCTTACCCAACAAAAATCTATTGATCTCAGTCTTGAAAGCTCCAATTGTTCCAGCATCCACAGTCTTTAGAGGGAGTGAATTCCAGATTTCTAATATCCTTTGTGTGAAAAGGTGCTTCCTGATTTCTCTCCTAAATGGCCTCGCTCTAATTTTAAGAATACGTCCCCTCATTCTTGATTTTCCCCATCAGAGGAAATAGTTTCTCTATATCTAACCTATCGAATTCTTTTAACATTTTAAATACCTCGATTAGATCACCCCATACCCTTCTATACTGAAGGGATTACTAGCCACGTTTATCCAATTTGTCCTCATAATATAACTCTCTAAATCTCTAAATGGGGTAGTCTACAGGCCACCTAATAGTGGAAGGGAGGTGGAGGAGGAAATATGCAAACAAATCAGGGAAATGAGTAAAAAACATAGAATAATAATCATGGGGGATTTCAACTACCCTGATATTAATTGGACAGAATAGGTAGGTAAAGGGGATAAGGGAATGGAGTTCCTACAATGTGTACATGACTCCTTTCTAACCCAATATGTAAAAAGCCCAACAAGAGAGGATTCGCTATTGGATCTAGTAATGGGGAATGAACCAGAGCAGATAAGAGAAGTAACAGTAGGGGAAAATCTAGGCAATAGTGACCATAATATAATATGCTTTAAAATAATAATTGAGAAGGATATAAGTATGATGAAGACCAGGGCAATAGATTGGAGAAAAACTGATTTTGAGGGGCTGAGAATAGAACTTGGGAAAATAAAATGGACAACAATATTGGCAAAGAATGATGTAGAACAGCAATGGGAAACATTTAAAACGGTGTTCAACAGAGTCCAGGAAAAATATATTCCGCTAAAAAACAAGAACAAACTAAACACTAATGAGACACCATGGATGAATAAAGCCATAAGGGAAAAATTGAGGGTAAGGAAAGAGGCATACATTAAGTACATGGACAGCAGG
Organism: Squalus acanthias; assembly: GCA_030390025.1. Lineage (NCBI taxonomy): Eukaryota > Metazoa > Chordata > Chondrichthyes > Squaliformes > Squalidae > Squalus > Squalus acanthias. Next base: position 124,903,025 of record CM059434.1, read on the forward strand.
GGAGAGCATGATAAGGGAAAATATGAAGAGATTAGGAAAGAAGTCAAAAAAACAATTAGGAAGGCAAAGAGGAACTATGAAATTAAATTCTCAAGGAACATAAAACAAAATAGTGAAATATTTTACAGGCACATCAATTAAAAAAATGAAGGTCGGGATGGGAATAGGGTCATTAAGGGATGGACAGGATAATACCACCGGCAGTGATAGAGAGATGGCAGAAATATTAAATAATTACTTTGCCTCAGTATTTACCAGGGAGATAGAACAGGTGGACATGACATTGGATCATGAGATTAGTAATGAAATAACTGCATTTAAAATAAAAAGATATATTAAATAAACTAATCAAACTCAAAGAGGAAAAAAACCCTGGTCCAGATGGATTACATCCGTGCATTTTAAAAGAATCTAGGGAAGAGATAGCAGAGGCATTACTATACATATTTAATAATTCATTAGAAAACGGTGTAGTGCCAGAGGACTGGCAGATAGCTAACCTAATACCTATATTTAAGAAGGGAGATAGAACATGCCCAGGGAACTATAGACTAGTCAGCTTAACATCGGTGGTAGGAAAAATAATGGAATCCCTATTAAAGGAGAAAATAGAAGAACATCTAGAAGCCAAAAATTTAATAATGAATAGTCAGCATGGATTTCAAAAGGGAAATTCTTGCTTGACCAACCTTATTGAATTTTTGAAGAGCTAAAAGAGAGAATAGATAAGGGTAATGCAGTAGATGTAACTTATCTAGATTTTCAAAAGGCCTTCGATAAGGTACCACATAATAGACTAATGAATAAGGTCAGAGAATGCGGAGTCAGGAAACAAGTAGCAGAATGGATAGCTAGCTGGCTTCAGGACAGAAAGCAGAACGTAGAGGTAAAGGGTAGCTATTCAAAGTGGCAGAAAGTGGGTAGTGGTATTCCACAGGATCAGTGCTGGGACCACAGTTGTTCACAATTTATATTCATAATTTAGACTTCGGAATCAAAAACACAATTTCTAAATTTGCGGATGACACCAAATTGGGGGGGATAGTCAATACTGAGGAGGACTGCAACAAATTACAGGAGGGCATTAATAAATTTGCAGAATGGGCATATAATTGGCAAATGAAATTCAACACAGATAAATGTGAGGTATTACATTTTGGTAGGAAGAATAGGGAGTTCACATATTACTTGGAGGGTGCAAGTCTGGGTGGGGTAGAGGAGCAAAGGGATCTCGGAGTACAAATACACAAATCACTAAATGTAGCGACACAGGTTAACAAGGCCATAAAAAAAGCAAACCAGGCACTTGTATCGAAACTTGGTTAGACCACACTTGGAGTACTGCGTACAATTCTGGTCGCCATATTATAAAAAGGCACTGGAGAGGGTGCAGAGATTTACAAGGATGATACCAGAAATGCGAGGGTATACTTATCAGGAAAGGATGAACAGGCTGGGTCTCTTTTCGCTTGAAAAAAGAAGGCTGAGGGGTGACCTAATAGAGGTCTATCAAATTATGAAAGGTTTTGATAGAGTGGATACAGAGTGGATGTTTCCACTTGTGGGGAAGAGCATAACTAGAGGCCATCAATATAAGATAGTCACCAAGAAATCCAATAGGGAATTCAGAAGAAACTTCTTTACCCAGAGCGTGGTGAGAATGTGGAACTCGCTACCACAGGGAGTGGTTGAAGCGAATAGTATAGATGCATTTAAGGGGAGGCTAGACAAGCATATGAGGGAGAGGGGAATAGAGGGTTATGCTGATAGATTTAGATGAGGAAAGACGGGAGGAGGCTCGAGTGGAGCATAAACGCCGGCATGGACTGGTTGGGCCGAATTGCCTGTATCTGTGCAGTATATCCTATGTAATCCAATGTAAATCCCTCTAAGTAGTATCAATAAAATAGGTAAAGGGAACTGGGAGAGTAGTAATAAGCTAGAAGTGAGAGAGGGATTACCTATCAGATGACAAGCCTTGTCTTGTCTCCATAGTTCAGTAAAACATAAAATGGATGAGTTTTTATTTCCAGAAGGATTCTATGCTCATTCTGTGGCTGTGCAAGCAGCTTACTTATACACTGACGTTACTCACTATCAGACAGTTTTACTTTTTCTCTGCGTCTCTGAAGACCCCGTCATATACCGTCAGCTTGACCAGTGTTTGGAATGTGGAGATAATCGATATGAAAGCATTGAAGCTGACAGAGCGAGAGCGTGGTAAAGATTTAATCAGCATTGTTGCTCTCTGTGCACTGGCAGCTGTGCCTCCCACAGTAGTGAAGACTGAGTGGTTTGGAGCCTTTGCCGTTGAGGCTTTCTGGTGAAGAGATGCCTTTGAGTCCTCAATTCAACCGGTATTTGTGCTTCGGAGACTGGGCAAAGGACGAGGGTGAGGGAAGATCTCATCTCTGCACCATGTCTAACACAATTGCAAACCTGTTCCTTATAAACAGGATTACGATTTCATTACAGATACAGCACGGGGGAAATCTTCTTCTCGGGTGAGGAATCTCTGACCTACCTGACACCAGTTCGGGTGAAGAAAACATTGGAGTAGTAATGTGACAATCTACTATATATTAAATTCGACACATGGGATGCAAATTTAATTGACAACTCTTTGGAAGTGCTTTCAGTGCCTGTTACTCCTGTAGGTGGCACTGCAGTAGGTCTTTTCAATGTTGAAGGTGTCACACAGTGTAACACATAACAGTTGCTATGCTATGTGCCTGAGATTGCACAATCTGACCACTGGATTCCCAAAACTCACTCCAACTGCTTTCTGAAACATTTTTCAGTCACCATTTTTTCTCAGTCACTGAAAATTGCAAACTATAAAAATAATAAATAATTACCTATTTCACAATAACATGCTACATTTATCCTTTGAACTGCCTTTTATGACTTCTAATAAAGAAAAAGAAAGAAAGACTTGCATTTCTATAGCGCCTTTCACAACCTTGGGATGTCCCAAAGCGCTTTACAGCCAATGAAATACTTTTTTTTGAAGTGTAGTCACTGTTGCAATGTAGGAAACGTGGCGTCCAGTTTGCGTACAGCAAGCTCCCACAAACAGCAACGTGATAATGGCCAGATAATCTGTTTTAGTGATGTTGATTGAGGGATAAATATTGGCCCCAGGACACCGAGGATAACTCCCCTGCTCTTCTTTATAATGCCTTTATCAATGTTTTTACTTGTTGGTCCTCGCCACTCCCATCGCCTGGGCTAGGATGTGATATTTTTCCCCAGAGCTTTGACTGTGTGATCAGAATTTGGACTGTGTCATCTGAGCATTTGCTCTCTGTCATAAATCGCAAGTAACAACTCAGGAAGCACTACTGGGCGGCCAGCTGGGGCGCCGTCCAGGGAGTATAAATACTCAGGCATGGGCCCACCTTGGGCAGAGACAATCTGGAAACAGGAAGCTAGTGACTGCTAACTAGACCTCCATGTTTTGTTACAAGTTGATTAAAGCCTTGCTTTATGTTCAAGTGCGTAGTGAGTCTTTATTACGTCAATTTAATCAACTTGATATCGTCTCCACGCTTTGGGTGATTCGGAACAACCAGCTGCAACTCGAACCACAGAAGGGAACTAGGGCAAGAAACTGATCCATCATGGAAAAACTCCTTAGACCCGCTCGTCTCGACCTGGACCCGAATGCACCTGCGGCAGCGAAGGTATGGAAGCATTGGTTTCGTACCTTTAGCAACTTTCTTGAAGAATGTGGGGCGGATGTCCCTAATAAGTTACGAATGCTTATCAACTACGTGTCTCCTCATGTGTATGATTATATTGAGGACTGTATAGACTATGACACTGCTATCGAAATCTTACAGCAGCTATATGTCAAGTCCCCAAATGAAATCTTTGCTCGACACCTACTGGCCACAACTCGGCAGCAGCCTGGGGAATCACTCGATGAATTTCTCCAGAAACTTTGCAGGCTCAGCAAGGATTGTAACCTTAAAGCAGTTACAGCTGAACAGTATCAAGAGGAACTAATCCGCGATTCCTTTATCAATGGGATCGCGTCCCCTTTTATACGTCAGCGCCTGCTGGAAAATAAAACCCTCAATTTACGGGCTGCTTATGACCAGGCGTGTTCCTTGGACTTGGCCAAGAAAAATGCAGACACTTATCTCCCACCACGTGCACGGGCGGCGGCTATCTCCTTTAATGAGTCTTTCGGTAGGTCTCGGGCGGATGCCCCCACTGATGTCGACTCTACTCTAACAGACGACGACCCTACCCTAGAGGCCTTCGCTGATGACGACCCCGCCCTAGCAGCATCCTGGCAATCAGGAAGAAAGTGTTTCTTTTGTGGAGGGGCGTGCCATCACAGAAAATTTTGCCCGGCTCGTAATGTGACCTGCAATCATTGCAGCAAGAAAGGACACTTTTCCAAGGTATGCCAGTCACGGGCCTTTGCTAACAAGAAAGGCCGCTCCTCTAAAGTATACCGGTCGAGAGCTCCTGTTAGCTTCACAGCTGCTATCTATGGAGCTGCTCCTCCCCCAGGAACCACTGTTAAGGCTACAGTTGCCGAAGGGAAAATTGCCTCTCCTCCCATCACGGCTGTTTTTCCCCAAAGTTTGTCCCATGCAGCCACGAAGGTTTCAGTAAATGGGCACACTCTAAGTGCGCTAATCGACTCCTGCAGCTCTGACAGCTTCATTAGTAAGCGGGCTGTCAACAGGTTAAAACTGCACACTTATCCCTCGGACAGGGAGATTGCAATGGCTCTAACGACTCTGACCACCAATTCTTCTGGCTTCTGTCTTGTCAACCTCATCCTCAACGGCCGCACGTATCTCTCCACCCGGCTCGGAGTACTCGAAAACTTATGTAGCGATGTGCTTCTGGGACAGGACTTCCAGAAACAGCACAAGAAGATCACTTTTGAGTTTGGAGGGTCAAGGCCGGAGCTTACCATTTCTAAGGTGCCGTTTTGTGCACTCTCGGCGGCCTTACTCGGTGAACCCTCCCTGTTTGCCAATCTTCCCCCCCGCTGTAAACCCATAGCCACCAAATCGCGGCGCTTTAGCCAAGACGATCGAGCGTTTATTGAGGCGGAAATCTCTCGCCTTTTAGTCGACGGTATTATCGAGCCATGTTCATCTCCCTGGCGGGCTCAGGTCGTCATCGTGAGGAATCCCTTAAAACAACATAAAAAACGTCTGTGTATCGATTATTCGCAGACTATTAATCTATATACCGATCTGGATGCCTACCCGCTGCCACGCATAGATGACATGGTCAACAACCTTGCCAAATACAAGGTATTCTCGACCTTCGATTTAAAAAGCGTGTACCATCAGGTGCCACTGCAAGACTCCGACAAGAAGTATACGGCCTTTGAGGCCAATGGTCGGCTTTTCCAGTTTCGCCACCTTCCATTCGGGGTCACCAATGGGGTGGCCATCTTCCAACGGGCCATGGATGGCCTAGTCCGGCAAGAGAACTTGACGGATACCTTTCCGTATTTAGACAATATCACTATTGCCGGCCATGATCAAAAGGAGCATGACGCCAATCTTCAGAGATTTTTTGACGTACTCCGCCGTCGCCACTTAACGTTAAACGAATCCAAATCGGTGAAGTCGGTGCCATCGGTGAACATTCTTGGCTACTGGGTGGGCAACGGTGTTATTAAACCGGACCCAGAGCGACTTCGTCCACTTCAGGAGCTCCCTCCCCCGACGAACCTCGGCTCTCTTCGTCGGGCACTTGGCATGTTTGCTTATTACGCAAAATGGATACCACACTTCTCCGATAAAATACAGCCCCTGCTCCATGCGAAGTCTTTTCCATTGGAAGCTACGGCTATTTCTGCCTTCAACCTCCTCAAACGACAGCTGGAGAAAGCCACGCTTCGCTCCATTGACGATAATCTTCCTTTTGTGGTCGAATGCGATGCATCGGAGGTGGCGATCTCCGCTACCTTGAATCAAGGTGGCCGACCCGTGGCATTCCTATCCAGGACCTTGCAGGGTAGCGAGCTCCATTACTCCCCCGTCGAGAAGGAGGCTACGGCCATCATCGAGGCTGTACGCCAATGGGGTCATTTTCTTGCTCGGCGTCATTTTACGCTTATAACTGACCAGCGTTCTGTGGCCTTCATGTTGGATAACCGGAGGCGCACGAAAATCAAAAATAATAAAATTCAACTCTGGAGGATGGAGCTGGCTGCCTTTGGATATACTATCTGTTACCGACCCGGCAAACAGAACGTGGCCCCAGATACCTTCACACGGGCATTTTGCTCCTCAATGTCAACGTCGACTCTGGCGGATTTGCATATGGACTTATGCCATCCTGGTGTGACCCGCATGTTGCACTTTGTGCGCTCCAAAAATCTACCATTTTCAACCGAGGACGTAAAGAAAACATGCTCCTCCTGTAGGATTTGTGCAGAATTGAAACCACAATTCTTTCGCCCATCAGATGGCTTACTCATACATGCAATGCAGCCTATGCAGAGGCTCAGCATAGACTTTAAAGGGCCATTGCCTTCGTCGACAAGGAACACCTACCTACTTACGATGGTGGACGAGTATTCACGCTTTCCCTTCGCCTTCCCCTGCCCTAATATGCTTACCTCTACGGTAATTAAATGCCTCGATCAGGTCTTTTCCCTTTGCGGGACGGCCAATTTTATCCACACTGATCGGGGTCCCTCCTTTATGTCGAGTGAACTTAAAAGTCATCTCTCCCAACGGGGAATCGCCTCAAGTAGGACGACACCATATCACCCAATCGGTAACGGACAGGTTGAACGATACAATGCCATCATCTGGAACGCTGTCCGTCTGGCACTAAGGTCACGCAACCTACCGGACCAGCAGTGGGAAACGGTGCTCCCCGACGTGTTACACTCTATCAGGTCTCTTCTCTCCACGTCTACTAATGTCACGCCTCATGAGCGATTCTTCAAATTCCGGCGTCGCTCTACACATGGGACGTCTCTACCGTCATGGTTGGTGGCTCCAGGCCCGGTGCTACTCCGGAGGTTCGTCCGGTCTGCCAAAAACGACCCTCTCGTTGACGAGGTGGAGTTAACGGAGGTAAACCCCACGTATGCGCACGTACGGTACCCTGATGGCCGGGAGACCACCGTCTCGCTCCGAGATCTGGCTCCCTGCCCAACCGGTCACACGGGCCCAAATGATGAAGGATCCCCCGACAATTATATCAACACTCCGCACCCCTATGAAAATGACGCCCCGCCTGGGACATCGGGGGATCTGCCGGCAACGCTACCGGATCAACTCAGGGAGCTGGACGCTCCCCGTAGGATGGCCACCCGAAACCAGGACGCCGGACAATCTCCAGCCACGACCCGGGATGAGGCCAGCTCAGCAACTGTGGGGACCCGCACCCGGGGTCATGATATTCCCAGTCCTCCACAGGATGATCAAGATGACGCGGACTCTACTGACTTACCGGTACGGGCCAAGCGACCCAGGGACCAGGACACGGTCCGGGGAGACGTGCCTTCCAGTCACAAGCAGAGAGCTAAACGTCTACGGCTATTTCTGGTCCGCCTAGTCCGTTAAAGGAAGACTGGACTTCCAAACCTTTTAGGGAGGAAGAATGTCATAAATCGCAAGTAACAACTCAGGAAGTACTACTGGGCGGCCAGCTGGGGCGCCGTCCAGGGAGTATAAATACTCAGGCATGGGCCCACCTTGGGCAGAGACAATCTGGAAACAGGAAGCTAGTGACTGCTAACTAGACCGCCATGTTTTGTTACAAGTTGATTAAAGCCTTGCTTTATGTTCAAGTGCGTAGTGAGTCTTTATTACGTCACTCTCCACTTAATTTTTCAGGCTGCATCAGTATTGCTCAGTCAACTGTACTCAGGGGTTATTTTTCTTTACCTCCTAGCACTTTCTGTTTAGCAGCTATCCTTCAACAGATTTTGAAAAACAAGAGGACAAATTTCCAGAGCTGTAGTGAGGTAAAGAGTGGCGGTGTGTGTGAAAGAGAACACAAATGATAATGTTCTGATTACACACCTGTTGAGGCTTTTGTTTTGTGTTCCATCATTTTTTTTAATAAATGTATTAAACTTAGGGAGAGGGGGTGATGAAAGAGAGACTGGGGTCAGAGAGAAAGGAAGTGAGAGAGAGAGATAGAGTGTGTCTTTCTTCATTTAATGTTACTTCAATTTTCACACAAAAATACACCAGTTGAATTTTGAAGCCAACTGGTTGTCTAGTTAGAAAAGATTAATGCTAATTACATACATTGGTGAGATAAAGATACTAACATCTAACACAAATGGGATATAAGGAGAAAGAGAGAGACAGAGAAATACACAAATAAAGAGAGAAAGCTAGATGGGCCACTTTGTTTCCTCATTCTAATTTGATTTATTTTTTTAAATAAGTTGAATTTTCAAAGCAAATAAAGTTGCTTTGAGAGAAACAGATAGGAAGGGAAGGGGAAGGAGAGGTGGGGAACTGTTTGAGCTTGAGGGGCCCTCTGGCATCTTGCCACCTATCTCTGAATGGGGCAAGTGGGAGTGAGGGAGAGTGGATAGCGGGCTGAGATGAGAAACAGTGGAGCATAAAGCGGGGAGGATACAGGAGTTGAGTGAGCTTTTCAAAGAAGAGGTACAGATAGTGATGAGAGTGAGGGAATCATCAGAAGGGGAATGTACAATAAGAAGGTGAGAGGATTGGGAACACAATGGAAGTGAGGGGATGGGGAAGCACAATTGATTGAGGAGCTGATGGGGAGGCAGCTGCTGTGGGCTATGACGTAAGAAAACTACTAGGCACTTAGTCTAAGCGTTAAACAAAGCTTTAATCAACTGTTTTTCAACATGGAGGTCTAGTTGTGTCCTTCACTAGTTCCTGTTAAAGAATGTCCTGAGCAAGCTGGGCCCATGCCCGAGTATTTATACTCTCCCTGGACAGCGCCACCAGCAGGCCGCCCAGTATTATTTCATAAGTCATTTCCACATGAATGACAAGATTCATGTCAGGCTACATTTACCCTGCGACCCCCCACTCCAAACTGCAGCTATTGATGGCTTCTTTCCCCAGCACACTGTGCTACATGACCCACAGCCTCCCACCCGAAAGGAAAGAAGAAAATGACCAAGGGAAAGGCAGAAGAGGATAGAGAGAGAAGCAAAAATGAGAGTTAGGGAGAGGGAAACATCAGAGAAGAGAGAGACAGAGACAGAGTGAACACAAAGACATCAAAGAGTGTGTCCATATCTCTGACTTACTGCGTGCAGGGAGATGGGCTAATGTTAGAAAAACAGCAAGGAAAATTGCCCTACCCAAAATTTGCCATTGTCACAACTCATAATGTGCCATTACCATTCGTTTCTGCTGTTGAAGTATTCATAGTTTATGTATTTGACTGAGCTTTTCCTGTGGTATTTTTGGAGTTAATCCTTTAGCACATCTGCTGTAAGGAGTAATTATTTTCTTGTTCCTTAGCTTCAGCATGTGCTAGTTAAATACGTGACATAGCTGGAAATCAGACTATCGAAAGCTGATAGCTCAAGGTTATGTATCCTTTTCTGCTGTTGAAGTGTTCATAGTTTATGTATTTATGTATCCTGGGTATTCTGCAGCTTGGGATGTTCTTGTTTGAGAGTTCGGTAACACACCAATGTTCAGACTTCATTGTAATGTTGATATAGTCTGTTGCTCTGTGATCTGATTTATAATGACCTTCTGTAGACAAATTTTCTGTTGACTCATTTTGACAACTAGTTCACCAGAATAGACGAGGTATTGGTGGAGATCAGTGGCTTTCCTGTTCAATTTTTTTTTTAATTGGATATTTATTGACAAATGTGCACACCTGCCGATGAACTGGTCATTCATACAAGTCGGTGGAAAATGATAGTTAAGATTCAGATGGAATAACAAATTATGGAAACTAGTCCCTGAAGCACTGTGGAGGTTTGCTTGTGTCAGACTGGAGTTGCTGGGTATTGGAGCTTTAGAATGCACCCAAGCCATCATTTTACCGTTTTTCTCCAATGGTAAGGATTCTCGGCCACCATCAGCACATGACAGACGCACGGCATCGGGGTTTATGGCAAGAGGCGTAGGATGCAAAGGTCAAGATATAACGGTGGATCTACATAAAGCCTTTGTGAGACCACAGTTGGAGTATTGTGTGCAGTTTCGGGCTCCACACTATAGGGAGGATGCTGAGACAATAGAGAAGTACAGTGCAGATGCACTGAGATGCTGCCTGGTATGAGGAAATACAGATACGAAGAAGGACTTTGTATCCTGTATTCTCCCTTCGTAATTTGAAACAGCCCATCAAAAAACCCATCATGTCCTCTGTTCAAACAAAAATAGCCTTAATTCCAGCATTTATTCCAATGGCGCACATTCCTCAGGGCTGTATTGTAAAAACCATACTTAATCTCATGGGTCATACATTTTTTTTAGGGACAGTTATCTCAGTTTATTACATGATCAGAAACACCAATGGTCAACAATGATTTTTGTTTTTACAGATTCCACAACGTAATTTGTGTATCTCAGGCTGGTCAGCTGGCCTGGCGTACAGCTGCATCCCAGCTCATGCCCCATGTGCCTTCGTCCTTCCAGAGCCCCAAACCCCTCCCCGCCTTGGCCACTTGTCCCAACCCTCCCACGGCCCGCATTCTCCGCTCCTACCTTTTGTACCAGGAGGAGACGAGATCAATTCCGTGGATTTTGGAGGGTCGGAATCCTGAGTCTGGCACCAGATCTCCATTGGAAGCGGGAGGAACAGGAGAGTGAAAGAGAGAAAAGGAGATATACGAAGATGAAGCCAGACAGTGGCATACAGAGTGGGAGATATATAGGAGGGGGAGAGAAAGAGGTACAGAGAGAAAGGGCATGAGATACATGTAGACAGAGTGGCAGACAGAGGGAAGAAGCGACTTAGAGAAAAATGGGAGAAAGAGTGGGAAAAGGCTGGAGAAAGGCAGAGGTGCAGAGAGGATAATGAGAGAAAGTGTATGAGAGCCATACGGAGAGAAAGAAGGAACTGAAACAATGGAAGATAAACAGGAAGAGAGACGGAGAGAAAAAGTGTTAGAGTGAGAGAACGAGGAAACAGTTACAGAGAGAGCGACACGCACTCACAAAAAAGCCTTTATTTTGTTCAGGAGGAAAACCACGAGAAGTCAACGGGCACGATAAAATTCTGTCCACTTACAGGTGTATTTCAGTGCTGTTTGTCCTTGTGCCTTTTGCTTTTTACTGCCTGGTGAGAGGCAGCCATTTTGTGTGGATGTTCCTCTTGAATTACATCACTGAAGCTCCTCTCCAGCAACACCATTAAGCAGAGCAAAGGTTACTGGAGAGAACCTTCATTCTATCATTGGGGCGGGGACTCTGAACAAAATGTATGCTCACAGGCTGTCTTTCAACTATAGTTTGAATGCATCAATCCCAGGAACAATAGAGAACTGAGGGACACCAGTAAATGTACCCAGTGTCGCTGGGTCAAAATCCTGGAACTCCCTCCCTAACAGCGCTGTGGGAGTACCTTCACCACACGGACTGCAGCGGTTCAAGAAGGCGGCTCACCACCACCTTCTCAAGGGCAATTAGGAAATGGGCAATAAATGCTGGCCTTGCCAGCGACGCCCACATCCCATAAACGAATATATTTAAAAAAAGTACCTAACTGCCTTTGTACCATAGAATCATAGACGTTTATGGCACAGAAGGAGGCCATTCGGCCCATCGTGTCTGTACCGGCCGAAAAAGAGCCAGCCAACCTAATCCCAATTTCCAGCTCTTGGTCCGTAGCCTTGTAGTTAGTTTCCAAGTTCTTTTTAAATGCGATGAGGGTTTCTTAGGCTGCCGCCCCTTCAGGCAGTGAGTTCAAGACCTCCACCACCCTCTGGGTAAAAAGATTTCTCCTCAACTCCCCTCTAATCCTTCTACCAATTACCTTAATCATATGCCCCCTGGTTATTGACCTCACTGCTAAGGGAACTAGGTCCTTCCTATCCACTCTATCTCGGTCCCTCATAATTTTATACACCTCAATTAAATCTCCCCTCAGCCTCCTGTGTTCCAAAGAAAACAACCCAAGCCTATCCAATCTTTCCTCATAGCATAAGATATGATAGCAATCCAGTAGACCTTTAAATGTTTAGTTATTAATGATATCATCCTATCTGGAAGATTATGATTGCTCATCCACAAAGATGAGCTCTCTAACTCCTGCAGGCATGAGTGCACTTCCAGATCATCCAACAGGACTAAATTGGGATGATGTATGTCAGAAGGCATAAGGAGAGTAGGTGAAGCGTAAGTGAATGTTTGGAACACTTCCCCCTGCAGTAGTGGCATCCTTAAGCAATGATGTACGTGTGCTCGTGCTACCTTGCCGAAGGAAGTAGGGGCTGAACCTTAAGTCTGTCAATGTTGTGGTCCAGCCATGCCTCGGCAATAGAGTACACGCATTCACTGAATTGTATTTGCCGTGTTTCCCAGCTGGCTCCAGGCACTTGCCTCCTGCAGCATATCCGTTCATCCAGAGGAAGAACATAAGAATTAGGAGCAGGAGTCGGCCATTCGGCCCCTCAAGCCTGCTCCGCCATTCAATAAGATCATGGGCTGAATGCAGCAGCGTCTGTGACAGCTGTTTTATAAGATTTGACTGGCTGATTAAAGAGGAGAAACAGTTTCCAGTGGTATGAGGATCGGTAACCAGAGCACACAGATTTAATGGTACTTGGCAAAAGAACCAGAGGCGACATGGGGACAATTTTTTAATGCAGCGAGTTGTTGTGGTCTGGAATGCATTGTCCGAAAGGGCGTTGGAAGCAGATTCAATAGTAACTTTCAGACGGGAATTAGATAAATACTTGAAGGGAAAAATCTGCAGGGCTATGGGGAAAGGGCAAGAGAGTGGGACTAACTGGATCGCTCTTTCAAAGAGCCGGCACAGGCACGATGGGACGATTGGCCACCTTCTGTGCTGAGTGACATGCAATACTACCTGGGTATCTGATATCTCCTTTATATTACAATTCAAATGGGTTCTCCAACATTCTGAGGCTCCTGGTGTCAGATGACTTATTCTGCAGAGCGGGTTCCAGAACATTGGCAATAACAGAGAAATGTTGCGTTGCATTACACACGCATTTATCTCAAATCAATATTCATCTTCTTTGGGGCTATAAATATAAGATAGTCACGAATAAATCCAATAAGTAATTGAGGAGAAACCTCTTTACCCAGAGAGGGGTTAGAATGTGTAACTCGCTACCACGGGGAGTGGTCGAGGCGAATCATACGGATGCATTTAATGGGAAGCTAAATAAAGACATGAGGGAGAAAGGAATAGAAAGTTATGTTGATGGGGGTTAAATGAAGCAGGGGGTGGGGGGTGGTGGAGAGGAAGCTCAGGTGGAGATAAATACCGGCATAGATCAGTTGGGTCGAATGTCCTGTGTCTCTGCTGTAAATTCTGGCTACAGACTTGCCCTGGTGTTGGGGAGGTCCATACAAACTGGCAATGCAAAGAGATGAGAGCTCGGCCCATCGGGGCTGGAGAAGATGGCAGCCAGGGTCGGTGCTGGTTGTCATTCACATTCGGCGCTGGCGCACTGCTACCCCTTGAGATATTCCTCCACCCCTCTGCGAACCACTGCACAGCCTCGCCCACACCGCGCTGCCATTGAAGTCGGACTGCCTCGGACAGCAGAACAGTCATTTAAAGGGGATGCTGAAGAATTCACGTGCAGATTGCCGACTGGCCGGCTGTGCATTTCCACCATCATCTGTTCCTGTTTTAAGAAATAAAAATAACATTGAAACATTGAACACAGTGGGCTTATTTAAAAAATGAACTCTTTCTGTGCTGTGAAGGTGGACTTTGAGGTGAGCAAAGCCCCATTTGGGTTGGCAAATGTTTGCACGCTTGGTTCTGATGGGGTTGGTTTTGCGACAGCAGGAGGGGAGAAGGTGCGACGTCTGACTTTTCTCCATAGGCAAAGTCATTTGTTGGGAATATCACTGCTGAGGACGGTGGAAATGACAGCAGCGCATTACCGTGATTAATTACCATCTTTTTATTCTCCTGGGCTCCATTTCTTGGGACTTTTCTGGAAGTATGTCACACCGATCAGTAAAAGACCACGATGTTTCTGCAGCGTGATTCCGTTGTTTTTTTACAACTCAAGCACAAGGTACACCAAGCGGTGATTTAACGGCACAGATCACGAAATATTTACTTATACAAGGTTATTGTACTTATACTCTGGCACCACTGCGTACTTTTGCTACTTTGAATCCTGATTGTTTATGCTCTAGCTAAGCAACGTAAAGCACAGTTATCAGCTTCACTGACACATAAGCATCTCTGCTATTCGATGTACGTAAGGCATGTGTTCTATAGCAATAAGTCACCATTCTGTTTAAGTTATGCTTTTATTCCCTGTCGTTTCCTCATTGTTTCCATCCTTCCTTCTGTGATTTTTTTTTTAATTGAGAAGCCCAGGTGAAGGACCCAAGGCCTATGGTGTAGGACACCACCAAGATTGGAAAGGCTAAAAGAGAAGGCAAGGTAATTCAAGAAATGTCGGGCAGATGGTGCCAAGCTTAGTTTGAAAAACTCCTGTAGATTGTAAGAGAAGAGGAAGACAGAGAGGTAGGGGTCTGAAGGCTTGGGAAATAATGAGTTATAGTGAGGGATGCTGCATTGAGTCTTTATTTTTTGGATGGAGGAAGAGGAACTGCTTGCATTTATAATGCACCTTTAGAATCATAGAATCATAGAATATTACAGCACAGAAGGAGGCCATTCGGCCCATCGAGTCTGCGCCGGCTCTTTCGAAGAGCGATCCAGTCAGTCCCACTCCCCCGCTCTTTCCCCATATCTCTGCAACTTTTTCTCCTTCAGGTATTTATCCAATTCCCTTTTAGATTCCCTCACTGTACCTGTACCTGAAGAAGGAGCGGAGCTCCGAAAGCTCGTAATTTTAAATAAAACTGTTGGACTATAACCTGGTGTTATGCGACTTCTCACTTTTGAAGGCTACTATTGAATCTGTATCCACCACCCTATCAGGCAGTGCATTGCAAATCCTAACCACTCGTTGCTTAAAAAGTTTTCCCTCATGTCGTCTCTGGTTCTTTCGCCAATCACCTTAAATCTGTGCTCTCTGGTTATCGACCCTTCAGCCATTGGAAACAATTTCTCTTTATTCACTCTATCTAAACCCTTCATGATTTTAAACACCTCAATCAAATCTCCTCTTAGCCTTCTCTGCTCCAAGGAGAACAACCCCAGCTTCTCTAGTCTACCCATGTAACTGTAATCCCTATTGTAGAATCATAGAATGGTTACAGCACAGAAGGAGGCCATTCGGCCTGTCGAGCCCGTGCCAGCCCATGTAGAAAAATATCCCATGGTGCTTTACAATAGGCAAATGTGGGGAGACCAAAACTAAGGCCATAAATATAAGATAGTATAATAAATCCAATTGGGAATTCAGGAGAAACTTCTTTAACCAGAGAGTGGTTATAATGTGGAACAAGGAATAGATTAAGCGACTAGCATAGATGCATTTAAGGGGTAGCTAGATAAACACAAGGGATAAAGGAACAGAAGGTTATGCTGATAGGGTTAGATGAAGAGGAGTGGGAGGAGGCTCGTGTGGAGCATAAACACCAGCATAGACCAGTTGGGCCGAATGGCCTGTTTCTCTCCTGTACATTCTATGCAATTCTATGTAAAAACAGACACGAACCATGGTGGGAGTTAGGAGAGAAGACTGAAAGCTTGATTGAAAAGATTGTTTTTAAAGGCTAGTAAAGGCAGAGAGCGAGGAGAAGAGAGGCCAGGGGGGTTTAGGAAGGGAGTTTGAGAGAGTAGGGCTGAGGCGACTGAAGGCTTTGCCACCAATAGTAGGATGAAGAGGTGGCGAAGATGTACAAAAGGCCAGAGCCGTAGGACCGAAGGGTGCAGGAGGAGATGTAATACAGCAGGTGGTTTCAAAAGTAGAGTGTGGCGAGACCATTGGAGTGATTTGAAGATAAGAGAGAAGAATTTAAATTCTATGTACCCTGGACAGGGAGCTAGTGTAGATCAATGAGGGTGTATTGAAAAGTGGGATTTGTGCAGGACAGAATACAAAGTAGCTGAATATTGAATGAGTTGAAGTCCCTGGAGTGAGGGGGATGGGAGGCTGACTAGAAGATTGGAGAAATCAAATCTAGATGATGACAAAAGCACGGATATGGGTTTTAACAGCAGTGGGGGTGAGATGGGGCGGAGGCAGGTGATGTTGAAGGCTGCTAATTTGAAGTTCACGAGAAACAAGGTAGGAGTGTTTACATTCTCCTGCCAGTCAGTTGTGTGCCACACAAGAGTGTCAACTCCCTCTGAAGCTGCCTGGCCTCTTAACTGGAGAATCCACTGAACAGCGATCTCTGCAAAATTTGAGTTCAAAGTGAGTGTTACCCGTAGAAAGATGATTGGAGGGGGCCAAGGTGGATCTTCACAGGGGAGTGGGGGGGGGGGGGAAATCAGAGGGTGAAGCCCCCACCCCTTGCGTCATTTGAGATTTCCCTCCTTCCGCTCCCCTACACTACATATCTTGGGGCAAGGAATGAAAAACAGAAGCGGGGGTGGGGGGGGGGAGGAAATTTCTATGGGGGTTCTCATAGTAACTTTGTTTCCAGGATTTCTGTCGCTGTTCCGCTGAAGTTGGGCAGAAGATCAGGAGAACCTCCGTGGAAATTTCAAATGAATGAGTTTACCTCGGTAAGAGCTTGTGTAAAAATGAGACAGTCAATGAAAAAGATTACAGCATTAAAATTTAAATTCGGCAACAGAAACACTATTGTAAGAATAGAATGATTTATTTGTTTATTCAGCAATCAATAAATGTTTTATTTTGTTAAAGATTTCCTTATAGGCCTATAAAAGCCCAGGAAACTAGATATTGCAATTTTAATGCTAGTATTCTCCTTACAAATTGTAATTGCATAGTATGCTGTCATTAGGATGAAAAATTCGAGATAGATTACTATTGATTCACAACTGAACAGCAATAATTTTTGTGGCAGCAGAGAAATAATATTACAGTCTTATCACAATGCCCATAAAACAACAGACTGTGGAAGGGTTCAATAAATCTTCACATAGACTGGGTCGAAAGCCACCTGCATTACTCATCCATCTGACTGCTGTTGAAAGGGCTGCCAGGCAAAAATCACTTCAAGGATTTCAGTCACTGAAAAATTAGCGAGAGAAACAAACTTAACAAAACATTGAGCCGTTTCCGGGAAGTTTGAATATAATGGGCCTGATATCGCTGGAAAAAAAATATCGGCGTTTGAACGACGCACGCCGTTATTAATGCACAAACCGGCCAGCAACTCGTGACGAGGAAGAGAGACCCCGTGACTTGCGAATCGCCACAAGTTGCTGGCTGATTTGCGCCACTCCGCTGTTACCTTCGCAAAAACGGCATCTCGCCCTTAACCTCCCCCTGATTGTCATGAAGTTGCTGCATTTGCACATTAATTGCCCATTAAACGCGTCACAGAAAGTTAAGTCGAGTATTTAACAATGTAAGTACCCTTCTAACGATGTGATAATTGGTAATGACTACCAATCAACCTCTCTTGCCCAGAAAGTAAAACATTAAAAGTGTGGAGTCTCATTCCTTCAGGTTGTGAATTGTTTTAGGAGATTTTATAAAAGTCATTTAAAAAAAAATGTAATTCTTATTTTTCCTTTCTATCTCTTTTTTTTCTCTCTCAAGCCAATTTTCCTTCCCTCCCTTTATTTCTCTTTCTGTACCTGATTTGACATTGAATTCACCCACTTTAATTCACTCTCCTTCTCAGACCTGCCTCCGTTTATTTCTCAATCCTTTAATCTAATTGGTTAAGGAGACACACTGTTTGTCCCATTGTTCACCAAGGTCCCAGATGCCCCGTTGCCCTGGCTGCGCTGTTGTCAGCTCGCACTTCCAGCAACTTTGTGGGCAAAATTTTTTTTTAAAACTTAAACATGCAATTGTAAGTCTAACTAACGAGGCATGCCGCGAGATGCCTCGCTCCAGTAAAATCCGACCCATTATAACTGCAAATTTTAATTTTATCCCTCAGTTGTCTCTCTCTCGCACCCCTGCCTCCCCACCCCCCACCATGGCCCCCACTTCCAGTCCATGCCGATGTTGTTAAGCCAAGTGCCACTTGTGGTTGTGGCAGCCTGCCCCCATCTCCCCGCCAATGTCCCTCACCTGTCGGTGACTGAGAGATGCTCGACTGTCCTTCCAACTTTTTTGCTTTTCGTCTCCTCTCCTTCGGCGCTGCATCGCTCTTCTGTAGACCTTGTTTTAGGATTCATTTGTAATCCAAGATTGAATGAAAAAATGTACGACTGTGTTAAAGTTTAAAGCAACTTTGCAGCATGTTCCACAGCTCAGTCTTTGCTTACAACTCTTACCTTGTAGACTGCCTATTTTATCCAGTCTGGATATAACCAGTTGCCTATTTGCAACATTGGGCCGCAATTTGCGACCCCAACGGGTGCGTAGGGGGTGCGCACGCGCCCGTAGGGGCCGCGCAAGTTCCGGGTTTAGGCATGCGAAGCGCATGCGTGAAAACCCGGAACTTGCGATCTGTCAAGAATTCTCTTGACAGATCGCACGCGTCCCTGGGAATAGAGCCTCCGCGGGCGGAGAGTTGGGCTATTTGCCCAACTTCTGCCCAGCGAATGCCCGTGAAATTCTTACGCCTGGTAAAAGCAGGCATAAGGCCTGCTTTTATCAGCATAAGACTTTTAAGGAACGAAAAAATAAATACGGTAAGTTTATTTTTTAGCCCCTTTAAAATATGTCAATTTATTTTTCAAAAAATAAAATTTTTGTTTTAAATATTTAATTAAATGCCATTTTGATTAATTTTAAATATGTGATTTTTTTTATTTATTTGTAGCGTACGTGTATTTTTGGGTGTATTCCCATTCATACTTACGGGGTTCCCTACAAACGGAATCCTCATAAACATTTCTTTCATTGGTTGGGCCGGGCCCTGGGATACGTGGGCCTCTACGCAGGCCTACGCATAGAGGCCCAGGAGCGCAAGTGTCCGAACCTCCGGGACCATCAGGTAAGTTCGTAGATTTTTTGCTGGTCAGAGGCATCCCATTGATACAGCAGCTGCATGTGTTAAGGGAATGTCTCTAAATGGCAGACCCAAACTGACACCTTCCCACACCAGCGCCATTTCGACTGTTAAGTCGGGGGACTGAAATCACTTCTGTCTCATTCCACTCTGTGATACAGCACCTTTTTAAGTTTCAAAATTTTCTTCACTCAGAGGGTTGTGAATCTTTGGAATTCTCTACCCCAAAGGGCTGTGGATGCTGAGTCTTTGAGTATATTCAAGGCTGAGATCGATAGATTTTTGGACTGTAGGGGAATTGAGGGATATGGAGATCAGGCACAAAATGGGAGTTGAGTTTGAAGATCAGCCATGATCTTTTTTTTAATTATTCGTTCACAGGATGTGGGCGTCGCTGGCTAGGCCAGCATTTTATTGCCTTTGAGTGGCTTGCTGGGCCATTTCAGAGAGCAGTTAAGAGTCAACCACATTGCTGTGGGTCTGGAGTCACCTATAGGCCAGACCAGGTAATGTGGTTGACTCTTAACTGCCCTCTGAAATGGCCCAGCAAGCCACTCAAAGGCAATTAGGGATGGGCAATAAATCCCGTGAACTAATAAAAAAAAATTTTTAAACTGGCCTAAAACAAAAAATATGGCACGACATGGGGACATATCAGCGCACAGTTGACACACGGGGGTAATGATTTCCCCTAGGTAGGATGCGCACCAGCTCATGCCAAGCTGAGCGATTGCCCCATGTTTTTGGTACAGTTCCGCAGATACCAGCAGCCCCCTTGCTACATCTGCCAAGTGGTCATCCTTCATACCTCAACCAAGCATTGGCATGATATTCAACCAGGGGAAGATTGCATCAGGTTCGATCCTGCGCTCACCCACTGTCCACGTATGTATTTGCCAGTGGTTGGAGGGAGGGTGGTACGGTAATGGGTCATTTACACCACCGCTTCCCCCCCCCCACCCCACCCCCCGCCATCCAAGCCCAGAGAAGTTGATGCTAATTGATCTGCTAACTCAGCGCGGAATAGGGTAAGCTTTTAAAGTTAGATAGAAACTCTAGCAGCCCATCTAAACACTATTCACAGTTTAATAATTGAAAGGAACAGACTGTGTAGTCGGCTCTTATCTTTTCAATCATTTAAACTCTCACTGGCTGTCGGAGCCTCAGTGAGCAGTGTTTGACTATGCAGGTATGGAACTCTGCTTCCCCCATCTTCACAGAGATGTGAGCAAGCGATGAGAACGTTGTCTCCCTTGGTTGTACCGATGTGAAACTAGAGCTGGTGTTGCACCCTCTAGTCTGTCTAATGTATTCTCTTTCTTTCTCTCTAACTTTTGTCGCATGAAACAAGAAAAAGCAGCTTCACCCATCAAACCCCTTCTTTTGACAAACCACGCGCAATCCACTCAGCCATGAACCCCACCTGCTCTCTCGACCCCATTCCATCCCCTGAGGAAAGGGTCTGCGAAGCTTCTCTTGCGGAGTCCTGTGGAGGTAAATTGTGAAAAAACTGCAGAGAAAAAAGTGAAAGAACTACAAATGCTGGAAATCCGAAATCCAAACGGAAAGTTCTGGAAGTACACAGCAGGTCACTCAGTAATTGCGGGGGGGAGAAAAAAAATAGGTCACCATTTTGTGTGTAGATCCTTTCAATGAAGGGCGTCCACCCACAAAGGGCTGTTTGGAATATAGTGGGACTGTGGATTTGTCGCACTAAAAAAAGCAACTGGTCAAGAATGAAAATAAGATGCAAAATTAGACACATAGGGCATAGGAACAGGAGGAGGCCATTCAGCCCCTCCAGCCTGTTCCACTATTCAATAAGATTATAGCTGATCTGCGACCTAACTCCATATACCCGCCTTCGCCCCATATCCCTTAATACCTTTGGTTAACAAAAATCTATCGATCTCAGATTTAAAATTAACAATTGATCGAGCATCAATTGCAATTTGCAGAAGAGAGTTCCAAACTTCTCCCACCCTTTGTGTGTAGAAGTGTTTCCTAACTTCACTCCTGAGAGGCCTGGCTCTAATTTTTAGACTATGCCCCCCAGTCCTAGACCCTCCAACCAGCGGAAATAGTTTCTCTCTATCTACCCTTAATATCTTCAAAGCTTTGATCAGATCACCCCTTAACCTTCTAAATTCCAGGGAATAGAAGCCTAGTTTGTGTAATCTCTCCTCGTAATTTAACCCTTGGAGTCCAGGTGTCATTTTTGATGGGAGGGGTGGGGAAGTGCCTGCCCCTACTGAAGCCCATCCAATGTTTCATCCATTAATTTAAATGGTTTGAGCATGCTGGAAACACACGGTACATCCATTATCATCCGCGCTTATCCTGACAAGCCTGCTCCTAACCAGCTTTCCATCCATCTTTTATAAAGGTGATAATCGATGCAGTGTTGCCTGCTTTATACAGGACTCTGTTCCACGCATCCAGCAGTCTGTGAAAGAAGAAATAAAAACCCTTTGCTTGAGGCTTGTTAAGTTAGTACTCATGTTCTCTCGCTCTGTGATCACTGTCCAAGTTAAATAACCCGCTTACATTATCCATGCCTCTCAGCATTTTAATAACCTTCATCGTGTCTCTCTTAATCTTCTTTTTGCTAATGAAAACAGGTTCAGTTCTGCGAGTCTCTCTTTACTCTATATCGCGTAGAGTCCCAATACCTAGAATCCTTCACGTCCTTCTTCTCTGAACCCTTTCCAATCCGTCAATAGCCGTTTCAAAGGCAGTGTGCTCAAAGTGGCACACGGTATTTTCAAACGCAGAATGGAAGGAAAATACTGCCGGATGCTGGAAATCCGAAGTAAAAAACAGAAAACGCTGGAAATACTCAGCAGGTCAGGCACCATCTGTGAAGAGTGAGAGAAACAGAAGTTAACGTTTCAGGTCGATGACCTTTCATCAGAACTGGATGATGTTAAGAGATTAACAGTTTTTAAGCAAGTACAGAGCCAGGGAGTAGCGGGGAGGGAAGGAAAGAACAACGGGGAAGGTCTGTGATCGGGTGGAGGGCAGGAGTGAGACTCACCTGATCTATGCAAGGTGAGAATGATCTGAGTGAAAAGTTTCTGTTAAACACGGTGGCATAGTGGTTAGCACTGGTGCTTCACAGCGCCAGGGACCCGGGTTCGAATCTGACCTCGGGTGACTGTCTGTGTGGAGTTTGCACATTCTCCCCGTGTCTGCGTGGGTTTCCTCCGGGTGCTCCGGTTTCCTCCCACAGTCCAAAAATGTGCGGGTTAGGTTGATTTGGCTATGATAAATTGACCCTTAGTGTTAGGGGGGGATTAAATATGTGGGGTTATGGGGATAGGATGGGATATGTTAGGGGGAATTAAATACGCGGGGATAGGGTGGGATAGGTGCAGGCTCGATGTGGGGATTCTGTGTGAGAAAGCAGGGACAGGGTACTGGATTTGGATGATCAGCCATGATCGTATTGAATGGTGGAGCAGGCTCGACGGGCCGAATGGCCTACTCCTGCTCCTAGTTTCTATGTAAACTGCTTCATGGAACCAGAAATTACTGATGCAGTCCGAGCAAGTGGGAAAACCTCCTTTTTTTTTTCTCCTCTAAAATTTGAATTGTCCTTCCATGGCAACCCAGATACTTGATATTTGCGCCTTTTAATTATCTGCAGTGGCCTCCTCACAGAAACCTGGCTGAGACTAGCCAACCTCCTTTAGAGAAACCCGTGGTGTGACTGTCAGTAAAGACTGGGACTTGAACCTAGACTTCTCAATCAGAATCGTTGAGTATATTCAAGGCATGGATAATGTAAGCGGGTTATTTAACTTGGACAGTGATCACAGAGCGAGAGAACATGAGTACTAACTTAACAAGCCTCAAGCAAAGGGTTTTTATTTCTTCTTTCACAGATTGCTGGATGCGTGGAACAGAGTCCTGTATAAAGCAAAAATGAGAAGTCGCACAACACCAGGTTATAGTCCAACAGATTTATTTAAAATTACAAGCTTTCGGAGCTGTCGCCCCTTCCTCAGGTAGAGTTACTGTGAGACAATCTACCAGAATTCACAGAATATAAACACAGAGAAAATGCAGAGATTCAATCTATCCCTACATCAAAGACATACTAAGCAGGCAACACTGCATCGATTATTACCTTTATAAAAGATGGATGGAAAGCTGGTTAGGAGCAGTTACTTGCCTGGCAAAGCAGCTTTATTTTCTAACGGCAAAGATTCTCCCGCCAATTAAAGTTTAAACTGCAGCGGTATCGTACGTTGTTTCTGTAGGGCGGTGATGCACTGTGCCCATTTGTGTGGCACTCCTGCTCATCGCTCCTGATACGCTTTTGAGTGGCAGGGTTTCAATTGGGCACTGTGCTTCGGGCAGTTGTCTGGGCTGGTAGAGGAGAAAGGAGGGGCATTTCACCGGGGACCAGCAGTGCCATAGGGCACGGGTGCCCAAATTTTTGTATTCTAATTTTCATGGCGCCTGTTAGCCGCATGTTCCAAACGAGTGCTCAGGCACACTCCAGCTACATTTTGAGACAGTGTTCTAACCTTCATGGGCCCAATGAGACTAGCACACAACTTGTGCGCAGGCGAACATTAGAACATAAGAATTAGGAGCAGGAGTAGGCCATACGGCCCCTCGAGCCTGCTCCGCCATTCCATAAGCTCGTGGCTGATCTTCAACCTCAACTCCACTTTCCCTCCTGATGACCATATCCCTTGATTCCCCAAGAGTCCAAAAAACTATCTATCTCAGCCTTGAATATACTCAACGATTCAGCATCCACAGCCCTTTGAGGTAGAGAATTCCAAAATTCACAGCCCTCTGAGTGAAGAAATTCCTCCTCATCTCAGTCTTAAATGGCCTACCCCTTATCCTGAGACTGTGACCCCCTAGTTCTAGACTCTCCAGCCAGGGGGAAACAACCTCTCAGCATCTACCCTGTCAATCCCCCCTCAGAATCTTGTATGTTTCAGGAGGCTTCCAGCTCCTTCACGCTTTCTGCCCACATCAGGGAATGCTGGGTGCCTCAGGCAAGTTGTAAGCCCCAGACCTCCCCACCCAATAATACGACCGTATTGCCCGCCCCAAGTTGTCATGCCATGGTAGTGCTCACATTGGAGCCACAAATCAACGCAGCCATGTAGCCAAGATGACAGCAAGGATGATTTCCCCCATCTCCAAGCAACCAGGTTTCGTCTGAACCCCTGAGGCTGGAGGGAAGCAATAGTGCCAGGAGGGAAGTGAGTCACACAGAACAGGCGCATCCCAGGTTCAGCCACTGACCTGTGCTCGGCTAGCTGATCTCGGCCAGGGTGCTAATTGGAGCAATACAGTTGAGGCCCCAGGGTGAAGGAGGACGACTAATCAGCCAGGTTTGCCACTCCTGGGTCTAGGGGTTGCGGGTGTGGGGGGTCAGGTGAAGACCGATCAAACTCAACCGTGGTGTTTCACTCCGTCAAACCTCGCACTGGGTGAAGTAAGAGCCCCCAACACGAAGCACCTCCTTCGAGAGAGGGGGAATAATGTTGTAAAAAAAACCTAATTTTAACAAAAAACACAGATGAAAATCAACAAAAGGCTAGGAACATAGAAACAGGACGAGGCCATTCAATTAGATCATGGTTGATCTGTATCTTAACTCCATCTACCTGCCTTGGTTCCATATCCCTATTGTTAAAAGTTGGTCATTAGTGGAAAATGATTGCTCCAGCCCATATTCAGCTATGATTGTTACTGACGGCAGTATCATTATGAAAACAGATAAAACACCGAACCACTTGCGCAGTCATTGTTGTCTACTTTGCTATCTCCCCTTGCTGAATTTGTAGTTAATTGACACTGTTTCCCACCCGCCACCCCCTCCTTTTCCCTGGAACACTTCATCTTATCCCCCCATATAAGCATGAATTGATAAGGTTGTGGTGCAGCAAGACAAATAGTGGGTCTGGAACACTGACAGCCGCGGACACAGCCCAGCCTTATCTCAGCGTTGCTGTAATGCCAGCCGCTATCTGTGCCAGAGAGATAAGACAAGTTACCCTGACGTGTAAACTCCTGATTGAGCTCAGATAAAGGTTCCTGGATATCAAAAGAGCTTTTGTGTTGGCCGCACTTAGTCGTGGACCATTTGGTAGGCTGAAGATAATAATATGCTGCTCTCTGGCAAAATTTTGTGGGAGGTCTAGTGGAAACGTATCCTCCAAACAATTTGCCATGGTTGAAACAGTGCATCGTGAGGTGATACTGGCGTGGTTGGGCCCTGGTAACACCACGGTGCAGCGTGCTCGGCTGAGCGGTCTTATTGAGCGGTGAGGCCCCCCTGCCCACACCTCCCCATATTGGGGTGGGGAAAGTAGGCTCATTAAGACCCAAAAAAATATATTAATGAGGCAATGGGCCCATAGTGCCCTAACACTACTGCAATCACTTAGAAAATAAGAAAGAAAGACTTGCATTTCTATAGCGCCTTTCATGACCACCGGACATCCCAAAGCGCTTTACAGCCAATGAAGTACTTTTTGAAGTGCAGTCACTGTTGTAATGTAGGAAATGCGGCAGCCAATTTGCGCACAGCAAGCTCCCACAAACAGCAATGTGATGATGACCAGATAATCTGTTTTTTAGTGATGTTGATTGAGGGATAAATATTGGCCAGGACACCGGGGAGAACTCCCCTGCTCTTCTTCGAAATAGTGGCCATGGGATCTTTTACGTCCACCTGAGAGAGCAGACGGGGCCTCGGTTTAACGTCTCATCTGAAAGACGGCACCTCCGACAGTGCAGCACTCCCTCAGCACTGCACTGGGAGTGTCAGCCTGGATTTATGTGCTCAAACCTCTGGAGTGGGACTTGAACCCATGGCTGATACACAGTGCCTGTATAAAAGTCAACCATGGTGGGTTCATTTTCTTAAAGGGGAGTTGTAGCTATATGTTGACCCTATGATTTTTCTGTTTTTTTGCTTTCACAACTGAATCTTAAAGCTACACCCACATCTCCTATCTGATGGTTTTTGCCAAGGGAACTACTGCTCGGGATGGGCAATAAATGCTGGCCTTGCCAGCGACACCCACATCCCATGAACAAATAAAAAAAAAAGTTGTGCAGCCTACATGGCACCTATGGGTGTCCCACAGGGTATCCCTTTCTATCAGCAGGCTCTGAAGGAAGACGAGAAATTACACAAGGTGTTTATGTTTTAGGTGCTAGGGAGAGAGCTGCCAAAATACTACCACCCACATATACAGGCCAAGGCAATCCTACCAGGACATTTCAAAGGCAATGATTTATCAGGGAAGCCATAAAAGAACTGCACAGTGACCTGCAGTCAGACCTTGAAAGCTCTTCCAGGGTAGGGATGGTCCTCCATCATTAGCTGTCATTGGGTTGGTCCAAGCAACAGCAGAAGATATCACTTAAATCTCCCAACCTTCAATGTACAGTTGCATTATGACACTTGCATTGTTTTTCCAGGCCAGCATTTCATTACTTTCCCTAGGGATCCAAGGGGATCCACAGGAGTTCTGGCTCTTGAAGCCTTCGAGACACACAGGAGACTACATAGGATTATATAGGATTACATAGGATACACAGCACAGGAACAGGCCATTCGGCCCAACCAGTCCATGCCGGCGTTTATGCTCCACTCGAGCCTCCTCCCGTCTTTCTGCATCTAACTCTATCAGCATAACCCTCTATTCCCTTCTCCTTCATATGCTTATCTAAACGCCCCTTAAATGCATCTATACTATTTGCTTCAACCACTCCTGTGGTAGCGAGTTCCACATTCTCACCACTCTCTGGGTAAAGATGGTTCTTCTGAATTCCCTATTGGATTTCTTGGTGACTATCTTATATTGATGGCCTCTAGTTTTGCTCTTCCCCACTAGTGGAAACATTCTCTGTGTGTCTACTCTATCTAAACCTTTCATAATTTTAAAGACCTCTATTAGGTCACCCCTCAGCCTTCTCTTTTCAAGAGAAAAGTGACCCAGCCTGTTCATCCTTTCCTGATAAGTATACCCTCGCATTTCTGGTATCATCCTTGTAAAAAATTTTTGCTCCCTCTCCAGTGCCAGAGATTAGACCTGGGACGATGCAATGATTGGCACACAGGCCATCAGGGCACTGAACAAAGGTTCAGATGTCCTGACCCATTGGGGAATCTTGCTGGACAGTCCGACCAAGGTCACCAACATCATTGTCATCTGCTGCCACCTAATTATGTGTGTACCTCTACTATAAGCATATCAAAATGTTGGAATGAGGAATATGAGACAGGATGTGTATCACCTAAGCATCCAGCACAGCACCCATGGTATGTGAGTCCGTAAACATGCAGCATGCAATTATCTGATATGGGCAGTGTGTTTGGGGTTTGTTGCTTGCCACAATTAACCAACCATAGGGCAAATGCATTGGCATGGCAGCAATACAGAGTGCCCTGCTAATAGATGGCTGTACCTGCGTATTGGAAAGTCAGTGAACAGTTGCCAATGTGCACTCTCTCACCTCTGAGTCAGAAGGCTGTGAGTTCAAGTCCCACTAAAGAGACTTGAGCACAAAAATCCAGGCTGGCACTACTGAGGGAGTGCTGCACTGTCGGAGGTGCCGTCTTTTGGATGAGACATTAAACCGAGGCCCCGTCTGCTCTCTCAGGTGGATGTAAAAGATCCCATGGCACTATTCGAAGAAGAGCAAGGGAGTTCTCCCCAGTGCCCTGGACAATATTTATCCCTCAATCAAC
Organism: Squalus acanthias; assembly: GCA_030390025.1. Lineage (NCBI taxonomy): Eukaryota > Metazoa > Chordata > Chondrichthyes > Squaliformes > Squalidae > Squalus > Squalus acanthias. Next base: position 124,930,907 of record CM059434.1, read on the forward strand.
ATCACTAAAAAACAGATGATCTGGTCATTATCACATTGCTGTTTGTGGGAGCTTGCTGTGCACCAGTTGGCTGCCGCTTTTCCTATATTACAACAGTGACTACACTTCGAAAGTGCTTAATTGGCTGCAAAGCACTTTGGGACATCTTGAGGTCACGAAAGGCGCTATATAAATGCAAAGTCTTTCTTTCTTCTTCTGTAACGCTCCACCAAACTTGCAATGTTAAGATGCATCATAAGGCGAGATTGCGGCCCTGGTTAACTCATTTTTCTCCAAGCGCTTAGTAATTGATGGCCAGGTAAATGGAACCGATTCCTTTCCAGAGTTCCTTGATGGATCTTACAGACCAGCAAAGTTATTTCTGTAATACAGTTGAATATATAAGACTGATTAGAAAATGAAAAGGAAATGCGGTCTGCATTTTTGAAAGGAAAACCTGGGCCCACACGGTTCTAGAACACTAGGCACATCTGTCATGTTAGTTGCTCAGACCACTTGTTCAGAACAACCATCTATTATGAAAAGTGTTTTAACATTTTGGCCCCAGTGGTGACAATTTTCCTCTTGTACTGTAGCGAGGCAGTTCAATCAGTTTTTTTAAAAATCCAAGTCTATCAAGAACACCCACAGTGATTTTGACTGAAATTATTCAGTTTTGGGATGATTAAATGATCCCAAGAAACAGAACGTTAAATAACTAGAATTAATCTACCTTTTTCGGCCCCACACACACGCAAACAGAGACACAGCAAACATGTGCACAGCTACAACAATAATGTGCATTTATATAGCACCTGTAACGTAGAAAAAATATCCCAAGGTGCTTCACAGACGTATTCAGAAATAAATGGAAGTGTTGGCTGACCCAACACCTTGGTTAAAGAGATGGCTTTTAACAAGGGTATTAATAAAGGAGAGGGAGCTGGAAGTCGGAGTTTAGACAGGGAACTCCAAAGCATGGGGCCTAGGCAGCTGAAAGCACGGCCGCCAGTGGTGGGGTGAAGGAAGGCAGGGGACGCACAGAAGACCTGAGTTAGAGGAATGGAGAGTTCAGGGGGGTGGGGGGTTGTAGGGCTGGATGAGGTTACAGAGATAGGGAGGGGCGAAGTCACAGAGGCATTTAAACACGATCATTTTCAATTGACCGTGTTGGGGGCAGGGAGCCAATGTAAGTCAGCAAGGATAGGAATGATAGGAGCACGGGTCTTGGTACAGGAAAGGATATGGGCAGCAGAGTTTTGGATCTGGTTTATGGAGGGTGGAGAATGGGAGGCCAGCCAGGAGAGCATTGGAATAATCAAGTCTGGAAGTGACAAAGGCATGAAACACAGAAACATAGAAACATAGAAACATAGAAGATAGGAGCAGGAGTAGGCCATTCGACCCCTCGAGCCTGCTCCGCCATTCAATGCGATCATGGCTGATCATCCAAGTTCAGTACCCTGTCCCTGCTTTCTCCCCATAACCCTTGATCCCCTTAGCCTTAAGAAATATATCTAACTCCTTCTTGAATATATTTAACGAATTGGCCTCAACTGTCTTTTGTGGTAGAGAATTCCACAGGTTCACCACTCTCTGGGTGAAGAAATTCCTCCTCATCTCAGTCCTAAATGGCTTACCCCTTATCTTTAGATTGTGACCCCTGGTTCTGGACTCCCCCGCCATCGGGAACATCCTTCCTGCATCTAGTCTGTCTAGTCCTGTTAGAATTTTATAAGTTTCAATGAGATCCCCTCTCATTCTTCTAAACTCTAGCGAATACAAGCCCAATCGACCCAATCTCTCTTCATACGTCATTCCTGCCATCCCAGGTATCAGTCTGGTGAATCTTCGCTGCACTCCCTCCATGGCAAGAACATCCTTCCTCAGATAAGGCGACCAAAACTGCACACAATACTCAAGGTGTGGTCTCGCCAAGGCCCTGTACAACTGCAGCAAGACATCCTTGCTCCTGTACTCGAATCCTCTCGCTATGAAGGCCAACATACCATTTGCCTTCTTAACCGCCTGCTGCACCTGCATACTTACCTTCAGCGACTGGTGCACAAGGACACCCAGGTCTCGTTGCACTTCCCCTTTTCCCAATCTATTGCCGTTCAGATAATAATCTGCCTTCCTGTTTTTGCCACCAAAGTGGATAACCTCGCATTTATCCACATTATACTGCATCTGCCATGCATCTGCCCAATCACCCAACCTGTCCAAATCATCCTGGAGTTTCTCTGCATCCTCCTCACAGCACACACGCCCACCCAGCTTTGTGGGTTTCAGCAGCAAATGGACTGAGGATGGGATGGAGGCAGGATGATGCTGCAGAGGTGGAAGTAAGCAGTCTTGGCACTGGAGAGGATTATGGAGTTGAAAGCTCAGCTTAGGGTTGAATGAGATGTCGAGGTTGCAAACAGTCTGGTTCAGCCTGAGGCAGTGGCCAGGGAAGGAGATGGAATCAGTGGTAAGAGTACAGAGTTAGTGTCAGGGGCCAATGACAATGGCTTCAGTCTTCCCAATGTTTAACTGGAGGACGTTGTGGCATATCCACGGCTTGATGTCTGGTAAACAGTTTAGGGTTAGGGTTAGCAACACAGAGGCAATGGAGGGATCGAGAGCGTTGGTGGAGAGGTAGAGCTGGGTGTGTCAGCGCACATGTGGAAACTGACTCCATGTCTGCAGATGATGTTACCAAGTGGCAGCATTTAAATGAGGAAGAGCAGCGAACCAAGGATAGGTCCTTGGGGGACACGGAGGTAATGGTGCAGGACAGGAAGAGAAGCCATTGGTAGAGATACTCTGGCTACGATCAGATAGGTAAGAGTGGAACCAAGCGGAGGCATACCCACTGAGCTAGACAACAGAGAAGAGGCTTTGCAAGAGGATGGTGTCAAAGGCTGGATCAGGGAGGGGGGGGGGGAAATCCGTCAGGATTGTGCAGCTCCTGATCACTCTACAGCCACCCCTGCTGGCAAGTGTGTGCATGCATGGACGTCCAGTGAGACCAGGATCAGCTTGGCTGTGATTGCTTCCCCAGGGTGTAAAATCACACATGAAGAGTGGCCATCCGCATAAGGCACTGAAGAGCTACCAACACCCAAGGAACTGTACCTCAGAAAGAATGAGCGCCTTCAGAGGATGAGAGGAGGAAAAACACTAGAAAAGTTACTGTTGAGCTTTTGAAGAAAGTTACGGCTCATCTTGTGATTTTTTTCCCCCCCATAAAACGCATTTGCCATGGAACAGGAGCAAATTTATATCTCAATCACTTGCTGAGGACAATTTCTCTCTGTAGATCAAACTGTAGATAATCATTTCTACCCTCAGGTCCAATGGAATTTAGTAGTAATACATCGTAAAGATCACAGGTTTACCAAAGGGGTTTGTATTGTATTGAAATCTTCTGCACCTTGCTGTCTCTTGGTATAGATCAGTAGGGATTTGCTGAGACAGATTGGCAATGTGTTGGAGTTGATCCTGCAAGATTTGCTCCGGGTTCCTACATCGATGTTCCCGTCTCCACTATTTTGTGTCAGAAATGAATGTCTGTGACTCTGGTTTGATTAAGCCCTGCTTGTTCCTGCTAACCCTGCTTGCCTGGCAGCGGCCAATCCAGCTTGGTACACTCTATAACAGCAGAAGATAGCCTGCATGCGTATTCCAGCAGTGCAGCATTCGTCTCCCTTTGGAACTGAAGCCTCAGGTAAGGGAAGCGCTAATGGTTTGTGCTCGAGTAATTAGACACCATGGCCAGGTAATTCCCCGGAGTTGCTTCTCTTTGGCGGAAGTAAATCGGGAAACCCCACATACGTGTGTAAACAGGATTTCCGCTGCACTTCTACCAAAGCTGCAACAGTGCAGCGGGTGCGTCTTCAAGGAAATTCCAGGCTAATGTTGCAATGAGTGAAATATAAGAAAGACTTGCATTTCTATAGCGCCTTTCACGACCACCGGACGTCCCAAAGCGCTTTACAGCCAATGAAATACTTTTTGAAGTGTAGTCACTGCTGTAATGTAGGCAGCCAATTTGCGCACAGCAAGCTCCCAGAAACAGCAATGTGATAATGGCCAGATAATCCGGTTTTATGATATTGGTCGAGGGATAAATATTGGCCCAGGACAGAACTCCCCTGCTCTTCTTCAAAATAGTAGCATGGGATCTTTTACGTCCACCGGACAGGGGTCTCGGTTTAACATCGCATCTGAATGACGGCATCTCCGACAGTGCAGTCCTCCCTTAGTACCGCTCAGATTTTGTGCTCAAGTCTCTGGGGTGGAGATTTGAACTCACAACCTTCTGACTCAGAGCCACAGCTGACACCGTGTATAGTGCGATTGATCTCAGGATCTATCTCATCTCAGACTGGATGCATGGAGGATGTTTCCCCTGGCTAGGGGAGTGTGTAGAACGAGGAGTCACAGGGCTGGATTTTCAATGACCCATGGAGTCGGGTTTGGAGGCGTGTGGGGGGTTAAAGTTGCAGATTCGGGGGTCCCGACCCCATCCCGACTCCATCCCGCCTCCACGCAATTTTGACAAAATCAGTCGCGGGGTTACCGACTCCATCCCACCTCCAAGAGGCGGGAGAGGCCATTAAAGCCCTTAACAAGCCCTAAATTGGCTCTGTAATGCCATTTTGAAACGTTTTAGCTAGTTTAACCCTTTTCCGACGTGAAGTACGCCTGATGTGAAATACTCCAGTGAAACCTGGCGGGAGCACAAGTGGATAGCTGACTATCAGCTGCAGGTCCACTATTACAACGGAGATGTGATGAAGGAGGTAGTAGTAGTATTAGGTCTGAAAGTCGCCTCTGATGCTGCTGCATTGAATGGCTGTGAGAGGACCTGGATGGAAAAAATCTCTCTCTCTCTCAGCTGCTGCTCATTTTGCATCCAGGCAGTCAGTCTCTGACCTGCAATGATGACATCATCAGAGGCGACTTTCGGACTGAAACCACTAATTGGTTCATGGGTTCCCACATGCCGGAACTCAATTGCCCAATTAAGTGAAAATTGCATCATTCATCCACATTAATCTGGAGTCGGGGGGGGGGGGCAACACGAAATGCAGATCACACAACCCCAACCCGACCCCAAGACAAAATCCAGCCCACAGTCTCAGGATACGGGGTAGGACATTTAGGACTGAGATGAGGAAAAATTTCTTCACTCAGAGGGTGGTGAACCTGTGGAATTCTCTACCACAGAAGGCTGTGGAGGCCAAGTCACTGAATATATTTAAGAAGGAGATAAATAGATTTCTAGATGCAAAAGGCATCAAGGGGTATGGGGAGAGAGCGGGAATATGGTATTGAGATAGAGGATCAGCCATGATCATATTGAATGGCGGAGCAGGCTCGAAGGGCCGAATGGCCTACTCCTGCTCTTATTTTTCTATGTTTCTATGTTTCTTATGTGAATTGCCAAAATGTTGATTTGCTCAAACAAAACAACCCCAACTGTTGTCACTTCCACATAGTGTTCCATCCAAAGATGGGCATAGATCTTGCATGACTACAGAATAAACAGGCAGCTTACAGATAGGAATTGGAACCCTTTAGGAGGGCCTTCCATTCATAGGAAAGGTCAGCGAGATGCACTCACACCTTTGACACTCGCGTGACTCACAGGGTCTTTGACACTTGTTTGCAACAAAAAAAATCACCATGAAGGGATAATTACTAGTCCTAGCCCTTTTCGGGCTACCCCAGATCAGGCGTATTCCCCAGACGTTAACCTTCAACTAAAGTTAGCGGTAGCCGAATCCTAGAGACGCTTAATTGGATCTAAAGGTCAGACTACCTCTCCCTAAAGGAAAGGAGCGGCTTGAAGATGTTACCGTCCTCCAGATAGCACTTTTAATAAGTTTAACTAGACTGTAACCTTCCGGATATTATGAGGGTCCGGAAAACCTCCCCAGAATTCTGCAACTCCTCTCAAAAGAGTGTACAGAAATTGAGTTCGCGAGATTGATACAAAAATACTCTGTGAGACAATTCTAAAAATATATAGATTTATTAAAGAACCGACATTCAGCTAACAGCTGTTGATTCAATTGCAACTTTAACAATTCAAAATACAAATAGCTTACATTTCTTATCAGAGATCTTTACTCTCAAATCTTAACTTCGTTACATTTCCACACTTCTACTTATTCTTAATCCAGAATATCCACCAAAATCAAATACCTTGATTACCCGAGACTCAAAGAGTTGTAGGCCTACAGAGTGGTTCTGAAGGCGAGAATCGCTCTGCCCCTTCCAGCGACTTCTGACTTTTTTATCTGAAAAGCTCTATTTTTATACTTTTTTTAGTGGCTTATCCTTTGAAGTTTTCTGCTGATGTAAGCTAATTATATCTAGTCATTCTCTATTGAATTATTTTCTATTCTTACTGTCAATTCAGCTGTTAACTTTTAGAATCCTGTCTGCTGTATAGGTGTTTCAAAAACTTATCATAAAATATGGTATTATAGATTTATCTCTTTGATGCCATTCTTTTGAAGGTCTTCAATTCAATTCTTAATATTGGCTTAACTGCTTGTATTACAGACTTCTCGTCTCCTTGTGTTCCAAGTTCAACACATAAACAATGTGATTGCATGGTACATCTATTGATGTAATATTTACAAAGTCTTCTGTAGGTATCTTTTACAACATGTAAATTAAAAACACTTCATCTAGGGTGTTCTTTGCATTTCTTAGCTACTTCAATTGGTTGTATATATAATCGTGTTTCCTGTTTCATTTGATGTTACTTTTACAAAGAAACATGGTTTTTTAATGTTCTGTGCTTCTGTTCGACGTGTTATTTTTTAACACTTTAAACTGGGTATAGCTATTGTGTTGGTTCCAAACTGCAGACTCCTTGGAACCTACAACCCTCTGTTTCAATGAAGCCATTGTCTCAGTGTCAATAACCAACTTCCATTTCAAAAGCTTGTATGGTGTTTACAGCTTTGTGTGCTCATCTTATCTCAGAAGCCTGTATTTCTGTTTCCGGCTTGTGTCGTTGAGGCTTTTAGATTTTTAACCCCAGTTTGTCATGTTTTAATAAAATCAGAATTCTGTTCATAGGATGGTGTATTTTCCTGAAATATGGCTATTCCTTTACAGCCAAGACTCCACATCAGCAGCCCTGTAAAATAATTTATTTGAAGGTAGTTACTGAAAATGTTTCTGCTGGTGCTACAGAGAAGAATTTAAAATGAGTATTCCGAAAAAACTACAAAAGATATCTCCCACTCGAGCGGATTTTAAGGCGAATTCAGTGTATTGATTGACATTTCAAGGCATTGCTTACTGAGTGGAATGTGAATTATTAATTATCCCTTTTATGATTTCAAATTTGTTTTATCCTTTATCAAATTCTAAGGCGCAAGGTTTTTTTTTTAAACTGATGAAGAGACACAAGATTATCAAAAGCATTGCCAAATCTTCACAATATTTCCAAGTCTAAGGCCTCAGTCCATTTTACTGTAGCATTAAGAAGGGATATTTTAACCCACCGACCCCTCCCCCTTTGCGAGGTGGTTAAAGATGGCAGGGGGGTGGGGTGTTCTTGTCCCCAATATCTTAACTTACCTGAATTCAGGCACGGGAAGGCCGTCCGTCCCAAGAGAGCGGGGACCTAATTTAAATGGCCAAGTCAAGTCCCAGTGACATCATCAGGACACATCCACTTTAACTGAGGGCCGAAGTCTCAGACCCGCCAGCAAAAGCTGGCAGTAGGCAGCATTCTGGGCACCGGGGACCTGGTAAGCCGGTTTCTTTACTACTTAAAGGTTAGCTTCGGCCTGTTTCCCCCCCCCCCCACCACCCCCCGCCACCCCACCCCACTTACCTAATCGCAAACTTTACCAATTCTTCCCCTCCCAACTCCCTCCTCACTTCTAGTGGGTCCCCAGCGATGGCCTGATGCACCCCCCGCACCCCAAATTTCAATTCCCTCCCACCGGCATTGACATCCTCCCCACTGTCTTTGAGTGGGAGTCAGTGTCGGAGCATTCAAATGAGGCCTGGGAGAGTTTAACTTCAGCCCCCGCACACCTTGATTCCCACCGCGAGTTAAAATCGGGGCTATGGTGCTTTTGTTCCTGCGCCCTTTCAGATGCACAGATGCCTCTCTCTTACTTTTGTATTCAGATTGGTGAGCTGGCCTGCACAGAGACCCGCAAGGCACTGGCTGTCCACATTTACATGTCCGTCATATTACTTCATCCTTAAAAAGTCAACCCTCAGCCACTTTGTGCTCACAAACTATCGGCCCCTTTCCAATATCCCTTCCTCTTCCTGCTTCAAGGTCTTTTAATGCCATCCAAATCCGTGCCCACCACTCCTGTTTGAATCCTTTCAGAGTGGTTTCCATCTCCTCCATACCCTGGTCACAGTCACCAATAATATCCAGTCTGACTGTGACCATGGCGCATTATCCTTCCTCGCCCTCCTTGACCTCTCTTTGACCTTCAATACAACAAACCATTCCATTCTCTCCATTGCCTCACAGCTGTGGTCCATCAAGGTGGTCGCACTCTTTCATGGTTCCATTCCTACCTAGCCCTGTGCAGCCAGCACTGGCTTCTCTTTTCCCCCTTCCCTCCTCCCTCCCTCCCCCTCCCCATGCAAGAGACCACCTTCCATGCCTAAGATTCCATCCTTGGCCCTCCTCCTATTCCTCTATTACATTAGGCCTCTTGGTGATATGATCTAGAAGCATTGAGTCAACTTATATATGTGTGCCACTGACGCCCAGCTTTACTTTTGCACAACCACCCTAAGCTGTCCGACATCAAGTAATGGATGAGTTAGAATATCCTCCAGTTAAAAATTGGCCATATTGACCAAAGCCTTGTTAGGCCCCCTGATTCCATCCCCTCCTCAGTTGTTTGCTCATGCTCAATCCAACTGTGTTACCAACCTTGCATTCTACCATTCTGTAGCCAAATCCATGTTTATTAATGCGTACGTCTTACAGTCCCTTTGCAGTTAGGTAAATAAACATAGTAGTAATGTAGCTGCGCCAAAGAACGCAATTCCGGACTGCAATGATTCCCAAGAACCAAGTCAACGCAAGTGTCCAGATTGATTCAGAAGTAGCCTGAGTCAGAGATTTTAGATTCACTCCAGGATATAATCTAGGCTGATACTCCAGAGCAATCCTGAGGGAGTGCTGCATTGTCAGAGGTCCAGTTCTTTCGATGAGGTGTTAAACCACACCCACTCGCCTGTTTGAATCATTCAAGATCCCATGGCAATGTTCGAGGGAAAGCAGGAAGTTCTCCTTGTTTTCTTGCCAACAAACCTCCTTTCACCAACACCACCAAAATCACATTAACTGGTCACTCATTTCGTTGCTATTTGTCGGATCTTACTGCTTGCAAAATGCTTGCTATATTTGCCTCCTTAACAGACACTGTGCCAAAGCAATCTGTTGTATGTGAGGCATTTGAAAATGTTTCTGAGAGAAATGATAAGGTGCTGAATAAATGCTTTCGTTTGTGTTTTAAATTAAGAATTGGAGAGCTGCTTTATAGCTTTTTGCGGTTGAATATCATTACAACCAGATGTACTTCATAGATTAATAGAATGTATCTCTTCATTCATCAAATGAACAGTACAAATGATTCTAGACCTTTCAGTGAAGCGATTTGGTTGGACGCCAAGTTAGAGGTAAATCACTCTTTATTTTGGCACCGATTAAATGTTGCTCTTCCAGATTAGATGTTGCTCTTCCAGATGTACCTTTAGGGCCAGAGATACCTTGCCAGGTGTTACAAACTCTAATTTGTAAAACTGCATGAACTGTGATCACTAATGAGGGTCTAGCAAGTACTGACGCAGCATACTTCATTCCACACAGCCACCAGCACTTTGCTTAAAACAACTGTTCCTTTTGTTCGACAAATAGATCAGAGGAAGAAGCTCACAAATGGAATTCTGCTGGCCACCAGTTCCATCTCTCAGAAGTACTCAATATCTGGTTGAGTAGCGCTCTGGTCTGTTTACTTGCCTGCCCTTGTCAGGTCATTGAACTTTTTTCTGGCACTGACCCGCAGTTCTGCAAGTGAGAGAGGTGGCACTGCCCGCTTCCACCACATGGCACAAGATGCATTTTTTCATGTATCACGTCAAGAGGATTTGTAGATCTACCTCATTAAAATTTTGTAGGCTTCTTGTTTGTCTCCTTGCAGTGCCCTGCTCCCTTCTTTATCAGCCTCTGCCAGGTCTTCCACTTTCATTAAGTAAAGAGTGATTTTTCTCCAAATAAATATTTAGCAGCAATTTCATTTCTCCTTCCCCTCTCCAATTAGGTGGCCATTTCTGTTAAGTCTAAAAGCGGAGAAGGATGAGATGGGACGGGAGATCACCGCTCCAGTTCTGCACATTGCTTTGCTGCAGATGAAAGTTGATGAAAGCCTCAGTAATTAATCGTTCCACATCACGAGACAGAAATGCGTGGGGGGGGAAAAAATAAATTTTATAATCAAAAACAAAACTTTTGGTGTGCCTTCTTAGGAATTTCTGACTGTTTAACTTGGAAATGTCCAAAAAGCTTGCTCACAACGCAAACTGTCCCATCCGAAACTGGACAGTTGCCGATCCTAACCCCACCTCTTTGTACAATGTTCCATTGGGGACGTCACGTGCATCTCCTATTGTGTGACTGCATTGCAACATCGCGGGAAGATATCCTCCCGTTCAGTTTCTGGTGAAATCATAAATGTGTGCTTTCAGAACGATTTTATGATTTCACTGGAAAAGGGAACATGGGAAATCTTCCCACTTTGTTTCTGATTTATGCACATATGTGCACGAGGGGTTGCCAACCCTCCAGGATTGTCCTGGAGTCGCCAGGAATTAAAGATTAGTCTCCTGGGCACTGTTACGAGCAACACCCAGGAGAAAATTGTCGGGTAATTGTGTGGGTTTTTTTTTTTCCATTTACCTTAGACACTTTTGTTTATTAGTTGTAAATATATTGCAGATGGGGAAAAGGCTGTTTGACTGGGCCGGGAAGTTGCAGGTGGGCGGTCACGTGATGATACCTCCAGGAATGTGGCCCCAACCAGAGTTGGGAACCCTAACATGCACACACACAGAGCCATAACCACCTGGATCACTGGATACCAGGGGAAGCTCTGCTCAGTTATTCCCCTCCCAAGCACAGGGAAGCAGCCTCCAAATGCAGTGCCCCCTGCTGAGATTATTTACCTCAGCACAGACCAACGTATGGCACCTTCTGATCCATGTGACTGGGTACGATCGGGCGGCGCGTTTAACCGTGAAGCCGCCAGGTAAGGTCGGATAAAAAGCCTTTTACAATCCATCCCGTCTGCCCCCCCCCCCCCCCACCCCCAACCGCGTTTATAAAGAAAAAGGTGAACTTGCCCAGAGACAGCAAGATAACAGCATTTTACCCAGGAGCCTAAGTGCGAGCTGTTAGAATTTCTGTTCCGAATCACTGTGGACCCTTTTGTCTTGTATGACCCATCAAAGCTCTGCTCCCACACAGTAATGAAGTGTCCTGGGGCCAACATTTATCCCTCAATCAACATCACAAGAACAGATGATCTGGTCATTATCACATTGCTGTTTGTGGGAGCTTGCTGTGCGCAAATTGGCTGCCGTGTTTCCCACATTACAACAGTGACTACACTTCAAAAAAGTACTTCACTGGCTGTAAAGCGCTTTGAGACATTCGGTGGTCGTGAAAGGCACTATATAAATACAAGTCTTTCAAGTGTTTCTTTTCTAATGACCTATTGGCGTGGTATTTCTATCATGTTGGGCTGCGCTGTTATTCCGTGTCCTTCTAAGTACAGGGACAGCGCTGTGGATGCAGCATAGACAGAAATAGCACTGCTGCACTGTGTTGCCTGGTTTGTATTTTTCCTTTATAATTGAGAGCAGATTGAGACATAAAGGAAAGGACTGTGCTCAGGTGGTATTAGGGTTGGACGCATTCCTGAATGTTTCATCACATGACCTCCTGCCTTTAACCACCCCTCCTGGTTAAAGAGCCTTTTCTCCCCCCACCCATCTCCATTATTTTTATAATTCATAAACAAAAGTGTTCGAAGAAAATGAAAAAAAAAACACCATCTTTTAAGGCACCTGTGATTTTTCTCCCTGGTTGCTCACAGCAGTGTCCAGGAGATTAATTCCTGGACAATCCTGGAGGGTTGGCAACCCTGGATGGTACAGAGACCCAATTTTCAGTCTCAGCTTTCACTGGAGGGTGTGTTCCAGCAATACCTTCTAATGGATGAAGCAAGGAACAGCAGCAAGGGAATTTGAAGATATCATTCGATATTAGATCTAAAGATCTATGATCTAGATCATAGATTTAAAGTAATTGGTAGAAGGATTAGAGGGGAGTTGAGGAGAACTTTTTTTACCCAGAGGGTGGCGGGGGTCTGGAACTCACTGCCTGAAAGGGTGGTAGAGGCAGAAACACGCATCGCATTTAAAAAGTACTTGGATATGCACTTGAAGTGCCGTAACCTACAGGGCTACGGACCAAGAGCTGGAAAGTGGATTAGGCTGGATAGCTCTCTTTCGGCCGGCGCAGACACGATGGGCTGAATGGCCTCCTTCTGTGCCATAAATTTCGATGATTGTATGATTAGATAGAAGCATAAGATTGTACAGGACAGGAAGAGGCGATTGAAGTCTATTGGGCTGGTCTCAAAGTTTGAAAAACAATATTATGCTCTGTCACTTTTACATCCCTTAATCTCTCTCTCTCTCTCTCTGCCAAATATCCAGCCAGTTGCCCCTTCAGTTGCCCCCAGTGTCCCCTCTGGGCAAACTGTTACCATGTAATCACCACCCCTTTGCGTAAAGTAGTTAAATCCAAACTGTCTGTTCACTTTCCCCTCTTCCCAGTTTGGATTGAGGAGAATAGGATAGCCGGCATATGAGGAGGAGAGAAAGGAAAAATTGGAATGGAATACACGACAGTGAGATCAATCACAGAGAGGCCACTTTTCCAGCTCCACTCTGCCAGCTGGGAGCCTCACCAGATGACTAGGCATATCAAGGAATCACTGTCTGTAATTTACATCCATTAATCTACTTTGTACAAAGAAAGACTTGCATTTATATAACGCCTTTCACGACCTCGGCACGTCCCAATGCACTTTACAGCCAATTAAGTACTTCTGGAGTACTATTGTAATGTAGGAAACGCAGCAGCTAATTTGAGCACAGCAAGCTCCCACAAACAGCAATGTGACAATGACCAGATAATCTAGTTTTTTTCAGTACTGTTGGTTGAGGAATAAATATTGGCCAGGACACCAGGGATGGACTCCCCTGTTTTTCTTCTTCGAAATAGTGCCCTGGGATCTTTTACGTCCACCTGAGAGGGCAGACGGGGCCTCGGTTTAACGTCTCATCCGAAAGACAGGCAGAAAATCATGGGCAAAACATCTGCGATCCGCCACTGTACACAGCAGCTGGACAAGGCTCTCAGTGCCACTGCCCGCCTCCACCACATGGCACAAGATGCATTGTTTCATGTATCTCGTCAGGCTCTCAGCGGTGTAATAAAATTACCCTCCAGCTGTTGGCCCGCTCACCAAAAAGGAAGAGTGGATCTCAACAATCTCGTTGCGGAAATTTGCCTGTTGTTCGAGCGTAGAGAAAGCCTCTGTGCAAGGTAGAGTTTTGTGTTTGCGATGGGGAACAGAATGGCGACGTTCACCTGCCATATCACTGTGCATCATGGGACATAAACACAGTACCGTTTGTAAGTGGCAGCGCCCCTTGTTCACGCCTGTGGATTGGACCCTGTTTAATTTGCTGGACTGAGAAGTCAGTCTGACATTATTTAACGTTGCTGGCCTGGAGTTTCCACTCGGTTGTGCTGGGTTTTTTTCAGCGCATTTCACCCGAAATTGGCGTAACTAGCACAAATGATCGCGGAGTTTAAAGCGCAAATTACATTCAGTGCAACTCGTGTTTCTGCGATCTTTTGCGCTAGTTTCATAAACATCGCACTAGATTTGCATTTGATTTGGTGATTATGCAAATGCAATTCGCGCCTGTTTCACCGATTGCGCCCAAAGCGGAAACTCTACCCTGTTGTGTATTTCGAGTGCCGCTAAAAATACTACAGCGTGGGGAAACAAATGATCAGAACTGCAGTTGTTGGGAGTCATGCTTCACAGCCTCCATCCTGAGGTATGTGGGTTTTCTGTCTCACGGCCCATGAAGAACCATCTACCCATCAGATTCAAGATTCTGGCAGCGAGTCCGGAAGAAACGGTTGAATACTGACTTCCTTAATAACGTGACTTCTTTTAAGATGGGGATTTTGCTCCAGCCAGATATGAAAGAAAGAAAGACTTGCATATGAGTTAAAAGGAATGGGTTACATTTTCTTTTATGTTCCTACAATCAAGCTAGGGGTGGTCCTGGCAACACAGTGCTCTGTACCAGTAACCCCGTGTGATTTTAGCTGCTTAAACTCCAGCGGTCCCTTGGTGTTTACTTGGCAAGTATCCTTAAGTCTTGGCTGTTGACAAACTGTGCCATACCTCTCTGGACTTGGGTAAGTGAATGTGCCTCTACAGGGAGAAAGTGCATGCTTCCATATCAGGCCAACAGAACCTTGGTTTGGAAACGCTTAAATATGATGAAAGTGCATCAAAAAAAAATCAGCTTCAAACAGTCGGCCATGGCTCAGTGGGTAGCACTCTCGCCTCTGAGTCAGAAGGTTGTGGGTTTCAAGCCCCACCCCAGAGACCTGAACACACAATCACCACTGAGACTCCAGTGCGGTACTGAGGAAGCGCTGCACTATCGGAGGTGCCGTCTTTCGGATGAGACGTTAAACTGAAGCCCCGTCTGCCCTCTCAGCTGGACGTAAAAGATCCCACGGCACTATTCAAAGAAGAGCAGGGGAGTTATCCCCAGTGTCCTGGGGCCAATATTTATCCCTCAATCAACATCACTAAAACAAATTATCCGGTCATTATCACATTACTGTTTGTGGGAGCTTGCTGTGCACAAATTGGCTGCCACGTTTCCCACATTATAACAGTGACTACACTTCAAAAAGTACTTAATTGGCTGGAAAGCGCTTTGGGACATCCTGCAAAGCATTACATAAATGCAAGTCTTTCTTTTCTTTCTATTCACCCTGGGGTGAGTAAGTTTCATATGTGGAGCACAGCTATAGATGCCAAGCACCATTGATCATACACAAGTCTGAGTGAAAGTCTGCGATCGGTTTATGCCGGTGTTGCAGGAAGCATTTTGTTTCGGCGGAAATTTGGGAACGAAGGGGTTAAATCGAAAAGAAATCAGTGTCAGGAATTCAGCAGACAGCTGGTGCTAATCAATTCAAGGAACAGGAATTCTTTTACAAAACAAAAAAAAACCTGCAGTTGTACAAATGTCGTTCAGCATTGAGAGTTAATGGGGGAGAAATTCCCCTAGAGGGCCATTTGGGGCGCTAAGTCAAAAATGTTTGAAAAGTTAGCGCCACCTTTTCAAACATTTGAGAAATTCCCATTTGTTGCTCCAAGAGGGAAGTGGAGCGCTGAATCAAGAGCTTCACTTGCCTCTCGGAGCGCAAGAGGCAGGGAATGTCCCGATCCGGGGGCGATGTGCTCAGCAGCGCCACGTGTGGCCACGTGTGGTGCTGCCGTGTTACAGGGGCTCTTCCCTCAATTAAAGGGACAGGCCCCCCCGCCCCCCGCCTGCTGCGAGTTCTGCATTTTTGTGGCATTTGCTGGAACACCGGGGTGCGGGAGTGCCGCGCGATCAGTTGAGTGCCGGGTTGATCGATCGCGGCACTCAACCCGCGTCCGGTGCTCAGAATATTCTTTTTTTTAAATCGGTGATTTTTTTCATGTCGGCCGGCCACCGCGCCTTTAAATGGCGCCCCGCGAGCGGCCGGCCTCACTGTTCGCGACCCCTGCTGCAGTCGGCGACATCGCCCGGCGCTGCCGCGGGGCGCGAGGGGGAATTTTTCTCCCGAGGCGCTACCCCCAGAGATGACGTCCATGATCTCCGGGCGCAGAAGATCGGGGCGGATACCCGGTAGCGCCGCTGCTAACCTCCCGCGGAATTTCACAGGAGGCGCGGTTACGGGGGGGGGGGGGCGAAAAGCCATTTGCGCCCTGTTAGCACCTCCCACCGGATTCCACCCCCAATGTTTGTGTCATTATGTTGTCATCCATGATTTTTTTTTTAATCCATTGTGCACTGTTTTTATCCACACCTTACAGCACCTCCTCAGATTAAAAGTGCGCGGTAATTAGGGGCCTGAATTGTGTAGAAGTCTACTGCAGTTGACACCAAAAACCCTGGAGATTCCTGGTCTGTTCCAAGCAGTCGTTTCTGTTCCTTGAAGCTGGCACTCTGCGCTCATTAACGCTGCATTTGCATCTCAGCCACTGGCAACTCTGACTGCGGTGACAGTACCTGGAGGTAAGCGAGGCGGCCCTGCCTCTGACGGTACTGGGAGCAGCCACCTGAAGAAGGCGGCAGGGCCCGGCGGCGAGTACAGCTGCTCCAGCCGCAGGAGGAGGCCGCTGCACTTGTTCCTGACTGCCGGCAGACTGAGCCCTCGGCCTTTCCCCATACGGACCCGCAGTGCATGTTCCTGATCGCTGGCCGACATAGGCTCCCTCACCTCACCAGCCCCGCGCCACCCCCCCCCCCCCCCACCACACCCCCCGCCAAGCCATCCATTGGAGAAGGGTCAAAAAGCTCTTCTTCACATGGAGAATCAACATTGGGAATGGACTTCTAGGCCAGAGCAGTAGAGGCAATGCTTGAGGGCGACGGGGTGGGGGGGGGGGGTGGTGGTTGGTGGGGGGGTGCGGTTGGGGTTAGGTTCTGGACAGATCAATTAAGAAAGAAAGAACTGGCATTTATATCGAGGCTGCAGATGTTATTGGTGACGTACTGGGTATAATGTGAGGGCAGTGACGTACTGGTGTATACTGCCAATAGCACTCCAGTAGCCTGACTAAAAGGCTATTCTTCACTTGATACCTTATACAGTTGGTGCAAACAGTTATTTGACTATGAGGAGTCTCACAGTTGAGCCTGATTCTATCTTCACTTGACATCCACTTTGCTCACCTTCCCACAGGGCCTCTGGTTAGTCATCAAGAGCAGGCTGGCTGATTCTGTTCCCCCCTCTCTAACCCATGTAAGCTGAAGTCAATTGCGCCACCTCATCAACACCTTGGTTGAAATTAAACTAACCCAGCACAGACAAAACTTCCAATTCCTTTCGCTCACGACCACACCATGTGGTGCATGCACCCACTAAAACAAATGTTACTGGTTATGCATGTTAGACCTAGAGTGACTTAAAAACATGAAAGGCTATTTGGCACATGGACCATGTATTGTTTGCCTTATTGTTAATTTATTTAACCCATTGAAATGAAGATGAGACACAACACACATTACACACAACCGTGTTGAATTGCAGGCACTGACCCGAGCATTGTGCCAATGACTGATGCCTGTAAGTTTAAGTAAAGAGGAGTTGCTTAAATGAGAGCCTCACAATCGACCGTGTCCGAAAGACATTGCAATATTCTGCTGTTTTAGCCGCCCTCCCCTCTGTGCTAATATAGTGCCTTTGGCTTTCATACAAGGCGAGATACAATTGTGACAAGAGCCCACTGGGTCTGCTTATGACGGAGACACAGGCAGTATTAAATTGAAGGCTTAACTGCACACAGTACCAGCAAGGCTAACCACCCCTGCAAAGTACTGTGAATCCAAACTCACTCGTCCCTGACCCCTGCCAGATCATTTCAACCCACAGTCCTCGCTGAAAGGCAGATTCCAATCCTTTCCTCAGAATATCCGATTGGATTGCTTCCCATTCACTAACTGCAGTTACACCTCCCGGGTACAATAGTTTACAGACACGATGGGACTGAGTGACCTCTTTCTGCGCTGAAATTTATCGACTGTTCTATTCTGAAAGGGAAAAAAAAAAAATCAAATCATTTTTAACCCTTTCGACGCCGACAGCTGGGTCGTGTTAACAGTGGAGCTGAATGCTTATCAGTTTGGCTCACTTTATCGCGCTGGTGCCTCTGAGTCAGGTGGATGTGGGTTCAAGCCCCACTGCAGGACTTGAGCACATAATATAGGAAGACACTCCAGTGCTACAGTGGGGAAGGGTTGTATTACCAGGGCTGAGTGAGATGTGATACCAGGGCCCTGTCCACCTGTTCAGGTGGGTCTTGATGATTCTGTTGTACTATTCGGAGAAGAAGGAGTTATCTTAGTGTCAACATTCAACAATAGATGAACTGATCGGTCATTTCAATGCTGTTACGGGGTCGCAACGCGCACAAAATGGCTGTTTGCCCATGGCAGTTCAAAAGTGGTTGAGAGTTTTCCAAGAGGTATGATGTAAATGTGAACCTTTCTTTCTTCCATTCACAAGTGTTAAATAGCCATTTGGTCCTTGGTGAGTGCAGCTCCGGGCACGCACAGCCTTAGCAATATAACTCAGGTCCGCTGGCCCCACATTGCTCAAAGCCGATACTGCTCTCAAACCAGTCACGGTGATATAACTGTGCCCTTAGCAGGTTGATGATGTGCAGGAGCTGGCCTGATATCTTTGCTTTGAGTTTGGTGGGTGGGGGGGTTGGGTGGTGGAAGCGGAAAGGGAACAGAGGGTCTTCTTTGACCTCATTCAGTGAAGTCATTGTCAACGACATCGCAGACCAATTGCGTGCAAAACGGCTAGCCCTAGCATTGGGGCAAAGGATCGCTGGACTTCCCCTTTAAAATCCCTTGGTCTGATTATGGAGACCCCACAGAAGACGGGTTGGTTAATACGACAGCAAGGGCTAACTCAGAGCAGGCACAACATTGATTGATTAGGCTCCAAAAACCAGTGCTGGGAGGAACGAGGTGGGGATTGCCATGAAAATAATATTTTAACAAAACAACCTTCCACTTTCTACATGTGAACATGTTTGATCCAATTTAATTCATTCCGTGTGCTATTTTTAACACATTGGCTAATTTGTTCCCATTAAATGTCAATCTCAGCTATTTTAATGCAACAAATAACCCATTTAAATTAAGCAGGCTAACTACTGTGTGAGGATAACACAGACAGGAATTTACACTGAACGGAGGGACTTACAACAACAACAACTTGCATTTATATAGCTTCTTTAACATAGTAAAGCATCCCAAGGTGCTTCACAGGAACGTCACCCAACAAAATTTGACACCAAGCCACATAAGGAGATATTAGGACAGATGACCAAAAGCTTGGTCAAAGAGGTAGGTTTTAAGGAGCGTCTTAAAGGAGGAGAGACGTAGAGAGGTGGAGAGGTTTATGGAGGGAATTCCAGAGTTTAGGGCCCAGGCAGCTGAAGGCACGGCCGCCAATGGTGGAGCGATGAAAATCGGGGATGCGCAAGAGGCCAGAATTGGAGGAGTGCAGAGATCTCGGAGAGTTGTAGGGCTGGAGGAGGTTACAGAGATAGGGAAGGGTGAGGCCATGGAGGGATTTGAAACCCCTTAAACCCCAAGTTGCTTTGTAGTGCTGTTGGCTTAGCTAGGAATGTTGGCCAAGATATTAGGGAGAACTCCCTCCCATAGTGCCACATTTCTGGAACTAAGGGTGGCGCACGTACGAGGGGGTCTACGAAAAGATGCTCCATGTGGTTCGGAGACTTCAGGGGAACGAGACTAATTAGACAGCTCTTTCAAAGAGCCGGCACAGGAATGATGGGTTGAATGGCCTCCTTCCGTGCTGTGTGATTCTATTATCCAAGGGCTGTTGTTATGCAGCCAAGTAAGACTCCGTTTTGGACACAGTGATGAGGGTTTACGAAAAGATGTTCAGTGTTCCATGTAGGTGAGATGATGAAGGGTTTGGGGGGGTTTTGGCTTCATCTGTGGAGATGTCGGTGGTTGAACAAATGTTCCGCAACTAAGGAGACTGGTGAGGAGAAAGTAGGAGTAACATCGTACTAATATAGCAAAATGAAAAAAAAACAAATGATTGTGGAATGCATTGGATTGTTTGCTGATATTGCAAATACCAGTGTACTGCAAAGCTTCCAGACAGCAGTGCAGTACAATGTTACGTTTGATTTTTGTTTTTGTGCTATGCTGTCAATGTCACATGGTATGAAATCATTTTTGATATTGCCTTCACCCCATGTTTCCAGCGAGGCTGCAGATGTTATTGGTGTCAGAGGTGACACGCGAGATGAGCTAGGTCATGCTGGCATTGAAAAAAAAAAATCTATTATCCCAGTTTCTTCCCCCCCAAGCCAAGCGTTGAATGATTTGTGCTGTGACGTTTATACCGAGTGCATTCCAACGGGCCAGTGCACTCAGGAAGCACAGGAACACAGCTCTGTAAGGGCTCGCCGCGATGAATCACTCTACTGTGGGTTGTCTAACCTTGTGTTGGTAATTGGATCTGACGGCCGCCATCACATCTCAGTTACTGTACACGGATCCATTGCAAGGAAGGGACAGATAAATACAAATAAATAGGCGAGTTTAAATGTCAGAGGGATCTGATCAATTGGAGAACAGCTCAAATAAACATACAAGATAAAGAGAGGGACCTTTTATGATCTCACTGGCTGAACACCACCACCGAGGTCTCACTTTCTTATAAGTAGCGTTGCCAACGTCTGGTAAATCCAGATCCAGATGGGATACAGGCTGTCAGCTAGCCTCAGCTGGTAGCACTCTCACCTACTGATCATAAGGGTGTGGGCTTGAATGCCAAGCCCAAGACTTGAGCACTTATTCTAGGTTGGCACTCCAGTGCAATACTCCTCGGAGCTCCGACACGGCAAGAGAGCCCCAGGTGGGCAGAGGAAATGCTTCAAGGACACCCTCAAAGCCTCCTTGAAAAAATGCAACATCCCCACCAACACCTGGGAATCCCTGGCCAAGACCGCACAAAGTGGAGGAGAAGCATCGGGAAGGCGCCAAACACCTCTAGTCTCTTCGCCGGCAGCAAGCGGAAGCCAAGCGCAAACAGCAGAAGGAGTGCATGTCAAGCAAGCACCCCACCCACCCGCCCCTTCAACCACCATCTGCCCCACCTGTGACAGAGACTGTAGGTCCCGCATTGGACTCATCAGCCACCTGAGAACTCATTTTTAGTGCGGAAGCAAGTCATCCTCGGTTCCGAGGGACTGCCTAAGAAGAAGAATATTGAAGGAGTTTTCTGAATTATTGGAGGTGCCATCCTTCAGATCAGCTGTCCCAATGATCCATGATGTTAAAGATCACAAGGCACTGTTCAAAGGAGGTGAACGAGAGAGGACTTGCACAAATATATAAGACACTAAGAGGAATAGAAAGAGTTAATCCTGAGCACTACTTCAAGTTAAAAATACAAGACTAGGAGACATAAGTACAAACTAGTAAAAGGCAAGTGCGGGACTGATATCAGGGAGCACGTCTTCAAATAAAGCGTGATTAGCACCTAGAATCATAGAATCATAAAATAGTACAGCACAGAAGGAGGCCATTCAGCCCATCGGGTCTGCGCCGGAGTCTGCACCTGGAATTTTGGATAGGGAAGGAATTTTAAAAACTCTCGAGTTATTCAAGAAGCAGTTAGATACTGGGATGGTGGGACCATTAGGGTCCAGGGAAGATGAGCTAGCTGGCCTCCCTCATCTGTACTTAGTTTTGCGAATGGCAGGGAGTTCTTCCGCTGTCCAGTGCAACATTCCTCCTTCAACCACTACCACCAAAAAAAAGGTGAACTGGTCGTTAATCTCAGCACTGTTTATGGGATGTTCCTGAAGCAAAATGGCAGCCGTTTGTCTGCATCACAACAGACACTGCCCTCCATGTGTGAAGCACTTTGAGACATTTGAACAATGTAACAGTATTTCTTTCTTCTATTTCTATACATTAGGAGTGTCACTCTTTGTATAGTTATTATTTATACAGGCAGGGCAAGGAGTGAGCTCTTGACTGGAGTTTTGATGTTCTTTGCAAGACTGCAGGGCTTATCAGGTAACATTCGCGCCACACAAGTGCCTTCTTCTTTTTCTTCTTCTTAGGCAGTCCCTCGGAACCGAGGATGACTTGCTTCCACATTAAAAATGAGTTCTCAGGTGACTGTCTTCACAAAGGAGTTCACAAATAACCTCCCAGAGATGTCGGGCAACATAGGATCTAATGAGAGGGAGGAACTGAAAGAAATCAGTATTTGTAGGGAAATGGTGTTAGGGAAATTGACGGGATTGAAGGCCGATAAATCCCCAGGGCCTGATAATCTACATCCTAGGGTACTTAAGGAAGTGGCCCTAGAAATAATAGATGCATTACGGGTCATCTTCCAAAATTCTATCGACTCTGGAATAGTTCCCATGGATTGGAGGGTAGCTAATGTTACCCCACTATTCAAAAAAGGTGGTAGAGAGAAAATGGGGAATTATAGACCGGTAAGCCTGACATCAGTAGTGGGGAAAATGCTAGAGTCCATTATAAAAGATGTAATAGCAGAGCACTTGGAAAACAGTGACTGGATCGGTCAAAGTCAACATGGATTTACAAAAGGTAAATCGTGCTTGACTAATCTACTGGAATTTTTTGAGGATGTAACTGGTAAAATAGATAAGGGAGAACCAGTGGATGTGGAGTATTTGGACTTTCAGAAGGCTTTCGATAAGGTCCCGCATAAGAGATTAGCGTGTAAAGTTAAGGCACATGGGATTGGGGGCAGGGTACTGACTTGGATAGAGAACTGGTTGGCAGACAGGAAGCAAAGAGTTGGAATAAACGGGTCTTTTTCCGAGTGGCAGGCAGTGACTAGTGGGGTACCGCAGGGATCGGTCCTAGGACCCCAGCTATTCACAATATATATTAATGATCTAGACGAGGGAACTAGATGTAATATCTCCAAGTTTGCAGATGACACAAAGCTGGGTGGGCGTGTGTGCTGTGAGGAGGATGCTGAGAAACTCCAGTATGATTTGGATAGGTTGGGTGATTGGGCAGATGCATGGCAAATGCAGTACAATGTGGATAAATGCGAGGTTATCCACTTTGGTGGCAAAAACAGGAAGGCAGATTATTATCTGAACTGCAATAGATTGGGAGAAGGGGAAGTGCAACGAGACCTGGGTGTCCTTGTGCATCAGTCGCTGAAGGTAAGCATGCAGGTGCAGCAGGCGGTTAAGAAGGCAAATGGTATGTTGGCCTTCGTAGCGAGAGGGTTCGAGTACAGGAACAAGGCTGTCTTGCTGCAGTTGTACAGAGCCTTGGTGAGACCACATCTTGAGTATTGTGTGCAGTTTTGGTCGCCTTATCTGAGGAAGGATGTTCTTGCCATGGAGGGAGTGCAGCGAAGATTCACCAGACTGATACCTGGGATGGCAGGAATGACATATGAGGAGAGATTGGGTCGATTGGGCTTATACTCGCTGGAGTTTAGAAGAATGAGAGGGGATCTCATTGAAACTTATAAAATTCTAACAGGACTAGACAGACTAGATGCAGGAAGGATATCAAGTCTAAGGATAAGGGGTAAGCCATTTAGGACAGAGATGAGGAGGAATTTCTTCACCCAGAGAGTGGTGAACCTGTGGAATTCTCTACCACAGAAGGCAGTTGAGGCCAACTCATTAAATATATTCAAGAAGGAGTTAGATATATTTCTTAAGGCTAAAGGGATCAAGGGATATGGGGAGAAGGCAGGGACAGGGTACTGAATTTGGATGATCAGCCATGATCTCATAAAATGGCGGAACAGGCTCGAGGGGTCGAATGGCCTACTCCTGCTCCTATCTTCTATGATGAGTCCAATGTGGGACCTACAGTCTCTGTCACAGGTGGGGCAGATGGTGGTTGAAGGGGCGGGTGGGTGGGGTGCTTGGGTTTACGTGCACTCCTTCCGCTGTTTGCGCTTGGCTTCCACTTGCTCCCGGCGAAGAGACTTGAGGTGTTCGGCGCCTTCCCGGATGCTTCTCCTCCACTTTGTGCCGTCTTCGGCCACTAAGGGGCACAATGGACATGAGCTTCACCGCGCGTCAATTACAAGAGAAATGCAGGGAACACAGCGCCAACCGCTGTACATGGCCTGCTTTGATCTCACAAAGGCCTTCGACACTGTCAACCGTGAGGGATAATGGAGTGTCCTCCTCAAATTCGGCTGCCCTCAAAAGTTTGTCACCACCCTCCGCCTGCTTCACGACGACATGCAAGCCGTGATCCTGACCAACGGTTCCACCACAGACCCAATTCACGTACGAACCGGGGTCAAGCAAGGCTGTGTCATCGCACCAATTCTCTTCTCGATCTTCCTTGCTGCAATGCTCCATCTCACCCTCAGTAAGCTCCCCGCTGGAGTGGAGCTAATTTACAGAACAAACGGGAAACTGTTCAACCTCCGTCGCCTCCAGTCCAGATCCAAGGTCGTCCCATCCTCTGTTGTCGAATTACAGTATGCAGACGACGCTTGCGTCTGCGCTCACTCGGAGGTAGAACTCCAAACCATCGTCAACACCTTCACCGACGCGTACAAGAGCATGGGCCTTACACTAAACATCCGTAAGACAAAGGTCCTCTACCAACCTGCCTCGCCACACAGTACTGCCCCCCCGATTATCAAAATCCATGACAAGGCCTTGGACAACGTGGACCACTTTCCATACCTCGGGAGCCTACTGTCAACAAGGGCAGACGTCGACGACGAAGTCCAACACCGCCTTCAGTGTGCCAGTGCAGCCTTCGGTCACCTGAGGAAGAGAATGTTTGAAGACCAGGACCTCAAACCCGGCACTAAGCTCATGGTCTACAGCAGTAATAACAAGTGCCAGGCAATGACTATCTCCAACAAGCGAGAGTCTAACCACCACCCCTGGACATTCAACAGCATTACCATCGCCGAATTCCCCACCATCAACATCCTGGGGGTCACCATTGACTAGAAACTTAACTGGACCAGCCACATAAATACTGTGACAACAAGAGTAGGTCAGAGGCATCTACAAGGTGCAAGTAAGGAGTGTGATTGAATACTCTCCACTTGCCTGGATGAGTGCAGCTCCAACAACACTCAAGAAGTTTGACACCATCCAGGACAAAGCAGCCCACTTGATTGGCACCCCATCCACCACCTTAAACATTCACTCCCTCCACCACCGGCGTACCGTGGCTGCAGTGTGTACCATCTACAAGATGCACTGCAGCAACTCCCAAACCCGCGACCTCTTCCACCTAGAAGGACAAGGGCAGCAGGCGCATGGGAACACCACCACCTCCAAGTTCCCCTCCAAGTCACACACCATCCTGACTTGGAAATATATCGGCCAATCCTTCATCGTCGCTGGGTCAAAATACTGGAACTCCCTACCTAACAGCACTGTGGGAGTACCTTCACCACACGGACTGCAGCGGTTCAAGAAGATGGCGGCTTACCACCACCTTCTCAAGGGCAATTAGGGGTGGGCAATAAATGCTGGCCTTGCCAGCGACGCCCACATCCCATAAACGAATAAAAAAGAAAATCCGGACCCTTGCTTGCAGTAAGTAGGGGTGGGCAATAAATGCTGGCCTTGCCAGCGACGCCCACATCCCATGTCTGAATAAATAAAATATTTTTTTTTAAGTGCAGGTTGGAAGTTGGGCTATTGCGTTTTAGCCCTAATTTCACCCCATGCTCGCATTGAATGAGCCCCACAACAACACAAGCCTCTGGGTTCCTAGTCCAGTACGGTGGCATAGTGGTTAGCACTGGTGCCTCCCAGCGCCAGGGACCCAGATTCGAATCTGACCTCGGGTGACTGTCTGTGTGGAGTTTGCACATTCTCCCCGTGTCTGCGTGGGTTTCCTCCGGGTGCTCCGGTTTCCTCCCACAGTCCAAAAATGTGCGGGTTAGGTTGATTTGGCTATGATAAATTGACCCTTAGTGTTAGGGTACTGGATTTGGATGATCAGCCATGATCGTATTGAATGGTGGAGCAGGCTCGACGGGCCGAATGGCCTACTCCTGCTCCTAGATTCTATGTTTCTATGTTTCTAAGTATCAGAACCACAATGGTACTGTACCCAGCTTAAGTTGATTTATTTATTTGGGAAAATGTACTCAAGTGCCTGTTCGTGCAGAATGACGTGTTAAACAGCGTGGGAAGATTAACAGAATGGGCTGCTTTCTGATCGTCACTGACCTGGGTATATGTTTGCTGGGCCATCATTGAACCAATTAGACTTCCAAGTCTGTGTTTGTGCTTCCAGCTCGCCCAGCTGACACCTAATAAACCTTCTGTGGGATTGTATGGAACACTTCTGTCCAGCGCTAACGCAGCGAGTGTAACCCCTTAATTATCAGACTGGAAACGAGAAAAAGACAGTTCACAAATTGCTCAGTGAGTTCATCCAGTCAGAATCTGAGCCAGATTCAATCCCCAGTCTTAGTCACCTGATCTCAACCAGAGCAAAGAAAGACTTGCATTTCTATAGCGCCTTTCACGACCACCAGACGTCCCAAAGCGCTTTACAACCAATGAAGTGCTTTTTGAAGTGTGGTCACTGTTGTAATGTCGGAAACGCGGCAGCCAATTCGTGCACAGCAAGCTCCCACAAACAGCAATGTGATAATGACCAGATCATCTGTTTTTTAGTGATGTTGATTGAGGGATAAATATTGGCCTGGACACTGGGGAGAACTCCCCTGCTCTTCATGGGATCTTTGACGTCCACCTGAGAGAGCAGACGGGGTCTCGGTTTAACGTCTCATCCGAAAGACGGCACCTCCGACAGTGCAGCACTCCCTCAGCACTGCACTGGGAGCGTCAGCCTTGATTATTGTCGCGGTAAGGGCATGACTATTGGGCTAAACATCCTTAGGTTAGGGAGAAAAAACATTGAACAGAGTTCCTCTTCCATTCACTATCTAGAGAGCGTCCCTGTAAAAAGTGGGAGCAGCGTTGACCTCAGCCGTGACCGCCTCTCCTGATGACTCACTTCCCCCCCAACGTGCCTTGAGCCCAGCTGAACATCACCGCCCCAGTGTGAACATATACCCTTTCCCCCACCCACCACACACGACCTTTCAAGCGTTTTCTGAGTGAGACTGCCAGCTCACTGCCAATTAGCGCCGCAGCCCATTCCTCTTGGCACTGGGATGTGACAGCTCAACTCATTTCACGTTTGGACCCTTGCAGCCGCCGGAGCCCCCTCAGGCCAAGCTGGATTCAAATGCGTGTCCCAGAAACGAGTGTCCATCAGCCAATCCACTGCTCACTCAGTACAATAAATCAGCAGACTTCATTAGAGCAGAGCCCGCAACTCGAGGTATTAATACCTTCTCCAACTGGGCTCGAATCTTATTAGGGAAATATCATCTTGATGCCGCTCTGCTCCCATGTTATTTCAAATGCAAATCTATGAGAGGAAGTGGGAACAATTAACGTCAGCTCGCACTGCTGACTGTGATACAGGGTTGTCATTTTATTTTCTCCCTTGCATCCTCAAGGTACTTTCACTCCCAGCAAACTTCCTGATGGCTGGATAATTAACACCAGAGAGAGAGAGAGAGAGAGTTTGGAGAGTGTGCGTGTTAGATCTTTATTTAAATTACCTTCCACTGCATAGATTAACATTTTTGAACATGGTTAAGAAAAAAAAAATAAGCATCAGACCTATTACGGAGGCTAATACCCAGTTTGTTATGTTAACAGCCTTGTGCTGTGGTACATCGCCCCACTCACAGATATCAAGATGGTGCGCGATACAGGCTGCTGCTCATGGAGGTTGGGCCTTCCTCTCGCTCAATCGGTTATTTTCTTTCCTGTTGTCCTGAAGCTGCTGACTCGGACAGTGAGAGGTACCAGAGCTGAGCCCATCCTGATGCCTGCAAGGGAGGGGGGAGGGTCAATGGACTTTGGTCAGGAGGGGTGGGACAGCTGGTTTATTGAGCAGCTTTTTTCTCTCCATGTCTCTTGAGTAGTGTTAGGGTGGCATGGACCCTGTCCTGGCTTCACAGGAAGAAAGACTTGCATTTCTACAGCGCCTTTCACAACCTCAGGACGTCCCAAAGCACTTTACAACCAATGAAGTACTTTTAAAGTGTAGTCACTGTTGTGATGTCGGAAATGCAGCAGCCAATTTGCGCACAGCAAGCTCCCACAAACAGCAATGTGATAATGACCAGATCATCTGTTTTTTAGTGATGTTGAGTGAGGGATAAATATTATATTGCCAGGACACTGGGGATAACTCCCCAGCTCTTCTTCAAAATAGTGCCTTGGGATCTTTTATGTCCAATAGAAGCAGTCTGGGCCTCAGTTTAATGTCTCATCCGAAGGACGGCACCTCTGGCAGTGCAGCACTCCCTCAGTACTGCACTGGAGTGTCAGCCTCTGACAGTGCAGCACTCCCTCAGTACTGCACTGGAGTGTCAGCCTCCGACAGTGCAGCACTCCCTCAGTACTGCACTGGAGTGTCAGTCTCCAGCAGTGTAGCACTCGCTCTGTTACTGCACTGGAGTGTCAGTCTCCAGCAGTGTAGCACTCGCTCTGTTACTGCACTGGAGTGTCAGCCTCCGACAGTGCAGCACTCCCACAGTACTGCACTGGAATATCATCCTAGATTTTGTGCTCAGGTCTCTGGAGTGGGACTTGAACCCACAACTTTGTGGCTCAGAGGCGAGAGAGTGCTGCCCACTGAGCCACAGCTGGCGCCCTCAGTGATTCCACCAAAAACCAACATGAAAAGAAAGACAAGATGGAAAAAAGAATCTTAAAAATGAAGCACAACATCACAGCTCTAAAACGGAGCTCGTGTTGAAAGACAATGGGCCGGTGGACAAGCCTGTTGGAGATCAGACCTTGTTGTGCATTTCATGTATCTCAGGCAAAGCTTATAGAGAGAGGCTGGCTTTTCATGAATCTCTGTGGCTTTGAACAGAATGAGCAATCTGCCTGGGGATGTGCAGGTGATGACAGGGTCTCAGCACTACGCTGGCTGTAGCTGTCAGTGATTGACATGTCTGTTTCTCAGTTTGCACTTAATTAGATCCTGTGCATTGGCTGGTTGCATGTCTGTTCGTCTTTCTTCCTTCAAGAAAGCCACAGTCTGAGAACAATATCAAGTGGGTCTGCACTTGTGTCGTACAAACAAGCCATTAAACACCTGCGATGGCAAACCCAGTGATCTCCTGTCCTCCGCCTTCCAGGGAGAGTTGTTGAAAAAGACAAAAATGAGAAGTCGCACAACACCAGGTCCAACAGTTTTATTTGAAATCACGAGCTTTCGGAGCGCTGCTCCTTCACCTGACGAAGGAGCAGCCGCTCCGAAAGCTCGTGATTTCAAATAAAGCTGTTGGACTATAACCTGGTGTTGTGCGACTTCTCATGTTTGTCCACCCCAGTCCAACACCGGCATCTCCGCATCATGGTTGAAAAAGACATGAGAGGGGGTGGAGGGTAATTTTAACCTAACCCATCCAGTGGGAAACTGACGGAGAGTAATATCAGGCGGGGTGTAAAGCGGGCAGTCGATCCGATCCAGTCGGCTTTTCACCGGCCGTGTTAGGTTCAAATTACCCCTGTGGTGTGCGCTCTCCCCCTCATTGGAAAGCGTCAAAGCGCTGATTCCCCAACTTGGGCTCTCCCGGCGCAGTGTGACGCTCACAGGGAGCGCTGGCCAGGCAACCGGGAACCCCTCATTATCCATCATTCTAAGTGAACTGGAGGGGGAGGGGAGGAATCAGGGGCTAGGAGCCCGCAATTTGCCAACCAATGCTCCCTGGGAGTCAGCCCTCAAATCCCAGGTCGACCTGCGTAGCTCTTGGCAGGCTTCCTCGCGGTTAGCCTGATGCTAGGTTTATATTACGGTGCTTCCTGCCAGTGCCATGCCCCGACTCTGCAGGCAGCACTGTATTGCAAAGAAAGGGAAGACTCCACCGCAAGCATCCCACCATCACCACAACCCCCCCGGCACCAAACTGGGTTGTTTGCCGGTGGCCAAGTGCTTTGAGGTTCCACACCACCTACAGCTCCTTGCAGATGTGCTCAATTCTTCCACATCCAAAAATGAACCCCCTACCACCCCCCCCCCCCCCCACCCCCCCCACTCTTTTCACCTTCAGGAAAGGGTTTGTGGAATAAAAACAGAAAATGCTGGAGATACTCAGCAGGTCAGGCAGCATCTGTGAAGCGAGAAACAGAGTTAACGTTTCAGGTCGAAGACCTTTCCTCAGAACTGGAAAAAGCAGGAAATGAAATAGATTTAAAGCAAGGATAAAGCTGGGAAAAGGGGAGGGGATGAAAGAACAAAAGGAGAGATTAGGAAAGCAGTGAAGATGAACAAGGTTGAAGAGACAAACGGAGGTCCCGTTGAAGAGAAGAGCAGAACTTCTTCAAGGTAGGCATTCCTAGAAGAGAGGTGGCAGTGGACCAAACACTAATACCATAGCAAAATACTGCAGATGCTGGAAATCCGAAATAACAACAGAAAACGCTGGAAAACTCAGCAGGCCAGAAACGTTAACTCTGTTTCTCTCTTCACAGCTGCTGCCTGACCTGCTGAGTATCTCCAGCATTTTCTGTTTTTATTTCAGATTTCCAGCATCGGCAGTATTTTCTTTTTGTATAAGGGTTTGTGGCAGCTGCTCTGCTCCAAGTTACTCGTCGCTATTTCCCTCCCGCCCCATCACCACCCAGCTGGATCTTTGAAATTCTACACTTTGATTGGATATTGCACACTGAAGGTGTCACCGTGCGATATTGCAGTTACCGGCCACTGGACAGCCGGTTAAAACTGTCCCGCAGTAACTGGCAGTAAAGCAGCCTGGTGGCCACCCTGAGCCGCACCGGACAGTGGCAGGACTGTAAACCGAGCCCAGTCTTGACATCCACATCCAGACCCACTCAGCAGGGGGGCACTGAACAATGATCAGGAGCGGGGCCCCTGATTCCCCCCCCACACCCTCCCGCCTAGCCCAGGGAGCCGTGGTGTCAATTTTGAAATTGGTCTCTTGCCATTGTTTGAGATCAACTAATTGAGGCCAGGGACTGAACCCAGCTGGCGATGTCAGCGGCCAATAGTATTTATCGAGCTGAGGGAAGCTGTACTCCTATATTTGACTAATGGTGATGAAGGCGTGTAATTCTTCCTTAGTACAATTGGTACAGTACAGAACAGAACGCTGGAACAATGGGTGAAAAAAAAGTTCATCCGTCTTCTGCTTTTATTCCGTGAAAGGAAATCTTTTCTTCCAGAGTTATTATCTGATCAGCTCCACGAAAGTTGGCTCATTTATTTCCATAGCAAGATAGAAAAGTCCGCTGTGGATAGAACGAGTGGTGCCATTTTGATTTAGTGCAAGTATTGCATTGCTGTGTATAATCAGAGTGGCAGCCTCTGTCCCAAGAGGTTGATTTTTTTTTATATCTCTGTGTTGCCAGTTTTAAATGGCTATTTTATTTCAAGGGCTTGAAATGATTGTGCTGTCCATTGACTTTCGTTCATTCAACAATAGCCCATCGAATCAGCATGCAAATGTTTTAAACAGGCTACACAACAGGTGGAGACAGACAAAAGATGCATCTACAAGATGCACTGCAGCAACTTGCCAAGGCTTCTTCGGCAGCACCACCTAAACCCGCGACCTCGTCCACCTAGAAGGACAAGGGCAGCAGGCGCATGGGAACACCACCACCTCCAAATTCCCCTTCAAGTCACACACCATCCTGACTTGGAAATATACCGTATTTCGTTCTTCGTCGCTGGGTCAAAATCCTGGAACTCCCTCCCTAACAGCACTGTGGGAGCACCTTCACCACACGGACTGCAGCGGTTCAAGAAGGCGGCTCACCACCACCTTCTCGAGGGCGATTAGGGATGGGCAATAAATGCTGGCCTTGCCAGCAACGCCCACAACCCATAAACGAATATTTTTAAAAAACCTGTGTCTTTAACACAACAGCAAACTGGGGCTTGGCGTGATCAAGCTTGTGTCGGGTTTGGACCTGGGGGGTAGGGTGTGTGTGTGTGTCTGGCTGAACTTCGAAACACTTAAAGGAGCTAACTGACGTAATTAAAGTCAACAAGCGATTTGATGTCCAAATTCTGTCAGAGCAATCTGAGAATTTTTTTTATCGCCTTAATATTACCAGGATTACCATTTGGAATAAAGAAATACTTGTATTTATGCAGCAACATATTACATGGTTGAAGCAATTCAAGGCACTTTATAACATGTGTTGCATTCTTCTGTTGAAGGGCAGTGAGTGTTGTAATGTAGGATCCGTTGCACAAAAAGCAGTGAGATGAATGGCCAGTGAAACCAAACCAACAGATTAACTGGTTATTCATCTCATCTGTTGTTTGTGGGATCTTGCTGTGTGCAAAATGGCTGCCGTATTTGCCTACATAGCAACAACAACAGTTCAGAGTAATTCATTGTGGCCTTGAAGTTCCACAAATGGTTTCTGCTGGTCGCCTGCCCCAGTTTGCTGTTGTGTTAAAGACACAGGATTTTTTTTAAATATTCGTTCATGGGATGTGGGTGGAGGCAGAAACCCTCATTACATTTAAAAAGTGCTTGGATGTGCGCTTGATGTGCCGTAACCTACAAGGCTACGGACCAAGTGCTGGAAAGTGGGATTAGGGTGGACAGTTCTTTGTCGGCCGGGATGGACAAGATGGGCCGAATGGCCTCCTTCGGTGCTGTAATTTTCTGTGATTCTGTGATTCTATGATATGAACTCTGGTGAGAGACTGGCTGATCTCCCAGTAAAACAGCACAAACGGCTGAAAACAGTCATCTCCATGGGGATTCCACCAGAGTTACTGCAAGGGACCAGTGGACCCTCCACCACCCCTACTCCCCTCTCCCCAATGGCATTTCAGGACCTGTATATGAAACATTTTGAGACATTTCTGAGAGATGTGTTAAGCTGCTACGGAGGTACAAGTCTTTCCTCTTGGGTGGTGTTGGTTGAGGGGTGAATATTGACCACAGCAGTGGGAGAACCCTCCTCCCACCCCCACCCCTGCCCCGCCCCTCTTCAGTTAGCGTCATGGGACCCTCAACATCCACCTCAAACACCTGAGCAGGCAGACGTCCCATCTACAGGATAGCACTTCCCACACTATCGCAGTAAAGTGTCAGGCCAGATTATGAGCTGAAGTCCTGATGCGGGGCTCAAACTGGCAACACGGACTCCAAGAAGTACAGCTGTTTCTAGCAGAGGCATGACCTATTTTCGCGCCAAATATTGATTTGTAGAATTGTATTGTGAAAGGACTGATTGGTGCAAAATGCTGCAACATTGCCTTCAAGTAGTCAAACCTCATTTGCATAATGTACCCGTTAATTTGATGGATAAATCTTTGAGAATACAAACTGGGGCAGGGCATGGGGGAGACTGTTCTGAGAGTCCTGACATCAGTGTTGTTCTGAGAACAGCCAACAGCCATGATGGCGATATGCAGAGTCCTGTGTTCACTATTGGATTCTGCCACCTGACAGCTGAAGAAATGATTGAAATATAAAAAACTGTTTCAAATCTATTCTATTTTATGTGTTCTCACCTCCTCCTCTCCTTCCCCCCAATTCTCTTATTCATCGCCACCTTTTGTTCCATTTCACAATTATCACCCCCAGAGTAAGGCAGGCCCTCCTGTTCCCAGCCTTCCACCAATGGAGCTCTACTCCTAACCTCTGGAAGGTGTGTGAGAGTGGCCATGGGTGAGTTGTCAACCAGATGACCCTCCACGCCATGCATCACTCCATCGCTCCACTCCGTGCATCACTCCATCCCTCCACTCCATCCCTCCACTCCATCCCTCCACTCCATCCCTCCACTCTGTGCATCACTCCATCCCTCCACTCCATCCCTCCACTCCGTGCATCACTCCATCCCTCCACTCCATCCCTCCACTCCATCCCTCCACTCCATCCCTCCACTCCATCCCTCCACTCTGTGCATCACTCCATCCCTCCACTCCATCCCTCCACTCCATCCCTCCACTCCATCCCTCCCTCTTGCCACTCTGCTCACATGATGCATGGTTACTGTGTGCCCACCTCAAGCTAAAAGCATCTCATTGCTATTTCTGGGATCTTGCTGTGTCCAAATTGGCTGCCGCATTTGTGCACAACAAGACCCCAGCAATCACAGTGCGACGATTTTGTTCAAGTTGGGCTTGTAGTAGCAACAGTGACTGCAGTTCAATAGTAATTCATTGCTTGTAAAGCTTTGGGGACATCCTGAGGACATCAAAGGTGCTATATAAATGCAAGTTCTAAGTCTCTTCAGTCCATTTGATCTCTTCCTTCCAGAATACCAACCCTACCACCTTTCTATTGCAACATCCACCTCTTCTAACCGTGTCTAACCTCAATCACTCTTTCGGGTAACCCATTTTACAAACTATTAATTGAAGCGGGCTGTGTGAATTTTATCTCTCTTCCTGCATGTGCCTGTCTGTTAGGCCATTGCTTGTTACACAATTAATTAGTAAATGTTAGATAAGAAATGTCGATTATTTCATTTAAACACACTAAGGCTACAGTGCAGGAGCTGTAGTATCAGAAGGAACAGCTGCGTTGCATTTTAATTGTAATATCCTATACTGCATCAGTGGGTAGCACTCTCGCCTCGGAGTCACAAGATTGTGGGTTCCAGTCCCACTCCAGAGTCTAGAGCACAAAAATCTAGGCTGACACTCCAGGGCAGTACTGAGGGAGTGCTGAGTGGACATAAAAGATCCCATGGCACTATTTCGAAGAAGAGCAGGGGAGTTATCCCCCGGTGTCCTGGCCAATATTTAACCCTCAATCAATATCATTAAAACAGATTGTCTGGTCATTATCACATTGCTGTTTGTGGGAGCTTGCTGTGCGCAAATTGGCTGCTGCATTTCCTACATTACAACAGTGACTACACTTCAAAAGTACTTCATTGGCTGTAAAGTGCTTTACGAGCATACATACGAACATACGAATTAGGAGCAGGAGTAGGCCACTCGGCCCCTCGAGCCATTCAATAAGATCATGGCTGATCCGATTACTCCACATTCCCGCCTACCCCCGATAACCTTTCACCCCCTTGCTTACCAAGAATCTATCTACCTCTGCCTTAAAAATATTCAAAGACTCTGCTTCCACCGCCCTCTGAGGAAGAGAGCTCCAAAGACTCACGACCCTCTGTGAGAAAAAAATTCTCCTCATCTCTGTCTTAAATGGGCGACCCCTTATTTTTAAACAGTGGCCCCTAGTTCTAGATTCTCCCACAAGAGGAAACATCCTCTCCACATCCACCCTGTCCAGACCCCTCAGGATCTTATATGTTTCAATCAAGTCACCTCTAACTCTTCTAAACTCCAGCGGATACAAGCCTAGCCTGTCCAACCTTTCCTCATAAGACAACCCGCCCATTCCAGGTATTAGTCTAGTAAACCTTCTCTGAACTGCTTCCAACGCTTTGGGACGTCCTGAGGTCATGAAAGGCGCCATATAAATGTAAGTCTTTTTTTATATAAGTGCTGAAGAATTAGCATTTCAGTGCCATACTATTGATTGTTTCAGTCACTGCTGTTCTAGAAGGTCAAATTAGGTTAATCACCACCTTTTTGTAACACAATTTAATTGTGTCAACTTGGCTTAGTTGGTAGTGCTCTCACTCCTGAATCAAACAATCGTGGGTTGAAGCCCCACTGAGCACATATCTAGACTGAGACATTAATATGGCACTGGAGGAGCGATGCATTGAGGAGGTGCCATCCTTCAAACAGCTGCTAAATAAGACCCCCAACTTGACTCTTCTTATAGTTCAAGTTGATGTTAAAAGATAACCATGATACATTTGGAAGAAGTATGTGCAAAATGGTGGTTGCGCAACATCATACATTGCAATTCATAGTATCAGTGTGATGTGATAACGTAATTCCTTTTTGTTAACACTTACTTGTTATATTAGCATAAACCTAGATCCGGCAGATTGGCGAAGTGTGTTCCATTAGTTCAGGAACCATCGGGATCTGGTTCTCTGGTTAGCCTTAACCTGACCGATTACTTTAGAGATGCACTGTACTGTGCTGGTCTGACGAGAATGTTCTCTAACTTAACTAAATGTATTTGTTCAATCTAAAATTGATTATATTTGTTCTATAGACATAGATACTGAAGGGAGTGTTTCTGACACTGAGCCTTAAGTTACTGCTATAAAGAAAGCCGTAGAAAAACAAAAGCTGTTAACATCTGAATGAGTTCCTGTGATTGCTTTGATCTTCTAATCATTCATTCAATCACCGAGTTGGTAAAAGCACTGCCTACTGAGCCATGCAGAGTTGGAAGACCCCAGCTTCAGTTCGTGGCCTGTGCAGAGTTGACTGATCTCAGCCAGGCAGCATTGAGGTGTTACGATCGACCTCAGCTATGCTGTGATAAGGAGGGTGACGTAATAAAGACTCACTACACACTTGAACATAAAGCAAGGCTTTAATCAACTTGTAACAAAACATGGAGGTCTAGTTAGCAGTCACTAGCTTCCTATTTCCAGATTGTCTCTGCCCAAGGTGGGCCCATTCCTGAGTATTTATACTCCCTGGACGGCGCCCCAGCTGGCCACCCAGTAGTACTTCCTGAGTTGTTACTTGCGATTTATGACAGAGGGTTCGATCACTATCCAATAAATTCTGCTGGAAAGGGCTCATGTGTGGACATTGGTGAGGAGATGAGGCTTAACCATAATGACCCCCACTTTCAAATAGAGAAAAAGAAAGTCTTGCATTTATATAGCGCCTTTCACGACCTCAGGACGTCCCAAAGCGCTTTACAGAAAATGAAGTACTTTTTTGACGTGCAGTCGCTGTTGTAATGTCGGAAACGCGGCAGCCAATTTGCGCACAGCAAGCTCCCACAAACAGCAATGTGATAATGCCTAGATAATCTGTTTTTTGTAAGTGTTGTTGGTTCAGGGATATTGGTTGGTTGAGGGATAAATATTGGCCAGGATACCTCCCCTGCTCTAATTCAAAATAGTGCCGTGGGATCTTTCACAGCCACCCGAGAGAGCAGACGGGGCCTCGGTTTAACGTTTCATCCGAAAGACGGCACCTCCGACAGTGCAGCACTCCCTCAGTACTGCACTGGAGTGTCAGCCTAGATTTTTGTGCTCAAGTCTCTGGAAAGGGACTTGAACCCACGACCTTCTGACTCAGAGGCGACCAACTGAGCCACAGCTGGCACGCTCACTGTGTTAGCACACGCATGAAGAATGGTCCCTTGGGTGACATTCCAGAGGGTTCTTAACTCCAGCAACTTCAGGGGAGGAAAGAGGGAAAAATAGGAATGTTCCAGCGAAGCCTCACAGTGATTTTATCCGCCAAAGTGAATTTTTTTCCAATTCATATTTTACAGAGTAACAGCCATTCCTGTTGATACAATTCACCGAGCTATAGTTTTACCCAACCAGAGACCCAACCAGTCCCCTTCCACCACCACATCGCAACTACAACAATAGCAAAATACTGCGGATGCTGGAAATCTGAAATAACAACAGAAAGTGCTGGAAACACTCAGCAGGTCAGGCAGCATCGAGGAGAGTGAAACAGAGTCAACGTTTCGAGTTCTGACGAAGGGTTCGACCCAAAACGTTGCTCTGTTTCTCTCTCCTCGATGCTGCCTGACCTGCTGAGTGTTTCCAGCACTTTCTGCTCTTCCAACACCACCCTCCTTCGCCTGGCTGAACTTGTTCTCACATTGAACAACTTCTCCTTTGACTCCATTCACTTGCTCCAAATTAAAGGTGTTGCTATGAGAACCCGCAAGGGTCCTAGCTATGCCTGCCTTTTTGTGGGATATGTGGAACATTCTTTGTTCCAGTCCTACTCAGGTCCCCTCCCTCACCTCTTTTTCCGGTACATTGATGACTGTATCGGTGCCGTTTCCTGCTCTCTCCCTGAACTAGAAAATTTCATTCACTTTGCTTCCAATTTCCACCCTTCCCTCACCTTCACATGGTCCATCTCCGACTCTTCCATTCCCTTCCTCGACTTCTCTGTCTCCATCTCTGGGGATAGGCTATTGACAAACATTCACTACAAGCCCACTGATCCCACAGCTACCTGGACTACACTTCCTCCCACCCTGCTTCCTGTGAGGACTCTATTCCATTCTCCCAGTTTCTTTGTCTCCGCCTCATCTGCTCTGACGGTGCCACCTTCCATACTAGTGCTTCCGACATGTCTTCCTTTTTCCTCAACCGAGGATTCCCCTCTACCATGGTTGACATGGCCCTTGACCATGTCCATTCTATTTCCCGCACTTCTGCTCTCGCCCCTTCCCCTCCCTCCCGGAACCACGATAGGGTTCCCCTTGTCCTTACCTTTCACCCCACCAGCCTCCACATTCAAAGGATCATGCTCCGCCATTTCCGCCACCTCCAGCGTGATCCCACCACCAAACACATCTTCCCCTCCCTCCCCCTTTCAGAATTCCGTAGGGACCGCTCCCTCCGCGACACCCTGGTCCACTCCTCTATCACCCCCAACACCCCTTCCCCTTTGCCCGGCACCTTCCCGTGCAAGCGCAGGAGATGCAACACATGCCCTTTTACCTCCTCCCTTCCCACTGTCCAGAGCCCCAAACACTCCTTCCAGGTGAAACAATGATTTACTTGTACATCTTGCAATTTAGTATACTGTATTCGCTGCTCACGATGCGGTCTCCCTACATTGGGGAGACCAAATGCAGATTGGGCGACCGCTTTGCGGAACACCTCTGTTCAGTCCGTAAGGGTGACCCCGAGCTTCCGCTCTGACTTCTCCGTCCTTGGTCTCTTACACTGTTCCAATGAAGCTCTGAAGGGATTATTACTAGTCCTAGCCCTTTTAGGGCTACCCCGGATCAGGCGTATTCCCCAGACATTCACTTTCAACTAAAGTTTGAGGTAGCCGAATCCTAAAGATGCTTAATTGGGTCTAAAGGTCCGGGCTATCTCCCCCTAAAGGAAAGGAACAAAGTGAAGATGTTACCATCCTCCAGATAGCACTTTTAATAAGTTTAGCTAGACTGTAACATTCCGGATATTATGAGGGTCCGGAAAACTCCCCCAGAATTCTGCAACTCCTCACCAAAGAGCGTACAGAGATTGAGTTTGCGAGTTTGATACAGAAGTATTATGTGAGACAATTCTAAAAATATATAGATTTATTAAAGAACCGACATGTAATTTACAGTTGGTGATTCAATCGCAACATTAACAGTTCCAAAAACAGAAATCTTACAATTCCATTATCAGAGATCCTTATTCTCAAATCTTAACTTCGTTAGTTTTACAGTTCTTAGTTTATTCCAGGATATCTACCAAAATCAAATACCTTTGATACCTTTGATCCCCAAGGTACAAAAAGTTGTAGACTTACAGAGCATGCCTCTGAAGCCGAGAATCGCTTTGCCCCTTTACAGCGAATCTATCATCCCATTTGAAAGTCCAATTTTTATACCCTTTTTCAGTGGTATTTCCTTTGAAGTTTTCTGCTGATGTAAGCTAATTATCTCTAGTCATTTTTCTGTTGACCCCTGCTATTCTTACAGACAGTTCAGCTGGTAGCAAGCAGACTTGTGTCTCTCCTTTAGGTGTTCGAAGCTTATCATAAAAAACGGTGTAACCAGCAGGTGCATCTATTTGATGTCATTCTTACCAAGGTCTTCTATGCAATTCTTAAGTCACCTCAGCTGGTTGCAACACAGAATCGTGTCTCCTAGGTGTTCCAAGTTCAACACAAAAACAGCTGGTGACTCCCCCACTTGATGCCATTCCCACGAAAGCATATGTTTCTTAATTTTCTGTGTTTGTTTACAAAGTGTACTTTAAAACACCTTAACAGGATATACCATTATGTTCTTTCCAAAGCTTCAGACTTCAGGAACCTTTAACTTTCTGTTTCAACAAGGCTATTGATTCAGTGTCAACAACTTATCTTATCTCAATAGCCTGAATGCTGTTTATAGCTTTTCCATTGTTGAGGCTTTTAGATTTTCAAGCCCAGTTTGTCATGTTACAAAGGCCAGAATTATTTTCATAGAATGGTGTATTTTTCTGAATATGGCTTATTCCTTCACAGCTCAACGTAAGCTCGAGGAACAGCACCTCATCTTTTGATTAGGCTCTTTACAGCCTTCTGGACTCAACATCGAGTTCAACAATTTCAGACCATAACCTCAGCCCCGATCATTTTTGTTCTCTCTCACATGGCAGCTGTTGATCATTCTGCCATTGTCATTTACACTTCATCTAGAGTCATCTTTTGTTTCTTAATCTCTCCTGCCTTCCATCCTATCACAGACCTTCCCTTTTGTTCTTTCCTCCCCTCCCCCTTCTCCCTGCCTCTACACTTGCTTAAAAACCTGTTCCATCTCCAGCTTTTTCCAGTTCTGACAAAGGGCCATCGACCTGAAACGTTAACTCTGTTTCTCTCTCTAAGATGCTGCCTGACCTGCTGAATATTTCCAGCATTTTCTGTTTTTATTTCAGATTTCCAGCATCCGCAGTATTTTGCTTTTGTATAGTTTTACCCTGTTGTGTAGAGGGATGTGTGCAATCTACTGCTCCGGGCTTTCTGGCTTCAGGCTTGTGTGTTAGACTCCCACTGAAAGAAAGGAACTGGCAAAAGCTGTTTAACACCATACAAATTGTTAACTGTCGTCAATCCTTTGGATGCCAGGCGATGCAAGTTACAAAACTAATAGGAAGTTAAGAGTGAGAAGGGAAGTTTGGGAGAATTTATTTTACACAAAACATTACAGTAACAGCTACCCAGCAGCCTACTAGAGTAAAAGCATTAAGAATGTTCAAAATGATGCTTATGCAGTAATAGGAGAGTTAGGGCTGTATTTCCTTCTAATCAGCTTTTCCTATGTTTTGTGTTGTCTATGAGCCGTGGCTCATTTCTAGAGTCTGAAGGTTATGGGTTCAAGTCCCACTCCTGAGACTTGAGTGCCAAAATCTAGGCTGACACTCCAGTGCAGTGCTGAGGGAATGCTGCACTGTTGAAGGTGCTGTCTTTTGGATGAGATGTTAAACCGAGGCCCCGCCTGCCCTCTCAGTTGGACTTAAAAGATCCCATGGCACTATTTTGAAGAAGAGCAGGGGGAGTTAGCCCCAGAGTCCTGGCCAATATTTATCCCTCAATGAGCATAACAAAAAAATTATCTGGTCATTATAACATTGCTGTTTGTGGGAGCTTGCTGTTTCCTACATTACAACAGTGACTACACTTCAAAAGTACTTCATTGGCTGAGGTCGTGAAAGGCGCTATATAAGTGCAAGTCTTTCTTTCTCTTTATTGTATGGGACTTGTTGGATTTCTACAGATTTGGGGAGCAGTTTGTAGTGTCAGGCACTGGAGCTTCCATGTTGCTCAGGACTTGACTCACAAAACCTCTCCTGCTCTTGTTCTATTCAGTTTACCTCTTAAGGGGTCATTCCCTTCCGCTCCCCCACCAATTCCACTCTAGTAACAGACTCGCGGAGGTTTCCAAAACCAGCCAGAACCATGACTGCCTCTTCCAAATCCTCAAGCACGTTAGAAAGTCCTTGGCCTTGGAGTTTTTACAGTGTGAACCCATTCCCCAGCATTTCATGGCATCCCGCATTGATACTGCATTAGTCTTCCACCCAGCAAATCAGGTACTCGTAGGCACAGCTTATCAAAATCTTTTTTTTGACCAGCCCCAATCTGGTACATTAAATCAAAAAGTTTTTCTTGCACAAGTCCAATTGTGTTGATTTTATGCTGCACTTATGGTGGTGCAGCAGTGCTTTGTTTGGGTGCAGACACTACACCGAACATACAGCAACCTGGAAGAGATGGTCTCATAGAATCATAAAACGGTTACAGCACAGAAGAAGGCCATTCGGCCCGTCGAGTCTGTGCCGGCTCTCTGCAAGAGCACTTCAGCTAGTCCCACTCCCCGCCCTTTCCCCGTAGCCCTGTAATTTTTTTCCTTCAGGTACTTATCCAATTCCCTTTTGAAAGCCACGATTTAATCTGCCTCCACCACCCTTTCAGGCAGAGCATTCCAGATCCTCACCGCTCGCTGCGTAAAAATGTTTTTCCTCAGGTCGCCTTTGGCTCTTCTGCCAATCACCTTAAATCTGTGTCCTCTGGTTCTCGACCCTTCTGCCAATGGGAACAGTTTCTCACTACCTAATCTGTCCACACCCCTCATGATTTTGAACACCTCTATCAAATCTCCTCTCAATCTTCTCTGCTCTAAGGAGAACAACTGCAGTTTCTCCAATCTATCTACATAACTGAAGTCCCTCATCCCTGGAATCATTCTCGTGAATTTTTTCTGCACCCTCTCTAAGGCCTTCACATCCTTCCTAAAGTGCGGTGCTCCAGTTGAGGTCGAACCAGTGTTTTATACGGGTTCATCATAATTTCCACGCTTTTGTACTCTATACCTCTATTCTTGAAGCCCAGGATCCCGTAAGCTTTTTTAACTGCTTTCTCAACCTGCCCTGCCACTTTCAAAGATTTGTGCACATATACCCCTAGGTCTCTCTGTTCATGCACCCCCTTTAGTTTATATTTCCTCTCTTCATTCTTTCTGCCAAAATGTATCACTTCACACTTTTCTGTGTTAAATTTCATCTGCCATGTGTCCGCCCATTCCACCAGCCTGTCTATGTCTTCTTGAAGTCTATCACTATCCTCCTCACTGTTCACTATACTTCCAAGTTTTGTGTCATCTGCAAATTTTGAAATTGTGCCCACATCCAAATCATTAATATATATCAAGAAAAGCAGTGGTCCTAGAACCGACCCCTGAGAAACGCCACTGTATACCTTCCTCCAGTCCAAAAAACAACCGTTCATCACTACTCTCTTGTTTCCTGTCACTTAGCCAATTTCGTATCCATGCTGCCACTGTCCCTTTTATTTTATGGGCTTCAACTTTGCTGGCAAGCCTATTATGTGGCACTTTGTCAAACGCCTTTTGGAAATCCATGTACACCACGTCAACTGCATTGCCCTCATCAACCCTCTGTTACTTCATCAAAAAACTCGATCAAGTTGCTTAAGCACAATTTGCCTTTAACAAATCCGTGCTGGCTTTCCTTAATTAATCCACACTTGTCCAAGTGACTGTTAATTTGTCCCTGATTATTGTTTCTAAAAGCTTCCCCACTACCAAGGTTAAACTGACTGGCCTGTAGTTGCTGAGTTTATCTTTACACCCTTTTTTGAACAAGGGTGTAACATTTGCAATTCTTCAGTCCTCTGGTACCACCCCCGTTTCTGAGGAGGATTGGAAGATTATAGCCAGTCCCTCTCTTTCAAATTCTGCCTGTGTTGAGTTGCTCCGCTCTCGCCGCGCTCTTTATCCCCGCTCAGCTCTCGACCCGCTCGCACCAATGAGGACAGGCACTGGCTGTAGTTTTAATAGGGGCCAGTCCGTTGCACAATGAATGCTGGGATTTGCCCACCGCCATAGCATTCCCTTTCTCTCTTTCGCTGGAAAATGAGAGAAAGAAAGGAAAAATACGGTCAAACTGGGAATTATCAATTCAGTCTATGCTAACGGGACAAGCAGCATCTTTGACAGTAGAATTTGGGATAGCCCGAAAAATCTGGGACAACTGTTATGATCATAACTCTTCCAAAGTGACCACAGGACACAAGGCACTGTCATTTCATCATTTCTGTCCGTAGAGGCTTGGTAGAAGGGACAAGGTGCCCTGAATTGATTTCTGTTTGATGTCATTCATATTGGCATGGCAATGTAGACATTAGGGGCTGCCACCTTGTCACATGGATTAATAGACGTTGTGCGCAGCTGTCAGCCCCGGTGAGGCCATTTCTCGATCCAATTTGGTGCATGAAAAATGGTTAAAACACGGGGTCTTTAGTGGTCAAAAAAGTTTGCTGCCATGGTTATTCACTGAAGAACTCAGTTATACCCCCTCTGTTTATCTATTTATGCTGCACTAACCTGTTCTGTAAACCTAGAAACACTTCACAATCGATAGTACTCTGTGTCCAGCTGAGTCGATCGTCTCATTGACGGAAAGGCCACAGCTTTATTTGCTGTACTCCCCTCAGCATCTCAGAGCTCACTGAGCCTTTTAACTCTTGCCATTCCACAGTGGCTCATCAAGTTTGAAAGAAAGACCTGCATTTATATAGCGCCTTTCACGACCACCGGACGTCCCAAAGCGCTTTACAGCCAATGAAGTACTTTTTTTGAAGTGTAGTCACTGTTGTAATGTAGGAAACGTGGCAGCCAATTTGCGTACAGCAAGCTTCCACAAACAGCAATGTGATAATGACAAGGTGATCTGTTTTTTTTTGTGATGTTGATTGAGGGATAAATATTGGCAGGGTCACTGGGGATAATTCCCCTGCCTTTCTTCGAAATAGTGCCACGGGATCTTTTACGTCAACCTGAGAGGGCAGACGGGGCCTCGGTTTAACATCTCATCCGAAAGACGGCACCTCCGACAGTGCAGCGCTCCCTCAGCACTGCACTGGTTTGTCAGCCTAGATTTTTGTGCTCAAGTCTCTGGAGTGGGACTTGAACCCACAATCTTCTGACCCAGAGGCGAGAGTGCTACCCACTGAGCCACACCTGACACGAGTGTGCTGATTATGGATGAGCAGTGATGTGCAAACAGAATTGATTCGATAAATTGGCCAGACAGATGTGGGTTGTGATATGCTTATCAGTGTAGTATGTTCAAAATTATTTAAGAAGCTGCAAATATTTCCAAGCATTTTATACAGTCAATATGTTGTAGTACTGCCTGGAA
Organism: Squalus acanthias; assembly: GCA_030390025.1. Taxonomy (NCBI): domain Eukaryota; kingdom Metazoa; phylum Chordata; class Chondrichthyes; order Squaliformes; family Squalidae; genus Squalus; species Squalus acanthias. The sequence continues at coordinate 124,975,669 of CM059434.1, forward strand.
TCTATTCAACATATAGCATCACTATTAATAAAAAGCCCATGACGTAAGAAAACTACTAGGCACTTGGTCTAAGCGTTAAACAAAGCTTTAATCAACTGTTTTTCAACATGGAGGTCTAGTTGTGTCCTTCACTAGTTCCTGTCAAAGAATGTCCTGAGCAAGCTGGGCCCATGCCCGAGTATTTATACTCTCCCTGGACAGCGCCACCAGCAGGCCGCCCAGTATTATTTCATAAGTCATTTCCACATGAATGACAAGATTCATGTCAGCGCACATTTGTATCAAAAAAATACTGCTGGAAATCTAAAATAAAAACAGAAAATGCTGGGAAACACTCAGCAGGTCAAGCAGCATCAGAACTTGTAATGAAAGGTCATTGACCTGAAACATTCTCTCTCTCCACAGATGCTGCCTGACCTGCTGAGTGTTTCCAGTATTTGCTGTTTTTATCCCACATTTATACAGCTCCTTATTGCATTTCTCAGAGACATCTCAAAAAGCGCCACATAAATCAATTACTTTGAATTGCAATGGCAATTGTTCTGCGGGCAAAGGCATCGTCCATTTTGTGCACACAGCAAGATCCAACCAGCAGCCGTGTGATCAATGACCAGCTAATCAGCTTTAGGTGGTGTTGTTTGAGGAAGGACCATTGCCCAGAAATCCTTGCTCCTTGAATAGTCCCTTGGGATCTCTAAGATCCGTCAGAACCAGGCAGACCAGACTGAGCTGAGCAGCTCATTCGAAGCCTCCAACAATATGGCACACCCTCAGCGCAAGCGAGTCTCCGCCACCTTCCGGTGGGTTCTACGAGTCTCCCTGCACACTGGCGGAACCACCATGTATTTCTGGGGCCGCGGGCATTAATACCACACTTACAATTTGGTTGGTGGATCGTTAATTATGGAGAAAAACAGGCCTTCTCATCACCCAAAGTGTGTCAGTATTAAGCACTATCAGGTCAGGTGTTACATGGTGAGATCTAAAGCAAAGCTCCTTTTAATCCGTTCCAATTATGTGCCATAAGCTTACTCTCTGGCCATCATCCCATTCTGTACCAAGGTGGCATTTCTTACACCAGCCAGCCAACCTCACAGTCTTTCTGATGTGGATTCACAATTTAGTGCAGGTTACGGTGTCGTTCAAAGCAGCTACTAGAAGCTGCACTGAAACCGCCCAATCGCATTTCATGAAGGGGGTTAACTTTGACTTTGAAACGAGCGGTATTGATTCAGCCGCCCGTTAATACACCTCTCCCTCTTTTCATTCCCACTGACTTCAATGGAAATTTCAATTGGCAGAGATGAATAATGGGGGGCTGAATTAATATTGCCCAATTTTTCACTGTCGCCTAAGTCAAACTGACCCCCAGGGTCTTTATCGCCAACGGAGGAGATTTCCATCCCATCTGCCAGGACCAGATTTGAATCCAGGTCATCTTTTTCTCCCCTTTCTGGTCTCGGATGGTAACTTATCTCCTGTGGCTATGAAAGTGGGCAAATGACCTGCCCCTAGGCCTCCAGCAATGCTGCTCTTGAGCTGCCCACTGAAAGCCTACCCAGTGATGACTTCACATCTGACTTTTGCCACTTTCCCTATTAGGAGACATAGCAGATGCCAGGAATTCCTCAAATCTGTTCAGACCCACTGCCGCAACCACATTTATTCCTTTTTTTTATTCGCTTATGGGATCTGGGCGTTGCTGGCAAGGCCAGCATTTATTGCCCATCCCTAGTTGCCCTTGAGAAGGTGGTGGTGAGCCGCCTTCTTGAACCGCTGCAGTCCGTGTGGTGAAGGTACTCCCACAGTGCTGTTAGGGAGGGAGTTCCAGGATTTTGACCCAGCGACGATGAAGGATCGGCGATATACTTCCAAGCCATGATGGTGTGTGACTTGGAGGGGAACTTGGAGGTGGTGGTGTTCCCATGCGCCTGCTGCCCTCGTCCTTCTAGGTGGAAGAGGTCGCGGGTTTGGGAGGTGCTGTCGAAGAAGCCTTGGCGAGTTGCTGCAGTGCATCTTGTAGATGGTACACACTGCAGCCACGGTGCGCCGGTGGTGGAGGGAGTGAATATTTAGGGTGCCAATCAAACGGGCTGCTTTGTCCTGGATGGTCAGAACCATGAACTTTGCTCTGGCGCACTGTGGGACCTATCGGTAGCCATTGATTTCTGAAGGGCTGGTTTAAATGCTTACAGTTAAGGTCAAAATCATGGACATGTCTGCCCTACATTGCCCTCTTATTTTACCAGGGAATGCCCTTAAACACTGAGAGCCCACCGTGTCCAGCACCCCCTTGCTTTAATAGTCTGGGCAGTGTGCCGAACTCGGCAATTCAATAATAATTTGAGAAGCTTGCTCTATTTACTTCTAATATTTTGAAAATCAGGAACATTGCTGCGCTCAAATATTCCCTCATTTCCTCAACACAAAAGCGAAAATTAAGGATTTTAAGTCACTGGCAGCATCTTTGCAACGGACAATGACCCAATCAAAAGCTGCTGATTGCTTCTTCATTGCTGCACGCTGTTGTCATCTTCAAACCCATTAGAATTGAAATTGTGTACCATGAAGCACAATATCTTGCTCTAACTGGATTAGGCTGAGCAGACTCGTTTATAAAAGTACAGTTCATCCACGCTAACAGGACCATTCGAAGGGCAGTCATGTTTACTCACTGAGGAAAATGAACATTTAAGCTTTTATCAAAGTCGTCTGCCTGCAGCTCTCCTGCTAACTAATCTGTCCTGCTCAAGGTGCAATAAAGCTGGGAATGAATTGGGCTGCATGGCTCTATGAACATGAATTACTGAGTGCGGTTTCTAAACAATCTGCGAGGGGGGGAGGAAAAAAAGCAAATATCTCGAGTTCTGTTCAGTGATTCTGTAAGGATGCAGGTGAGGGTCAATGCCAGGGGCTCTGTATTAAAAAAAAAAGCTAGGAAGTGTGGAGGAGCAGAGAGATTTACAGGTCTGCCTACAGATCCATGAACAGGTCCAAAAAAAGGCATGCAATGGAATGTCAGCCTTTATCTCAAGGGGGCTGGAATACAGCGGGTGGAAGTTATGCTACAGTCATATAAAGCTCTGCTTAGACCCCATCTGGAGCACTGCGTTCAGTTCTGGGCACCGGACCTGAGAAAAGATATATTGGCCTTGGAGGGGGTGCCATGCAAATTCACCAGAATTATACTAGGGGCTAAAAGGGTTAAATTATGAGGACAGGTTGCATAGACTATGCTTGTATTCCCTTGATTATAGAAAATTAAAGGGTGATCTAATTCAGGTGTTTAAGATGATTAAAGGATTTGATAGGTTATAACCTCTGCCCCTATTCTCTCTCATGGCCGCTGTTGATGATTCTGCCATTCCCATTTACACCTCTTCTAGACCCATCTTTTGTTTCTTTACTTGTCCCATTACCATCTCCTTTTGTTTTGTACTATCATACCTTTTGTCATTTAATCTCTCCTGCCTTCCATCCTATCACAGACTTTTGTTCCCCTTTTGTTCTTTCCTCCCCTCCCCCCCCCCTTTCCCGGCCCCTGCACTTGCTTAAAACCTGTTACATCTCTAAGTTTTTCCAGTTCTGACGAGAGGTCATCGACCTGAAACGTTAACGCTCATTAAAACCTACCTCCATCTGCCCTAATATCTCCTTATGTGGCTCGGTGTCAAATTTTGTTTGATAACGCTCCTGTGAAATGCCTTGGGATGTTTAACTATGTTAAAGGCGCTATATAAATGCAAGTTGGTGTTGCAGGAAATACTCAGCAGGTCAGGCAACACCTGTGGAGAGAGAAACAGAGTTAACGTTTCAGGTCGATGACCTTTCATCAGAACTGAAACATTAATTTTGTTTCTCTCTCCACAGATGCTGCCTGACCTGCTGAGTACTTCCAGCGTTTTCTGTCTTTATTAAAGGATTTGATAGGGTAGCTAGAGAGAAACTATTTCCTCTGCTGGGACGAGTCCAGAAGGAAGGGGCATAACCTTAAAATTAGAGCCAGGCTGTTCAGGGATGATATCAGATAGCACTTCTTCACACAAAGGGTAAAAACTCTCCTTCAAAAAGCTGTTGATGCTAGGTCAATTGAAAAATTCAAAACTGAGATAGATAGATTTTCATTAGGTAAGGGTATTAAGGGAAATGGAGCAAAGGCGGGTAAATGGAGTTGAGGTACACGTCAGCCATGATCTAATGGAATGGCGGAACAGGCTCGAGGAGCTCAGTGTAGTTACTGTTGTGATAATATAGGAAACACGGCAGACAATTTGTGCATAGCAAGGTTCCACAAACAGCAATGAGATCATGGCCAGATAATCTGTTTTTTTTAGTAATGTTGGATAAATATTAGCCAGGAGACAGGGAGAACTTCCCTTCTCTTCTTTGAATAATGCCATGGGATCTTTTACATACACCGGAGAGACATTCTCAATGTTTGAGTCTAACCAGTGTGTTGGTAGCCTTTGCAACTGTGGGGGTGGGAGGTATGTCACATCCAATCCTGAACTGAGTGCACACATGAAGGAGAGGCAAGGCATTCAAGAGCAGCAGAAAAATCCATACTTTTTTTAAGGATTTTTCAATTGTGATTTATTGTTACTTTATGAGTATGACTTTATGGGTATGACTTTATGAGTATGATATCTGAGTCGTACGGTAGAGGTGTGATGTACACTGTGTGTGTGTGGGTCTTTCAAATGTGGACATGCTAGATGCAAGATATATTTTAGCAGGTCTCCCATAGCATTTTTCACTGTGAGCTGGAGGACGTGTTGTTTTATAAAAGTGAGAAGTCGCACAACACCAGGTTATAGTCCAACAGTTTTATTTGAAATCACAAGCTTTCGGAGCTGCTGCTCCTTCGTCAGGTGAAGTGAAGGAATATGAATCGGCAAAGCATATATAGACATGCTATATCTGTCTATATATGCTATATCTGTCTATATATGCTATATCTGTCTATATATGCTTTGCCGATTCGTATTCCTTCACTTCACCTGACGAAGGAGCAGCAGCTCCGAAAGCTTGTGATTTCAAATAAAACTGTTGGACTATAACCTGGTGTTGTGCGACTTCTCACTTTTGTCCACCCCAGTCCAACACCGGCATCTCCGCATCGTGTTGTTTTATAGCAGTAGGGATGTTATGCTATAACATCAGGGTGACGTATTTATGATGACAGAATTATTACATGATATTCTGAGGTTTGAGTTCTATGACTGTTTATTTTTCTGTGAAAACCGTAAATGGGTGGCCCTTTATATTTGATATATATTCCTTGACATACGTGTTCAATTTTAATCTTGATCATTTTAAAATCTGAGGAAACACAGCAAGTTGGTAAGCAAGATATACCAATGGAAGTAGGTACCTGGTATTTAATAGTAGTGGGGAGGGGAAGTGGGGTTCTGCGGCACTGGCAGAGGTTCTGTGCTTAGATAGCAGCAAGAGCAGTCCTGAGCTTTGGTTGCACTGGGAGATAGCCCTGAGGTTTGGCAGAATGTATATGGAGTTTGGCAGCACTGAGCTGGGGTACGGTGGTTTGGTAGCATTGGTGAGGCCCTGTGGCCTGGCAGCATTGTAGAGGGAGAACTCAAATTAGAATGAGGAAAGACTGTGGGGCGGGTTTTGTCTTCACCACCTGGGTGGTAATCTTGTGGGGCAGATCACCCCCCTTCCCCCCCCACTTTATAGAATCAATGGAATGAAGATCACTCGGGTTCTATAAAGGGTGTGTGAACCGCCAACTAAACTCCCAGACAAAAATCTATCCCTATGTCTCTGTGTCTTTGCTTTTCTTTCTCTGTCTGTCGCTTTTTCTCTCTATCTCTCCATTTAGAAGTTCAGTTTTGAAGTTCATTATCTAGTTTGTATTCAAATCATTTTTGTGCAGAGACCAAAACGAAGGACTATAAATATAAGGTCACCAATTAATCCAATAGGGAATTCAGGAGAAACTTCTTTACCCAGAGAGCTGCTAGAATGTGGAACTCGCTCCCACAGGGAGTAGTTGAGGCGAATAGCATAGATGTATTTAAGAGAAAGTTAGATAAACACATGAGAGAGAAAGAGAAAGGAATAGAAGGCTATGCTGACAGGGTTAGATGAAAAGGGTTGTGAGGAGGCTCATGTGGAGCATAACCAGCTGGCCCGAATGGCCTGTTTCTGTGCTGTAAAATCTATGTAATTCTATGTAAAAACATACGAACTCAAAGATTGTTCTACACAGAGAGAAGATATGGCTTTTCCAATGAGAAAAATAATAGTTTATTTATAATTCAAGCACAAACAAAAGCTCCAACTGGTGTCTCATCAGTACAGGCTGTCATATTTGAAGTCGATCTCAGTATTTTCTCTTTTTCTCTCTCTCTCGCGCTCACACACACACCCTCTGTTTTCAAAGATCTGCTCAAATAATCTATATCTGTTTAAAGTTTTGAAAGTTGACCTCTGGCTTCAAATAATTTTGAAAAAGGATACCAAAGAGCTCCTGTTAGAAGCTGAAGAGGAAGATTTGAGCAGCTGGGCTGACACATCCTGGAACCAAATGTAATATTTCCAAGTTTGCTGACGACACGAAACTAGGTGGGACTGTGAGTTGTGAGGAGGATGCAAAGAGGCTTCAAGGCGATTTAGACAAGTTGAGTGAGTGGGCAAATACATGGCAGATGCAGTATAACGTGGATAAATGTGAAGTTATCCACTTCGGTAGGAAAAACAGAAAGGTAGAGTATTATTTAAATGGTGATAGATTGGGAAATGCTGATGTACAAAGGGACCTGGGTGTCCTTGTACACCAGTCACTGAAAGCAAACATGCAGGTGCAGCAAGCAGTTAGGAAGGCAAATGGTATGTTGGCCTTCATTGCAAGAGGATTTGAGTACAGGAGCAAGGATGTCTTACTACAGTTGTACAGGGCCTTGGTGAGACCACACCTGGAGTAGTGTGCGCAGTTTTGGTCTCCTTACCTAAGAAAGGATATACTTGCCATAGAGGGAGTGCAGCGAAGGTTCACCAGACTGATTCCTGGGATGGCAGGACTGTCGTATGAGGAGAGATTGGGTTGACTAGGCCTGTATTCACTGGAGTTTAGAAGAATGAGAGGGGATCTCATTGAAACGTATAAGATTCTGACAGGGCTAGACAGACTGGATGCAGGGAGGATGTTTCCCCTGGCTGGGGGGTCTAAAGCGAGGGGTCACAGTCTCAGGATACGGGGTAGGACATTTAGGACTGAGATGAGGAGAAATTTCTTCACTCAGAGGGTGGTGAACCTGTGGAATTCTCTACCACAGTAGGCTGTGGAGGCCAAGTCACTGAATATATTGAAGAAGGAGATAGATAGATTTCTAGACACAAAAGGCATCAAGGGGTATGTGGAGAGAGCAGGAATATGGTATTGAGATAGAGGATCAGCCATGATCATATTAAATGGCGGAGCAGGCTCGAAGGGCCGAATGGCCTACTCCTGCTCCTATTTTTTCTATGTATACATCGCGTGTGCTCACACTTCAGGATCTGCAGGAGTCAAGGCTCTGGGCAGAAGTAATCCAGGCCCAGGATTTTTGGGTGAAGCTGAGGTCGTGTAGTAAAAACTTTAGTGAAGATATTAAAAGGCGAAAAAAAGACAATTGGGTACATTTTTTAAAATGTTATCGTGAAATATGCAATAGCAGTCAAGAGTCACAGCGGGCTGAAATACCATTTAGCCGGGAAGATTGCTCAGTTGGAGAATTGCACCAACGCCAGTCAGTTGTGACTTTTGTCAGCTGGGATGATCGGCAACTCAGGATGAATCTGTATCCTCTTAGAGGCCCCAATTACACAGCTTCTGCTGTGCCCCTGTCATTATTCTTTTACTGAACTTTCCCCTCATTCTTTCTCGGCTCCAAACATACTATTCTACAAACTCTCCCTCCTCACAGCATCCACAATGTGTTGAGATGAAGAATCCTCGTACCATTTCCTCATATAACCTTCCCTTCGACAGTCTGCAAGCTTTGAAAAACCCGACGCTTTTCGATCTCGGTGTTGTCCTGGATGCAGGCTCGAGGGGCCGTATGGCCTACTCCTGCCCTTCTTACTTCTTATGGGCCCCAGCCTGGGGACCGTCACCTAGACCAGTGGTTCTCAAACTTCTTTGGTTGAAGGACCCCCTTTTCAAATGGATTAGTAATCGCGGACCCTGCCATCTAAATAATAATACTGTATAATACTTATATTAATGGAAGTGCTGCGTGTAAAGAGTGTTTTGATAATGCTTTTAAGAAAACAGGTATTTACTTACAGAGATCAGTGAGATGGGTGTGCCTACTCCTCACTGCAGAGTCTGTCTATCCTTGGTGTGATGTTTGTCAATGACACTCGTAAATGATTGACGGCTACTTTATCCAATCAGCGCCCTCCAACGATTGGTCTCTCGCCCATCAGAAGAAGGGGCGGGATCATTGTATGAATTTTTAAAAAACATATATTAATGATTTATATATATATATATATATATATATAAATGTGTGTGTGAGTTTGTATATTACAATAATTAAAAATTAATTTTAGCTAGAGGCACTCCAGAGTTATTTCCATTGGTTAGATCCTAAGCCTGGTTTTTAAAGTACGATTCTATCTACAGGAAACTCTTTGATATCCGGCACCGACGGGACCAGGATGGTGCCGGTTGATTAAAAATTCCGGATAACTGAGAGGTATATCTACCGAGGCTATTTTTAACAAACAAAAATAAAACAATCAAGAAATGTGCAGTATAATTGGGTACTCCCCTCCAGAATGTTGTGATAAATGGATGGTGGAAGATGCTTGATTAAGTACAGTACTGCCAGTTGAGGGTAATCCATAACTCTTTAATTACTTAACAGTAAAACAAAACTTATAAACGACTGTATACTGTAGTTTTCGGAGTATGAATTCTGCCGGTTATTAGAGAATTCCGGATATTTAGGTGCCGTTTAAACGAGAGTTTCCTGTATTCTTCTCCACAAACTGGATGTTAGCGTGTCATATGATTGACGCGTCAAAGAACCAATAAATGGTGAATCTCTGTTCCTGTCTGGCGCTTTCCAACCAATCAGTGCGCAGAGAGACAGTGTTTATTGAGGTTGGTGGGGTGGGGGGGGCAGGGGGAAGGTTATTATCAGTGTTAAGACCATTTAATTTATCGTTATTGAAGTGGATCTCCGGTTAGAAACCTTATTTCAATAGGTTTCATATGAAGCTGGTGACGGAGGCAGTTTAGTTCGCGGACCCCCTGGAAAGTCTCTACAGACCCCCCAGGGCAATGTTCCCTTTAAGCTGCACAGCCGCGCAGCGCTCTGGTGCTCCCGTGCAGCCGGCTCTCCGGCTTTTCATTGGGGAAAAACCGCGCACGCGCGGTATTCTGAATGGGCTGTGCGTGCCCCTTAAAGGGGCCGCGCACCCCCCCCCCCTCCAAAAAATTAAAGGGAACGTTGCCCCAGGGGTCCGCGGACCCCAGTTGGAGAACCGTTGACCTCGATCGCTCACGACGAGTAAATCTGGCAATAACAATAGAGGCCAGAAAAAAGGGGGTTAAACCTTGAAGATCTTGCATGGTTGTTGAGTATTTAGAAAGGAGGTCCTGATGGGGGCCGGTTTCTTTAAACATTGCCATTTCATGCATTACCATTTAAGAGATGGGAATGTCAGGTTTCAGGAATGTACGTCGTGAAGCTGGATCAAAGGAACAGAATGAAAGAAAACTGAGCCAAGAAAATGCAGACAGACAGACACAGCATGAAAGAGCGTGAGAAACAGCCCATAGGGAAAAGTCATGTACAATATGGTTGTACTCCGCATGCCATGATGGCAGTACTAAATTAAGACAAACCGTATTGCAAGATGAACATCTTCCGACACAGCAATTGATCCAGTGCCCATTTTATCTCCCAAAACCTGTTGAGGTTAAATATTAATTTTATATTAAATAATCCATTGCAAGCTAGCTGCATTTCGTCCTGTTCAAACCGTCCAGTTTCTGAAGAAATTATTTTAAAATAGCGGAGATTGTGCTGCACGCAGTCACATTTTCACATAGAAGATAGGAGCAGGAGTAGGCCATTCGGCCCCTCGAGCCTGCTCCGCCATTGGATGAGATCATGGCTGATCATCCAAACTCAGTACCCTGTCCCTGCTTCTCCCCATATCCCTTGATACCTTTAGCTTTAAGAAATATATCTAACTCATTCTTGAATATATTTAATGACTTGGCCTCAACTACCTTCTGTGGTAGAGAATTCCACAGGTTCACCACTCTCTGGGTGAAGAAATTCTTCCTCATTTCTGTCCTAAATGGCTTACCCCTTATCCTTAGACTGTGACCCCTGGTTCTGGACTCTCCGACCATCGGGAACATTCTTCCTGCATCTAGTTTGTCCAGACCTGTCAGAATTTTATATGTTTCGAATAACTTGGAGACGGCAGTCAATATCAATTTCTGTGTGGTTTTTTTGGGGGGTAGTTTCCGCTGTTTTCTTCATTTCAAACCATGCATTATTGAGCAGGTCAGAGCGGGCAATATCAGGCAGAGTCGGCATGATGGCAGCAGAGCTCAGAGTGACTGGGGGATATGCCGCAGCTATCACTGTGACTCACAGAGTGGCCATTACAGGGAGCGTTACTGTGATTGACAGAACGGTCATTACAAGGGACATTACTGTGACCAACGGAGGGGCTATTACAGGACTTTTACAGGGTTTCCAGAGTGACTATTATGGGGATATTACTATCATTGACAGAGTGACTATTACGGGGATTCACAAGGATCTTGGAAAATCAATAAGATGGACTAAAATAAACTGCCAGGTGGATTTTAATTCAGGTAATTGCCGGGTTATGCATTCGGAAAGGTGCGCATGACGTAGGGGTGCTGATTAACAAAGACGGAAATGGTAAAAAAGATTTGAGTTTAATTATTGGCTATTCACTGGAAGTATTTGATCGATAGCAAGTCGCTACCAAGGTTAATCAAGTACTGAGATGCATCTGAAGTAAATTTATTGAAACAGGTCACTTAATCCTGTAATACTCTTGGATACTGTAGGCACTGTATCTACAAAAAGACATTGATGCACGGGAAGAGGTTCGGAGGAAGGCATTAAGGAAAATTCTGGCACAAACTCTAAGTTATGAGGAAATACACATAGAAGTGAGGTCTCAGTGGAGTGAAGAGTGTTTTGAGCCCGGGCTTCAAAGTGCTGACAGGCATGGATAATTTAGAGCGAAGGTTATCTAAAGCGAACCGTGCTTGCAAACTGGAACATGAATTAAAACAAACACAGGATTCGAGCGCATAATCGAGGCTGACATTCTTGTGCACACCAGTGTTGGCGTGTTGGTGGTGCCTTCCTTTGATAAGATGGTGGATCAGGTGGGCCTTAACGATCCCATGAGAGTGCCTGAAGAGGACTGAAGAAGTCATCCAGTGTCCTAGTCAGCACTGGTCCCTCAACACACTCCGCCAGGAGCAGGTTAACTGGTGATTCATTTCATTGTTGTTTGGGGGGAATCTTGCTGTGCCCCGTGTTATCACGTTTGCCTATGTAACAACAATCACTGCTCTTTAAAGTATGTGAAGTGCTTTACGATGTTTCTGAGATGATAAAGAAAGGGCTTGGAGTAGAAATTCGTCCCGGGTGGTGGCGCAAAACGGGCGGTATCGGATCGACCGCCCATTACACAGCGCCTGATGTTCAGTTCGAATTTCTATCCCCTTGTATTTATGGTAGTACCATTCGCAACCTAGTCGCTTTTGTAAAGTAAAGACACAGTAGCCAATTTTGCGCCTAGCAAGGTCCCACAAATGGCGATGAAATACATGACCAGATAATCTGTGTTACTGATGCTGATTAACTAAAAACTACTGGCCAGAACACCAGGGTGAACTCACTGCTCTTTGAATAGTTCCATGGGATCTTTTACATCCACCTGAGAAAGAAAGACTTGCATTTATATAGCGCCTTTCACGACCACCGGACGTCCAAAGCACTTTACAGCCAATGAAGTATTTTTGAAGTGTAGTCACTGTTGTAATGTGGGAAACGTGGCAGCCAATTTGCGCCCAGCAACCTCCCACAAACAGCAATGTGATAATGACCAGATCATCTATTTTTGTTATGCTGATTGAGGGATAAATATTGGCTAGGATATCAGGGATAACTCCTCTGCTCTTCTTTGAAAGAGTACCATGGGATCTTTTACTTCCACCTGAGAGAGCAGATGGGGCCTCAGTTTTAATGTCTCATCTGAAAGACGGCACCTCCAACAGTGCCGCACTCCCTCAGTACTGCACTGGAGTGTCAGACTAGATTTATGTACTCAAGTCTCTGGAGTGGGACTTGAACCCACAACCTTCTGACTCAGAGGCAAGGATGCTACCAACTGTACCACGGCTGACACTTTATTATGCTCTATAAATGCAAAGTTTGTTGTTCTAGTTAAGATTGGCAAGCGTAAAATGGCAACCTACGGTTCCTTTAAAAAAACTGCCCAGTAAGAAATAACACTGTTAAAAATAATTCTGACAGTGTCACTTTAATATGATTTATTAGATTTCTAAATAAATGAACAGGATTGGACTCAGTCACGCTGCCTTACATAGTCAAATAGCCTGCCAGCATTCACTGACTAGGCTTGCACATGAAGAGCAGCTACTTGGCCAGGATGCCAGAGAGCACCTGATGAAAATAAAACTGAACTCAGCAAGAGTCCACAGCTTCTGGGGAGGAGGGGAAGAGGGGAGAACATTAGCAATGGAGAACATTGAATAAAATAGCTGACTCTATTAAGGAACTGCAAGCCAGAATCCTTGCTAGGCAAGTGCTTGTAGCCACCATCTCAACCCCCTGGAGGTCCGCACTGTTTGTAATACATTGATTCTGGTGGCAGAGCGCGGCCCTTGGTTTGAACCTGCCACATGACTATCTCCATGCATCGAAAGACTCCAGAGCAGACACAGCACGAGTGATGCTAGTCATTGTTTTGTAACAAGGGCACTAACATGGACGGGGGCGATTGGGAGAACAAAAAGAAGCTGATATGATGTGCAGTGACTGTTCCGCGAATTGCAGTTGATGGAGCACAAATCCCTCACTTGAATGTGTACCCTGTGCGGCCGGCATCTTCCGATAATGAATCTGAAAATGTTTCATATTAGGTTTTGAAAAAAAAAAAATGCTTTTTTTATTTCATGCTTGACCTATTTTGAATTACAATGGAAAACAGATGATGGCGAACACGCAATGTGTGCTAACGACCGCACTGTGTAAGGGAGCAGGCCGGGGATGTGTGAGCCGGGGGCACACCTTCTCTACATGGTCTCCAATTAGAATTGGAAAGCAGACGGCCTCCTCGGCAGCTCCCGAGAAACAGCCCTCTATCTCCTTCATCCGCCGAGGCGAAAACAAAATGGCTTCCCTCCTCCAAACCAGTTTTCTCCCGTTCTCTCCTGAAGGTTTTGCCTCAAGTTGGGCTATGGTTCCATGGTTGGCGTCAGCCGGCCTCAGCCTGGATAGTGAGCGCTGGTATCTATTCTATGGTACGGGTTGTCGCCCTCACCCTGGTTCTGTCTTTACCTCACGAACGCAGGAATCCTGACTAATCTTTCCTCTTCCAACCCAAGAAAAAAGACTTGCATTTCTATAGCGCCTTTCACGACCTCAAGATGTCCCAAAGTGCTTTACAACCAATGACGTACTTTTGAAGTGTAGTCACTATTGTAATAAGGAAACGCAGTAGCCAATTTGCACACAGCAAGCTCCCACAAACAGCAATGTGATAATGACCAGATCATCTGTTTTCTTACGATGTTGATTGAGAGATAAATATTGGCCAGGACACCGGGGATAACTCCCCTGTACTTCTTCAAAATAGTGGCCATGGGATCTTTTACGTCCACCTGAGAGAGCAGACGGAGCCTCGGTTTAACATCTCATCCGAAAGGCGGCACCTCCGACAGTGCAGCACTTCCTCAGTACTGCACTGGAGTGTCAGCATGGATTTTTGTGCTCAAGTCTCTGGAGTGGGACTTGAACCCACAACCTTCTGACTTAAAGGCGAGATTGCTAATGCGCACAATGTTGTGATGTGAGTCAATTCAGCAAGGCTGTGCCCTTCTCAAAGGGCAAGAGCAACAGTTGGCAAAATTGGCTCCATAGTGTTAAGTGGCGTGTCTTGTGACCTGTGCTCCCATCCAATGAGGATCCATGATGGGAGCACAGCCTCACTGAGTCGAGCCTCTTGTCTCTCATTCTCTTCAATTTATTAAGGTGTCACTTGTGAGTATGAACCCAGATCCTTGTGGGTTTTGAACCCTTATTAGTTCATTCGGTGATTGAACAACAAGCTTTAGCCAAGGTCAGCTCACCAAGGTTACTTCGACAGCACCTCCCTCCCCTGCAGCCTCTACCACTGACAAGGACAAGAGCAGCAATGTCGTGGGAACGCCATCACCTCCAAGGTCCCCGGCAAGTCACGCACCATCCTGACTTGGACGTATATCACCCTTCCTTCAACATCTGGAATTCCCTACTTAACACTGTCCAGGAAGCACCGTCACCACAAGGACCACCAATGTTCAAGAAGAAGTCCCACCACCGCCTTTGTAGCCTTGCCAGCATTGCCCACATCCTGAGAAGATATTTTTTTTAAATCTGTAACAATGTCAAATGCCTCATAAAATTCACATCTGTAGTTGCTGGGAATATAAGAGGTCTCAGAATTTTTGCTAGGCATAAAGAAATATTCGAATCGCACCTACCGATGGTTTGATGGGTTAATGCGCTGCCCTGTGTGAGACCACAGGAAGATCAGCTTCAATCCCCTGACTGCACTGAATTAGGCAATCTCAGTGAGGGAAGCACTAGACCTCAGCACCCCTGGACAAGGGAAGAAGAAAAAAATCAGCCATGGATCACGCTCCTGGTCGCTACCAACTGTTGGGATGTATTAATGGGTCAATATTGAGCCATAATAGAGAGGTAAATCTGCAACTTTATAAATCACTGGTGCGACTGCCATATGGCCTACTCCTGCTCCTAATTCTTATGTTATTACGTTCTTATCTGAGGCATTGAATGATTTTTTTTTTATTCGTTTATGAGATGTGGGCATCACTGGCAAGGCCAGCATTTATTGCCCATCCCTAATTGCCCTTGAGAAGGTGGTGGTGAGCCACCTTCTTGAACCACTGCAGTCCGTGTGGTGAAGGTACTCCCACAGTGCTGTTAGGGAGGGAGTTTCAGGATTTTGACCCAGCGACGATGAAGGATTGGCGATATACTTCTAAGTCAGGATGGTGTGTGACTTGGAGGGCAACTTGGAGGTGGTGGTGTTCCCATGCGCCTGCTGCCCTTGTCCTTCTATGTGGTCGAGGTCGTGGGTTTGGGAGGTGCTGCCGAAGAAGCCTTGGCGAGTTGCTGCAGTGCATCTTGTAGATGGTACACACTGCAGCCACGGTACGCCGGTGCTGGAGGGAGTGAATGTTTAAGGTGGTGGATAGGGTGCCAATCAAGCGGGCTGCTTTGTCCTGGATGGTGTCGAGTTTCTTGAGTGTTGTTGGAACTGCACTCATCCAGGCAAGTGGAGGGTATTCCATCACACTCCTTACTTGTGCCTTGTAGATGGTGGAAAGGCTTTGGGGAGTCAGGAGGTAAGACACTCGCCGCAGAATACCGAGCCTCTGACTTGCTCTTGTTGCCACAGTATTTATGTGGCTGGTCCAGTTAAGTTTCTGGTCAATGGTGACCCTAGGATGTTGATGGTGGGGGATTCGGCGATGGTAATGCCATTGAACATCAAGGGCCGGTAAGTGTAGTATGGTTGACCCATGGTTCCCAAAGCCTTTCACCATTGGCAGGTTTTCCTCATACCTTGTGACATGAATCTTGTCATTCATGTATGAAGTAATACTGGGCGGCCTGCTGGTGGCACTGTCCAGGGAGAGTATAAATACTCGGGCATGGGCCCAGCTTGCTTAGGACATTCCTCAACAGGAACTAGAGAAGGACACAACTAGATCTCCATGTTGAAAAACAGTTGATTAATGCTTTGTTTAACGCTTAGACCAAGTGCCTAGTAGTTTTCTTACGTCACCTTGTCTGGGTCTGTTGTAGACTAATTGATAGAGATTGGATTGCCATGGTTAGTCATCAGCTCTATTATCGTTGTATCGTGCGACTACCAGGATGGTAGAAGGCTAACTAGATGGACCATGGTTATTTTTCATCTGGCTGTTCCTATACTTCTACCCAGCGACCCCTGCTGGGAAAGGGTGCATGTGCTGGACACAACCAGTGTGGCTGTGGTGCCTCTTCATGATCTGGCTGGCACATACACGCCAGGCTCATTCATGGAGAATAGAATCTTAGGAGAAGTACTGGAATCGCGCCAGGGCCCATACCTCAGCGCGAGTTCATTGCCTTTGGGAGAGAATGGGAGGAAATTGGAAGAAGCAGAAAGAATTTTTAAAAGGGAATCTACCAAGGAAGGATCATGAAAACCATACTTTGAGGCTTAACCGAATCAATGTAAAAACATATGTTTATACGCAGCACGATATAATGGGCATGAGCATCTAACATGTGCCTGCATTCTGGGGCCATATTTCAACGTCGTATGGTGCATACATGTGGGAAAAATTACACGGCTTCTCTCTACAGTTCAAGTTTTTACATTTCCTTTCACTTGAAGGCAGATGGCTGGCATCTCCAGAGGAGGAGGGCAGCGCGCCGTTTAAAACAAAATAGTGTTTATTTTAATTCAATCCCGGCCCCCAATGGACTGAAAAAAACACAGTGCTTGCTTCTCACGAACAATACCTAAAGGACATGTAAACTCGTATGCTTTGGATCAGCTCAAGTGCCTTGAATCTTTCAGGAACATTGAAACACTTTCCCAAAAGGGTAACATTACACTGTAAACCATTAATTCCATTCATAGTGGGCTTTTATGATCATTGAAGGGAGATGGGTGGGAGGGAGGAACTATCCGATTTCATTGTACTGTTTGATTTTATTGGAAGCCAAGTGTTTCAACACCTGGCCTGGCAACTTGCCAACTTTGTCTGCCTGTTCTTAATCACTGTCATCCAGCGCTGTGAGGTTTATCCTGCACTTACCCCTCAGCGCTCCATAAGATCACAAGAACAGAAGACATTCTCTATGTACTATGCACAGTGGAACCGTCAGCACATTCTTTATAAATAGACACGTATAATTTCATTACACATGGCGCAGTAAACACATTCCTCCAAAAACAGCTCAGAGGAACAATATAGGAAGGAAGATAGGAACAGGAGGAGGCCATTCAGCCCATCGAGCCTGTTCGGCCATTCAATTAGATCATGGCTGATCTGTATCTTAACTCCATCTCCCCACCTTGGTTTCATAACCCTTAATACCCTTGCCTAAAAAATATCTGACAACACCGGGTTATAGTCCAACAGTTTTACCTGTTCACCTGACGAAGGGGCAGCAGCTCCGAAAGCTTGTGATTTCAAATAAAGCTGTTGGACTATAACCTGGTGTTGTGCGACTTCTCACTTTTGTCCACCCCAGTCCAACACCGGCATCTCCGCATCATAAAAAAAATCTATCAATCTCACTTTTGAAATTTTCCGTTGATCCCCCAGCCTCAACAGTTTTTTGGGGGAGAGAGTTCCACTACCCTTTGTGTGAAGAAGTGCTTCCTGATATCACCCCTGAATGGCCTATCTCTAATTTTAAGGTTTTGAAAGATCCCTTTTTTAATCTCATTCTGCCAGAATGCCAACCACAAAAGAGGTGTACAACACAGGAGAAGACCGTTTAGTCCAATGAACCTGTGCCAGCTCTTTCTAAAGCAATCCAAAAGTAATCCTGCTGCCCTGCTCTCCCCACCCGCCCCCCCTCCGCTGCCAACCTCACCTCTAAATCTACCTCTGCTTCAAATATTTATCCACTTTTCCCTTAAAAGATGTAGTGGTTTTTCCCTCAACCGTTCCCTGTAGCAAAGTATTCCATGTTCCAACAGATCTCTGTGGAAAGAAATTTCTGCTAACCTCTCTCCTCACTCTTAGTTTTAAATTGATGACCCTTCATCACTGGCACCCCATCCAAGGGAGATACTTTTACCGTATTCACCTACCAAAACTTATAATAATTTTAAAAACCTCTATTAAATCTCCTCTTAGTTTGCTCTGCTCCAAAAGGAAGAACTTGCATTTATATAGCACCTTTCATGACCTCAGGACGTCCCAAAACGCTGTACGGCCAATTATGTACTTTTAAAGTGCAGTCACTGTTGTAATGCAGGGAAACGTAGCAGCCAATTTGCACGCAGCAAGGTCCCTGAAGCAACAATGAGATAGATGGCCAGATAATCTGATGTTGCTTGAGGGACAAGTATTGGCCAGAACGCCCCTGCTCTTCTTCGAATCATGCCATGGGATATTTTAGCAGAGGGAAACGCAGCAGCCAATTTGCACAGCAGTGCGATAAATGGCCAGATAATACAAGAGGGTTTGTGCGACCCTACCTCCATCGGCACTCCCTCAGTATAACATTGAAGTGTCAGCCTAGACTGTTCTCTCAAGTCCCAGTGTCAGGCTTACACCCACAAACCTCTGTCCCAGAGGCAACCTAGAGGCGAGAGTGCTACCATCTGAGCCGAGCTGATGCCACAACTGAGCCAGACTGGTACAACAGCCGGCAATCTTGACTTTAGTGGCAGTAAATGGGGTGTAAATGAGGGGGTCGCCTCTGCCTCCGGAGGTGCTGAGACTTCCCTGAAGAGATGAGAGATGACTTCCCATTGTAGCGCACATCGGGTGGGCAGTGAGCTGAACAATCTCACCAATCACACCATGGCCGGGCCTCATTGCGATTGGATCACCGAGCACTGGCTTGCCGACTGGGGACGTTGGGAAAATCTGGCGGCTCTTCCATGGAGCCGTGCCGGAAGTTAGACGTTAAAGTGGGGGGTGGGGGCCACTAATCGGTCGGCAGTGGGTGGGACTATTTCTTGTGGGGCCAGGAGGAGCACTTATTCGCTCTATGACCAGAAGCGATGAGCGGAGTGTAAGCTGCATGCGCTCAGCCCACTTGTGCCTGAAAATCGTGTCGGGGTCCTACAACCGGCAGAGGACCTCAATTTGAATATTTCAATAAATCCTGTTTCGGGCAGGAGCGCTGGACGGCCATGAGGCCCACTGGAAAAATGAGTCAGATGGCCAGAGGCGGTAGATTTAAAAAAAAAATTCTATCACTTTTGCCAATTATCTTAAATCTGTGCCCTCTGTTTACCGACCCTCTGGCCAGTGGAAATAGTTTCTCCCTATCTACTCTTCTCAAAAACCCATCATAATTTAGACCCAGCTTCCTATGGATTTATCCAGTGAGTAAACTGAAGCGTGTAGAACAATCGGTTCCCTGGTGCAATTCTTGGTACTTTGTGAGTTAGCTGATATGAGCCAGGGATGCAGTTCGGGGTTGGACAGTTAGCCTCGGCAACCCTGATTAAGGGCAAGTGAAAATCAGCCGGATTCCCTGCTGCTGATCACTATCCACCGACCTCTGCTGGGAACCAGGAGGGCACTGGTCTTGGCTGTGGTACCCACGCACAGTTGAACGGCCTGCCGCCAACTCATATGTGAATAAGCGGCACTCGGATGGGGCTCCACAGGGCATCCCATGTCTGTGGGGCCCATACCCCTCCCCGACCCCACCGCCCAGCTAGATGTCAACGTTTTCAGGAGAGAAGGGGAGAAAACCGACAGAGAAAAACGAAGAGGAGAGAAAAAAAAATAGCCTTGCACTGGGAACATTTACGTAATGTAAACGACATCAGTAAACATTCAAACTGAAGCCTTTCTACTGGGGAGAGCTTTTCCCTGCGCACTGGAACAATGAATAGCGGCTGCCAGGAGATAACAAAACTGCCAAGCTGGAAAAAGCACATATGACATATTAATAGTAGTTCTTGAGAAGGTTTTATGTTTAGTAGTGGGTGTACATGCAGATAACAGCATGCAAAGTACATTGGTGTGTGTGTGTATGATGCACACTTATGGCTGTTTGATGTACATTGATGTACCTGTGTGATGTACATTGATGTACCTGTGTGATGTACATTGATGTACCTGTGTGATGTACATTGATGTACCTGTGTGATGTATCTTGTCATACCTGTGTGATGTACATTGATGTACCTGTGTGATGTACATTGATGTACCTGTGTGATATACATTGATGTACCTGTGTGATGTATCTTGTCATACCTGTGTGATGTACATTGATGTACCTGTGTGATGTACATTAGCGTACCTGTGTGATGTATCTTGTCATACCTGTGTGATGTACATTGATGTACCTGTGTGATGTACATTGATGTACCTGTGTGATATACATTGATGTACCTGTGTGATGTATCTTGTCATACCTGTGTGATGTACATTGATGTACCTGTGTGATGTACATTGATGTACCTGTGTGATGTACATTGATGTACCTGTGTGATGTACATTAGCGTAGCTGTGTGATGTATGTTGATATGTCAATGTGGAGCATAATGGTGGGTATCTCTGAGGACATTGTCATCTCTTTCTGAATCCTTTTGCTGTGTGTGATTCGCACTGCATGTCTCTGTGAGGTACATTATAGTATAGGTGCCTGAATTACAGTGACATGCAGGCAGTCTGATTTTTTTTTTAAATACAGCCTTAGACAGCACATATAATGAAGAAACCATTGCAATTAATGTTTAAGAAGTTCTGATTAAGAGCTCCTGCTAGGGCTATGTGAGTGAATGCAACTGCACTACAACAGTGACTACACTTCAAAAGTACTTCATTGGCTGTAAAGCGCTTTGGGGCGTCCGGAGGTCGTAAACAGAGGGTTCAATTTCAGGAATATGTTGAACTAACAGATTTTAGCAAAGGTGGGCAAGAGGGGGTGAGGAGTGTGCCACAATTAGTGAGGGAAGGGAAAAATCTATTCTTAGTTATTATCCTGCTGGAAAATACGCATCAAATGGACATCAATTGCGGACAGGATCAGACATGCCTGCCTGTGATTTCTCCGGGTTAGAATAGCCGAGCAAAGCTCACCGTCTGGGATCAGGGGTGAAGGGTGGGTGAGGTGACAGAACGCTGTCAATTCACATGGAACTGTACCTCAGCATGGGGAAGAAAGGAAAAACTGGAAAGGTAAAGAGTGGGGAAAATGGACAGGAAAAAGAGGGGGAAATGGACAGGAAAAGAGGGGGAAATGGACAGGAAAAGAGGGGGAAATGGACAGGAAAAGAGGGGAAAATGGACAGGAAAAGAGGGGAAAATGGACAGGAAAAGGGAGGAAAAAGTGGAAAGAAAAGAGGGGAAAATGGAAAAGAGAGGAAAAAATAGAAAGAAAAGAGGGAAAAATGGAAAAGTAAAGAGAGGAATGAATTGAGAAGAAATAAAAAGTTGCATTTGAAACATTATCCCATGATTCCTATCGGGGATAAGCCAAGCAGAATACATGCTGGACCCTTTTTGACGGAGCATGATCAATAATATCAGCATGAAACAGTGTGCGAGGCTGTAATTACAGGCAGTTATGCTCACACTGGCACACTCCAGGAAATCCGTCACTTTGCTTCATGCCGATTTCACATTTTCCCTTCACTCCAGTGAGACAAACTGCAACTAATTTTTACCAAACGCAAAGCAGGTGTGGAATAAACAGGTTGAAGAACCAAAAGCCTTGAAATTACACTGCACAATCGCACGCGACGGTTCCACACGCTCGGACCAACTTCTTTCATCTGTTTTAAATGAGGCGTCAACCCATTTATTTCAACTGGGTTAATAGCTGAACTGAGCTAGTGGACACGTTGAATGTTATTACATTAATATTCGCACAAAGCGATTTCCAAGAGTTCGGCTCAACGGCAGGAAGTAGTTTTTTCCACAGGGAGCCAGCGCCCTCTGGAATGGATTAGTGGTGAGTGTGGGTTACCTGCAGTCCTTCGAAAGAAAGCGGGGCGAGTTTCCGACAGCCAAGGACACTTCAAGTTATAGAAGCTAGGTGAGGGATTGCTGCGGTTGTTGATGTCAGCTCTTCTCGGTCGTCTGCAGTGTTCCGAGAGGAATTTCCCAGAGATTTTGGCCGAAGGTTTTTTTTATTCTTTGTCTATTTGCCTTTCGCAGGAGATTGCTTGACTGGGGAGGTGGGGCTGATAGTGCACTAAAGGCTTCACCATGTCAGGGTTGGCACTGGCTTGATGGACCAGTTGATCTTTTCCTGTTTTTCGTATGTTTGTAAGGCCCAAATGATTTGGGTTTTAGCTCAATTAATTAAAAAAAATCTGTGCATCCACAGTCAAAAAAAAAATGGCAGAAAATCAACATGTTCCTTATAATCACTTTCATAAGAACATAAGAAATAGGAGTAGGCCCTTCGAGCCTGCTCCGCCATTCAATAAGATCCTGGTTGATCTTCTACCTCATCTCCACTTTCCTGCACTATCCCCATATCCCTTGATCCCTTAGTATCCAAAAGTCTATCGATCTCTGTCTTGAATATACTCCTGATGCGGAGATGCCGGTGTTGGACTGGGGTGGACAAAAGTGAGAAGTCGCACAACACCAGGTTATAGTCCAACAGTTTTATTTGAAATCACAAACTTTCGGAGCGCTGCTCCTTCGTCAGGTGAAGTGAAGGAATACGAATCGGCAAAGCATATATAGACAGAGAACAATGCCTGTGTAGCGTACAATGTATGACGTAGAGTCATCCAGACTCAAGTCGTCGTTGGCTTGTTCACAGATGTGATTTCCAGTAAAAAAAAGTAAAAATTTTAAAGTTTATGGTTTTCCATACAGACTGCAGCATCTGACACATTAGACCCCCTGTGACCCCACCTCATTGTCTTAGTTGTATTTTGCTATGTCTTTGATATAATGTCTTCCTGACTGACCTGATTGTTTCTCTGCCGAGGTGTGATAAAAGGCAGTCAGAAAGATTAACTGTAGTCGTCTGAGATTGTACGCTACACAGGCATTGTTCTCTGTCTATATATGCTTTGCTGATTCGTATTCCTTCACTTCACCTGACGAAGGGGCAGCAGCTCCGAAAGCTTGTGATTTCAAATAAAACTGTTGGACCATAACCTGGTGTTGTGCGACTTCTCACTTTTGAATATACTCAATGACTAAGCCTCCACAGCTCTCTGGGATAGAGAATTCCAAAGATTCATCACCCTTTGAGTGAACTCTTTTTTAAAAAAAAAACTTTATTCGTGAACTTTAAAAAAAAAGCTTTATTAGTCCAACATTAAAGGCAACTCTTTTTTCAAAACCTTTCTATAGAAAAAGAAAGGTTTCTTTTGATCCTGATCTGCTCCTGATCACTATCCAGTGGTCCCTGCTGGGCAGACATAGGCAATAAGTAAAGATAGAGCCACGCCCAGCTGATATTCTTGCTAAGGCAGTGGCAGGGCTACCTTTGCTTGCCTTATACAAGAAAGGGAAACCACCTCGAGGCACTTTCCTTGGCCGAGACAGAGTGAATTAACAATTGACGGCCACAATTCTGCTGGGAAACCCTTTGCTCTTCCTTCGGTTCTTCTTTTAGCTATTGCCACAATGGCAGTGTCACCGCTGACGGTGGGGAACGATTTCAGGTTTTAATTCCCTCTCGGAACCGTTACCGGGGCGGTCGCCAGCTTCTGCCTGTTGCAGGCTGGCATGTGCCAGCGCACGACACTCAGAGGTGCTGTTTATGCATCATTACTGGCCTTCCATCAAATTTCCTTCTGTGTATCAGCACTGGGGCCTAGTAGTGTAAACAGATTGTCAAAACAGAAAGCTGCAATTAAGATCAAAGCAAATTAAATTGAGTTTGATGCTCCATGTAAACAGGTCTATTAAATATTGCTTGACACCAGGAAGTGGCACATTGGGATAGTGTCTCATTCTCCACAGCTTTTATGTTGAAATTAACCTGCGGGTTTTCAGTTACTGCATCCGACTCGTGCGTTTTTCTCTCACAATGATAGGTGCAGATGAGGAAGGCCATTCAGCCCATATTTCCGTAGAAGCCTACGATTCGCCCAGTACAGCATCCACCTGATTGATCCCAGACATTTTTGCCTCCACTACCCCACTCGGAAGCCCCATTCCAGGCATTGATCACTCCTGTGTAAGAGTAGGTGCTTCCTGACATCGGTCCTGAACTTTGCTTTTACTCGCTTATGCCGTTTTGCTGTTTTCTATTCAACAACACCTTGTATTTATATAGCGCCTTTAACGTAGTAAAATGTCCCGAGGCGATTCACAGGAGCGTTATATTAAAAAAAAACTTGACACCGAGCCACAAAAGGAGATATGAGGGCAGAAGCTTGGTCAAAGAGGTAGGTTTTAAGGCGCATCTTAAAGGAGTTAAAAGAGGTAGAGAGGCGGAGAGGTTTAGAGAGGGAATTCCAGAGCTTAGGCCCTAGGCAGCTGAAGGCACGGCCGCCAATGGTGGAGCGATTAAAATCGGGGATGCTCAAGAGGCCAGAATTAGAGGAGCGCAGAGTTCTCGGAGGGTTGTAGGCGGGAGGAGGTTACGGAGATAGGGAGGGGTGAGGCCAGGGAGGGATCTGAAAACAAGGAGGAGAATTTTAAAATCGAGGCATAGCCACCATTCATTCACCTCCTTTCAAAGCTGAGGAGCCTGAGTTTTGTGTTTAAAATGTTAAAAGGAATCAGTAGGGTAGATAAGGCGAAACCATTTCTTCTTGTGGGGGATTCCAGAACAAGGGGACCTAATCTTAAAATTAGATCCAAGCCATTCAGGGCGAAATCAGGAAACACTTCTTCACACAAAAGGTAGCAGAAATCTGGAACTCTCTTCCCCCAAGAGGCTGTGGATGCTGGGGGACAATCGGAGCTTTCAAGACTGAGATCCATAGATTTTTATTAGGTAAGGATATGGAGCGAAGGCAGGTAAATGGAGTTAAGGTGCAGATCAGCCTTGTTCTAATTGAATGGCGGAGCAGGCTCGAGGGGCTGAATGGCCTCCTCCTGTTCCTATGTTTCCAACCTTGCCTCATGACTCAGTCCTCTGATACTGGGGAATCAGCCACGTGGCCTCTCTCTGCTGCTTCACTTACGTCTCAGTTGCCAGAACTAAATGCAGCTCTCGAGGTGAGTCCTGACCAGAGGTGACTGCACAGCTCCAGACTCGGATGGCCTCAGTTTTATAAACTAACAGATCTCCCCGGCTACCAGTCCTACAAAGTCCTGACAGCTTTCCAGTCAAGTTGTATCTGGTTATCTGAGACCCATGATTCCAGGAACTGGCAACACTAGCATTAGGATCATCAACCATTCCAGGATTGTCCTGGAGTGTCTCGGAATTGAAGATTAATCTCCTGGAGATGACTGCGTGGTGGCCTATTCATCAAGTCCCTGCGATACCGCCCAGGAGAACAATCATTGGGGTGTTAGAAATTGAATAAAACTCACTTTTTTTTTGAACACTTTCATTTATTAGTTATAAAAATATTGGGGATGAAGAAAAGGATGTTTTAGTGGGCTGGGCAGTTGGAGGGTGAGGTCATGCTCCAGGCATATGTCCAACCAGAGTTGTTAACCCTAACTAGCATAGGTCTTGCGCAATGTAAAAGCAGCTATGCTCCATTGATTTGGGATGATAGCTCGGCGTTCTGTTTGCTTTGCCAATTGCTGCTCTATAATGACTGGACTTGGCAAGTGTTGAGTCTACTCACACTCCCAGATAGATTTCAGCCTCTCGCCTAACTTTGGCACCACTGAATGATTTTGGGGGGAGTGGGGGGATTGGAAGAAATAATATCTAGCGCCCATTATTTTAGCTCAAAAGAAATCTCAAACGATCAGAGTTGCTGAAGTTGCCAATTGTGTGCGGGGAGAAATCAACTTTCAGTACTGAGGGGGTGGTGGACTGTCGGACCCCATGGCACTATTTCGAAGACAAGCAGGGGCGTTCTCCCTGGTGACCGGGCCAATATTTAACCAGCACCTTAAAAAAACACATTATCTGGTCATTATCACATTGCTTTTTGTGGGAGCTTGCTGTGCGCAAATTGGCTGCTGCGTTTCCCACATTACAACAATGACTACACTCCAAAAAGTACTTTATTAGCTGTAAAGTACTTTGAAACGTCCTGGGGTCATGAAAGGTGCTATATAAATGCAAGTCTTACTTTTCTTTCTTTTTCATTGTGTGGCAGCATATCAATACTGCATAAATGTTCCTTTTAAATTTAATGCTAAGTTTCAGGGAATGCATCCCACCAATCACAAATATAAATGTGGAAATCTGAAAGCGATTCAAGTGTCCCAGAACTTTGGCAATGTTCCTATTTCTAACAGGCAAATTGATTCAGAAATCCACACTCGGGGCCCACCTCTATCTCCATGCACAACGTGCCCTTCCTCAGGCAGCCGACCAGATTCTTAGCCTCGTCTAATCCTGCTCTGAAACCAGAGAGAGGGCGCAAAAGTGGTCTACGGTATCTCAGCTGCCAGATTTGTCTCCCTCCTCACCTCCAGTGACCTGGATGAGATTAGGAAATAGAGAGGGCTCATGGCCACGTTTCAGAGTCCGCTAGTAAAACCAACTTGGACGGCCACCCAGAACTTACAGCTGAAGCACTGCAGGGAGTCTTTGCAGTCATGTTGCATTTTAAATCCAGCTCTGACATTCTGGTATTCTCGAGCAGTTTCCATGTCTCACCAAAAAGGTCTATAATTTGAAACGTGCTGTTAGTGTACGTACAGCAGCGTGAAACGTTAGTTCATGGTTAAAGCACAGGAATGTTCCCTGTTAAAAGAAAAGTATGTACTTCATTTTTGCTTCCAGTGAGCATAACACTTATCTGTATTGGATTTCATCCACTAGAGATCTTTGCACTTGCAAATGATGTCTGCATACTTTGTAAATCCTTGGCTGTTTCATTAGATTGACTCTTCCCTGGTCCTCTCAGATTATTCTGTGAATTTGACCAATTTATATTGTGTGTCTGAATCGGGTTGTTTACGTAGATTATACAGATTCTCTTGTAAAATTTCCTTGGATCGTTGAAAACTCTTGACTTGGTAAAAGAGGTAGGTTTTAAGGAGCGTCTTAAAGGAGGAGAGAGAGAGGCGGAGAGGTTTAAGGAGGGCATTCCAAAGCTTAGGGCCTCGGCAGCTGAAGGCACGGCCGCCAATGGTGGAGCGATTAAAATTGAGGATGCTCAAGAGGCCAGAATTGGAGGAGCGCAGATATCTCAGAAGGTTGTAGGTGCTGAAGGAGGTTACAGGGATAGGGAGGGGGGCGAGGCCATGGAGGGAGTTGAAAACAAGGGTAAGAATTTTAAAATTGAGGCGTTGCCGGACCGGGAGCCAATGTAGGTCAGTGGGCACAGGGGCGATGGGTGAACAGGGCTTGGTGCGAGTTAGGACACGGGCAGCCGAGTTTTGGATGAGCTAATAGATGGGTTGTGTGTGGATCGCTGTGTACTGGCACCGGTGAGTTGCCTACTTTAGCAGAATTTTGTTCCCACCTGTTGATTAATTCATTTTAAAAGGAGCCTGAGACTGAAAATTATACAAATGTAGAAATAGGTCAAAAGTCATGCATCCGACACAAAAGCATTAACTCTGGGAAATGTGCCATAAGTGTGATTCAAAACAGCTACCATGCCTACGAGGACATACAAAACCTGTTAATTACCTGGCTCAACAGATAGTCTTGAAACCGTATTCTGTAGCAGGTCACGTCTAATCTCTTTCTAACAGCATAATATTTGTACACGTTTTCCATTAACATGGGTCTAGCTAATGCTCATTTTTCAATATTCGAGCCTTGGTTTGACATCCTCCTGAGACAGTCTGTCTACTGCCAGCACAGTCAGACAAATAAATTCCATGTTCCCAGGCCTGGCCTAACAGACACAAATGAGCTGTTTCCATATACATGTAAGGCATGTTCCCATGTAAATAAGAAAGACTTGCATAGAAGCATAGAAGATAGGAGCAGGAGTAGGCCATTCGGCCTCGAGCATTTATATAGCACCTTTCACAACCTCAGGACGTCCCAAAGCGCTTTACAGCCAATGAAATACTTTTTGAAGTGTAGTCACTGTTGTAATGTAGGAAACGTGGCAGCCAATTTGCGCACAGCAAGCTCCCACAAACAGCAATGTGATAATGACCAGATAATCTGTTTTAGTGATGTTGATTGAGGGATAAATATTGACCAGGACCAGGGATAACTCCCCCGCTCTTCTTCAAAATAGTGCCATGGGATCTTTTACGTCCACCTGAGAGCGCAGACGGAGCTTTGGTTTAACATTTCATCTGAAAGATGGCATCTCTGGCAGTGCAGCACTCCCTCAGCACTGCACTGGAGTGTCAGCCTAGATTTTTGTGCTCAAGTCTCTGGAGTGGGACTTGAACCCACAACCTTCTGACTCAGAGGCGAGAGTGCTACCCACTGAGCCACGGCTGTACTGGAGGCATGTTTCCATACACATGTAAGGCATGTTCTCATGCTCTTGAGGCATGTTCCCATGTACTTCAAGCATGTTCCCATAGACATGTTCCGAAGCTTGGTCGGTCACAATTGTCTTAGACATGTTCCAGGTCCTGATCAGTCATCTCCCAGCTAAGTCTGCTGTTGCCAGATTCAGATACTGGTGATGATCAGCCACACTTCCCACCATCAGTTGTTCCCTCTCATCCCTCAATGTCCGTGTTATCCTCGTGCTGGCCTATTCCTCAAGTCCCTTAAGATTTAATTCCCTACATCCAACCCAAAGATCATCCGGCTGTGCTCGAAGCATCCTCGACTGCCCTGCTTCCAGCATCCAGTGTTAATGCCGGGCTCCTTCTCCTCCTCATCCACCGCCACTTCACATCCCACACAGTTGCTTCCTGTTGGGCCCCTGCCCCAAGATCAGCTATCAGTGGCCGTGGTGCAGTAGGTGTCTGATTTGATTTTAAGGCTGTAGACTTCGACTGCAGAGGGTAAGAATGAGATTTAGATTTTAATTTTAAAAACAGTGAATAACACAACAAGTGAACCATGATAAATCCATATTCCATTAAAATGTAGACTGTCAAAGAGTACACTCAATCTCTTTTAAGCCGTCCTATCATTACTGTTTTTCACGCCATCCTTTGTGGATTAGAATTGCCCAGCGCCTTGAGGATCTGAATAAACAAGGCTTTTTTGTACTGTAGTAGTAGATAAGTTAAATCAGTCCCCCACTTCCTGCTGTGAGCAACATGGCTTTTCTGGGCTCAGTGGGGTCTAAATGCGTTCTTTGAATGTGCACCAAAGGTAACAATAATCGCATTCATCTTAAAGGATGCTTTGTGGTGTGAAACAACTGGGGCTTCGTGTTACAAGACATTTCCGGATATATTGAGGGCACAGCAGGTGAGCGAGAGAAACAAATGC
Organism: Squalus acanthias; assembly: GCA_030390025.1. Taxonomy (NCBI): domain Eukaryota; kingdom Metazoa; phylum Chordata; class Chondrichthyes; order Squaliformes; family Squalidae; genus Squalus; species Squalus acanthias. Next base: position 125,005,128 of record CM059434.1, read on the forward strand.
CGCTTCTCCCCTGACCAGTGTCTGCGTGATCCGATGTTAATAGAAATATGTGTACAAATACCATACAGCTTGAGAGAGATTAGACGCGGCTCTGTCCCTGTGGTTGCCCGTAACAGCGGCCCCGGCTTCTCTCCCCCGCTGGATTCGCGGCTCTGCCCGTGCCTCTGACCAGGTCTTCCATCTGATTTCCATTTCCATTCCCGTGTTGTAGCCGGCCCAGCTAGGTACGGTCGCCATCTCTGGTTGGACGATTTCCTGGAGGGTTCATCGCACGACCTCCCGCCTCCAACTGCCCCGCCCCCACTCTCCCGCCATTGGTCGCCCGACACGTCCATCCTCACGTCGCACCGCCTTCCCACGGCCAATTGGAAGGCAAACACATGATTCATTACCCAATTGGATACTGCTTGAGTGTCGGTCAAACAGCCTTTTTTGCCCCATCGCCAACTAATAAACAAGTGTTTGGGGAAATAAACACACAACTTTTTTTCAAAAATGAGAAGTCGCACAACACCAGGTTATAGTCCAACAGTTTTATTTGAAATCACGAGCTTTCGGAGCGCTGCTCTTCGTCAGGTAAAGTGAAGGAATACAAATCAGCAAAGCATATATAGACAGAGAACAATGTGTAGCGTACAATGTCAGACGACTACAGTAAATCTTTCTGACTGCCCTCCATCACACCTCGGCAGAGATACAATCAGGCCAGTCAGGAAGGCATTACATCAAAGACACAGCAAAATACAGCTAAGACAATGAGGTGGGGTCACAGGGGGTCCAACGTGTCAAATGCTGCAGTCTGCATGGTTAAGCTTTTTACTTTTTTTTAAAACTGGAAATCACATCTGTGAACAAGCAACGACGACTCGAGTCTGGATGACTCTACGTCATGTAGCGTGACATGAAACCAAGATCCCGGTTGAGGCCGTCCTCATGGGTGCGGAACTTGGCTATCAGTCAGGCAGCGACTGATGCCAACGAGCTTGAAGTAGCTGTGCATGCGCAGTTTCAGTGGGTTTTTTGGTTGTTTACGTTTGATTCTAATAAAAACAATTCTGGGGCAGGGCAGCACCGAAGGGGTTCATTTTTTTTGACAGTTGTTTAAAAAAGTGGTTTGGGTTTCACTCCGTAAACATCTTTCACCTCTTGCTAAAAATTTAGTACCTCGTAAACAGTGAAAGATTATAGAGTCATCGAGTTATACAGCACAGAAAGGGGCCCTTCGGCCCATCGTGTCCGCGCCGGCCATCCAGCCCTGTCTATTCTAATCCCATTTTCCAGCACTTGGTCCGTAGCCTTGTATGCTATGGCGTTTCAAGTGCTCATCTAAATGCTTCTTGAATGTTGTGAGGGTTCCTGCCTCTACCACCCTTTCAGGCAGTGAGTTCCAGATTCCCAACCACCCTCTGGGTGAAAAAGTTTTTCCTCAAATTCCCCCTACAATTACATTAGAAGTAATTGGGGGGGTGGGGGCGGGGAAATGTTTTTTGGTCATATATAAACAAATTTTTTCGTTTCCCATGGCAACAAGCAAGTCAACATAACTTATTGGTGTGGCGATGTTCTGATAAGCTAGCAGCCTCCAGGACCGATCGTTTTGGAGCCGCTATAGGTTGTTTCCGATGCCAATCATTGGATCTTGACAGCTGATTAAGTAGTTGCGCATGCGCGGAACGATTCTGCGCAGCTTCCGGTCACTGGCAGCAGCTTCCGGTTTGGTGGCAGCAGTCGCTCCGGTTTTTTTTTAATGCCCCAGTGATTTTTTTTTTCCTCCCGGGTTGCTGGCAGCAGAGTCCTGGAGATTTATCTGGAGACTCCAGGCCAATCCTGGAGGGTTGGCAACCGTACCCAGACTGCAACCTGCGTCCAGAGGGAGGGACGGTTTAGCTGATTTAACATAGAAACATAGAAAAATAGGAGCAGGAGTAGGCCATTCGGCCCTTCGAGCCTGCTTCACCATTCAATATGATCATGGCTGATCCTCTATCTCTATACCATATTCCCACTCTCTCCCCATACCCCTTGATGCCTTTTGTGTCTAGAAATCTATCTATCTCCTTCTTAAATATATTCAGTGACTTGGACTCCACAGCCTTCTGTGGTAGAGAATTACACAGGTTCGCCACCCTCTGAGTTTCTCTTCATCTCAGTCCTAAATGTCCTACCCCGTATCCTGAGACTGTGACCCCTCGTTCTAGACCCCCCCAGCCAGGGGAAACATCCTCCCTGCATCCAGTCTGTCTAGCCCTGTCAGAATTTTATACGTTTCAATGAGATCCCCTCTCATTCTTCTAAACTCTAAAAGTGAATACAGGCCTAGTCGACCCAATCTCTCCTCATACGACAGTCCTGCCATCCCAGGAACCAGTCTGGTGAACCGTGGCTACACTCCCTCTATGGCAAGTATATCCTTTCTTAGGTAAGGAGACCAAAACTGCACACAGTACTCCAGGTGCAGGGGACCTGTGCCATTGGCACCGGCTGCTGCTGTGCAGGTGTCACATAGCTGGCACATCGCAAGCTGAAGGTGAAGGTCATCCTGGCTGCCAGCCTTCGTGAATCCCGTCAAGTTTAGCTTCAGGAAGCAGCCGACTGGGCAAGGACTCCACATCGGGAGCCGGCGCACTAGCGTGGCTCTCGTAATAGGATTATAAACAGGCAGTCTTTCCCTTGACAAGCATGGAGTTAAATCTTAAGCAACTTGAAGAATAAGCCACCAAGCTTGTTTAATGGTAGACTGGGTTGTAACATCTTCTTACCTGTGCACTGTGATTGAAAAAAACCCAGTAAGGATTTAAAGCAAGCTCCCCTAAAGGCTTCTTATTCGGTAAGGCCATCTCATGCTGTGCTATTGAGCCAAACAGACCAGGTTCAACCCCCCTACTTTTTTATACACAGCGAGTTGTTACGATCTGGAATGCGCTGCCTGAAAGGGCGGTGGAAGCAGATTCAATAATCACTTTCAACAGAGAATTAGCTAAATACTTGAAGGGGAAAAATTTGCAGGGCTACGGGGAAAGTGCAGGGGAGTGGATAGTTGTTTAAAAGAGCTGGCACAGGCACGATGGGCCGAATGGCCTCCTCCTGTGCTCTATGATTCCATGATCCGACTTTGTGCACAGTTAGCCTATCTCAGGGGTGATGTTAAGGAGGTAAAGTTGCCCTCTGTGCCTCTGGAGTTGGGGAGGAGAAGATGAGTCAGCCAGGGTTCACACTGCCCGGTGATGCCGTGGTAGAAAATGTGATTGTGTGGGCATCAGGTGAACAAAAGAACATATGAAATAGGAGCAGGAGTCGGCCATTGAGCCCTTCGAGCCTGCTCCGCCATTCAATAAGATCATGGCTGATCTTCTACCTCAACTCCACTTTCCTGCACTATCCCCATATCCCTTGATTCACTTAGTGCCCAAAAATCTGTCGATCTCTGTCCTGAATATACTCAACGACTGAGCCTCCACAGCCCTCTGGGGTAGAGAATTCCAAAGATTCACCACCCTCTGAGTGAAGAAATTCCTCCTCATTTCAGTCCTAAATGGCCGACCCCTTATCCTGAGACTGTGATCCCTGGTTCTAGACTCCCCAGCCAAGGGTAACATCCTCCCTGCATCTACCCTGTCAAGCCCTTTAAGTATTTTATATGTTTCAATGAGATCACCTCTCATTATTTTAAACTCTAGAGAATATAGGCCTAGTCTACTCAATCTCTCCTCATAGAACAATCCCCTCATCCCAGGAATCAGTCTGGTGAACCTTCATTGCACTCCCTCTAAGGCAAGTATATCCTTCCTTAGGTAAGGAGACCAAAACTGTACACAATACTCCAGGTGTGGTCTCACCAAGGGCCCTATATAGGACTTGGCTTGATTGTGTTACCCTCATGGTCGAATAGCTAACCTGCACTCACTTTCCAGACTAACATATAAAGAATTGCCACTTGGGGCCAGTTACCATAAGGTTGGTACCTTAGACAACAGCAAAATACTGCGGATGCTGGAAATCCGAAATAACAACAGAAAACGCTGGAAAAACTCAGCTGGCCAGGCAGCATCCGTGGAGAGAGAAACAGAGTTAACGTTTCAGGCCCCTCTAGCCTGCTCCGCCATTCAATGCGATCATGGCTGATCATCCAAATTCAGAACCCTGTCCCTGCTTTCTCCCCATATCCCTTGATCCCTTTAGCCTTAAGAAATATATCCAACTCCTTCTTGAATATATTTAATGAATTGGCCTCAACTGCCTTCTGTGGTAGAGAATTCCACAGGTTCACCACTCTCTGGGTGAAGAAATTCCTCCTCATTTCTGTCCTAAATGGCTTACCCCTTATCCTTAGACTGTGACCCCTGGTTCTGGACTCCCCGACCATCGGGAACATCCTTCCTGCATCTAGTCTGTCCAGTCCTTTCAGAATTTTATAAGTTTCAATGAGATCCCCTCTCATTCTTCTAAACTCCAGCGAGTATAAGCCCAATCGACCCAATCTCTCCTCATACGTCATTCCTGCCATCCCAGGTATCAGCCTGGTGAATCTTCGCTGAACTCCTTCCATGGCAAGAACCTCATTGCTCAGATAAGGCGACCAAAACTGCACACAATACTCAAGATGTGGTCTCACCAAGGCCCTGTACAACTGCAGCAAGACATCCTTGTTCCTGTACTCAAACCCCCTCGCTATGAAGGCCAACATACCATTTGCCTTCTTAACCGCCTGCTGCACCTGCATGCTTACCTTCAGCGACTGGTGCACAAGGACACCCAGGTCTCGTTGCACTTCCCCTTCTCTCAATCTATTGCCATTCAGATAATAATCTGCCTTCCTGTTTTTGCCACCAAAGTGGATAACCTCGCATTTATCCACGTTATATTGCATCTGCCATGCTTCTGCCCAGTCACCCAACCTGTCCAAATCATCCTGGAGTTTCTCGGCATCCTCCTCACAGCACACACGCCCACCCAGCTTTGTGTCGTCTGCAAACTTGGAGATATTACATCTAATTCCCTTGTCTAGATCATTCATTTTTGTCAGAACTGGAAAAAAGCAGGAAATGGAACAGATTTTAAAGCAAGATTAGGGGCTGGTACCTTAGACTTCAGTATAGGAGGAGAAATAATTTAAATCAAAACATCGAAAAGTACTTACGTTAGTGCATTAGGAATACTGTTGCTGTACTTCATACAATATACTTAACTATCAAATTGGCAACATTCCACAGGGTCAGTCTAACCTTCACGCAAATGGGTATATTTTCACTGAGACAGAGCTGATAGCTCAGGTAATTGCTCAATTCATCTTTCCTTCCCCCTCCCATCCATTAATTACAGGTAATAAGGTCAGATTTGCAGTGTCAATTAATTCCCATTTAGCTCCCTAGATGGTCCAGTTGGTGAATGCACCACCAGAGCTGACAACATTGGGGAAATGTTAGCGAGATTTATGATCAAAGGGAGTGAGGCAGATCAAAAATCCATTTAAGTCAGATGGAGCTTTGGTTTATTTTTAAGAGTGAGCAAATTTAAAATAGGTTACATTTTAGAAGCAAAGTGAGTGCCTCTCACTCCACTTGAGAGGTCTAGAAGTCGGCCAAGTAGCGGAGATTTTCCTTGCCCCTGCACATGGAGGAATGTGTAGTGCCCCTGCCGCAGTGAAGAGGAAAAGGATCGGAGAGCCATTGTTCATGCGCCCCACAACGTTAGGCCAGGATTTTCTCAGCTTCCCCAAATGTGCGGAACTGGGCGTGATCCTGGGGTAGACGCAGGTTCAGCATAACGTTCTAATGAGGGCTCCCGTCTCACTTTGATGCTCGTCCAACCGTTGGCCACCTCAGCAGAGGAGTGGCCAAAGAAAAGAGGCAAAAAAGAACTTGTATTTATTTGGTGCCTTTCACATGGTCGGGACCTCCCAAAGTGCTTCACACTGACGTACTCTTGAACTGTTGTGACAGTTGTAATGTAGGAAGCATGGCAGCCAATTTGTGTGCATTAAGGTCCCACAAACAGCAATGCGATAAAGACCAGATCATTTTTTTTTGTAGTGATGTTCAGGGATAAATGTCAGCCAGGACATAAGAACATAAGAAGTAGGAGTAGGCCATTTGGCCCTTTGAGCCTGCTCCGCCATTCAATAAGATCATGGCTGATCTTCTACCTCATCTCCACTTTCCTGAACTATCCCCATATCCCTTGATTCCTTTAATATTCAAAAATCTATCGATCTCTGTCTTGAATATAATCAACGACTGAGCCTCTACAACCCTCTGGGGTAGAGAATTCCAAAGATTCACCACCCTCTGAGTGAAGAAATTTCTCCTCATCTCAGTCCTAAATGGCCCACCCCTTATTCTAAGACTGTGACCCTTGGTTCTAGACTCCCCAGCCAGGGGAAACATCCTCCCTGCATCTACCCTGTCAAGCCCTGTAAGAATTTTGTTTGTTTCAATGAGATCATCTCTCATTCTTCTTAACTCTGGAGAATATAGGCCTAGTCTACTCAATCTCTCCTCATAGGACAATCCCCCCATCCCAGGAATCAGTCTGGTGAACCTTCGTTGCACTCCCTCTATGGCAAGTATATCCTTCCTTAGGTAAGGAGACCAAAACTGTACACAATACTCCAGGTGTGGTCTCACCAGGGCCCTATATAATTGCAGTAAGACGTCTTTACTCTTTTACTCAAATCCTCTTGTAATCAAGGCCAACATACCATTTGCTTTCCTAATTGCTTGCTGTACCTGCATGTTAACTTTCAGTGATTTGTGTACAAGGACACCCAGGTCCCTCTGAACACCAACATTTCCCAATCTCTCACTATTTAAAAAATACTCTGCTTTTCTGTTTTTCCTACCAAAGTGGATAACTTCACATTTCTCCACATTATATTCCATTTGCTATGTTCTTGCCCACTCACTTAGCCTGTCTATATCCCCTTGAAGCCTCTTTGCATCCTCCTCACAACTTACATTCCCACCCAGCTTTGTATCATCAGCAAACTTGGAAATATTACATTTGGTCCCCTCATTCAAATCATTGATATAGATTGTGAATAGCTGAGGCCCAAGCACTGATCCTTGCGGTACCCCACTAGTTACAGCCTGCCAACCCGAAAATGACCCGTTTATTCCTACTCTCTGTTTTCTCTCCATTAACCAATCCTCAATCCTTGCTAAAATAACAACAGAAAATGCTGGAAACATTCAGCAAGTCAGGCAGCATCGTGGAGAGAGATACAGAGTTAACGTTTCAGACGATGACACTTCGGCTGAACTGGAAAAAGTTGGAGAAGTAACAGATTTTTAAGCAAGTGTGGGGCAGGGAAAGGGAGGAGGGGAGGAAAGAACAAAGGGAAAGTGTGTGATAGGATGGAAGGCAGGAAAGATTAAAAGGCAAAAGGGATGATGGTGCAAGGCAAAAGGAGATGGTACTGGGACAAGTAAAGAAACAAAAGATGACTCTAGATAAGGTGTAAATGGCAATGGCAGAATCATCAACAGCTGCCACGTGAGAGAAAAGAAAACATAGGGGGCGAGGTTATAGTCTGAAATTGTTGAACTCGATGTTGAGTCCAGAAGGTTGTAAAGTGCCTAATCGAAAGATGAGTTGCTGTTCCTCAAGCTTACATTGAGCTTCGTTGGAACAGTGTAAGAGGCCGAGGACGGAGAGATCAGAGTGGGAGTGGAGCGGAGAATTAAAGTGACAGGCGACCGGAAGCTCGGGGTCACCCTTACGGACTGAACGGAGGTGTTCCGCAAAGCGGTCACCCAATCCATGCTAGTATATTACCCCCAATCCCATGAGTCCTAATTTTGTTTAATAACCTCTTGTGTGGCACCTTATCGAATGCCTTCTGAAAATCCAAATACACTACATCCACTGGTTCCCCCTTATCTATTCTGCTAGTTACAACCTCAAAAAACTAACAGATTTGTCAAACACGATTTTCCTTTCATAATCCGTGTTGACTCTGCCCAATCCTATTATTAGTTTCTAAGTGCCCTGTTACCACGTCCTTAATAATAGATTCTAGCATTTTTCCTACTACTGATGTCAGGCTAACTGGTCTGTAATTCCCCATTTTCTCTCTCCCTCCTTTCTTAAATAGTGGGATTACATTTGCTACCTTCCAATCCGTGGGAACCGTTCTAGAATCTATGGAATTTTGGAAAATGACAACCGATTCATCCACTATCTCTATAGCCACCTCTTTCAAAACCCTAGGATGTAGGCCATCAGGTCCAGGGGATTTATTAGCTTTCAGTCCCATTAATTTCTTCAGTACTATTTTTTTTTTACTAACAACAACAACTTGTATTTATATAGCACCTTTTAGGTAGTAAAATGTCCTAAGGCGCTTCACAGGAGTATTAAAAGACAAAAATATTGACATAAGGAGAAATTAGGGCAGGTGACCAAAAGCTTGGTCAAAGAGGTAGGTTTTAAGGAGCATCTTAAAAGGAGGAAAGAGAGAGGTGGCGAGGCGGAGAGGTTTAGGCAGGGAATTTCAGAGCTTAGGGCCTAGGCAACAGAAGGCACGGCCACCAATGGTTCAGCAATTATGATCAGGGATGCTCAAGCGGGCAGAATTAGAGGAGCACAGATATCTTGGGTGGGGTTGTGGGGCTGAAGGAGATTACAGAGATAGGGAGGGGCGAGGCCATGGAGGGATTTTAAAACAAGGGTGAGAATTTTGAAATTAAGGTGTTGCTTAACGGGGAGCCAAGGTCGGACTAATACTAATTTCTTTCAGTTCCTCATTCTCGCTTGGTTCTCCACTATTTCCGGGATGGCTCGATTTTGTCAATGGGGACGTGATGGAGGCGGGACTCCCACTTTTTGGGTTGTAGTTCCGCCTCCATGGATTTGTGGCCAACCCACGCTACTTTCCCTTGATTGACCTTGTTAAGCCCACCCAGCGGGCTCAGCAGGCCAATTAAGGGACACCTGGATACTGGTGACGTCAGCGATTGACATTTCATCTGTCAAGAGCTTTTGACAGATGAAATATCAGCGTTTGACAGCTCTGTGAAGCTGTCAAACACTGACACACTGTCTTCTAACTTGAGTCCTTCTACTCAGACTCAGTTAGAGTGCTCTCCAGACCAGAAAGCAGAGGCTGCAGCTTTTGACAGCTCAGCGGCCATTCTGCTTTCTGTGCCGGTGAGCTGATGGACTCCCGAGAACTGAAGGGAGGAAGCCTGGAGGAGAAAGTAAAGGTAAGTAAAACTTATTAAAACACTTTACACACACCAAACACACTTACCTCTGCACTCATGCACCCATCACTCACCTGTACACCAGACATCTCGACCCCTCCAAGCCCTGCAGACCGACGGTCCGCCTCGCTAACTTGGCGTGGTTTGGAGCCGTCGGGCAGCCCACACTTCAGGGCTAAAAATAGGGATTAGCCAAAAAACTGCCTGTTAACTACCTGTTAACAGGCAGTTAATTGGCACTAATCTCCTTCCCGCCTCGGGGAGGCGGCTCCCAGCACAGGTCGGGTACCCGCCTCTTGGGACATTGGCTTGGGGGCGGGATGGGTACATGCCCCCTCCGAATCTGCAATTTTCCCACCACTCCCACCTCCAAACCCGCCTCCACGGGGCTTGGAAATTTGAGCCCAAAGTATTTCAAAGCCATTTCCTTATTCCCCATTATAATTTCTCCTGTCTCAGCCTGTAAGGGACCCACATTTACTTTTGCTAATCTTTTCCTTTATACATACCTATAGAAGCTTTTACAGTCTGTTTTTATGTCTCTCGCTAGTTTACTCTCATATATTCTATTTTCCCTTTCTTTATCAATTTCTTGGTCCTCCTTTGCTGAATTCTAAAATCCTCCCAATCCTCAGGCTTACTAATCTTTCTGGCAACATTATCAGCCTCTTTCTTTGATCTAATACTATCTTTAACTTCTCTTGTTAGCCACGGTTGGACCACTTTTCCTGTGAGGTTTTTGTGCCTTAAAGGAATGTATATTTGTTGTAAATTATGTATTTGGGGAGAGAAATTCGGTATCGCCCCGTTTGGGGCGCAATTATCGGCCAGGCGCAAATTTTAGCGCCTGCCGCTAATTATCGCCTCCGACTGCAAACTTGGCTTCTATCGCCCCTGGAGGTGATTGGAGCGCTAAATCAAGCGCTACACACCTCTCTTCGGGCGCTAACGCCGAGGAGTGAGGCGCTACCTCAGAGCGCTGGCAAAGCTCATGTGATGTCAGTCAACAATGGAACATAGACACACTGGCGCCGGCCAGTTCTTAAAGGGGAGGGTCGATTTTGCTCTCCATCCACATCCTGCTCATTGCAGCCTTGAACCTCAGCCTGGAGAGACCTGCACATCAAATCTGCTGGAAAAAACAATGGAGAGGCCCAGGGAAAGATCTCAGAGTGCAGCCCCCATATATAAATGCAAATCTTTCTTTTCTTTCTTTCCTCTTCCTTCCTTCCTTCCTTTTCTTTTCTCCCTTCTTTTCTTCATTCTTTCCTTTCTTTTCCTTTCTTTTTGATCCCGACATGTATAAATTTATGAGGCTAATGCAGGTGCCTCAGCCGCCTTGCAGTGAGCAGTTAAAATGATGGCCAGTGGGATTCCAGTGGGAATGGGGTAGTAAAGCTGACTGCTCCATCTTAAAGGTCCCCGCTCCCTTGCCACCAGGCAGGGGTCGGTTAAAATTCCCCCTGGAGTGTTTAAGCACAGTGAGCATGCAGGTAAAGTTATTTTCAGCTATAATAAATCTGACTGTTTTTCTGTTAGCATTCAAGACTGGACTGTTAGGAACCCTAACAACATAATATAACATAAGCGCAACACAAGAGTCCAGTTCCTGTTATTTCCCTAAAATGACAGAAACTATCTGTCTATGAAATGTTTGAAGTGGTGTGTCCTTTCCTTAGTGTTATGTCAATATGCACGGCTGTCTGTTTGGCAGAATCGTATGCAAAAAAAAAACAGGAGAAAAGGCCACTCTCTTTCATTAGATCAGCTCCTGTCTATGTGCTCCCACTAGGTGGGACTCTCTTAATGAAGAATTTCTCTGCAAAATACAATTAAATTAACTGAGCACAATTATGATAGGATTAGAGAGATCATTAGACTGCATGTATTAAATATGAGATTGCTTCCAGTCTCTGTGTGCAGATGAAAATCTGCAGTGACTGCAAACTAAGATTAAATCTGTACTAAGTGTGATGTTTTAGTGAACTTCCCCTCCTCTTTCACTGTATTAAGCAGCTGGAATTCCTAAAATACAAGTCATTTTTCCAGTATTATAACAGATTTCTATCAAATCTTTTTACATGCAATGGCTGCTAAAAAATAACATCAAGCCTGGATCAGTGCTGATCCTTATTGACGTCTGTCTCTCTCCATGTCCCAGTTATTTTTTTTATCTCGCTCTCAGCCATGTAATGGGTAGAGATCTTTCCTTCGTGTTTTAAGAAACATTATTTCTGACTCATCTCCCGCTGCCTCCTTTCCTTTTCTGTCTTCCTTTTACTCTGTAATTTTCTTTTTTTTTGGTGTTTTTCCATCATCCCCTCTCTTTTTCACGTGGCCTTTTGCCACCACCCAGCCCTATTCCCTAATTCTTCTGGTACTGGTCTTCTCAATTTGCCAGCTTTTTTTTCCACCTGGCTGTACCTGTTGACTTCCTGAATCTGTTCCCTCAATCTCCCAGCAACATCCCGTTGATCTTGAAGTGTTTTCCTTCTCTACCTCCTCACTCCGTCTCTTCAATTTCATAGTCCTCTTCGATCCCAAGGCTTTATCCTGCTCAGTCTCTCATCTATGTCATCTGCCAGCTCTATCTCCCGTCTCTGTCCCTTTGAGTTTACAGCTCTCTCTCCTCGAACCCCGAGCCCTATCTTCCTATCTTCCATCTCGTCTTCTCACTCCCCCGGCTGGGTCCTCCTCCATCTCCTTGCGGGATTTGGCTTGCATGACAAAATGCATTTTGCTGTTGCGATAATGGCAATTTACACAGGTTGTTAACCTTGCCCTGTATTTTGACCGTATTAGATCAACAATAAGTCAGCACCCATTGTCCGTATGCTGAGGTAACTTTGCAAACTTTTCAAAGAGCTGGCATAGGCACGATGGGCCAAATGGCTTCCTTCTTATGTGCTGTACCATCTATTATTCTAACCCTCGATCCCACTTCACTACAGATCAACGAATCTGTCCTGAAATTCCTAAAACATTGAAGTACTTCTGAACTATTCACTACAATTTTAATTTGAAGAATTGGATTTGTCTTGTGTTCCATCAAGTTCAGGATATACTTCCTCTACGGTTCCATTTCTTTTGTCTGCATAACTTCAACAGGTAGCTCAGTGGAGGTGAAGCACTTTGGGACATGATAAAGCAAGTGTCAGTGTTTTGTTTTTTACATTCTGTTGCTTGTTGTACATTCAAAAAAAAATCTACAAGTTGCTGGCTCTTTCCTAGAGAGGCAATATTAATGTGTGTTGGGACTGGGCATTACACCCACAGGAACCTAGCGTGTGCAATACTGTATTCGCTGCTCACGATGCAGTCTCCTCTACATTGGGGAGACCAAACGCAGATTGGGTGACCGCTTTGCGGAACACCTCCGTTCAGTCCGTAAGGGTGACCCTGAGCTTCCGGTCGCCTGTCATTTTAATTCACCGCTCCACGCCCACTCAGACCTCACCGTCCTCGGCCTCTTGCATTGTTCCACGGAAACTCAGCATAAGCTCGAGGAACAGCACCTCATCTTCCGATTAGGCACTTTACAGCCTTCCGGACTCAATATCGAGTTTAACAATTTCAGATCATAACCTCGGCCCATATATATATATATATATATATATATATATATATTTTATCCACACTTTTGGTTTGTGCCTGTTCCCTTTTTTTTTCTCACGCATTTCACACTTCTAGAGCCATCTTTTGTTTCTTAACCTGTCCTATTACCATCTCGTCTTGCCTTGAGTATCTCTTAATGTCTCTACTTCTCACAGACCTCCCCTTTTGTTCTTTTATTCCCTCCCCCAGCCCCCAAACTTGCTTTTTCATCTGTTTCATTTCCTGCTTTTTTCTCAGTTCTGACGAAGGGTCTTCGACCTGAAACGTTAACTCTGTTTCTCTCTCCACGGATGTTGCCTGGCCTGCTGAGTTTTTCCAGCGCTTTCTGTTGTTATTTGTGCAATGGCTCTGTTCAGTTAAGTTTTCCAAAGCCTAATCATTTCATAATTGAAGAGTTAAAATAAAATTTTCTCCTGGCCTTCAGTGACGTTCTGTGAATAAATGCTGGCCTTGCCAGCGACACCCACATCCCGTGAATGAATAAAAAGAAAGGTAACTGGCTGTTAAATCCATGAAGCTACCTTCCATTGCTGTGAATGGCCAGCAATAGCTGTGTTCACATGATTGCATAGGTGTCAGCTGTGGCTCAGTTAGCAGCACACTCGCCTCCTGAAGGTTGTGGGTTCCAGACTCCACGCCAGAGATTTCAGCACATAATCCAAGCTAACGCATCATGCTGCACTGTCAGCGGTGTCGTCTTTTGGATAAGACATTAAACCGAGGCCCCATCTGCCCTCTCAAGTGGACGTAAAAGATCCTGTGGCACGATTTGTAGAAGAGCAGGGGAGTTCTCCCCAGTGTGTTGGCCAATATTTATCCCTCATTCAACACCTAAAAGCAGATGAGCTGGTCATTATCACATTATTGTTTGTAGGAACTTGTTGTGTGCAAATTGGCTGCTGCATTTCCTACAGTAACAGTGACTATACGTCAAAAAAATTGGCTTAAAGCATTTTGTGGCTTCCTGAGGTGATATAGATGGTATATAAATACAAGTTTTTTTTCTTTTACTGCATTCAGCTGTTTCTTAAGAGAGTCCAGTGTTCTGGCCTCAACAATCCTTCCCAGCAACCCATTCAAGCTGTTGATCACGTTTTCTGTAAAGAAATACTTCCAGGTGTCTGTTCTAATCTTGTCCTTGTTGTAGTTGGTGGTCTTGGCTTTGTGAGCTAATGGGAGCATCGTTTTGTTGGTTATTGAAATGTTCCCTTTTTTTTCTAGTATTTGGATAGTTGCAGTAATCACCAACCTTAAGAAAATGGAAACATAAGAAATAGGAGTAGGCCATTCGGCCCTTCGTGCCTGCTCCGCCATTCAATAAGATCATGGCTGATCTTCTACCTCAACTCCACTTTCCTGCCCGATCCCCATATCCCTTGATTCCCTTAATATCCAAAAATCTATTGATCTCTGTCTTGGATATACTCAACGACTGAGCCTCCACAGCCCTCTGGGGTAGAGAATTCCAAAGATTCACCATCCTCTGAGTGAAGAAATTTCTCCTCATCTCAGTCCTAAATGGCCCACCCCTTATTCTGAGACTGTGACCCCTGGTTCTAGACTCCCCAGCCAGGTGAAATATCCTCCCTGCATTTACCCTGTTAAGCCCTGTAAGAATTTTGTTTGTTTCAATGAGATCACCTCTCATTCTTCTAAACTCTAGAGAATATAGGCCTCGTCTACTCAATCTCTCCTCATAGGACAATCCCCTCATCCCAGGAATCAGTCTGGTGAACCTTCATTGCACTCCCTCTATGGCAAGTATATCCTTCCTTAGGTAAGGAGACCAAAACTGCACACAATATTCCAGGTGTGGTCTCACCAGGGCCCTATATAATTGCAGTAATTTTGAGTGATTTGTGTACAAGGACACCCAGGCCCCTCTGAACACTAACATTTCCCAATCTCTCACCATTTAAAAAATACTCTGCTTTTCCTACCAAAGTGGATAATTTCACATTTCTCCATATTATATTCCATTTGCCATGTTCTTGCCCACTCACTTAGCCTGTCTATATCCCCTTGAAGCCTCTTTGCATCCTCCTCACAACCTACATTCCCACCCAGCTTTGTATCATCAGCAAACTTGGATATATTACATTTGGTCTCCTCATCCAAATCCTTGATCTAGATTGTGAATAGCTGACATTAAAACTGCTGGTAGTTGGGCACTGTATATCCTATGTAATCCTGTGTAAATTCCCCAGTTGCCATGGTGGGATTTGAACTCATGTCTCCAAATCATTAGTCCAGGCCTCTGGATTACTAGACCAGTAACATAACCACTATGCTACCCTACCCCATTAAGTTACCAGGGAAGGCCATGGAAGCAGACAGTATAAATGAGTTGAAATGCTACGTATGTCTGCCCAAACCTATGCTAAAAATGAGGGTTTGTTCTAGGTTTTTGCCAATGCCGCTTTGAAACCATCTGCTAGGAAGCTGTGTGAGCTTTGCCAGGGGTGAAACAACTTTCCCTCTTTCTCTTTAGAGACAAAGCTAGCTTTAACTAGCTATCTCCACACAACATTGTGGCCAAGATGGAGAATGCCATTTGGCACTGTGGGGATAGATGTAACTCTGTGTCTCATCACTTGGTGGACAGGGTGCTTCTGGCACATGAGCAAACAGATACTTTAATTAAAAATCGAGAACTTTTAGAGCAGGAAAAAGCCATTAAGCCTATTTGTTTTTCATAGATCTGAAGCCCACCTACCCACATTCTCACTAATAGCCCTCAATCCCTTCTCTCTCCAAATTGGCAACTCAGTGGGGGCGATTTTGTGAATGGGGGCACGTTGGAGGCGGGACTGCTGCTTGGTGGGTCAATGTCCCGCCTCCATCGATTTGTGGCCAACCCACGCTATTTTCCCTTGATTGACCTTGTTAAGCCCGCCCAGTGGGCTTAGCAGGCCAATTAAGGGAAAGCCGGTTGCAGAGCACGTCAACGTATGACGTTTCATCTGTCAAAAAGTTTTGACAGATGAATTGTCATTGTTTGACAGCTCTGTGAAGCTGTCAAACACTGACATTCTCTGTAGTTTGATGAGGTCTTGCATACAAGACCTCATCAACCTTCTTTCTTTTACAGAAATGAGATGGTTGTTGCAGCTGAGAATGCAACGGACATCTGTCATCCCCAACACGGAGGCCCGAGACTCTCCGCATACAAACCGACTGAAGCCTGCAGGAAGAAACAAAGGTAAGTACACTTTTAAAAACACTTTGCACTTACCTCAGATACTCACTTCTACACTCTTGCACCCATCACTTACCTTCACACCACACTTTTGCACCCGACCCCCGCAGACCCAGTACTCGCTGAGCTGAGCTGAGCTGGCGTGTTTTGGAGCCTTCGGGAAGCCCGCACTTGTGAGGGCAAAAAGGGGATAATCCTATTTTCTGCCTGTTAACTACCTGTTAACAGGCAGTTAATAGGCTTTAATCCCTTCCCGCCTCCAAGGAGACGGGACCCGGCGTGGGACAACTACCTGCCTCCTGGCAAGATGGCATAGAGGCGGGTTGGGGGCGGGTTGGGCACCCGCCCCCAAATTCTGCCATTTTCCCGGCAGTCCCGCCTCCCCAGGGCTGGCAAAATCGCCCCCATTGTCTCTTGAACTCAGTTACACTGTCTGCTTCAAGTTATTCCACAAGGCTGTTACCCTTTGGTTGAAAAACATCCACCTAACTTCCTTTCTTACTTCTGATTTCCTAATATTTAACTAGTCACTTAACCCGGTGTTTGAGCCCTTCACCATAGTGAACAGTTTGCCGAGATTGATTTTGCCAGTTTCTCCCCCATCCCCAGATTCTGTTGAACCATGTACATTAACATCTCAAAAGAGTGACTCAGATACACGTAATCTTTTGGCACAATTAATTTCTGAATGCAGGCAATATCATCGAGCAAAGTGTTCTCGGTCCTAGACTCATCGAATATGTTGGTGGCTATCGTCAACAAGGTTTGTTGCCCATCACTTGTGGCAGAAACAAAAGGATTCTTTTATAGATGCAGCTGGCTGAAGATCGATTTAAATTATGTTTACCCTGTCTATCTAAAGTCATATAAAATATAATACAGAAATCTCACATTTTACTCATTCTATCTCTTGTTCTCTTCACCAGTTTTTCTCCCCTCTTGCGGGTGATGTCCTCGTACCTCATCCAAGTGACTGTAAATTCATATATGCGCTTTGACAATGAACATGAGCAGACTAGGGAGTCATCTCAGCCAGTGTCCCCACACGTGTGCTTACACTAGGATTCACTATCGATCAGGAATGGGAAGATTTTTCTCCTCCCTACGCCAGGGCCTACTGTGGAACCCTTACTACTGCCTCGTCCGAGCTAGGTTCACTCAGCACAGGTCAGGAATCAGTCCTGGGGCCTTCTGGTCTCTCTGGCTCAGCTATTCACTAGAAAAACTCACTGAGGCATTGACAGAAACCACCCTGTCTATTACTCCAAAAAAAAATGACAATTTAATCTCCTCGTGTGTGTGTCCTAACATTTTCCTTTATTCTTCTTCATCTTTCTCTTCATTCCTTGCTTTCTCCCCTTTTTGGGAAGAAAAGGCAGAATTACAGAGGAGTTAGTCCGCGGACAAGTGGCTGGAGTTTGAATCACTGTGCCAGGAGGTATGGGCACATTTGGAAGAGGGAAGGATCACTCAGAATGCAAAATGAGATTTTAATTTTTTTATCATCTGTCACCTAATCACGACTTCCCAATTTATCTCGTCTTCTCTTCTACATTTTGCATCCTTGGTGGTGTCCTGCGCTGCGGGCCTTGGCCCTTCGACTAAGTTTATCAATCGGAAAAAAAAAAATTGTTGCTGGGGGGGAAAAAAAACTGCGTGTGGTTTTTGTGGCATTTGTCACGATGACAAAGGACTTCAGGTTAGACATCACAATCAGCTTTGTTACACTGCAACCAGCCTCAGCCTGCCCATCACACAGCGTTAAAGAAAGTGTGAAGTGTGGATACAGACTGAACTATGATGGGGAAGACAAGCGCCATTGCAGTCGGGATCTGCGGAGCCCTCTTTGTCGGATACTGCATTTACTTCGACAGGAAGCGGCGGAATGATCCCAACTTCAAGAAGAGGCTGCAGGAGCGAAGGAGGAAGCAGAGACTAGCCACAAAGGGTAATGAGATCTCCGGCTTCCCAGACCAGAAGGATGCAGAGGCCATGCAGGCGTTTTTCCTGGAGGAGATCCAGCTAGGGGAAGAGTTTCTGTCGCAAGGTGACTACGAGATTGGCGTTGATCATCTGTCGAACGCGATTGCAATTTGTGGCCAACCCCAGCAACTCCTTCACGTTCTCCAACAGACCATACCCCCACCAATTTTCCATTTACTCCTGATGAAACTCTCAACCGTCAGCTTATGAATAGTGAGGCAGCAGATGATATTGAGTGAGGAGCTTTGTCCACTGACCACATCTCTTTATATTTCAGATAAAGTGTCGCCTAACGCAGACTCTGTGTCTAAACTGGGAAGTGTGTTTGATTTAGAGTTACTCCATCCACAAAGAAGTATCACTTTATTTTTGTGTACTAGTTTCCCCCCCAGTGTATTTGGCACTCTTAAAACATCTTTTGCTCAATCCCACAGCACTTTACAATGGGGATTAGGAAACCTGAGCAAGAAGAAGGAGATAAATTGACTGTGAAGGCTTTGGAGGAGGCTTTGGAAGATGTATAGGGAGGAAGCTGGAATGGGTGAGGAAGAGAATTTCAGGGTGTGGTGGAGAGGGGAAGGGATTGTGGCTGAAGGCTTTGTCACCAATGCTGGAACATAGTGAGGGAAGGAAGGAGGAGCTTGCACAGTAGACCAGAGTGAGATGGGTGGAGAGTCCATGCTGAGACATAGGAAGGGAAAAGATTACTGAGGCTGAGAGAAATGAGGCAAAGAAAGATTTGAAGATGAGGATTTCAGAGTCGATAATAAATATCCTGTGCGGGACATATCCCATGTTTCTGCTAACTGGCTTTTTCTTTTTGCTTTTCTCCAGACATAAACTGAAACGTAGACACATTCTGCGCTGCCTTAATTGTGCAGTCAGACTTCCCTTCCACGCACAATTGGGAACTTGCAGTTTTATCATTTGAGAGACCAGTACATTCATGCAGCTTTCTAATAACTAAAATAAAAAAAATGTGGAAAAAGACCAGCTATCCGCTATATATCCTGAAAAAATAACAAGTATCAGGCAGAGAACTTACGGCTGTATTCAGCCATTGCGTTCTGCTGATAATGATAAACTGCTTGAGCTTCACGGTTGAGATTTAGTGGCATCGTCAGAATGACTTCATTAATTACAGTCTCTAACTTACAGCTGGGCTTGCAACTCCTGGCTGAATTACAGCTTGATAACTTAGTGCCAGTTATGCAACTCACTACTAAATTACACCTTGTAAATGCACCACCAGCCATGTAACTCACAGCTAAATTACAGTCTGGTGATTCACTGCCAGTTATGTAAAAGAAACTTGCATTTCTATAGCGACCTCAGGACGTCCCAAAGGGCTTTACAGCCAATGAAGTACTTTTTGAAGTACAGTCACTGTTGTAATGTAGGAAATGCAGCAGCCAATTTGCGCACAGCAAGCTCCCACAAACAGCAATGTGTTAATGAGCAGATAATCTGTTTTTAATGATGTTGGTTGAGCGATAAATATTCGCCACGACACAGGGGAGAACTCCCCTGCTCTTCTTCCAAATAGTGCCATGGGATCTTTTACATCCACCTGAGAGGGCAGACGGGGCCTTGGTTTAACATCTCATCCGAAAGACAGATGTAGCTGGCGTTGAATTACAACTTGTAACTCAATGCCAGTTATGCACCTCACTGCTACAACCGTGGTGCTCACTGTCAGAGGAGTGACTCATTGCCACTCTTAAAAGTCACTGGCAGTGTTGCAATTTGCTGCTGGATTGCAGTTGCGTAACTGATTGGCAGCTATGCACAACTGACTGACAGCCATGTGTTATCCTTTTGTAGAGTATGCTGTACTTTGTGTTATTAAGTAAAGTCATGGTATAGTAAGTTTCCTTTGTCTAGTTAGAATGCCATTGGACCTCTTCTTTTATAATATGCACCAATGTGAATGACCAAGACCCAAAGCGCATGACACCACCCAGGTTAATCAGGAAGTGCTGATTAAATGCTGCCGAGCCTGGCTTTTAAAAGCCTGAAGGTTATCTGAGGAGGAAATGACTGGGAGGTAAGAAGTTCCAGTTTGGAGCTGGACCTCAATGACCTAAACCATCTTCTCAAGGGCAACTAGGGATGGGCAATAAATGCCGGCCTTGCTAGCAACGCCCACATCCCGAGAATGAATAAAATAAAAGCTCCTGTAAAGAAGGACCTGGGACAGGAGACTGTCCAGTGAGTCTTGATTTCATAGGGAGGATATGGAGAGGAGAAAGAGTGCGAGGGATAGTGTATTTGGAGCTTTGAAGAAACAAGAGATGAAAGTTCAGAACTATAACCTCAGTAGTGTAGAATAGGGAAAGACAAGGAAGGTTGCAATGGTGCAAGAGAGTAGACAGAGATCAAATGTAAGATGGAGCCCCTACTCAAGAAAATCTTGGCCAGGAGTGTGAGACAAGTGCTAGATAAACCTTCCCAGAGGTAGGGGCAGTATTTAAATCTTGCACAAACTTCTGCTTTGTAAATAAGAGTTGTTGAGGAGAAAAGAAGTGTTTGCACAAAATAGAAAACCAAGCTTCTGGGAGGCAGCTTTAGCAACAAAGGAGATATAGGAGTTCCATTTGAGGTCCGAGGCGATAATGAGGCCAGTAACATTGGTAGATAAAGTAGGACTCCGGATGGAACCTGAAAGTTAGACTTGCGAGAGATGCGAAGAAACGGTGCCTTTGGAAAAACTGAAAGAAACAAGCTTTTTATTGCCCAATTGGAGGCCGTGAAGGCGGTCACGAAGGAGTGGTTCAGAGATCCTACTGCAAGACAATTGGAGATTGTTGCCATTGAAGGGTGCAATCTGAACAAAGCTGATGAATGTAGAGCTAAATCATCAGCAAAAGAGTTGGACGATGAGATGTGGAGGTCATTTAAAAGGAGGAAGAGAAGACAGGCTGTGGATTTCTTCATTGCTTTTCTTACTTCTTTCATTTTCAAATTTCTGCAAACGTATGGGATATTTTCTATGAAAATGACTCCGGCACAACTCGGGCTTGGGGAAGGTGCTCCCACAGTGCTGTTAGGGAGGGAGTTCCAGGATTTTGACCCAGCGACGATGAAGGATCGGCAATATATTTCTAAGTCAGGATAATGTGTGACTTGGAGGGGAACTTGGAGCTGGTGGTGTTCCCATGCATCTGCTGCCCTTGTTCTTCTAGGTGGAAGAGGTCGCGGGTTTGGGAGGTGCTGCATAGTTCCTGGGTGATTCTGGAAGTGGCAATTAATGAGCAAGTGGAGCACCGTGTTATGGGCTCCCAGATTGAGGGTTTGAGCGAGTGTTAATGTGACTGAACAGATTCTAGCCATTGTACGTCAATGTGTGCTGATGAGGCAGAATGTGCATGACCTTCTGACTGGAGTTTTAACCTCTGCAGTCTCTGGAATTGAAAAGATTGTATGTATCTATATTTAGAGATACACTGGCTGCTAGGAGGATATTAAAACCTCACACCCTCTGCTCTGTTCCTCTGTTTGCAGATAACAGTTGCTTATTGGGAATGAGAGGGAATTAGTGTAGGGCAGGGAGTTACCTTGGCCAGGTGTGTGTATGTGATGGGGAATAGGTTAACCAATGGATTGCTAATATTATTTGCTCTTTGTATTTCTTTGGCTGTTCCCTATCAGGCTCTTTAACATAACTATTAAACATGCTTTGTGACCTTAAATATGTTTGGCTGTGAAAAATATCAATAAAAACAACATTTCGAAAAATAGAAAAAGGCCATTAATTCAGGTCAACAATAGTAATTCTATTAGTTTCTAAATAGTTAACGTTTTACAATACACCAAATATATTCATTGTGGTGTATCAAATTAAACCAAATGGTGGATGGAGGAATACGCATACAAAGCAGTTATTCAGTTCCCTGAATGGCACTTTTGAGTTTACATTAGTAAAACAAAAGGGGGTAAATCTTCGCCTCCACCGCCTGGATGATTATCTGGAGGAGCGGATTGCTCAGCCATGGTAGAACCATTCATTTCCTGAATCTCTCTGGCCTCTCTCTAAAGTAAAGACAGCCGAAGTCACACCTTTCTGTCTCTACCTTGCTCCTCCCTATCTCCCAAACAGTTCCTGTTATAATAAAGCCACTGTGGATTTGTCCTTAGTCCACCCTCTTCTCCCTTTTACTGCCCACTTGTCCTGAAGGTTGGGATTTGGTTCCATAGATGCTGGCTGCCCTCTGGTACTTCAGGCAATTGACCATGATTCATGCGTTAGCCTAACACATGAAGCCTGGCCAATTGTATGAGATACGGGAGGGCAATCAGCATCCAACAACAACAACTTTCATTTATATAGCGCCTTTAACGTGGTAAACCGTCCCAAGGCGCTTCACAGGAGCGTTATCAAACAAAATGAGCCGCATAAGAAACATAGAAACATAGAATCTAGGAGCAGGAGTAGGCCATTCGGCCCGTCGAGCCTGCTCCGCCATTCAATACGATCATGGCTGATCATCCAAATCCAGTACCCTGTCCCTGCTTTAATCCCCACAGTACACATATCCTACCCTACCCCCGTAACCCCACGTATTTAATTCCCCCTAACATATCCCATCCTATCCCCATAACCCCACATATTTAATCCCCCCTAACACTAAGGGTCAATTTATCATAGCCAAATCAACCTAACCCACACATTTTTGGAGATGTTAAGGGTAGGTAACCAAAAGCTCAATCCTAACACCTTCAGGACAAGTGGCCAGTAAAAGGGAGAGAGGTGGACAAATGACATCTGATTCAGTGTTAGACAAAGCTCCACTGTGGAAAGGCGTGTTTATCAGCAGGTCGTGATACCATGGAAGGCATTACAACTGGCCCCAACCTGTGTACATGTGTGTATATATATATATATATATATATACACACATTTTTCACCAGGGGTAACTCGACAGCAATCAGGAGTGGAAACCCTCAGTGATGTTCTCCTTTCCCTACCCTGAGGCTATTGAGGTCAATCAAATATTCTCACTGCTGCCCCAGCTGAGGTTAGATCATTTAGCAAAGGCCAGGGGGTCAACCCTGGAATCTTCGAGCTCTGAATGGCTCAGTGCATTCGCCCGCTGAGGGAGCAGAACGCACAGCGATCGCATGAATGGGCAGTTGGCTAGCTCACCGAAGCGAAATCAGAGCAGTCTTGGGAAAGAGGGCTATTTTTGAAGCAAGATTCCTAAAAAAACAAAACAACGGCAAGTTCTTCCTGTCCCTTCCTTGCCTGATCTGCGCGCGTCACTGATGCAGAACCTGTGAGCAGTTGGGTACGGCACATGCTCTTTATCACGCCACCTTTTAAATCAGACAAACCAGTATTACAAAGCCTGCCAAGAAATTAGACACATAAAGTACAGCCTGCATGCGCAAGAGGTATAATTTAGCTCCTTAGAAAGAAATTTTCGAAACTTAAGCTTCAAATGACAGAAGCGTTACTTGCTGTGGGCTTTTGAGGTTGGAATATTAATATTTTTCCCCCCAGTTTTCTCTCCTCCTCCTCCTCCTCTCAAAGCCACTGACCTTTGCTGGTGTATTGCTCCAGATGTAATGAGGTTCATCTATAAACACCAGACTGAGTGGGTTCTTTTACAAAAGCAAAATACTGCGGATGCTGGAAATCTGAAATAAAAGCAGAAAATGCTGGAAATACTCAGCAGGCCAGGCAGCTCCTATACTTGCTTAAAAACCTGTTCCATCTCCAGCTTTTTCCAGTTCTGACGAAGGGTCATCGACCTGAAATGTTAACTCTGTTTCTCTCTCCACAGATGCTGCCTGACCTGCTGAGTATCTCCAGCATTTTCTGTTTTTATTTGAGTGGGTTCTTTACTGTTTTGGTGGGGGGGGGGGGGGTTATTTCTGATGCTAGCTTTCCAAAAACTGCTGCTTATAATACACATGGAATGTGAAAGAACTGGCTCAGACTGATTCTAACTTGCTGTTATCAATTACTATAAATTGATAATCTATTTAGACAATACACAATAATCCCAGAACATGGTAATCCATAATAAAAGAAAGCCTTGCCTTTATATAGCGCCTTTCACAACCTCAGGACATCCACATTTGTGCACAGCAAGGTTCCACAAAATCTAGGCCGATGATCAAGTGCAGTGCTGAGGGAGTGCCACACTGTCAGAGATGCCATCTTTCAGATGAGACGTTAAACCGAGGCCTCGTCTGCCCTCTCAAATGGACGTGAAAGATCCCATGGCACTATTTGTAGAAGAGCAGGGGAGTTATCCCCGGTGTCCTGGCCAATATTTATCCCTCAATCAATACCTAAAAGCAAATGAAGTACAGCCTGCATGCGCAAGAGGTATCATTTAGCTCCTTAGAAAGAAATTTTTATCGTATAGAAAATCATTATCGTATTACTGTTTGTGGGAGCTTGCTGTGTGTAAATCGGCTGCCGCCTTTCCTACATTACAACAGTGACTACACTTCAAAAGTATTTCATTGGCTGTAAAGCGCTTTGGGACGTACTGAGGTCATGAAAGGCGCGATAGAAATGCAAGCCTTTCATTCTGTGTCGCTCTTTCTCGGGCTCTGTGGAAGATGGAATGGCGGAAAGATGCAGTGAATATAAAGGCAGCATATCCAAAATCGGGAGTGACACGTGTTTCCTGGTGTATTCTTAACAGCTTTAGTGATCTTAAGACTGGGCCCTCAGAGGGTGTGTGTTGAAGAAAAGGAGTGCGATGTGCATCCTCCTCTGCCGTTTTATTTGTTTCTGTGAAGTGAAGGGTGATTATAAACTCAAGTTGTCGTCGTTGGCGCTTGTTTAGTGCGGACTCCAGCCGACCACCATCTGTGAGCCAGCTCCACATGTGTGCGCTACTAATTCCAGTTCCCTTAGCTCAGCTGCGAAAACACAGATCTTGCAAAATAAACTGAGGCTGTGTGTGGACCGCCAGGACAATGGAGCTGGATTAAGTAGTGTAAACTGGAGAGATGGATCATAAAGGTGACCTCCCCGGAATCCAAACTAAATAAGCACCTGTATAAAAAGCAGCTGATGGGGGATTCAACCAGTCATCAGCAGGGCAGAAACTTTCAGTACCAGGGACCACGCTGTACTCCAGTCTTCACCTGGCAGAATTAAACTGCTGCCGACCATTGCTTTAGCTCAGATTTTGGGAGTCCGTCAGCCAGTTGCTGGCATTTGTGCCGATAAGCCATTTTCCATAATCCAGAGGCGGTATAAAGAAGAAAGAAAGAAAGCCTTGCATTTATACAGCGCCTTTCATGACCTCCGGACGTCCCAAAGCGATTTAAAGCCAATGAGGTACTTTTTGAAGTGTAGTCACTGTTATAATATAGGTCCCACAATGAGATAATGACCAGATAATCTGTTTTAATGATGTTGCTTGAGAGATAAATATTGGCCAGGGCACCGGGGAGAACTCCCCATCTCTTCTTCAAAATAATGCCTAGGGATCTTTCACGTCCACCTGAGAGGGCAGACCGGGGCCTCAGTTTAATGTCTCATCCGAAAGACGGCAACTCTGACAGAACAGCACTCCCTCAGTACCGCACTCAGACTGTCAGCCTAGATTTTATACTCAAGTCTCTGGGGGGGGGAAAAAAAACAGATTTAGTGTCTACCTTCACTATTTATCAACACAGATCAGGATGGTTTGCAGACTTTGATTCAGTTTCATTCCTGTGAGGACACTGTGGAAAAACATACAGGAAACCCAGCAAGGAAATGCAGGAAAAAGCCTGACCAAGATCTGGGAACACTGCCATGGACATCTGTGTTTCCAAAGGAAATGGTGAACTCTTTATTTTTTTGAACAGTATTGATTATTGGAACCACTGCAGTACTGGAGTCAGAAGTTCAATTCGCTCAGAGACGATAGATTAAAGGTGCATGATGCAGGAGCAATGAAGGCCCATATATTTTATGTAATATCCCCATTTAGAAGAGAACGGGATTTCTCGCTGTGGTTGGTAGGACGAACATTTCTGGACCAAAAATAGGTTAAATTGCTACAGAAGGACCTGAGTGAACATCAGAAATGTCAGCTACCAACAACGACAACAACTTGCATTTATATCGCGCCTTTAACACAGTAAAACGCAGTAAATCGTAATGATTGGCGGATTAACCCGAGACATGAGGAGAGATTACAGGAAAAAGAGAATGTTTACAGTGGAGAAATGAAGAGTCAAAGGAGATTTTATTGAAGTAGTCAGGATTCTAAGAGATAGAGAGAAACTGAATCCAAATAGGATA
This sequence comes from Squalus acanthias, assembly GCA_030390025.1. Classification (NCBI taxonomy): domain Eukaryota; kingdom Metazoa; phylum Chordata; class Chondrichthyes; order Squaliformes; family Squalidae; genus Squalus; species Squalus acanthias. Next base: position 125,031,388 of record CM059434.1, read on the forward strand.
TTTGATATAGTCACAAACCACAGGAGGACACAGACTCGAGTTCAGAAGGGTGGAGGTGAAGAGACCTTTTAGATTCAACCACTTTAGACAGACGGTGGTGAATATGTGGAACAGACTGTCTGTGGAGCCAGCAAATTTGAGCGCGAGCAGCTAGACAAGGGGACGAGGGAGAGAGAGAGCAGTGTATGGGATTTTTCGGACTTTAGAGCAGGCGAGATGGACATCAAGGGCTGGCATTTCCACAGGGGCTCTCCTGATCTCTTGCTGTAAATTCATGCTTGTGACTTTTATCGTTCTGCACGCTGACCATGCCCGGATGCTAGGGGCAGGTTTTCATATGGCAGCCGAAACAGGAGCACCTGGCTGGGCTCACATGGGCGGCCGAGAGTTCAGCCCATTCACGTGTAGAGTCACAAGGGTGTATGTGCCCAGCCAGTGCTGCAGCAGTAGCCGTTGAACCTTGCTGCCAGTGGCACTTTGCCTTTGGTGGCACGGGATTCAATTATCTCCTGAAGGAAGCTTTGTTCCAATGTCACCTCTGAGCATCATGTACCAAGGAGTTCCTTGCGGTGCGTTTGCCCATTAGGAGCAATCCTGCAAGATGAATGAAGCAGCCTGGCTCTTAAACCTCTGACGCATTCCACGCCATATCACTCATGCATTTTAAACCAAACACTGAGGCGATCGTATCCGTTTATTGGGTTATAAACTTCACAAATGCTGAAACATTCAGACCCCTCAGTATCAGATTAAATGGAGTAACATTGGAGAAAGAAGGTTCCCTCGGCAGTGATTTATCTCAGCTGATTTTATCTTAATGGGCACAGCAGTCAGGCCGGAGTCGCAGCCTCAGAGTATTTATTTATTTATCCTGGCACTTGTTACACCAGCTCTGGTACTTGGAACTTTCTGGTGCCTTGTGTATGTGCTTCTAATCAGTCAAACCCCCTGAGTCAAATTTATTATAAACACCTAACAGGATGGATTCTCTTTTTTAATTGTCAAAACTCAAAGCTGCCTGTCGTTCTCAAACAATGGGTCACTCAGCCATCTCAAGATGTTTGAAATAGCGCACTTGCATAATACGGGCCCCACAGACAGTAACTGTCGTCACATTATCACACGGTGAGGGAGACTATTTGACCCAACATAGCCCATCCGAGCAGAGAAAAATCTTCCATTCTCCCATTGTGTTATTGAACTGCATCAAAAATCTAGGCTGACGCTCCCAATGCAGTACTGAGGGAGCTCTACGCTGTCGGAGGTGCCGTCTTTCGGATGAGACGTTAAACCGAGGCCCCGTCTGCTCTCTCAGGTGGATGTAAAAGATCCCACAGCACTATTTCGAAGAAGAGCAGGGGTGTTCTCCCGGTTTCCTGGGGCCAATATTTCTCCCTCAATCAACATCACAAAATAAACAGATCATCTGGTCATTATCACATTGCTGTTTGTGGGAGCTTGCTGTGCGTAAATTGGCTGCCGCATTTCCTACATTACAACAGTGACTACATTTCAAAAAGTACTTCATTGGCTGTAAAGCACTTTGGGACGTCCGGTGGTCGTGAAAGGCGCTATAGAAATGCAAGTCTTTTTTCTTTGTATCTTGAATGAATCCAAGGTTTCCACCTCCACTACCCTACCCAGAAGACCATTACATCGGATTACATAAGATATACGGCACAGAAACAGGCCATTCGGCCCAACCAGTCCATGCTGGCGTTTATGCTCCACTCGAGCCTCCTCCCGTCTTTCCTCATCTAACTCTATCAGCATAACCCTCTATTCCCTTCTCCCTCATATGTTTATCTAACCGCCCTTAAATGCATCTATACTATTCGCTTCAACCACTCCCTGTGGTAGCGAGTTCCACAACCTCACCACTCTCTGGGTAAAGAAGTTTCTTCTGAATTCCCTATTTGATTTCTTGGTGACTATCTTATATTGATGGCCTCTAGTTTTGCTCTTCCCCACAAGTGGAAACATTCTCTCTGTATCTACTCTGTCAAAACCTTTCATAATTTTCAAGACCTCTATTAGGTCACCCCTCAGCCTTCTCTTTTCAAGAGAAAAGAGACCCAGCCTGTTCATCCTTTCCTGATATGTATACCCTCGCATTTCTGGTATCATCCTTGTAAATCTTCTCTGCACCCTCTCCAGTGCCTCTATATCCTTTTTATAACATAGTGACCAGAATTGTACGCAGTACTCCAAGTACGTTGTGAAGATTCAATACAAGTTTAGCATAACTTCACTACTTTTCAATTCTATACCTCTAGAAATAAACCCTAGTGCTTGGTTTGCTTTTTTATGGCCTTGCTAACCTGTGTCACTACATTTAGTGATTTGTACTCCGAGATCCCTTTGTTCCTCTACCCCACCTAGACTCGAACCCTCCAAGTAATAAGTGACCTCCCTATTCTTCCTACCAAAATGTAATACCTCACATTTATCTGTGTTGAAATTAATTTGCCAATTATATGCCCATTCTGTAAGTTTATTAATGTCTTCCTGTGATTTGTTGCAGTCCTCCTCAGTATTGACTGTCCCCCCAATTTGGTGTCGTCCGCAAATTTAGAAATTGTGTTTTTGTTTCCAGAGTCTAAACCGTTAATATAAATTGTGAACAACAGTGGTCCCAGCACTGATCATTGTGGAACACCACTACCCACCTTCTGCCACTGGGAATAGTTACCCTTTACCCCTACTCTCTGCTTTCTGTCTTGAAGCCATTGCAAGTGTTAATCATTCTCTGTGTGATGAACTTCTTCTTGACATCTGTCCTAAATAGTCCATTCACCAGTTTTAGCCGATGGGCCCCCTGTTCACGTGACTTAGGTCCTTATAAGATAGTGCAGCATTTAAATAACAATTGTTTTGTTGTCTTCCAGTTTCCCCCCTTGAAGGGGCTGACTCTCGCTGGGGTTGGTTCAGTGGGCACTATTTGTGCCTTGCCAAGTGGCCATCCTTCACGTGAGAGCCTAAGCTGAGTATTGGCTGGTTAAAAAGAAAAGAAGCACTTGCCTTTAATTGGCGCATTTCACGACGCCCCAAAGCACTTTACAGCCAATGAAGTGTAGTCACTGTTGTAATGTAGGAAACACAGCAGCCAATTTGTGCACAGCAAGCTCCCACAAACAGCAATGTGATAACGACCAGATAATCTGGTTTTTTTAAGTGATGTTGATTGAGGGATAAATATTGGCCAGGACACCGGGGGATAACTCCCCTGCTCTTCTTCGAAATAGTGCCGCGGGATCTTTTACATCCACCTGAGAGAGCAGACGGGGCCTCGGTTTAACGTCTCATCCAAAAAACCTCCGACAGTGCAGCGCTCCCTCATTACTGCACTGGAGTGCCAGCCTAGATTTTTGTGCTCAAGTCTCTTGGAATGGGACTATGAACCCACAACCTTCTGACTCCGAGGCGAGAGTGCTACCCACTGAGCCACGGCTGACACCTTATTCTAATTGGGGGGGAGGCGGTGGCGGTGGCGGTGGGAGGGGTCTGACCTTGATCCACTCCTTACCCGATGACCACATGTACACTGTTCAGCAGGGGGCACTGCACAGCTCTCAGCCCAGGAATCCTGGCTGATTCTCTGTTCTGCTTCCCTAGCCCAAGGCTAGGCCCAACCTTGAGTACTGTGTGCAGTTTTGGTCGCCTTATCTGAGGAAGGATGTTCTTGCCATGGAAGGAGTTCAGCCAAGATTCACAAGGCTGATACCTGGGATGGCAGGAATGACATATGAGGAGAGATTGGGTCGATTGGGCTTATACTCGCTGGAGTATAGAAGAATGAGAGGGGATCTCATCGAAACATATAAAATTCTGACAGGTCTGGACAAACTAGATGCAGGAAGAATGTTCCCGATGGTCAGAGAGTCCAGAACCAGGGGTCACAATCTAAGGATAAGGGGTAAGCCATTTAGGACAGAAATGAGGAAGAATTTCTTCACCCAGAGAGTGGTGAACCTGTGGAATTCTCTACCACAGAAGGTAGTTGAGGCCATGTCATTAAATATATTCAAGAATGAGTTAGATATATTTCTTAAAGCTAAAGGTATCAAGGGATATGGGGAGAAAGCAGGTACAGGGTACGGAGTTTGGATGATCAGCCATGATCTCATCGAATGGCGGAGCAGGCTCGAGGGGCCGAATGGCCTACTCCTGCTCCTATCTTCTATGTTTCTATGGCTGCTCTGTATGGCTCAGTCACGCACTATGAACCCCAGTCCATATTATGAAGGTAACAACAATTTGCATTTATATAGCGCCTTTCACATAAAACATCCCAAGGCGCTTCACAGGAGAGTTATCAAACAAAATTTGACATCGAACTGCATAAGGTTGGTCAAAGAGGTAGGTTTTAAGGAGTGTATTAAAGGAGGAGAGAGAGGTAGAGAAGCGAAGAGGTTTAGGGAGGGAAATCCAGAGCTTAGGGCCTGGGCAGCTGAAGGCACGGCCACCAATGGTGGAGTGATTAAAATCGGGGATGAGCGAGAGGCCAGAATTGGAGGAGCGCAGAGATCTCAGAGGGTTGTAGGGCAGGAGGAGGTTACAGAGATAGGGAGGGGCGACCTCAACTACACTTTCCCGCCCAATCCCCATATCCCTTGATTCCTCAAGTGTCCAAAAATCTATCGATCTCAGCCTTGAATATACTCAATGACTCAGCGTCCACCGCTCTTTGGGGTAGAGAATTCCAAAAAAGGCAGGGAGGAGACTGGCGATGTTACGGAGGTGGAAGTAGGCGGTCTTGGTGATGGAGCAGATAGGTGGTCATCTCAGGGTCAAATAGGACGCCAAGTTTGCGATCGGTCTCGTTCAGCCTCAGACAGTGGTCAGGGAGAGGGATGGAGTCGGTGGCTAGGGAACGGAGTTCGTGGAGGTAAGTTAGATCGGGGCAGAAATCTGGCACATCCGAGTTCTGCCCCAATCTGCAACCCCCCCCCCCCCCACCTCCACCCCGTCACAACTCTGTCTGAATTCCATGAACCTGGGGGGTCAGCACTCCTTGGCTTCTACCTTTTTGCATATCCCTGCGATGCATCACCCCTTCAGTAAGGAAGCAGTTGGGTCACTCTGAGACAAGGGAACACCTTTCGTATGTCAACTCTTATAAATATAATTCCCTTGCTCTATTTATGTACACCTAAGCTAAACCGTAAAAGAAAAAATTGATGTCCTGTGGTCAAGTAACTCCATGCGTAACTGCCTTCGTCTTTTTATAGATCTCCTAGGCCCAGCGATGTAGCGCGAGGCCTTCTGGAAAACACACAGCTCAATTGTAGCCAGTTATTCTGAGTGAACTTTGCCCTCTTTCTCCCTGTGAAGCCCCATTGCCGCTCTGTCCTCCTCCTACCACCTGATGCTCCATTCTCTGGCAGTATTATGCCATGCTGAGATGTCGATGGCAGACACACAGCAGTGTAGTCTCTCTGAGCAAAGAAAGGCCGCGGGACCCTCGCTGTGAGAAAAAACAGCGACCGCCTCATTTAATTTTTTTTTAAAGTTTGGGCCTTTCATTTGTAACATGAGGGAATTTTTTTTTTAATTTCGAGAGAGCGGCAGAGCAGTGATTAATTATTAGCAGCAGCTGTTTGGTTTTCACATGAATGAGGCAGGAGCAAAGAAGGTGACAGGAACTAGAAGACACGGAACATGAGGTGTGGAAACTGGGAGCTGCCGCAGTGCTGGGGCCGTGTGCATTCGCCCTGTGCCTCTGTCAATTGAGCAAAAGGTGAATAGCGAACTAGGAGAAGTCTTTTTTTTTTAGCAATCTATAATGAGGCCAGAACAAAATCAGCTTCCAGTCTCTCGATTCCTGTGATGGAGCATTGTATTGGAAGTTGCCCCACAGAGAGGCTTCTTTCATTAGCGGCGCCGTGAAACAGTTTTGATGCTGGAGGAGCCTGTGGGTCTTGTACCCACCTGAAAGATAGAATATATAGGATGGGGAGAGGAATGGTTGTGACACAGGATGAGGGGAGGAATGAATGTGGCACAGGATGGGGAGAGGAATGAATGTGGCACAGGATGGGGAGAGGAATGGTTGTGACACAGGATGGGGAGAGGAATGGTTGTGACACAGGATGGGGAGAGGAATGGTTGTGACGCAGGATGGGGAGAGGAATGGTTGTGACGCAGGATGAGGGGAGGAATGGTTGTGACACAGGATGAGGGGAGAGGAACGGTTGTGACGCAGGATGAGGGGAGGAATGATTGTGACGCAGGATGAGGGGAGGAATAGTTGTGACACAGGATGGGGAGAGGAATGGTTGTGACACAGGATGGGGAGAGGAATGGTTGTGATGCAGGATGGGGTGAGGAATGGTTGTGACACAGGATGGGGAGAGGAATGAATGTGGCACAGGATGGGGAGAGGAATGAATGTGGCACAGGATGGGGAGAGGAATGAATGTGGCACAGGATGGGGAGAGGAACGGTTGTGACACAGGATGGGGAGAGGAACGGTTGTGACACAGGATGGGGAGAGGAATGGTTGTGACGCAGGATGGGGAGAGGAATGGTTGTGGCACAGGATGGGGAGAGGAATGAATGTGGCACAGGATGGGGAGAGGAACGGTTGTGACACAGGATGGGGAGAGGAACGGTTGTGACACAGGATGGGGAGAGGAATGGTTGTGACGCAGGATGGGGAGAGGAATGGTTGTGGCACAGGATGAGGGGAGGAATGAATGTGGCACAGGATGGGGAGAGGAATGAATGTGGCACAGGATGGGGAGAGGAACGGTTGTGACACAAGATGGGGAGAGGAATGAATGTGGCACAGGATGGGGAGAGGAACGGTTGTGACACAGGATGGGGAGAGGAACAGTTGTGACACAGGATGGGGAGAGGAATGGTTGTGACAAGGAACCTGAGAGGAGTGAATGTGGGATAGGTGGTGAGGGGACTGATTTTAGTGAGTGGCCATCAATAGCGAAAGGGAATGGAAGGAATGTCTGTGATATGCAAAAACCTCAAATACATAAAACTTTCTCCAAAACTATTTGGCTAAAGATGGTGATAAATGGAACCTCTGTGTCACCTGGAGCTATTTCCTCAAACACACCTGCAATTGTTGCCTCGTTTATTTATTTTTTATTTCATATTCCAGACGTCAAGGATATTGTTTGGTTTATGGGATATTGTTTGGTTTATGGTCTTATGTTACCTTTGTTTACCTTCCTTGGGCTTAACCTTGTAAAGATTTTTTTAACTATAGGTGAGAGATGTGTTTGATCCGCAGTCTATGAAGCTGTGCTGCTGAAGTGTGAGCCAAGGAGAACCTCGGCCTTGCTCCATTTTCATCAGGGGACTGGATAGCGCACTACAGCCAAGCTCCTCTTAGGTGACTTCTTGTGTCTAGCAAAGTTTGGTATTGGCAAGTGGTCCTGCCTTGGACGCAGAGCCCAGGAAAGACATTAGGACCTCGCTTTTCATAGGATAATAACGTATAAAGAGTATTCCTGCGGCTGATCGATGTCCTGCAAGAAAGTGAGTGTATTTAGACACTGGGTAAGGCTTGACTCAGGCTGGGCATTGATGCCCCCACCATGGTTGATTAGCCTGCCAGCACTCAGTGTGAAGACTTAGACATGCAGAATGTTCACTTGGGCGATGTTTTGAGGGGCCACTGGTGCCTTTCAGCTCTGTTATCACAATTTGTCTCCAATTTGCTCGCTGATATACCTTGGTGTCATATTTGACCCTGAAATAAGCGTCCGACCACACATCCGCAGCATAACGAAGACCGCCTATTTCCACCTCTGTAACATCGCCCGTCTCCGCCCTTGCCTCAGCTCATCCGCTGCTGAAACCCTCATCCATGCCTTTGTTACCTCTAGACTTGACTATTCCAACTCACTCCTGGCTGACCTCCCACATTCCACCCTACATAAACTTGAGGTCATCCAAAACTCGGCTGCCCGTGTCCTAACTCGCACAAAGTCCCGTTCGCCCATCTCCCCTGTGCTCGCTGGCCTACATTGGCTCCCGGTTAAGCAGTGCCTTGATTTCAAAATTTTCATCCTTGTTTTCAAATCCCTCCAGGGCCTCGCCCCCTTCCTATCTCTGTAATCTCCTTCAGCCCCACAACCCCCCGAGATAGCTGCGATCCTCTAATTCTGCCCTCTTGAGTATCCCTGATTATAATCGTTCAACCTTTGGTGGCCGTGTCCTCTGTTGCCTAGGCCCTAAGCTCTGGAATTCCCTGCCTAAACCTCTCCGCCTCTCTACCTCTCTGTCCTCCTTTAAGACGCTCCTTAAAACCTACCTCTTTGACCAAGCTTTTGGTCACCTGCCCTAATTTATCCTTATGTAGATCGGTGTCAAATTTTTTGTCTTACTATACTCCTGTGCAGCGCCTTGGGATGTTTTACTACGTTAAAGGCGCTATATAAATACAAGTTGTTGTTGTTGATAATTGAAGTAAGGCTACCAGAAGGATTTGTAGCAAGAGTCTCACCACTGAGACCACTTAATAAAAATATAACCATAACATATAATTGCCTCAAAGTTTCACCAGAAGTTGAAATTCACCCACAAAGGAGAGATTGAGCTGAGTCATTTGTCGTACGGTTTTTGGCATTGCTTGCCGTTATACACGTGTCATCATCTGAAAAAAGGACGTGCATTTCTATAGCGCCTTTCACAACCACTGGACGTCCCAAAGCGCTTTATAGCCAATGAAGTACTTTTGAAGTGTAGTCACTGTTGTAATGTAGGAAACGCAGTAGCCAATTTGCACTCGGCAAGCTCCCACAAACAGCAATGTGATAATAACCAGATTATCTGGGGGTTTTTTTTAGTGCTGTTGATTGTGGGTTAAATATTGGCCAGGACACCGGGGATAACTCCCCTGCTCTTCTTCAAAATAGTGCCGTGGGATCTTTTATGTCAGTGGAGTGTCAGCCTAGATTTTTGTGCTCAAGTCTCTGGAGTGGGACTTGAAACCACAACCTTCTGACTCAGGCGAGAGTGCTACCCACTGAGCCACGGCTGACACTGATGTATTTGTTACTTTATTAATTACTACAGAATTTACCGACAGCAAAAAGGCAACAAAGTGTTAATATAATTGTGGCTTGTTCTCCTCTCCTCTTCTCTGGCACTGACTCACACAGGTCCGCGGACACTGGGCCGCCCTCCACTACCTCGCCCAAGTGGTCAGTCTTCATGTAAGAGTCTTGACAGTGATGGTTGTTGTGGGGGAGTAATCTGCGGGCCTGCACAGTCAAAATCTCAGGGCTAGCCGGACAGTGATCAAGAGAACCTCCCAAACCCATGACCTCTACCACCTAGAAGGACAAGGGCAGCAGGTGGATGGAAACACCACCACCTCCAAGTTCCCCTCCAAGTCACACACCATCCTGACTTGGAAATATATCGCCGATCCTTCATCGTCGCTGGGTCAAAATCCTGGAACTCCCTCCCTAACAGCACTGTGGGAGTACCTTCACCACACGGACTGCAGCGGTTCAAGAAGGCGGCTCACCACCACCTTCTCGAGGGCAATTAGGGATGGGCAATAAATGCTGGCCTTGCCAGCGACGCCCACATCCCAGGAACAAATTTTTAAAAAGCATCAACTCTGGCTGTTCCTCCCCCTCCCTCACCCCAAGAGTACTGAGACCAATTGTGACGAGCCAACCACTGCCCCAGCTGAGATGGGCTAACTCGCACAGACTCGGAATTGAGCGTGGCGCTTTCCCAGTCTTTGTGGCATTGTCTACTGGATTTGCCACAGATTTGGATAGTGTATAAAGAGAGATGGTTGCTGAGTAACTACTGACCAACGTTAGTCACTTGACTGTGAATTTATTTTGTCTCAACTGCACCATTGGACTTTTTTTTACAAAGACTTGGGGGTGGGGGGGGAAATGTGAAATTGAATTGTGTAAAAGTCCCGTCGTTGAATAGTCCAAACTAAAGAACTTAAAAGGTCTTCAGAGTTCTTCAAGCCCATTGTCAGATTGAAATAAAATAAAAACTGCGAGAACAAAGGTAAACAGCAGCTTTAATCATAACTGGAGTAATTGGAAAAATTCCCTTCTCATGTTGCCGTGCTCAGTGACCCTATTTCGTGCCGCGGTTGAAGAAAGGAGAAGGGGAAAAATTGAACAATTCAGACTCATTTCCTCAGTGTAGGTCACGTATTGTTCTGGGATTACTGGTTTTAGATAGTGGGCCTAATGAATCTAAACTGGAGCAGTGCCTGTGCACAGCAAGGTTCAGTAACGGCTATATTAGGAAGGAAGATAGATGGGGAGATTGGCTTTTGTCTGTCACAGTGAGTACAAGTTCAGGCGTAAAAAAAAAAAAAAAAAATTCCACCTGAGAATTCTGACGGCAGTGGAAATAATATATGATCATGGTGTAGCCCTGTGTACAAGGTCAGTGGTGTTATTAATGTACGCAGTGATGGGAAGCTTTGATTGAGATTGAGGGGAGTCTAATGTGTTCGGCTGCAGGAAATACCACAAGAGAGAAGCATTTTTCTTCTGTAACCCATTTTTAGTTGTGAAGCAGAAGGTCTATTTTTATCAAGAGTAGCTTGGTTAGGTCTGATATTTTTACACTCTCACTATGGATCGGAGTTTCGTTGCAAAGCATCTGTGCATTGTTCTCTTTTTTTATATTCGGAATGATTGAAGATGTATTCAGAATCCCCACGAAAGTGCTGGAGTTTATATTTGTCTCTCCTTTCCTCCCCCTACCCAACCCCCCAAAGACTTGACGCACAGAACAGGCGAGGCTTGGTAAAAGTCAAACATGGTGCTGTGATGCATTGATCAGGAAGGCCTCGGTTTGACCCCTGACCTGACCTGTGTTGAGCAGTGGAGTACCCCCCGGTGTCCTGGCCAATATTTATCCCTCAACCAACATCTAAAAACAAAGGCAAAATACTGCGGATGCTGGAAATCTGAAATAAAAACAAAATGCTGGAAATACTCAGCGGGTCAGGCAGCATCTGTAGAGAGAGAAACAGAGTTAACGTTTCAGGTCGATGGCGTCAGGTTCTGACGAAGGGTCATCGACCTGAAACGTTAACTCTGTTACTCTCTCTACAGATGCTGCCTGACCTGCTGAGTATTTCCAGCATTTTCTGTTTTTATTTCTAAAAACAAAGATTATCTAGTCATTATTACTTTGCTGTTTGCGGGACCTTGCTGTGCGCAAATTAGCTGCCACTCCTACCTTACAACAGTGACTACATGTGAAAAATACTTCATAGGATGTCCCAGAGCACTTTACAACCAAACACTGTGAAAGACGCTATATGAATGCAAATCTTTCTTAACCTTTTGCTTTCAGGAGAGGGGAGGAAATGGAGTACAATTAGGTTTGCACGCAAGGATTGTATTGCTTTAATTGGGACGCCTTATTTTACTCCTTACGCCTGTGGTACAAAAGCATCGCAACTTCTTAATGCTGGTTTCACTGGGACGCAAAACATTGATTAAATCATCCCAGAGCAGTGAAGACATCAATAGCGTGCTGTCAGTTAAGTGACCATTTCCACGATTTTGTTTGCAGAAGGTTTCAGTTCACCTTCTCCAACTCACCAAAGACTTCATTATTGTGTTGGGAGGGTGGTGGCGGGTTAACAGAATTAAGTGCTGTTAAGACTTGATTCAGATTTAAGTGTACACTGGGGAGTTGTAAACTCATTAAGGCAGTATACTCTCCTGATTTTGTTAAATCGTTAAAGCCTGTGATCAGATTAATCCCATTCGGTTTCCATGCTATAGTCTCTGTATTCCTTGAATCCACGATAGGGCGCAATAAACTTTCTGGAATTTGAGAAGCCGTGACTCCCTTTACTTTGTTACTAGACTCAAATGGCACTGACCACATCAGGAAGGTGCAGGGTTCAATCCCTGTCGGAGCTCAGTCGAGACAGCACCGGGATGCTCAATTGGTCTCGGCCTTCCTGGGCCAGGGAGCTTAAAAAAAAAGAACTAGCCCAGGCTCCCATTCTGTTTTCCCATGCCTGGGCACATTGCTGGACCATGTATATATCTGGAGATTGAGCAAGGACAGAATTGGACTCGGCTGTGATGTCTACCTGAGGCACTGGAGCCTGGCCGGTACGCCCAGGAGAAGTCACTGGCTTCAGGAAAGGGAGGGGAAAAAATTGAAAATAAAGACATTTTAACACGGTGGCATAGTGGTTAGCACTGTTGCCTCACAGCGCCAGGGACCCGGGTTCGAATCCGGCCTCGGGTGACTGTCTGTGTGGAGTTTGCACATTCTCCCCGTGTCTGCGTGGGTTTCCTCCGGGTGCTCCGGTTTCCTCCCACAGTCCAAAGATGTGCGGGTTAGGTTGATTTGGCTATGATAAATTGACCCTTAGTGTTAGGGGGATTAAATACGTGGGGTTACGGGGATAGGGCGGGATATGTGTCGGTGCAGGCTCGATGGGCCGAAATGGCCTCTATCTGCACTGTGGGGATTCTGTGATATACTAAGGAAGATGCAAACGAGTTGCAGCTACGTAGCCCTTGCTTGGTGTTCTTGAGGTGATTTATAAGCTGAGTCAGATATGTTCTGTGCTCAGAAGTATGGATCATTTTTCACTACAGCCTAAGAGGTCACTACTTGCCTGCCGCATCCAATCCTTTGCTTACTGTTTATCGGGCGGCACAGGGTGCTGTGAGTTGGAGTACCAGTGTAATAGGCTGTGTTGGGGTAAAGCTCTTATCACCCCAATCACCTACCACCCAAGTTGCTGAGATAAGCGTCGGTTTGAGTCACTTGGTAGAATTTCCTCATCGAAGTATCAGAAGGTTGCATGTTCAAACCCTGCTTCAGGCTTGATCACGTAATCTAGGCTGGCACTCTAGTGCAGCACTGCTGGAGTGATGCATTGTCAGAGGTGCTGTCTTTCAGATGAGATGTTAATCCAAGACCCTGCCCACCTGCTTGGGTGGATGTAGAAGATCCCACGGCACTATTCGAAGAAGAACGTGGAGGCATCCTGGCCAGTTAATCCCCACAGCCAGATACCACGGATAATTTGGTCATTCGTTCGAGTGTTGTTTGTGGGAGCTTGCTGTGCGCAGATTGGCTGCCAGATTTGCCTGCATAACAGCAATGACCGCACTTCAAAAGTAACCCATCACTTGTGAAGCACTTGGGGATGTCTTGAGGACCTTTCTTTCTGAATTAAATTCAGGTCACTATGAGAAGATGAAGAGCAGAGGGAGAATAACCTCCCCAAACTCCAGGTCATACACATAACCAATCTCTTGGTCACAGCTGGATGTTTAGCATAGGAGGACCAAGAAAGGGACACGAATACCATTAAACATGGGCATCCTGGGCTCTTCCAATGGCTCAGTTGGTAAGAACTGTGCAGAGCTGAGCCATGTAGAACAAACAGGAACGTCCCAAATTTGATCATCGTCAGTGCTGATTTAGTTGATCTCAGTCAGGTGGCAATAGGGATGCTACATTGACACCAAAAGAATAGAGGGGGGGAAAAAGTCAACCAACGTTCCCACTCCGGATCACTATCCAGTGGCAACCTTGCTGGAAAATGCATGTGTGTTTGGGTGTTGGGTGTGGACAGGATCAGCTGTGATCCCCCACCCCACCCCACCCCATGGTCAAATACACACTGCCTAGGTTCACACATGAAGAAGGGCTACATGAGTGAGGGTGTCAGAGGCCTTCCAGCCCCTGTGGAACTGTAACCCAGCATGAGTCAATGCCCCCACCCCAACCAGGAGTAGAAGGGGAACAAAAGCTTTACAAAAGGGAAGTCACACTTGCGTCAAAGGTTTTATTCAGTCGGAGTAAGGTTAGTGAGAGCAGAGGCTTTCCAGCCCGGATAAGCATTGCCAAGAATGAGTATTGAAGTAGATTAGACTGCACGGATTCCTCGTCTGCGAGTTATTTCACACATTACATTTCTGACATGCTGATAGAAGATCGTCATGTCCCCTAAATAACCAGGAAGCACTATCCTGATGGAACATGTGCTCGTTGAGAATGTAATATACAAGCTTTTGCACGCAGCTCCTGAGTTAGTTACGATTCCTTAAAAAAAAGGCGGCTTCGCTGACCAGCTTCCATTGGCTGGGCACAGCCGGTGCTCCGTCTCACATCTTCGTACACTGATCAAAGGACGGCGCCTACCGACAGTGCAGCTCTTCCTCAGTACCGCACTGGAGTGTCGGCCTAGATTTTTGTGCTGCGAGTCTCTGGAACGGGACTTAAACCCACAACTGTTCGGATTCAGAGGCGAGGGTGCTACTCGCTGAGCCACGGCTGACACAATCTGGCATGGCCCTGGCCCTGGCCAACAAACCTTCCTCAACCAAAAACCATGACTAAATGGTCATTCGTCTCACTGCTGTTTGTGTTTTCTGGTTGTCCATAAAATGGCTGCCACATTTACTTAAATAACAACAACTATTGCATTTCCAAGTAATTTATCAAACATGAAGACCTGTTAAGGTGCTCTATAAATGCAAGTCTCTTTTTTTCTTTCCTTAGAGAATAAGAAGTGGTCTTTTAAGGGTGCCCAGACAAGGAGCAAAGAGGCTTTGCATACATTCCATAGCCCTGTGTTCACTATAGCATGGAACTCAGGTTTGATTAGAATGCAGACCTGAGGAGACAAAGAGGGGAGAAAATTGGAGGTGGGGGTAATTGGAAAGTGAAAAAGTCTCAGAAAAATGGGAAAAGTTGTGTTCTTTTATACCGCCAACAACAATTTGTATTTATATTGCGCCTTTAACATAGAAAAAGGTCCCAAGGTGCTCCACAAGGTAACAAAGCAAAAGTTGACACTGAGCCAAAGAAGGAGATATTAGATGGGGTAACTATAAGCTTGGTCAAAGAGGTAGATTTTAAGGAGCTTATCAAAGGAGGAGCGAGGTGGACAGGTTTAGGGAGAGAAATCCAGAGCTTAGGGCCTAGACGGCTTAAGGCACAGCCGCCAATCATCATCAGTGAGAATGGTGATTAAAAACCACGACCCCCCCCCATAGTACAAATTAAAAAGTGCAAAGAACATCTTTAAACTAAACTGGAGCAAAGGGAGTTGGGGATGCACAAGAGGCCAGAGTTGAAGGAACGCAGAGTTCTCGGAGGGCTGGAGGAGGTTACAGCAATAGGGAGGAGTGAGGCCATGAAGAGATTTGAACATGAGGATGAAAGTTTTAAATTCGAGGCATTGGGGGGCTGGGAGCCAATGTAAGTCAGCGAGCACCGAGATGATGAGTGAACAGGACGGTATGAGTTAGTACGAGCAGTAGAGTTTTGGATGAACTGAAGTTTATGGAGGGTGGAGGATGGGAAGCCGGCCAGGAAAGCATTTGGAATAGTTAAGTCTGGAGGTGACTAAGGCATGGTTGAGGGTTTCGGCAGCAGCTGGGCTGAGGCAGGGACGGATAGGGGCTGTGCTACAGAGGTGGAAGTAGGCGATCTATGATAGAGAGGATATGCGGTTGGAAGCTCAGCTCTGGGTCAAATAGTATGCTGAGTTTATGAGCACTCAGCTTGGGTAGAGTGGGAGTGGGATGGAAACGTTGGCGAGGGTACGGAGTTTGTGGTGGGGTGAAGACAATAGCTTCGATTTTCTCCATGTTCAACTGGAGGAAATTGCGACTCACGCAGGACATGTTGGACAAGCAGGCTGACAACACAGGTGGT
Organism: Squalus acanthias; assembly: GCA_030390025.1. Taxonomy (NCBI): domain Eukaryota; kingdom Metazoa; phylum Chordata; class Chondrichthyes; order Squaliformes; family Squalidae; genus Squalus; species Squalus acanthias. The sequence goes on from CM059434.1 coordinate 125,047,057, forward strand.
GGAGAGGTAGAGCTGGGTGACGTCACCAAACATGTGGAACCTGACGTCATATCTTCGGATGGTGTCACTGAGCGGCTGAGGATGTAGCTCAGGAAGAGGAGGGGTCCAAGGATAGATCCGTGGGAGACTCCAGAGGTATTGGTGTGGGAATGGGAAGAGAAGCCATTGCTGGAGATGCTCTGGCTATGTTTGGAGTGGGACCAAGCGAGTCAACAGGGCAACAGAAGAGAGATGTTGGAGGAGGATGCTGTGGCTGTCTGTGTCAAAGGCCTAAATGAGTAGGAGCTGGGAGAGATGGTCGTGGCCATATGGTTTTTTCCAATCATAAAACCAGGCTGATGTCTAAATCAGCCAATTACACAACATAAAAGTACAGGAAACTCTTTATTAACTGGCACCGACGGGACCGGCGTGGTGCCGGTTTATCGAAAGTACCGGATAACGGAGAGTTATATCTACCGAGGCTATTTTTAACAAAGAAAAATAAATAAATCAAGAAATGTGCAGTATACTTCCGACAGCGCCAGGAGGCCGAGTAGTGGCACTTTTGAAAACTACCCCTACTGACTAAATCGGCGTTCGCGGACTCGGACTCGGACTCGGGATCGGCAACATTGCCGGTTACTTGAGAGGAGTTTTCGGAGTACTCGGCGTTCGCGGAGACTCGACTGCGACTCGGCAACATTGCCGGTTATTTGAGAGGAGTTTTCGGAGTACTCGGCGTTCGCGGAGACTCGACTGCGACTCGGCAACATTGCCGGTTATTTGAGAGGAGTTTTCGGAGGATGATTTTTGCCGGTTAAGCGAGAATTCCGGATATTTGGGTGCCGGATAAACAAAAGTTTCCTGTAGTGCCATCTTTTGCCCCATCTGAAGCAGAATGTTGGCAGCTCAGGTTATGGGATCACGTCATGTTGGCTTTGCTGTTGATGAAAATGGATTAGTAACCTTAAAAGCTAATATCTACACATCAGAACCCACGGGAGGAAATGGGCTTCTATTCTGAAAAGCAGGCTTTTGCTGCCTTTCTATATTTTTTAGAAATGTTTGCAAATGCCACTCCAAATTCCGACTGTCTGATCTTAATCTGGACAGGTGGCAACCTGAGAAGGAGTGGTCCAGCCAAATACTGAGCGTAACAATGTGTTGTAACAGTCTAAGAGGGAAGGGGGAAGAGAGTGGAAAGGTGGGCCTACCCAGAATAGATTTCAAATCATATACTGACTGAGGTTTTTAAGCTGGGAGAATGGCATTTCACGAACTAAAGTACAAAAGAAAGATTTGCATTTATATAGCGCCTTTCACAACCTCAGGACGTCCCAAAGCGCTTTACAGCCAATGAAGTGTAGTCACTGTTGTAATGTAGGAAACGCGGCAGCCAATTTGCACACGGCAAATGTGAAAATAACCAGATAATCTGTTTTGGTGATGTTCATTGAGGGATAAGTATTGGCCAGGACACTGGGGTTAACTCCCCTGCTCCTCTTCGAAATAGTGCCATGGGATCTTTTTACATCCACCTGAGAGAGAAGACGGGGCTTCGGTTTAACGTCTCATCTGAAAGGCGGCGCCTCCAACAGCGCGGCACTCCCTCAGCACTGCACTGGAGTGTCAGCCTAGATTTTTGTCCTCAGGTCTCTGGAGTGGGCGCTTGAACCCACAAACCTTCTGACTCAGAGGCAAGAGAGTGCTACCCACTGAGCCACGGCTGACAATAAGTTGAAGATTGCTAGTTGTTTAAAGAAACCTTTTACTCTTCAGGGAAATATTGCCTGAATAGCAAACATAGCAGACATTTGAAATGCGATATGAAGCTTTTTATTCGTCAGCAGAGAATGGGCCCGAGAGAGTTAATGCAGATAAAGGTATAATTAAATGTAGATAAAACCCATCACTACTGAGAGTGTTTGTAAAGACTGTAGTGTTTATTTTGCCAGAGGATAATGACAATCTAGATTCTAGATTACTGTGCTGCTATTTAAAACTCTGTTCCAAGATAAGTTTGAAGTGCCCTGCCTGATATGTTGCTTGCTGTGGTATGCGATAGTTAATGTAATGTCCTCCCCGCATCCCCCCTCCCCCCCCTCCCCTCCCCCTCCCACCCGCCTACTACTTGAAGCATTTGTGCAATGTGATGGGGCCCCCAGTGCGGTGGAATCAGCTCCATTTACATTGCAGGGCAAATTGCGACCGCAATGGAACTGCTAACCCAAAAGGCCACAGGTTTTCCCCAATGATCGGTGAGGTCTGTACAGGCCAGCAGTGGAAAAACGGCATTCTTGGCATGGCCGGCTAAAAGAAAAAGAGAGAACTTGGAAAAAGAACTTGCCTTTGTATAACAAGTTACCCCATCCCTCACAAAATCCCGTTGTCCCTCAGAAACATCCCAAAAGCAATTCAATGGAACGTATTACTTTACAATAGCAAAATACTGCGGATGCTGGAAATCTGAAATAACAACAGAACAGGCCAGGCAGCATCCGTGGAGAGAGAAACAGAGTTAACGTTTCAGGTCTGGGACCCTTCTTCAGAACTGGAAAAAGCTAGATTTTAAGCAGGTGCAGAGGTAGGGAGTGGGGGGGGGTGGGGGGGGCGGAGGGGAGGGTCTGAAGGATCAAACACGAGAAGGGAAACTGAAAGCAATGAAGATGAACAAGGTTGAAGAGACAAACGAAAATCCCGTCGGAGAGAAGTGCAGAACTTCTTCAAGGTGGGCATTCCTAGAAGAGAGGTGGCAGTGAACCAAACACTAATACGATAGCAAAATACTGCGGATGCTGGAAATCTGAAATAGCAACAGAAAATGCTGGATTCACTCTATTACTTTGTTTGGTTATGTTATGTGGGTGTGTACTCAACCAATCAACGACAAGAAAATACTGTCCCATTGCAGACAAATACATTTGCTGCTGATAGCGCCTTGCCTTCGAAAAAGCCTCGGAAGGCAACCCATAAGATGGTTCTCCACTCCTTGGGTGGGTGCAGCACTGTTACATAAAGGGTAAATACGGAGAAACCATTTCCCCTGGTGAGAAGAATTATGCACTTGAAGTGTCGTAACCTGCAAGGCTACAGACCAAGAGCTGGAAAGTGGGATGAGGCTGGGATCGCTCTTTTTCGGTCGGCACAGACACGATGGGCCGAATGGCCTCCTTCTGTGCCGCGAATTTCTATGATTCTAAGAACAAAGGGACATAATCTTAAAAGTACAGCTCGGCAGTGTTCCCGTTAAGCAGCGCTGCCGCACAGCGCTCTGCAGGTCCCGCGCTGGCCGCGCACCAGCTTTTAGATGAGAAAAACCGCATACGAGCGAACATTTGAATCGGCAGCACAGCCCGTTAAAGGGCCCGCCCGCGCACCAAAAAAAAAATAAGAGGGAACATTGGAGCTTGGCCATGCAGGGGCAAAATCAGGAAGCATTTTTTCACACAAAGGGTAGTAGAGATTTGGAACTCTCGCCCCCCCGCCCCCCCCAAAAAGTCTGTGAATGCTGGAACGATTGAAGTTTTCAAAACTGAGGGAGACAGATTTTTTCGCTAGGTAAGGGTATCAAGGGATATGGAACAAAGGCAGGAAAATAGAGTTGAGATGCAGATCATCCATGATCTAATTGAATGGCGGAACAGGCCCGAGGGGCTGAATGGCCTATTCCTGTTCCTGATGTTTCTGTGTTACATTGCTGCCGAAACTGGGACTGCTTTGTTGGGACAGCTCTGCGATATAAAAGGAACGTCCATGACAGAATGCCATTAGTGCCTGGAGGGGGTGGGGTTTTACCAAAGGTTGTAGTAGAAGAAGCGACTTAACAAATGTGGTTACTGTCAGTGCCTTTGGGCCTCCTTCCTATCTGAACCTCCGGCTACGCAAGGGGATCAAACTATTCCAATGTGAACCCTGGTCTGCAACTGATGAGCTGTGTTTTGACATTCAGCAGCAGTAGCTAACATTCACATTCATTGAGAAAGATCACTTTGTTCCAATGGGATTGGGTGTGTGGAGGGGGTGTCAGTGTACCATTCAGCTTACACTAGATATGTGGGCTTCAATGACCGATCTTTAGATGTAAAAGTTCCAAGGCACTAGCCGTCACATTTCAGACGTCAGACTTTGTCACGCGTGCAGGTTTCTGTGTCATACTTTTAAAACAAAAAGTAGAAAAACCAAGAAAAGAAAGCCTGTCATTTCCTGCTGGTTTACAGACTAACCTTCCCACCATAACCTCGGCGGATGATCAGCAGAAACGTCAGAGAAATGGCATAAACAACTATTTACAGTGTTATTCCGGGGTTTCCGTGGAAATTCCAGGCGATAGCCTCTACTTGACTGAAGGACATGCCTGGGAGGAATTATCCTCTCATTGGCCGTAGGATGTGCCTATATACAGCAACAAGGCCTTAAAAGGACAGGCCAGGTTCGCACAGCTCCCCCTGGGCAGCAGAATATTGCATTTTGCGGAATATTGCATTTTGCGTTACAAGTCTAATGCTCCCGTCCTTTATAAAATAATATGTCCTCTGATTTTTCCGAGATCCATGCCACGAGAGTCCAGCCAGTTCTTAAAAACAATGCTTTTACTGTGGGTCTTTTTCATTTCCTTGCAATGGTTTTTGTTATTGCAGGAATGTAAACCAAAAGGTACAAGCACTGGCTTTGAAAACACAGAAGAGACTGGTGGGAAACAGCTGTTGCAATTCTAACTGAAACACACCACAAGAAGATAAGATAGTTACAGATGAGAAAAGTCCCAATCAGATTTTACTCATCCAAGAAAGACTCTGCAGCACCCACATCACGGCAGCCAACTGTTCCTTAAATTATTCCAGAGTTTTCGCCTCCACTATCCTACCTTGAGGTCCTCTCGATGTGTTGATCACTCTTTTGTGTGAAGAAAAAAACTTCCTGACAGCAGTTCTGTGCCTTTTACTAGTTTGGACTTGCGTCCCCTTGTCCTGCTCTCGCTATTTAGTTTGAAGTAGGGTTTCAACTCTGATCACATCACCAGATCTACCAGTTACTATATCATATACCTTAAAAAATCATCATCGGTCACCTCCTTTCAAACCTAAAAGGTTTCTTCCTCGCAACTCAGTCCTCTGATGCTAGTGGTCTATCTCTTGAGCCTGAATGTGTCCCTTGTGTCCAATGACTGGAACTGGACCCAATACCCATGGTGCAATCTGACCAGAGGGCTCTACAGTGTGCATGACCTTCTCCGACTTGTCCTGCCTATATATTTCAACATTCTATTTGCTGCATTAATTCTGTCAACAAAATATCACCAACCACAGAGATGAAATACCAGCTAGAGATGTCTTTCGGCAGATCAGTGCTGAAGATCAAATTGCTGCTCATTTAGAAATGTCTTTGCTATTTCCTTCTTTGAATTTTCTTCCCCCTCTTCCTGAAGGCAGTTGCCGGGGAAGCAGTTCCACTGATGGCCTGCAGTCCGCTGGTACCTCACCCAAGTGATCATTCCTCATGTTGTGAGCCTGGGCACTTGGGTGCTGGCAGACTGTCCAATCAGATATTGTTCAGTCCGTAAGGGGGACCCCGAGCTCCCGGTGGCCTGTCACTTTAATTCTCCGCTCCACTCCCACTCTGACCTCACCGTCCTCGGCCTATTACACTGTTCCACGGAAGCTCAGCGTAAGCTCGAGGAACAGCACCTCATCTTTCGTTTAGGCACCCTACAGCCCTCTGGACTCAACATCGAGTTCAACAATTTTAGATCATAACCTCAGCCCCTATCACAGTTATATTTTATTTTTTCATCCACCCTTTTGTTTGTCCCCCCCCCCCCTTTTTTTTCCCTCCTAGAAGCTGGCAGCTGTCCTTCATTCTGCCAGTGCATTTCACACTTCTTTTAGCCTCAACCTGTCACATTAACACCTCCTCTTGCCTTGATCATCTCTTAATGTCTCTCAATGTCTCTTAATCTCTCCTTTTGTTCTTTCATCCCCTCCCCCTTTTCCCAGCTTTATCCTTGCCTTAAATCTATTTCATTTCCTGCTATTTCCAGTTCTGACGAAAGGTCTTCGACCTGAAACGTTAACTCTGTTTCTCTCTCCACGGATGCTGCCTGGCCTGCTGAGTTTTTCCAGCGTTTTCTGTTGTTATTTCAGATTTCCAGCATCCGCAGTATTTTGCTATCCAATCAGATATTCTGTTGGGTTCAGCGTCGACGGTCACTTCTGTTCACAGTCCTCGCGTCCCCTACGCTCCAGGGTTCACCATTTTACTGCTCATTATCTACAGAAATGTTGGTGTCACCTGGGGATTGTAAGATTGAACCCGTGGCTCAGTTGGGAGCACTCTCCCCTCCTGAGTCAGAAGGGTGTGGGTTCAAGTCCCACTCCATGAGACTTGAACACAAAATCTAGGCTGACAATCCAGTGCAGTGCTGAGGGAGTGCTGCACTGCTGGAGGTGCCGTCTGCTTTCTCAGGTGTACATAAAAGATTTCATGGCACTATTTTGAAGAAGAGCAGGGGAGTTAACCCTCAATCATCATCACTAAAACAGATTGTCTGGTGATTATCTTGTTGCTGTTTGTGGGACCTTGCTGTGCGCAAATTGGCTGCCACGTTTCCTACATTACAACACTTGGCTAATACAACATTTCAAAAGTACGTCATTGGCCGTAAAGCAGTTTGGGATGTCCTTAGGTCATGAAAGGCACTATATAAATGCAATTCTTTCTTTCTTTTACTGTGTTCATTGGTTGTTGTCAGACTGCTTGCCCGACATACAGTTCTGGATGAGCAAACATTTTCTCCAATTAAATATTGGGAAGACCGAAGCCATTGTTTTTGGTCCCCGCCACAAACTCCGTTCCCTAGCCACTGACTCCATCCCTCTTCCTAACATCTGTCTGAGGCTGAACCACACTGTTCACAACCTTGGTTAACATATTTGACCCTGAAATGAGATTCCGACCACATATCCGCAGCATAACAAAGACCGCCTACTTCCACCTCCGTAACATCGCCCGTCTCCGCCCTTGCCTCAGCTCATCCGCTGCTGAAACCCTCATCCATGCCTTTGCTACCTCTAGACTTGACTATTCCAGCGCTCTCCTAGCTGGCCTCCCACATTCCACCGTACGTAAACTTGAGGTCATCCAAAACTCGGCTGCCCGTGTCCTAACTCGCACCAATTCCCGTTCGCCCATCACCCCTGTGCTCGCTGACCTACATTGGCTCCCGGTTAAGCAACGCCTCGATTTCAAAATTCTCATCCTTGTTTACAAATCCCTCCATGGCCTCGCCCCTTCCTATCTTTGTAATCTCCTTCAGCCCCACAACCCCCCGAGATATCTGCGCTCCTCTAATTCTGCCCTCTTGAGCATCCCTGATTATAATCGCTCAACATTTGGTGGCCGTGCCTTCTGTTGCCTAGGCCCCAAGCTCTGGAATTCCCTGCCTAAACCTCTCCGCCCCTCCACCTCTCTGTCCTCCTTTAAGACGCTCCTTAAAACCTACCTCTTTGACCAAGCTTTTGGTCACCTGCCCTAATTTCTCCTTATGTGGCTCGGTGTCAAATTTTTTGTCTTATAACACTCCTGTGCAGCGCCTTGGGACGTTTTACTACGTTAAAGGCGCTTTTTCAGTACAAGTTGTTGTTGTAAGATTGCCATATGCTCCCGTCTTTACGGAAAGCAGACTGAGAAAACACTGAGGCGAGGCACGAGCGCAGATAAACAAACTGGTTTATTTTACATATGAATGGAATACGGTTTTCACAGTGAGATGTGTGAAATTCCTACACTCCTCATTTCATGAGACAGAACGAAGATGCAATTCTACTGAGATTCTAGGCGAAAGCCCTCTTTCAAGCTAGGTGATCCCAAGCTAACTGACCCTATAATTCTGTTATGGGCGGCTCAGATTCACTCAACCATTTTGGTGTCTCTGAGAGAAATAGAAAGCTCTCTGACCCTTTCCTTATGAGTGTGTGGGGGTGGGGGGTGTTGGGGGGAGGTTGGCCTACCAAGTTATTAAGGACCCACCCTCAGAACTGTGGGGAAACCACATGACTTTCGTTGTTCAAATAAGCCTGACCAGCCGGCCATCAACAATGAATGAAAACCATCTTTGCTGATGGCCTAGGATTCATGTTAATGGATGGGCATTATAACTGATCGACTCCCCCACTACCACCACCCCTGAACAGCCTAGCTCTAATTTTAAGGTTGTGTCCCCTTGTTCTGGACTCAACCGCCAGAGGAAATAGTTTCTCTCTATTTACCCTGTCAATTCCTTTAATCATCTTAAACACCTCAATTGGATCACCCCTTAATCTTCTATACGCGAGGGAATGCAAGACTAGTCTGTGCAACCCGTCCTCGTAATTTAACCCTTTTAGCCCCGGTATCAGTCTGAAATTACAAGAAATTTTATAAATGAACAAAATTCAGTTCTAGCAATACAGATGAAACCCAAACTACTACAATAAACAAAGGCCAATCCTGACCTTAACAAACAGTTTTGGTATCCTTATCTGAGGAAGGCTATACTTACCTTAAGAGCAATGCAACAAAGGTTCACTAAATTGATTCCTGGGATGAGAGGGTTGCTCTATGAGGAGAGATTAAGTAGATTGAGCCTATACTCTCTGGAGTTTAGAAGAATGAGGGGTGATCTCATTGAAACATATAAGATTCTGAGGGGGATTGACAGGGTTGCTGCTGAGAGGTTGTTTCCCCTGGCTGGAGAGTCTAGAACTAGGGGGCATAGTCTCAGGATAAGGGGTCGGCCATTTAAGACTGAGATGAGGAGGAATTTCTTCACTTAGAGGGTTGTGAATCTTTGGAAATCTCTACCCCAAAGGGCTGTGGATGCTCAGTCGTTGAGTATATTCAAGGCTGAGAGAGATAGATTTTTGGACTCTAGTGAAATCAAGGGATGTGGAGATTGGGCGGGAAAGTGGAGTTGAGGTCGAAGATCAGCCATGCTCTTATTGAATGGCGGAGCAGGCTCAAGGGGCCGTGTGGCCGACTCCTGCTCCTAATTCTTACATTCTTATGTTCCACGCACATAAACCTTACACCTCTCCTCTCCTGAAGTCTCTTGCTGGGGTACAGTTCTATGTGCAACAACACCCTTCAGTGGCCTCCCTGTTCTTCTTGTGTGAGCCCAGGCAGTGATTATCGAGAAGATACGCATCTGTACAGGGCATTACTGGATAGCGCTCACGAGCTGGAAGCCTAGCTGAATCTTTTTTCTTTCTCTAGACTAAGGGTACACACGTACCGATGAGATCAGCTAGTCTGCATGTCTCAGTATTACACAAAATGAGCCATCAGTAGCAGAGAACTGGCTTCCAATTTCCTCTCCTTTTCTTGCCCACTCTATCTCCTATCTCTTGCTGGGGTACGATTCATAGAATCATAGAATGGTTACAGCACAGAAGGAGGCCATTTGGCCCGTTGAGCCCGTGCCGCCTCTCTGCAAGAGCACCTCAGCTAGTCCCACTCCGCCCGCCCTTTCCCCGTAGCCCTGCAAATTGTTTTCCTTCAGATACTTATCCAACTCCCTTTTGAAAGCCACGATTAAATCTGCCTCCACCACCCTTTCAGACAGTGCATTCCAGATCCTAACCACTCGCTGCGTAAAAAAAAGTTTTTCCTCATGTCGCCTTTGGTTCTTCTGCCAATCACCTTAAATCTGTGTCCTCTGGTTCGCGACCCTTCCTGCCAATGGGAACAGTCTCTCTCTATCTACTCTGTCCGGACCCCTCATGAATTTTGAACACCTCTATCAAATCTCCTCTCAACCATCTCTGCTCCAAGGAGAACGACCCCAGCCTCTCCAGTCTATCCACGTAACTGAAGTCCCTCATCCCTGGAACCATTCCACCAGCACTCACATCTCGAGCTCAAGACCTGCATCCCCTGAGCCTAGACAGCGAATGTCAGTCTGCTATTGGGTGATAGCCGAATCACATCCTGTCCTTAATCAGCATCCACCCGCACATTTTCCAGCAGAATTTACAAAGGAGCAATCAGGAGAGGCAACCCGGGCTGATTTTCCCTCTTTAGCCCAAGAACACTGAAACCAATTGTAGCCAACAAACCACAAGATGTTTATACCCACTGCAGGAATGATTTATAGTGGCTGTGGTTCCGCTTTCTCTGCTGTTTTTTTACATTCTGGTTCCTCTATTCTCTGCTGACCTCATGCTCAGTAAGCGTGCAGGGTTGCAAGTGTTGCAATCACTTAGTTGCAACTGCTGCTTAAATTAAAAGAGCTAATAAGATTTGTTCCTGAATTAAGAGCAAATGTACTTCATTGGCTGGAAAGCACTTTGCGACATCCTGAGGTCGTGAAAGGCGCTATATAAATGCAAGACTGGAGTATATGGAGTTCGGTCACAGATCAGCCATGATTTCATTGAATGGCAAAACAGGCTCGAGGGGGTAAATGGCCTACTCCTGTTCCTATAAGACTTTCTTTAATTACGTTAATACTCTTGTCTCTGAGTCAAAAGGTTGTTTGTTCAAGTCCCACTCCAGCGACTTGAGCACACAATCTAGGCTGACATTCCAAACAGTACTGAGCGAGTGCTGCACTGTCAGAAGTGCCATCTTTCAGGTGAGTTGTTAACTGAGGGCTCGTGTGCCTGCTCTTGTGGTTCATGTGGATGTTGAAGCCTTCGTCGCACTGTTGACGATGAACAGTGACTTCTTCCAGTACCGTTGTCATTATTCCTCCCTCAACCAAGATCGCAAAATCAGGTGAACTGATTATTCATTTGACTGGTGCTTGTCGGATCTTCCTGTGTGCATAAAATAGCTGCCACATTTGCCCGCATAACTATCATTGCAATCCAAAGTAATTCATTAATTCATTGAATGTGAAACACTAAGACATGATGAGGTGCTATGCGGGGGAAAAAATAGATTTAGGCTCGCTTTTGGGCCTGAGGTAGGCGACGCGCTTGGGGCACGCGCCAGAAACCACAGGTCCGCGGCTCATCCCAAATATGAGAAGTCGCACAACACCAGGTTATAGCCCAACAGCTTTATTTGAAATCACAAGCTTTCGGAGCACTGCTCCTTCGTCAGACTTCACCTGACGAAGGAGCAGCGCTCCGAAAGCTTGTGATTTCAAATAAAGCTGTTGGACTATAACCTGGTGTTGAGCGACTTCTCACTTTTGTCCACCCCAGTCCAACACCGGCATCTCCGCATCATCCCAAATATGGCCATGGACCTCATCTGAATAATTCCGACGAGCAGCAGACGCCAATCGACCGTTCACCCATGAAACCATCGAGAGTGTCTCCTCCCAGTTCTTTACGTCGGTGATCCAGCCTCGAGCCCAGATTCTGTTTTCAGTCAGTCGCCTGGGACTATCCTACCTTTGCTGGTTGGTTGCCGAGTAACACTAACACCAAGAGGGCAATTCAGATCCATTGGTAAAATGGAAACTGGTGGGATGTTTGAAAACAGAGAACCAACCAAGGAGAAGGTAGAGAGCAAGCTCTCATCATCAGATGCAAAGTCAGAGAAAGAAAAACTAGTTAGACACCAAGCACTTTAGAACTATTTCTCACTCGTCGGAGCTCCTCAACATGAACATGTTCCACATCATTACGAACACTTGTCATCAGTATCTCCATGTAATACATCAATGCAGCCGCGATAATGTACTATTTATTATTCTGCACAGTGTGCTTTTTATCCTATTCATTCTTCCTTCTGTAAGATCTAATCAAAACTTAAAATATGCATAAAGAATTAACCCTCCCACAACTAAGAAGAGGTTCCTGAGTTTAAATCCTGCAGAAGTCTAGGGTTGTTTAAGGGATGCTGGTGACCTTTGGTGCTGTTTTCACCCCTCTCATCCCTCTTTGCTTCCCTCTCCCAGCTCCGCCACATATTTTGGGGTAACAATTGGGTTGATTTGCACCTCTCGTTAGCGCCCCTGGGGACGCTAACAGGGCGCAAATCCCCTAGCGCCCGGGCACGGCTCCACTAACACCTCCCGCGAAATTCAGCGGGAGGTTAGCGGCGGCAGTAGCTGGTAGCGCCCCGCGGCGCTGCACATCTGGCGATGACGTCATCGCAGGGCGCAGCGCCCTGCTTGCGCCCCGACCGCAAACTTCCCTTGCGCCCCCTGACCTATCGTCGGATGATGTGTCCGACAGGGTCAGGGGGCGTTTTTGCTGCGGCGGCGGCAGTAGTTAAAGGGGCAGGTGTCGGGCGACCATTTTTATTTTGGCCGACTGCCAGCACCTGCCCCCTTTCCCTTTTTTTCTCGGGGTGCCGGCTGCGATCGGTCAGCCCGGCACTCCTCTTGTGTGTCGGACTGTTTTCACGGCACCCCGCTCCCCGGTGGTCCAGCAGGGCCCCGGTGCGTGCAGCGCTAGGCCCCCTCCCCTTTAATCAGGGGAGGGAGGCCTGCAATGACGCGGCGCTACATGCCGACCCGCGTGGCGCTGTTACACATAGTGCCGCGAACTTCAGTAGTAGCGCCCCAAGAAGGAGGTGGAGCCCTTTCAGTAGCACTCCACCTCCTGCTTGGGGCGCTACTACTGAATTTCCGGCGAAGGGGGGGGGGGTTAACTTTTTCGGGGCGGTAAAATTAGCGCCCTGGCGATGTTAGCGCCCCAAAGGGGGGCGACACCCAATTTTTCCCCCTTTGTCTTTTCTTGAGGGTTCTCCGAGGTTTTTGTGCTGATTCAAATGCCGAGGTGGGGGGGGGGGGGACAGACGAGCACGAGAGCACCTTATTAAGTTGTTCTTGGAAATCCCACTTCATTACTCAAGAACTTGAACCTGCCCCACAAGGTGCTGCATGATGGAGAAACCCAATTTACGACCAACGAAAAAACGATGAATATTTTTATCTTGCTTGTTGTCTGCGGTTTTGGAGCGGTTACAGGTTTCCCGGGGGTTACATAGAAACATAGAACAGTACAGCACAGTACAGGCCCTTCGGCCCTCGATGTTGTGCCGAGCATTGTCCGAGACCAAGATCAAGCTATCACACTCCCTATCACTCTGGTGTGCTCCATGTGCTTATCCAATAACCGCTTGAAAGTTCCTAAAGTGTCCGACTCCACTATCACAGCAGGCAGTCCATTCCACACCCCAACCACTCTCTGAGTAAAGAATCTACCTCGGACATCCCTTCTATATCTCCCCCCATGCACCTTATAGTTATGCCCCCTTGTAACAGCTGCCTCTACCCGAGGAAATAGTCTCTGAACATCCACTCTATCTATCCCCCTCATCATCTTATAAACCTCTATTAAGTCGCCTCTCATCCTCCTCCGTTCTAAAGAGAAAAGCCCCAACTCCCTCAATCTTTCCTCATAAGACCTCCCCCCCAAACCAGGCAGCATCCTGGTAAATCTCCTTTGCACTCTTTCCAATGCTTCCACGTCCTTCCTATAGTGAGGTGACCAGAACTGCACACAATATTCCAAATGTGGTCTCACCAAGGTCCTGTACAGTTGCAGCATAACCTCACGGTTCTTAAACTCAAACCCTCTGTTAATAAACGCCAACACACCATAGGCCTTCTTTACTGCTCTATCCACTTGAGTGGCAACCTTCAGAGATCTGTGGATATGAACCCCCAGATCCCTCTGCTCCTCCACGTTCCTCAGAACCCTGCCGTTGACCCTGTAATCCTTATTCAAATTTGCCCTACCAAAATGAATCACCTCGCACTTATCAGGGATAAATTCCATCTGCCATTTTTCGGCCCAGCTCTGCATCCTATCAATGTCTCTTTGCAGCCGACAACAGCCCTCCACCTCATCCACTGCTCCACCAATCTTGGTGTCATCAGCAAATTTACTGATCCACCCTTCAGTCCCCTCCTCCAAGTCATTGATAAAAATCACAAACAGCAGAGGACCCAGCACCGACCCCTGTGGCACACTGCTGGTAACTGGTCTCCAGTCCGAAAATGTTCCATCCACCACCACCCTCTGCCTTCTATGAGATAGCCAGTTACTTATCCAATCGGCCAAATTTCCCTCTATCCCACAACTCCTTACTTTCTTCATGAGCCGACCATGGGGAACCTTATCAAACGCCTTACTAAAATCCATGTATACAACATCAACTGCTCTACCTTCATCTACACACTTAGTTACCTCCTCAAAGAATTCAATCAAATTTGTTAGGCAAGACTTACCCTTCACGAATCCGTGTTGACTATCCCTGATTAAGTTGCCCCTTTCCAAATGGTCATAAATCCTATCCCTTAGGACCTTTTCCATTATCTTACCAACCACCGAAGTAAGACTAACCGGCCTATAATTACCAGGGTCATTCCTATTTCCTTTCTTGAAGAGAGGAACAACATTCGCCACTCTCCAGTCCTCTGGCACCATTCCCGTGGACAGTGAGGACCCAAAGATCAAAGCCAGAGGCTCTGCAATCTCCTCCCTTGCCTCCCAAAGAATCCTAGGATATATCCCATCTGGCCCAGGGGACTTATCGACCCTCAGGTTCTTCAAAATTGCTAAAACATCTTCCCTCAGAACATCTACCACCTCCAGCCTATCCACCTTTATCACACTCTCATCCTCAAGAACATGGCCCCTCTCCTCGGTGAACACTGACGAAAAGTATTCATTCATCTGTCTTATTCTCTCATTTGTCTTGAGAGGCAAATTTTTCACTTTCCCGCTCCACCTATTTCTTTCATCCCTCCTCCTTCCCCAATATCCGAGGCAAGATTGGTGATTTGAGTTAGCGGAAGGGCCGCGTTACCTGATCTCAACTAGGCCATTGGGGGTGTAGTGGGACAATTGGCTGAAGCGCCCTGTTCTGGGGGGTGGGGAAGGAGGCGAGGAGTTGGAGTGGAGGGGGAAATCAGCCAGGGTCCCTGTTTCCCGATCGCTACCCAGTGTCTTCTGCTGGAAGGTGTGCATCAGGTGAGAACAGGATGCCCAGCGCTCACTATTAAGGTAGAACCGTATCCCAGCAGAAGTAGCACTTCAGGAGAGGAGCAGCAGGGGGAAAAAAACCCAGGAAACTCCAGCGGTCAACGTGAATTTCTTAGCTTGTGAAGCAGGCGGGCGATTTAACCTTCAACGGTATTTTGTTAATCCTAGTTTTCCTCCACATTGGTTCCCTCTAGGAGTTACTTATCCACTGAGAATATTCTTTCATCTGAGACAGCCTGAAATACAAATGTTTCCAAGAGCACTGTCAACACTATCAATATTTAGGCTAGTGTGGGGCATAAATACCGGCACAGACCTGTTGGGCCGAATGGTCTGTTTGTGTTCTGTAAATTCTATGTGTGTTGCTTATTGCTAATTTATGCTCCCTTTACACTACAGGTAATGAAAAGAGAGAGAACCTGCATTTACTGTACATAGCACCTTACCACCTCCATCAGAAATGTCCCGAAGCACTACAGATAAAATGAATTACTTTGAAGTGCCCTCCTTGTCATCAGTGTACATGGCAGCCATTTTGCACGCAGCTAGGAGACCCGCAAGCAGCAGTAAAGTGAATGACGAGTTAATCTTGTCTTGAAGGACCAAACACTCTTGCCGCTGAAGGTGGCGAAACTCTCCTTGGGCAGAGTTTCCATGGGGCAGAAGTGACAGAAAAAGCCACTGGCAACAGCGCGTGAGGTCAGGTCGGCCATCTTGGGTCGAGCCGCGGATTCAGTGCACCCATACAAGGCCCCCCCCCCCCCCCCGGTCAGCACCACAAAATCACGGGTGCGATTTGCACGAAGGACTTCACAGAATCCCCACAATGCAGATAGAGGCCATTTCGGCCCATCGAGCCTGCACCGACACATATCCCACCCTATCCCCGTAACCCCACGTATTTAATCCCCCTAACAGTAAGGGTCAATTTATCATAGCCAAATCAACCTAACCCGCACATCTTTGGACTGTGGGAGGAAACCGGAGCACCCGGAGGAAACCCACGCAGACACAGGGAGAATGTGCAAACTCCACGCAGACAGTCACCCGAGGCCGGATTCGAACCCGGGTCCCTGGCGCTGTGAGGCAACAGTGCTAACCACTATGCCACCGTGTTGCCCTAAAAAAATGCACAGTATATAAAAAAGGGCAATTCCGCACCAATGGGAGTTGACTTTAATTGCTTGTAGAACTACTTCCGATTCCAATGGAGCTGTTGTTTAATAGGAAAGGGTCAGAAGATGTCTTCCATCGGGCTTTCCCATCCCCTTCCCCCCCCACCCCCCTGCTTCAGTGGTGGAGTTTCCTGCCATGCACTGGAGGCCTGGCTGAGAACAGATAAAACTCGCAGCAGCTGGATTTGAATGACAGACAGGTCTGTGGCTTGAACTCGCGACCATCTGTTGGGGAAGTAAGTACAGTAACAGTGTCCAACCCTAACCATACTAAGCTGTACATACTCTTCAGAAGAGCTACCGCCCTGCAGGTGGCAGGTCTTGTTACGTTCAAGCTCTGAGGAGTTCAGATCCTTGGACGACGCCAAAATCCAAAATCCTCCCAGCCAATTTAGATTGGAGCCTGCCATTTGAAAGACTTCCATTTATATAGCACCTCAGGAGGTCCCAAAGCACATTACAGCCAGTGAAGTACTTTTGAAGTGTAGCCACTGTTGCAATGTAAGAAATATGGCAGCCAAGTTGTGTCCACAAACCACAATGTGATAATGACCTGATAAATCTGTTTTAGTGATGTTGGTTGAGGGATAGATATTGGCCCAGGACACCGGGGAGAACTCCCCCTGCTCTTTGTTGAATAGTGGCCATGGGGATCTTTTACTTCCACCTGAGAGGGCAGACGAGGCCTTGGTTTAATGTCTCGTCCTAAAGACGGCACCTCCGACAGACCTTGTGCTCAAGCCTCTGGAGTGGGACTGTGAACCCACAACCTTCTGATTCAGAGGCAAGAGCGCTACCAACTGAGCCACGGCTGACCCAGCTCGCCAGAGTCTCATTGTGCCCCTCTACATGGGGAAAACCGGCAGCATTTTTCACCGCATGCTGATACATTTAACCAGTGCAGTTAGTGACACCTCACAGGAGGCAGCTAATCAGCGAGCAACTTGTCACGCCCATCAGAGCTCCAGAGATCACATTGTTTACATCTGAGTGCGTCCTCATTGGTGGGAGAAATTTGTGTCTGTGAGGTTGACATGCATTGGCCTTGTTTCTATTTGAATCGCAGGAGGCGGCCATCCGTGACCCTGCTTCCTTATCCTGGCCGTCTGCCGTCGAGATAAGGGAGCTGGATTTAGGTGCTTAAATGGGGGTCGGCGGGGTAGTGGTTATGTCACTGGACTAATAATCCAGAGGCCTGGGCTAATAACATGAGAAGTCGCACCACACCAGGTTATAGTCCAACAGCTTTATTTGAAATCACAAGCTTTCGGAGCGCTGCTCCTTCGTCAGGTGAAGTGAAGAAATACAAATGGGCACAGCATAAATAGTCATATATGCTGTGCTCATTTGTATCTCTTCACTTCACCTGACGAAGGAGCAGCCGCTCCGAAAGCTTGTGATTTCAAATAAAGCTGTTGGACTATAACCTGGTGTTGTGCGACTTCTCACTTTTGTCCACCCCAGTCCAACACCGGCATCTCCGCATCATAATAACATGAAGAATGTGAGTTCAGAATCCCACCACGGCGGTTTGAGAATTGGAATTCAGTTTTTAAATAAAATTAAATAAAAAGCTGGTATCAGTAAAAGTGACCATGAAGCTGTCAGATGGTCTTAAAAACCCAACTAGTTCACTTACTGAAGGAAACCTGCCGTCCTTTACCCGGTTTGGCCTATATGTGACTCCAGTCCCGTACCAAACATGGTTGACTTCACACTTCATCTAGAGCCATCCTTTGTTCCTTAACCTGTCACATTACCACCTCCTCTTGCCTTGAATATCTCTTAATGTCTCTCAACATCTCTTAACCTCTCCTGCTTTCTATCCTATCACTGACCTTCCCTTTTGTTCTTTCATCCCCTCCCCCATTTCCCAGCCCCTAAACCTGCCTTAAAATCTATTCCATTTCCTGCTTTTTTCCAGTTCTGACGAAGGGTCTTCGACCTGAAACGTTAACTCTGTTTCTCTCTCCACGGATGCTGCCTGGCCTGCTGAGTTTTTCCAGCGTTTTCTGTGGTTATTTCGGATTCCCAGCATCCGCAGTATTTTGCTATTGTGTGGTTGACTGTTAACTGCCCTCTGACGCCACTCAGTTGTATCAAAGCGTTATCAATAATTCAAGAGTAGACCCACCACCACCTTCTCAGAGTAACCAGGGATGGGCAGTAAATGTCGGCCTTCCCAGCAATGCCCACAACTCCCAGAATGTATTTTTTAAAAAACTGCTGGGAGCCAGCTCACTGATGGCAGCCACTCAGAATCCAAATTAAGGCAAACCCAGTGTGAAAGCTGCTACAGTTTTGTGCAGGGACTAGCAGCATAGGAACAGGAGTCGACCATTCAGCCCCTCAAGCTTGTTCCGCCATTCAATTTGATCATGGCTGATGTGTATCTTAACCCCATCTACCCACCTTGGTTCCAGAACTATTAATATCCTTGCCGAACAAAAACCTTATTAATCTCAGTATTGAAATTTTTAATTGACCCCTAGCCTCAACAGCTTTTTGGGGAATAGAGTTCCAGATTTTCACTACTCTTTGTGTGAAGAAGTGCTTCCTGGCATCACCCCTGAACAGCCGAGCTCTAATTTTAAGGTTATGCTCCCTTGTTCTGGCATTGCTCACATATAGAAGCAGTTTGCACCAGTTTAGCTCAGATTCTGGCTAGTTCATATGGCTAATGGCCCCATTGTCTTATAGTTGACCTGCAGACTCTGTTGGATTACAGATCATTGCTCCCATGTTCACCAGAGTTAAGGGAAAGAGATGCTTTCATTTCACTCCCAATTTCCTCGCCTCCTGTTCCAAAGAGGCTGGCAGATGCTGAGGTTTTGTTTCATGATGAACCTCCATTACTTTGCCCGAATGGCCACTCTCCAATCTTGACTCTACACAGTGAGCGTTGACTGCTTTTTTGACTACGGAAGGAATCGCAAGCAAATGTCTGTCTGCGCGCAAGCACTATCGGGCACTTTCTAACAACTCTGTCGCCTTTAGTGGATGACTCGAGAGATAATGAGAGCAAGAGAAAGCAGGAAGAAGCGCTTGCAAATCTCACAGCCCAATGGGCAGAGCAAGAGAGAGAGAGAGAGAGACAGAGAAAAATGAGAGGAAGGAAGAATACATTAATGTCACTGGGGCCTCCCCTACGGCCTGCGTGCCAGGTGCAGCTTGCTCTTTTACTAGCCATCTATATGCAAGTGGACGCCTCAGATATGCAGCTCACGGCGGAAAATCTCACACCTGGGATTTGTCCAAGGTTGACATCTTTGACAACCAACCTCAGCTCAGCTGTTGTCAGGTCAGGCTGGTAACATCGAGATGTGATCTGTCATCCATTTTTGTCTGACTACTCCTCTGTGAGGTGCTTTAGGATGTTTCTCTTTGTTATAGACCCTATATAAACGTATGCCATTGTCATTTGACGCCACACACACAATTTGCTCCAGAAAGTAGAATCCTTTCACTTTATTAGTGCCCTGTTGGAAATTATTGAGTCTGGTCACGTCGCGATAATGTTTCTTCTTCACAGAGAATGGGGTTAAGGATTTTTATAGTTATTTTCATGCTGTTTGATGGGCTTTGATTAGAACTTGACTCTTTGATCAGAACCTATCTCTGTAATCTCCTCCAGCCCCACAACCCCCGAGATATCTGCGCTCCTCTAATTCTGGCCTCTTGAGCATCCCTGATTATAATCGCTCAATCAGCTGCCTAGGCCCTAAGCTCTGGAACTTCCTCCCTAAACCTCTCCGCCTCTCTTTCCTCATTTATGACGCTCCTTAAAACCTACCTCTTTGACCAAGCTTTCGGTCACCTGCCCTAATATCTCCTTATGTGGCTCGGTGTCAAATTTTGTCTGAAAACGCTCCTGAGAAGCGCCTTGGGACGTTTTACTACGTTGAAGGCGCTATATAAATACAAGTTGTTGTTGTTGAACCTGACTCCAAGGAACAGCTCATCGACGAGCACAGAATTTTAAAGTTTGGTGCTTTTCTGATGGAAATGAGTGGTCTCGGCCTAGTTTGGAGCCGGGCCTGCCCATGGCCGAATAATTGAAGAAATCATTCAGTGAATAAAACCTGGTGACTCCTCTGCCTGACCTGTGGGTGGGGTTACTAACCCTCCTGGACTGTGCTGTGAGTGACACCCAGGATAAAAATCATAGGGGCTTTAGAAAAAAATGGTGCGATTTTTTTTTAATCATCCTCTTTGAACACTTTTGTTTATTCGTTATAAAAATGTTCCAAGATGGGGAAAAAAAGGCTGATTGACGGGGCAGTTGGAGGTGGGAGGCCAGGCGACGAAATCCACAGGAATACATCCACGGCGGAAGGGTCGAGAACCAGAGGACACAAATTTAAGGTGATTGGCAGAAGAACCAAAGGCGACATGAGGGAAAAAAATGTTTACGCAGCGAGTGGTTAAGATCTGGAATGCACTGCCTGAGAGGGTGGTGGAGGCAGACTCAATCATGACTTTCAAAAAGGGAATTGGATAAGTACCTGAAGGAAAACATTTTTTGCAGGGCTACAGGGGAATGGACTAGCTGAAGTGCTCTTACGGAGAGCCGGCACGGGCTGAATGGCCTCCTTCTGTGCTGTAACCATTCTATGATTCCATGAACTAGAGTTGGGAACCTTACCTATGGGCTGCAGCCATTGGGTGACAGTGAATTTGGGCCTTCTCATAACTGATTCAGCTATCTCCACGTACTAACCTGGGCTTTTCTCTAAAAGTGAACTTAGTACGGATTGATTCCGCTGGTTACAGTTTTCCACTTCGTATAGGGCGAGCTATTTGGCTGGCTGCCCACTTCTCCAGGTTTAACTAGCCTTTGCCAGTAATAAAGTTTTCTGGCTTAGGAGTTTTGTCCCAGCAGGAAGCGAGAAGGCTGTTATTAACGGCTGGAATGCTTGTCCAATTACTCCCTTCTTAAAGGAGGAGAGGGGGGTTGGGGAGGCGGTAGGTGTGGGATGAGGTGCGAGGAGTCAGTGTGATAGGAGGATAAGAGGGTGGAGGGGGTGGCTTGTATGAGCCACTAACATTGGAGGCCTAGGCTAAGGGGCCACCCAGTGAAAGATAATCGGTTGGGGGAGAGGACAATGACTTGCTTGGTCTTATCTGTAATGCACTCAGGCAGTTTTTTGTATGTGCGAGGGAAATAAAGAATTGCAGTGCGTGCAAGTTTTGGCAGATCTCCTCTCTGCTGCGATGTGCATCGGGGCCTGTGTCTGACCTGTGAGGACTCGCCGCACTGACCCATGCGCCGTGACTGACCAGCCCCTGCCCCTGCCCCAGCCCCTGCCCCCTAACCAGCAGCTTCGTCCCACGTCGGCCTGCGAGTAGGGACGCAACGACTTGACTTCCCCCGCAGGCTTTGAAGCTTTCATGAGGAACCCGGGATCTGTAACTGCCTTCGCTCCCAGCGCAAGTCAAAATACCTCAGACATGAGCTATTGTGCAGGTGTCTTGGATTCTGTCGACAGGTAAGAATTTCTGAGGAGGAAATTTACAGACCACGCTCTCGCCCTCAGGTTCTAAGGGTGGGGGTGAAAGTGTGTGTGTGTGGGGGGGAGAGGAGAAGCTGGTCTATCTCAGCGCACAGAGGTCAGTATATTTTATTAGCCTGTAGCTGTTTGCTGGCAGGATCAGGCCGGGGTTTCAGACAGGGATCTTTTATTTTATATCAGCAGAAAGCAAGGGGGGGGGGCAGCTTTAATAAAGAGAGAATTAAAGTCAGGCTTCACTGAGCAGAAAGTGCCATGTGAGCCGGGTTGAATTTGATCCTCTAGCAGCAGATTACGAGGGGTTTTCAAAAGAAGAGGAGAGTGGAAGGGGTGGGAGGAACGGGAAGGCAGGAGAAAGCAATAAAGTGGCAGGATTGATTTAGGGGCGGAGGGATGGATATGACAAGTGCTTATCAGCCACGGGAGTAGGACGAGCTTAGCTTGGGAAAGGCTTGGGGCTCTTGGCAGTAGCAGAAGAGAGTCACTGCTCTCTCTCTCTCTCTCTGTGTGCTTTTTATTGTTTCGCCTGCCTTGTTTACAATGGTTTCCGTGATCTCCGAGCTGGATTCACTCGAGAGCTGGAAAGTTTTGAGGTAGGCTCGGAGTTTGTGTTTCGCAGCTGGTGATTATTGTTCGGAATGTTTCTTTCTGCGGCGCGTGTAAAAAAAAATTAGTTTGGTCGTTTCAATTCAGACACAAGCTACGGTTGAAGTCTCTCTCTCTCTCTATCTTCCCGTGTAGCGAGAGGCTTCTTTATTGATGTAATAAGATCCCCTGCAGACTCGGAGAGCCGTGAGGTTGGCTGGCATTCAGAAAAGCTCGAGGGAATGCTTTTCACGTTTATATAAAAAAAAAATGATTATTGCTCCAGGTTATTATTTTGAGAGCCTAACTTTAAATCAACGCGCGCAAACGGGGATTAAAAAGGCAAGTGGACAGGGTGGCTTTTCGGTAACTTTAGTTGGACTGACTCTCTGCTGGATTTGGACACATTTTCGCTTTGCCGAGCGGGGGAGGCAGGGCGGGCCATTCTTTCTCTTGTGATGAATGAAGATATTCAGTTGTTCACCTCCCTCCCTCCCCCCGCCGCCCTCTGCTCCTGAGGCTTTCTCTATCGGCTCTGCAGCTGTATCGAGTGCCAGCCAGAATTAGCATTGGGGAGGCAGATGGAAGGGAGAGAGAGGCCGGGCGGGGGGGCGGTGGTGTTGCAACAAAGAGCCGGCTTCTGCCTGAATTAAATTTATGGCCTTTTTTCTTTTGTTCTATGTTGAACGCTCGTGATTCTTTACCGTAGTGGGATATTTTTTCCCCCTCCCTCTGCTTGTCGAAAGTAGGGTGATTCTTGACTGCGCCGGTACCGTTTTAAGATTTAAAAAAAAAATTTTTAAAACACAAAACCAGCGGTAATTCTGTCCAGGCTTCCCACCTTGGGAATATGGGCTTTTTTTGGCACAGCTGTCAACAGCAGATAGATCCGAGGCGTGAGCTTTTCCAGCGCAAGTCATATACCAGAGGCAGGGGATTGAGGCTCCCAGTAAAGAAAGAGAGAGAGAGACCTGCATTTCTATAGCGCCTTTCACGACCACCGAACATCCCAGCGCGCTTTATAGCCAATGAAGTACTTTTTGAAGTGTAGTCACTGCTGTAATGTAGGAAGAATAAATGCATGAGAGCTGGTGGGCCAGGTTTTCGCCCGATTAATTCCCCCCCCCTGCCCCACACCAATGCTCCCTCTAAATACTGCGTGTGATAAAAGGCAGTTAGAAAGATTAACTGTAGTCGTCTGGCATTGTTCTCTGACTATATATGCTGTGCCCATATGTATTTCTTCACTTCACCTGACGAAGGAGCAGCCGCTCCGAAAGCTTGTGATTTCAAATAAAGCTGTTGGACTATAACCTGGTGGTGTGCGACTTCTCACTTAAATACTGCGTGTACGCGGCCTGCTTATTTAAATTTGTAGCGGGGCTGCGCGCACGCAGTATCTTCACCGGGACAGCTTGTGAGCAATGTTCCCTGCAGATTTTCTTTTCGGCCGCGTGGCCCCTTTAAGGGGGCCGCGTGGCCCAATCAAAATACCGCGCTTGCGCATTTTTTTTTCTGTTGGGGGGGGGGGGGAAAAACCGGCAAGCCAGCCGTGCGGAACCCCTGGAGCACCGCGCGGCCACGCAGCTTACAGGGGGCGTTGCTTGTGAGCGGCCTGCGCGAGACCTTCACCGATCGCTGCGCGCGTGCCCGCCCGTGAGGCTTACAGTGAACATTGACCCCCCTCCCACCCCCCAATTTTCTCTCCTCCCCTTCCCCTCACTCACTGGGGTACGGTATCACAGTTGACCTTTTGGAACCTTGCCCAAGCAGCCATCAACTTCGCGGACCCCGACTACTTTTTCCCCTTGCCTACGCAAGGGCCAGTCTCCGCACAGCAAGAACCCATCAACCGCCTCTGGAGATAAACGGACCAGTTAAACAGTTCCTAGTGGTGCTGGTTGAGGAAATGTTGACCAGGACACGGGGAGAACTCTCTCTTATTTTTCGAACGGTGCTGCGGGAGACATTCCGCGCCCATCTGAACACACAGTTTAGTTTAACATCTGATTCAAAAGATGGTGCCTTCGGCAATGCAGCACTCCCTCAGTGCTGCGTTGAAGCATCAATCCAGATTGTGAGTTCAAGTCCTGGAGTGGGGTTGAGCTTTCTGACTTTGAGGTGAAAGCGCTGCCACAATCCTAATGAATTTAACCCTGAGGTATTCCAATAGTTTGCTAGCACGGCCCAGCGTGATGTCATTCACATCACAAACGTGTGGTTTTTGCATCGCTTAAAGAAAGAAAAAAGAATATAGCGACTTTCAGGATGTTCCAAAACGCTTTAAAGCCAATGAAGTACTTTTTGAAGTGTAGTCACTGTTGTAATGTAGGAAACGCGGCAACCTCTTTGTGCACAGCAAGCTCCCACAAACAACAATGTGAAAATGGCCAGAAAATCTGTTTTAGTGATGTTGTTTGAGGGATAAATATTGGCCAAGGCACCGGGGGCGAACTCCTCTGCTCTTCTTCGAACTAGTGCCATGGGATCTTTTACGTCCACCTGAGAGCAGAGGGGGCCTCGATTTAACGTCTCATCAAAAAGACGGCAACTCCGACAGTGCCGCACTCCCTCAGCACTGCACTGAAGCGTCAGCCTAATGTTTCAATAACAAAATTGGGAAAAATCCAGTGACAACAATCACATTGGGGTTCTCTAGTCTTGTCGTTTCCCAAAGTTGAGACAATATTGCTTTATTCATTGCGGGCTGGTTGCTTTTTTTTAATCCCCCTTTACCTACCAACCCCCCCCCCCCCCTTTAATTTTCTCCTCTTCATTTCGCTTCAAGCTTTTTGTCACCTGACCTAATTTCTCCTTATGTGACTCGATGTCAAATTTTTTGTCTTATAACATTCCTGTGAAGCGCCGTGGGACATTTTACTACATTAAAGGCGCTATATAAATTGTGTTGTTGTTGTTGGAGCTGCACTCATCCAGGCTAGTGGTGAGTATTCCATCACACTCCTGACTTGTGCCTTGTAGATGGTGGAAAGGCTTTGTCGAGTCAGGTGGCTCCTTCACATTACGCTGCAGAGGAACTGAGAACCACCTCGTGACCAGCAAACCACACTTTTTTTTAAGCCCGCACCAGCTGTGTGGACTTTCCTCACAACAACAAAAACAACAACAACTTGCATTTATACAGCGCCTTTAACGTAGTAAAACATCCCAAGGTGCTTCACAGGAGCGATTATCAAACAAAATTTGACACCGAGCCACATAAGGGGATATTAGGACAGGTGACCAAAAGCTTGGTTGAAGAGGTAGGTTTCAAGGAGCGTCTTAAAGGAGGAATGAGAGGTGGAGAGGCGGAGAGGTTTAGGGAGGGAATTCCAGAGCTTAGGGCCGAGGCAACAGAAGGCACGGCCACCAATGTTGGAGCGATTTTTAAAATTTGAGATGTTCAAGAGGACAGAATTGGAGTTGCACAGATATCTCGGAGGGTTGTTGGGCTGGAGGAGATTACAGAGATAGGGAGGGGCGAGGCCATGGAGGGATTTGAACACAGGGATGAGAATTTTAAAATTGAGGTGTTGCTTAACTGACAGCCAATGTAGGTCAGCGAGCACAGGGGAACGGGATTTGGTGTGAGTTAGGTTACGGGCAGCAGAGTTTTGGATGAGCTGAAGTTTATGTAGGGTGGAAGATGGGACAGTGCTTGGTACCCAGAAATGGAGTCATAAGTTACGAGTTGCACTTCCTATTTCTCTCTCCTCCTTTAAGATACTTCTTAAAACCTACCTCTTTGACCCTCACCTGTCCTAATATCTCCTACGTAGCTCGGTTTCAAATTTTGTTTGATAACGTTCCCACTTTTCTCCATCAATGTCCTCCTTCTCCTGAAGGTATTGACTCTTTGGTGAGGTATATTTCCACAGATCCTCCATCCCCAGGTATCTCGCTCAAGTGCTCCTCATTCACACGTGAGAGTCAGCAGCAGAAGGCATCATGGCCACACCCGATCTTGCCCTCACCGAGCATCTACACTTTCTGGCAGACGTCACCGAACTAGCAATCATGAGCAGGAAGGAGCCCTGGCTGACATTCCTCTCTCCCAAACCCAATGGCGCAGAGACCAATGGTAGCTCCCCTACAGGGACCAGGGAATCAAACCTGGGATGTTCCTGCTTCGTATGGCTCACTGGCTGGCCTGACTGAACCATTCGGACAACCCTCAGGAACTATTATAGCTACAGTGGACACAAAGCTCACCAGACGTCTCCAGCACGGGACCATTTATAGCGTGGAGGGTGACCAGTGCCTCTCCTGCCCACTACACTTCTGTAACATCAGAAGCACCTTCAAAGTGCCTTTTGTGCCACACAAGCATCAAAAGAAACGTTTTGTTCCCCACAACTAAAACCTCGGCGTTCTGTTTATTATTATTAAAATGAAAATTAATTATATTAGCATAACAAATGTTAAGTGTGAATGGCAGTAAGGTTTCAGCCCTCGAGGTTTTTTAAAAAAAAACACAATACTAAACCTTTCTCACCCCAATTCTTAGTCACTGATTGAAATCCCTTAGAGGGAATCGCATTACAGGCAGCCGTTGATTTTGAATGGAAGTTGAAATTTAAATTATGTAAATCAAACATATTAACAACCCGAATGTATTAACAAAAACCTGTAATGTGATATCTTAGTTTATGCAGAAGAATATTTTATTCTTCACAGCAATATCATGAATTTCAATTAATCTGCACATGGGTTTGCCTGATTTTTTTAAATTAATATAATTCATTTATGGTGATGGCCATTTTGTCTATGGACCCAAGGCTGCCAGCTTTAAGCCCCTTCTTCCTCCACTTGCTAGGTATTATTGTTGAAGCTGTGTTCCTTTTTCAATTGTTTTCCCTTCGTCGTTCTTCCTATTTCTAGTCGCTCACGGCCACACACACGAGGCCCATCAGAAGACCCGCCCTACAGTGCCTAGTGGCATTGTGGGCAACTGCACTGTGTGGTGCCTGCTGAACCACGCGGGCTACCAAGATCCCAAACTTGTGCTCTGGTGCTTGCTGATCTCAGCAGTGGGACATAACAGTTAGACTCGGTGCCATTCGGTGGCTCCTGCTGCAATGTCCATGGGTTAGGTTTCGACTTGTCGGGTGGCCGACCGGTGCCAAATATTGCCAACTGAAGGCCCGGTCTATTTTGATGGTTGGTACGCATTGCCTTACAACCAGTGGGGTGCAGGCACAAAACGGGCGCTCCGCCATCAGGCTGGCGCGACATCGGACAACCCGGAGTACCTCTAAGTTCAAGAGAGTACGAGTCAAATTTATGCTACCTGTCTTCATAATTTAACCCTGTAAGCTCTGGTATCATTCTGGTGTATCTGCTCTGTCACCCTTCCAAGGCCAATATATCTTTCTTGGGGTCCGGCCCAAAACTGAATGCCGTACTCCAGATGGGCTCTGTGCAACTGCAGCACAACATCCTCACTTTTTTGAATTCCAGTCCTCTTGCGATAAAGGCCGACATTCCATTATCCTTTTTGATTCGTTTTTCTACCTGCGCGCCAGCTTTTTGTGATTTGTGTACATGGACACCCAAATCCCTTTGCTCTTCCACCGCTCCTAGTCTCTCGCCATTGAAAAGATATTCCAATTTGTCCTTCTCCGAACCAAAGTTTGATGACCTCAAGC
Organism: Squalus acanthias; assembly: GCA_030390025.1. Classification (NCBI taxonomy): domain Eukaryota; kingdom Metazoa; phylum Chordata; class Chondrichthyes; order Squaliformes; family Squalidae; genus Squalus; species Squalus acanthias. Next base: position 125,074,884 of record CM059434.1, read on the forward strand.
TCACTCCACATTGAACTCCATTTGCCATAGTTTTGCCCAATCACTTGATCTGCTTTACAATAAAACATTTCCAGCGACCAGTACGGTGACTGTAAACCTTAAGGCCTAGAAATGCTTCTCCGGCGGTGGTGCAAACCGGGCGGTATCAGATCGGCCCCCAGTTATACACAGCGCCTGATAATCACTTGCTTCATTGACTGCCCTGGGACTGAATATCAGACGTTGCGTATAACGGGCGGCCGATCTGATTCTGTTCGTTTTGCACCACCGACCGAGACGAATTTCTAGGCTGCAGTGTTCGGAGCAGGCTGTTCCTGTAATTGAGCCTGCATCAGAGTCCTCAAAACTGTGATGATGCCCTTTCAGTTAACTTTAGCTCACAGCTTCCTTATTTCATAAACATCTTCCCTTCCGTATTGTGTATTGTTTTAACTGAGTCTTGGCTCAGTGGCAGTACTCTGGCCTCTGAGTCATAAGATTGTGGCTTCAAGAGAATTGAGCACATAATCCAGGCTGACACTTCAGCGCAGTACTGAGGGAGCGCTGCACTGTCGGAGGTGCAGTCTTTCAGATGAGCCGTTGAACCGCGTCTGCGCTCTCAGGTGGGCGTAAAAGAATCATGACTTATTTGAAGAAGAGCAGGGGAGTTATCCCCGGTGTCCTGGCTAATATTTATCCCTCAATCAACATCAATTTGAAAAAAACAGATTATTCGGTCATTATTTCATTGTTGTTTGTGGGAGCTTGCTGTGTGCAGATTGGCTGCTGCGTTTCCTACATTACAACAGTGACTACACTGCAAAAAGTACTTCATTGGCTGTAAAGCATTTTGGGGTGTCCTGAGGTGAAATGTGCTATATAATTGCAAGTTCCTTCGTTTAACTGAGAACTTTCGAATCGCACTTAACAAAAAGCAATTTTAGATTAAACCTACAAGCCATGATTTTAACTCTGAGCGCGTTGGGGCGGGCTGGGTGCAGGATGGGAGGGAAAAATCTCCTCGGCATGAAGCCTGGACTATTTAAACTCTCGGGCCTTGTAATTAGTTAAGCTGTCTCCCGCCTGGGACTGGCGGGAATGACACCATGGCGGGATGGGATGGGGGGGGGGGGGGGGGGGCGGGGTTGGTGGAGTGTGAAGGAAACGATCCCCAGCAAGCTAAAGAAAAGCCTGGGGCACAGTAGGCGTCCGGTTTCCTTGTTGGGCCAGGAGCAGCACTGCTGCTCCTGCCTGGGCCACAAGGAGCCTTACCAAGAGTTTAAATATGATCACGGGGCGGGGGGGGGGGCTGGCTTCCTCTGCCCCGGTTCGGCTTTTGCTGACTGCTCTAAGACTTGGTGCCAATTGCGCATTTCAGAATAAAAATTGCACTGAGGTCTGAATTATGACGACAATCCCCAGCATTTCAATATTTGAGGCTCCCACCTCCCTGTGGCAGGCAGTCTCTCTGCCCCCAAAACCTAGACCTGGGAGTTAAAATCACAGGGGGGCGGGCAGGAACACAGCGGCTTCCGCCCATTCACGATTTTACAGCAGACACACTTTAAATCGGGGCTACAGTCTCTGTTGAAGCAAGATGAATACATCTTGCTTTAGTTCAGTTGGTAGTACGCTCAGCTCTGGGTCCGCATGGGTCTTGATGACATGTTCTAGGTTCATAATCCAGCCTGACACTCCAGTGTGGTACTGCTTGCTCAGAAGTGCCATCTATCCATCAGGCGAGACACCCAACCAAGTGTTTACTGCCTGTCCCCATGGCATTATTCAAAGGACAAAGAGTTCTCTTGGCTAACACTTCACCCTCCGTCAAATACCGCCCCAAAAAAAAAGGTTAATTCCTTATTTGTCCCATTGCTGTTTTGTGGAGATTGAGAGAAGTCTTGTTTGCTTACATAACGACATTCACTGCACTTCAAAACGGGGGAGAGATCAGCTCCATCCTGTCCACAGAAAGGAAGACTCTGAATTCAGCTGCAAGTTCTCTACACAGTGGATCTCTGAGCTGACCTGAGCTGTTGGAGAAAAGTTAAAGAAAGTTCGAGTGTGTGTCAACCTGATGTGAGCAGGCCAGCATTTCATTCAGGGAATGGTACCTGGAGAAAGCGGGGGATGGGAAATTAAAGAGTGAGAGAAAACCAGTTTGAAAATGAGGAACATCTAATAAGCAAATTTCTGTTTAGCTTAGTACTGTGTGTTCAGGAATCAGAGGGTTGGCGGCAGTTCCTGTAAGTGTGAGGTCCAGGGGGCGATTTTTAACCCTTCTCGCTCAGCAGAAACCTGGTGGGTGGGGCAGTTAAAATCACCCTGGTTCTTACCTGTCCAAAAGCCTGCATGATCGCAACATCTGCAATTTTAACCTGCTCTCCGGAGCAGGCAGCAGCTAGGACACGCGTCCGGAGCCAACAGGGTCCTTCTTTAGATAGGCATGTTGCGGCCCGATGACATCATTGAGATCCGACTGCAATTTTAACTCCGGCCTGAGCAGGGAATCCACCTGGAGTTAAAATCGGGGCCAGACCTATAACCTACCTTAGAAGTGCATACTTTGGGGATTAATAATTACCCTGTTTGCTGTAATCTGTTTACTGGATTTAATATAAACTAATGCTGTGGTGCTCATCTCATTAGAGAATGGCGTATATTAAATACAGACCAGGTTTTACAGATTACAGCACTAATATTTATTTCCAGTCAGTAATAGGGAACTTTTGTGCTCCATATGTATAAAAGTATAATGCAAAACACACATGATAAAATTCTGTAATGGGTCAATTACCCTTCATAATAACTTTGGCTGGAATATAAAACGGCTCTTTAGTTTTGAAAGACAAAGTGCATTTGGTTCCGTCTTAAATTTATAAATTTTCTTGAAACCGCTTATCATAATCATGCTGTAACCTTCAAGTAGGGACCTCAAAGTGAATGCTCATCTAAATCAATCACCACAGACTGAGACAAACTGCTTTACGGTTTGAAACTCTAGCTTTTAACTCTCAATTCTTTTTAATAATTTTTCAGAAGAAATTAATAACAACTTGCATTTATATAGCGCCTTTAACGTAGTAAAACATCCCAAGGCGCTGCATAGGAGTATATTAAGAGAAAAAATTTGACACCGAGCCATTAGGGCAGGTGACCAAAAGATTGGTCATAGAGGTTGGATTTAAGGAGCGTCTTAAAGGAGGAAAGAGAGGTAGCGAGGTGGAGAGGTTTAGGCAGGGAATTCCAGAGCTTGGGGCCCAGGCAACAGAAGGCACGGCTGCCAATGGTTGAGCGATTATAATCAGGGATGCTCAAGAGGGCAGAATTAGAGGAGCGCAGATATCTCGGCGGGGGGAAGGGGTTTGTGGGGCTGGAGGAGATTAGAGATAGAGAGGGGCGAGGCCATGGAGGGATTTGAAAACAAGGATGAGAATTTTGAAATTGCACTGCTTAACCGGGAGCCAATGTAGGTCAGAGAGCACAGGGGTGATGGGCGAATGGGACTTGGTGCGAGTTAGGACACGGGCAGCAGAGTTTTGGATGACCTCAAGTTTACATAGGATGGAATGTGGGAGGCCAGCCAGGAGTGCGTTGGAATAGTCAAGCCTAGAGGTAACAGGCATGGATGAGGGTTTCAGCAGCGGATGAGTTGAAGCAAGGGCGGAGACGGGCGATGTTACGGAGGTGGAAATAGGCGGTCTTAGTTATGCTGCGGATATGTGGTCAGAAGCTCATTTCATGGTCGAATATGACACCAAGATTGCAAACAGTCTGGTTCAGCCTCAGACAGATGTTCGGGAGAGGGATAGAGTCAGTGGCTAGGGAACGGAGTTTGTGGCGGGGACCGAAAACAATGGCTTCGGTCTTCCCAATATTTAATTGGAGAGAATTTTTGCTCATCCAGAACTGTATGTCGGACAAGCAGTCTGACAATTTAGACACTGGAGGGGTCGAGAAAAGAGGTAGTGAGGTAGAGCTGGGTGTCGTCTGCGTACATGTGGAAACTGACCCTGTGTTTTCGGATGATGTCGCCAAGGGGCGGCATGTAGATGAGAAATAGGAGGGGGCCAAGTATAGATCCTTGAGAGTTCCCAGAGGTAACGATATTACATTCAGACATACAACTGAGCATGCTACGTACAAATATAGGGACAACTATACAGCGCAAGTACTAAAGTCAAACCAACCGGCCAGAGCTTTACAATAACTTATCTACAGCACAGCAATTCTGATTTACAAGGCATTATCAATCAATAGGACGAGCCACTTTGGCCTTTTGATGAACAGACACTGTCTGCTCTTTGATTAAAGGTAAAATGAGCAATTTGTGACGGTAATTTGCATTGTCATTACAAGTCAACACAAAATGCTATATACTTAAGAAGTTATCATCGTCCTGCCTGGGCGGTGAATGATTTTGGGACCAGCCGCAAATGGCCTCCGCTGTCACCGGTAGCAACCGTGTTATGACGCCAGCTGGTGGTACTGAGGTGCCCGTGACGCCAGTTGTTCTTGGAGCGTGTCGGTCTTAATGAAACAATGAAAGGCGACAATAAAAAAGGGATTTGTTTCATTAAGAAGAATTGCTTTTTAGCAGCCGCCAAGTGCAGAGAACGTCGCAAGCAATCAGTGCAAGGAGGAGGCGCGGCTGAAGGAGATATCTAGAACAGGATTGAAGCGTGGATAGCCATCAACATCTCAGCATGTAGACAACATTCCATTATGGAAAGGAATGATCTCATCTGTAGCACAGTTTAAGTGTTTTATAATGACATTTCAAATCGTCCTACTCATGTACACTTGTATTTTAGGCCAAGAACGCTGGGAACTACTGTCGGTTTCTGCGACTGTAAATTTATTTTGTGCTTGCTTCTCATTGAAGTAAAACATCCTGAGAATTTCAGCGGAAACTCCTGGTGCCTCCTCCTGGGCTGGTCACGTCATACCTTCGTAGCTCCGGATTCTTGAGCTCTTGTTCCAATGTTTAACTTTATTTTCGCTGTAGATGCTCCACAGATGAGATGTCAACGATCAGCACCCTGGACTTGCTCCAGTGACTCAGCAGGTAAATGCACCGACCAGTGAGGTGCTGAGCCACGGAGAGCAGAGAGAGTCCTAGCTCACCTGAGTCGGGGTTGTGATGAGGACACCTATGGGGTAGAAATTCGCCTCGGGCGGTAGCGCTAGACGGGTGGTATCACATCGGAAGCCTGACGTAGGCCCGCTTGATATTCCGTTCTGTTGAAGGCACTGGAATTAAATCCGCCCATTTGGATTTCTACCCCTTTAACTGGCTTGAGTGGCCCCAGCCTCGCAGTTGGGTGGTGGGGAAGAATCATCCATGGTTCCAGGTCCAGTAAACCCTGCTGGAAAATGCACCAGCGTTGCTTAACAGAATATGTAACGTTCTTACTATTTAGCTCTGTTTGGTAACTTGCCATGGATGACATCTCCATGGTACCAGCAGCATGGGATCTATCATGTTCCATGGAGTATTTGATCATCTTTGTCCACATTTATCCACATAAACTTCTTAAATATGTTTTTTGAACCACAACTTCGAAGAAAGTAGCACCCCCCCTGTATTTTCTCTCAACTCCTCCCCCGCCTCTCCCATTAGGGTGAAGGAGTCCACCAAAGAGACATTGTCAATTCCACTGATTGATTGGTTGACCTTGAAAGGTTCAACAATAGGCCCCGAAGCCCTTCTCCCACTGCACCTGTCCGGCTTTGTAAATGTAATCATGGCATCAGAAATATTAAACAAGAGTCCCTTTTTAATTTTATTCTATTTCTTTGTGATATGGAGGCACTGTTAGTTATTACAGTCACTAAGGTTTTGAGTAAGCTTTCGTCATCAGCAAGCCAATGTCGGAACTTAGGCTGTGATCCCATCTCCGAACTCAGTGAAAGATGGCAACTCTCCCACTGATGGTCGCCAACACCTGGGGTGTTTAAGACAGTACAATGTAGTCACATGAGATCAGCGGAGGAAGCTAGCTGTGTAAATGATACTCATTGAGCTCCTGGCTGAGGGGTGGGTGAGCAGCACGTCAGAACACATGTGCTGCTAAACAGAATGAAGACGGTGATCTTGTAAAAGGAGCTTCGGTTCTGCTCTGAACCCAGTACCGCACGGGCAACAGCTACCCAGCCGAGACCAGAGGAACTGGGCTGAGAGCGTGTGCAAATCAGGAGTGTAGTTGAACTCGGGTCCTGCAGTATCCACTCTGTTTGAACTACCAGGCTGCCAGGGATAACATTCTTCGCAGTGCCATTGGGCGAAACACCAGGGATATGATGCAGATTTCTGCAAGCGGTTGGCTTTAGGGGACAAATCAACGTTGAGTAATGGAAAAGTTGATCCCGGTGGCAAAATAGGGAGGACGCAATCATCGGGCTGCTAGACAACAATTAATTCTTCCTCGTTTACCCCATTGCCTTATAAAGCACTTGAAGCGCCCTGTCCATGTACTCTGCCCTTATGTAGCACTTCCCTCCATCCCTCCTGCACCAGGCCGTCGGTTATCTCCCCCTAATTCACCACCTCCTACTGCTTGACGCCCATTTCTCTTCTGCGAAGCTCCTTGGGATGTTTATTATGTTAATGGCGTCGTTACTGACGGAGCAGGTGCACGGCCCAGCGACCGCACTCTGTACAGCTTACGGCGCATCTGCAGGAATTATCTGCAAATGTTTTAATTGAGGATGTAATCAGTGCAGCTCTGATTTTCTAAAAAAAAAGAACTGTAAAACAAACCGATTCCCGGTAGAGCCACATGAAAGGTTCTACCTTAAATGCTTGTAATTATACTAAAAACCACAGGAATGCAGAGTAGTAAATGGGGCTGGAAAATAAAGGTGTTTTAAAAATTGGAAACCATGGAAGTTTACAGCACAGAAGGAGGCCACTTGTCCCTTTGCATCCGTGCTGGCTCTTTCCTAAAGCAATCCAAAACTAATCCCACTGCCTTGCTGACCACCTGTAACCCTTATCTTCCTCTGCTTCAAATGTTTCTCTAATCATCCCTTGAAAGATACAATGGTCTCTGTGGCAAAACAATTCCTATTCTAACATTTCCACGTGGAAAGAAGTTTCTCCTAACCCAGCTCATTCTCTTAGCAACAATTTTAAATTAATTAACTCCTCATCATTGACTTCCCAACCAAAGGAAATAGCTTATCCCTCTTCACCTCACCAAAATCCTTCATCATGTAAATGCCTCTATTAAATCTCCACTAAGAGAATTCTGTGCTCCAGTGGAAATAGTCCCTGTATCTCAAGTCTCTCCACATAACTACAATTGCTCATCCCTGGTATCATTCTTGTGAATCTACGCTGTATGATCTCTATAGTTTTAATGTTCTTTCTATAATGGGATACCCAAAATCACACCGTGCTCTAACTGTGGCCCAACCATTGCCTTGTACAAATTTATCTTAACCTGTTCTCACGCTCAGAGCCAGATTAGGAATTCTTGGGGACCTGGGCACCGACAACATTAGGAGCCATCTGCAACCCCCTCACAACCCCCCTGATGCACTCAAACACGTGTAGTAAAATGCATGAAGTAATAGGCCCACATATCCCAATATACCACACTTGTATGTGCGTTAGGCCTCTTTTGTAAAATATATACTTGTACGGGTCCCGTGGGCCCATGCATTAATCCACTCATGCTCTATGCCCCTATTTACAAAATCCAAAATGCTATTGCCGAATTGCTTTTATCTACCGGCACTTGAAGTCAATGGAAATAAAAATCGGGAGAGATGGAAAACGGGCTGCCGACTCTTTATCATCCGTTTTACACTATCGCACAAAGTCAAGATCGACCCCAGTATCTTTCCATTGAAATGTATGCTCTCATTCCTTATTTTTCCCCTAATTTGCAGTACCTCACACTTTACTTTCAGTTCCATCTGTCTGCCCATTTTGCCAACATATCTTTAACCTCCTGAGGTGGTTTACGTTACTCCTCGCTGTTCGTCAAACCCCCTACATTTGTATCATCATAAAATTCAGTATCATGCTCCTTACACCCTTAGCTGCCCAAATTGTAAAAGTCCTTACAATTTTCCTTTTTTATATTATCTGCAAGTCTTTTCATCTTTTACAGCTCCTCATCATATTTTATATATTCCTCATCATTTTCAGCCTTAAAACAAAGAGTACAAATGAGGTGTAATGTCAGACTGGAGGAGGGGTGGAGGGGGAGACACGTCTCAATAAATCTACATCAATGAACTGGATAGCAAGAGATGTGGAGGCAGAGGACAAAGCAAGAGATTTGCAGGAGGATTTAGGTCAGTTATGCAACTGGGTAGACAAATGCGACATGAAATTTCAACATCGATGAATTTAAAATATTCAACATAGGTTGGGAGAAATGTGAGAAGTGGACAATAAATGAAATAAAAATATCGAAGAGGACCTGAGAGTAAGAATAGACTCGTGACTTTCAATGTGTAGATAATGTGGAAAGCAATTAACTATTAGGAATTATAGCCAGAACAGTGGAATATAAGCTTAGAGAACCTATTGCTTAGGTCACACTGTTTTGGTAGCCACTCCACAGAAAAAGATCTCCATGCTTGGTAAAGCCAATGACCTTGGAGGGAAGATAAAAGAAGCTTTGCAGTCTAGAAAGAAAGTGATTTAACGGTATAAGGTAAGGTAAACACAGTTTATTACTTTAAAAGTAAGGCAGGGAAGTTAATCTGAGGACATAAATAGAAATGAGTGAAAAATGAATTTGGAACAGAGACCAGATATTTTTTTAACTCCGACACATTTTTGGAATAATGCGGGAGGCAGGATAGCAGTAGAGACAAGAATATGGGAATTGTTTGAAATACAATTGGCTGCTGCCATAGGGTGTTAAGTCCTAGCAAGATAGGCTTAGGAGGACGACCCTTATGCTTGCTTTTCCTATGCTCTTATTCTAGATTGCTCCTCTTCTTAGGCAGTCCCTCGGAACCGAGGATGACTTGCTTCCACATTAAAAATGAGTTCGCAGGTGACTGAGTCCAATGCAGGACCTACAGTCTCTGTCACAGGTGGGGCAGACGGTGGTTGAAGGGGCGGATTACTAGTACAACTATGGCATGATTTAATTTCAAATGCTTATAGAACTAGGGAGGTCCCACATTTCAGTGGAATTATAGGGGTTATTTTTACGAGTTTGCGCTCCCGATCAGAACCTCACCCATCAGGTGCGCATCTCAAGAATTCAGACCCTAATGGAGTGTGTGCGCTGGTAATATTATTCCTCATACCCCAACTCAAGTCATCCTTTTCAGAAGAGGAGGGAAGTGCATTGTGGGCAGGTGGAGTAAAATGACAGTCGCAACTTTCAAGATAGAAATCTTTTAATAAACACAAACATTTTTTCATATTGTATCAGAATGAGTCAAAACAGCTGCAAATTCTTTGGACTATTACGCTTGTCAGTTTCAGATCCGTTTCATAACCTTCCAAAACTAAAGAACCAGCAACGAGCTCATTAAGAAATGATTACTTCAATAAAAGGTAATGGGATAAAATAATATGATAGAAGAGATAGCGGTGCAGAGTAATGAAGGGTTTAACTACAGGCTCACAGCGCAGCAAAGGGGACATTAACTTAACTTAGATATGGGTATGATAGTGTAGGGATTATGGGAGAGGACTAACGACCCAGAGGCTGAGTTTCAATCCCACCCTGTTAAACTGCGAAATGAAATTTAATACATTTGGTAATTTGTTGGTTAGCACCAGGACACATTATCACGAAAGCCCAGGTTACTTGTAAAAGTCCAATTGGTTCACGAATGTGCTTCAGGGAAGATAGAACTTGCATTTCTATAGCGCCTTTCACAACCTCAGGATGTCCCAAAGCACTTTACAGCCAATGAAGTACTTTTTGAAGTGTATTCACTGTTGTAATGTAGGAAATGAAGCAGCCAATTTGCGCACAGCAAGGTCCCACAAGCAGCAATGAGGTAATGACCAGATAATCTCTTTTACTGATGTTGGTTGAGGGATAAATATTGGCCAGGACACTGAAGTGACCTCCCCTGCTCTTCACTGAATCATACCAAAGAATCTTTTACGTCTACCTGAGAGGGCAGACGGGGCCTCGGTTTAAATTCTTGTCTCATCCAAAAGACGGCACCTCCAACAGTGCAGCACTCCCTCAGTAGTGCACTGAAGCGTCAGCCTAGATCATGTGCTTCAGTCTCTGGAGTGGGACTTGAACCCAAAACCTTCGGACTCAGAAACAAGTTTGCCAACGAAGCCAGGGCTGACAGCAGGCTGAAAGGACTCTGCTGTCCCTATTGGTCTGGCCTAAAGCGGTCCTAGTCCAAACCATGCTGTTGACTCTTCACGCCCTCTGTGGGCAAGGCACCCAGCTGTACCAACAGTTGATCAGGGCAACTGGGGCTGGGTAATAAATACAGCCCTGCCAGTGTCACCCACATTGCAAGAACAGAAGTATATATTTTGTAAACTTACCGGGGGTGAAATTGGTCTACGCCAGTAGCGCAAAACAAGCTCATACGAATCGGCAGCCCGCTTTACACCAAAAATGTTTTGTGTTTCTGAGTCTCAAACGCTACAGTAGTAAGGAGAAGGCAGGAAATATACCCATTTGATTTGAACCTGTACTCCAGATGCAGTGTGATCGTACGTGGTGAGGGCTGATCAGATGATTGCATAGCCGAAGGTTTAATCAAGTTACAATGTACAGAGTGTCAGCTTGGCTCCGTTGGTCACACTTTCACTACTGATTCTGAAGGCTGTGGGTTCAAGCCCTGCTCCTGCTAGACTGAAAGAGTGCTGCATCGTCAGAGGCGACATGCTTCAGATGGGATGTTCAACCAAAGTCCTATCTGAATTGCCAGGTAAACATATGGCCCTATTCAAAGAATAGGGAATAGCCCATGTATTCTGACCCCCAATGCTATCAATTCATGAGGAACTCTACTTTCAGTGTGGAATGGCTCAGGAGGACACCATTACTATTGGCAACATTGGCTGAATACAAGGTAAAGATTCAACTGTCCGCTCCGTATGCCGGTAAACCCACATATTAACAATGCAAAACAATCAGATTCATTTCTGGTTTCAGAGGGAAAGGACAGATTGCATTTTGCAATGATCTTTGGCAAAGATAATCCTGCAGCATCATCCCAGCTTATGTTACTGAGAGAATGATAGTCATCATTAAGTGCAGACAGGATTGGGCGTACCCATCCATAGAGATGTTTCTCGTATATGCATCTAGTATAGTATTCCCCAAACCTATAAACTTTAATAGTCCCAATGACCGTTAATGGATTTGTTTCAATTACAACTCCATATCTCAAAGTAAATATCCAGCTATGAGGTTGGATATACCAAATCCATCTGGTCCTGCACTGTTGAGCACGTCTCTAACTCCACGAGCAAAGGTTGCTCATCTCATTGCTGTTGGTATTCTGCTGGTTGCAAAACCTCCATTGTGTTTGTCCACATAACAAGTCTTCCAAGGTAAAAGGAACAGTTGGGACTGTGAATTAAACCAGCTTCTAAAGTGAGATTAATGTATAAAAGAAAATGATGATTGATCAGGGTAAATAATTTATCTGGTAATTATATGGTATCTGCTGGGACATATAGTAGATCAAGCATGACGCTCATAAATCATTGAGTTGACTCATTGTGTTACAAGAACTGATGTGGAGTTAGGAATTGATGTGCAGAGGTCACAAACTCTTTGTGCAGGCACACAGTTCCAGCTGATGTGACACGTGATTGTCCCGTCTTAAAGGTTCCATGCCCTACTGGAGCATCAGTGTGACCTTTTCAAGGTCCATTAATGAAGTCTTGCTTAACATTCATTCTCCCAATTGTAAATAGGAGTACTGCAACATGTTCTGCTTTGGCCCAAGGTACCCCACAAATTATTTTTTTTCTTCATTTTTTTCCAGCATTTTCTTTCTCTTAAAGTACTTGACTCCTTACTGGGATATAGTTGTGTAAGTACTGGATAGCCTCTGGTGGCAGTGATTCACTTAAGAACCAAAACAGTGAGATTTTACGTATAGGGGGTAGGGGGCCTGAAATCAAGCCAAGCCAATCCTCAACTGACACCGATGTGTGCGCACTGTCCAACCAGAGTCAGTGGTGTAAGGGGGAGACCCTCATACACAAGGTTTAAATCATGGTGCCTGTGAAGCTTATTTTTAAGATATTTGTGACCCATTTCAGTAAAATGGCGTGTGAAAATCGTCATACTTTGTCCATTTGAACTATGAAAAGCACCCAGCATTACATATATAGGCTTTGTCCCTCCAAACCTGGGTTATTACATAGGATTGCATATAGGATTACATAGGATATATGGCACAGAAACAGGCCATTTGGCTCAACCAGTCTATGCCGGTGTTTATGCTACACCCGAGCCTCCTCCTGTTTTTCCACATAAGAGCATAAGAAATAAGAGCAGCAGTAGACCATACGGCCCCTCGAGCCTGCTCTGCCATTCAATATCATGGCTGATCATCGACCTCAACTCAACTTTCAGCCCGATTTCCATATCCCTTGATTCTACTAGAGTCCCAAAATCTACCTATCTCAGCCTTGAATATACTCAAAGACTCAGCATCCACAGCCCTCTTAGGCAGAGAATTCCAAAGATTCACAACCCTCGGAGTGAAGAAATTCCTCCTCATCTCGGTCTTAAATGGCTGACCCCTTAACCTGAGACTATGCCCCCTAGTTCTAGACGCTCCAGCCAGGGGAAACAACCTCTCAGCATCTACCCTGTCAATCCCCTTCAGAACCTTGTATGTTTCAATGAGATCACCCCTCATTCTTCTAAACTGCAGAGAGTATAGGCCTATTCTACACAATCTCTCATCATAGGACAGCCATCTCAGCCCAGGAATCAATCTAGTGAAGCTTCATTGCACCGCCTCCAAGACAAGTATATCCCTCCTTAGATAAGGAGACCAAAACTGTGCACAATACCAAGGCCCTGTACAAATGTAGCAAAACTTCCTTACTCTTCTACTCCAACCCCCTTGCAATAAAGGCCAACATGCCATTTGCCTTACTTATTGCTTGCTGTACCTGCATGCTAGCTTTCTGTGTTTCATGCACGAGGACACCCTAAATCTCTCTGAACACCAACATTTAAAAGTTTCTCATCATTTAAAAAAATTCTGTATTTCTATTCTTCCTACCAAAGTGAATAATCTCTCATTTCCCTACATTATACTCCATCTGCCAGCTTACTGCCCACTTACTTAGTCTATCTAAATCCCTTTGCATACTCTTTGTGTTCTCCTCACAGCTTACTGTTCCACCTAGCTTTGTATCATCAGCAAACTTGGATACATTACATTCGGTCCCTTCATTTAGGTCATTAATATAGATTGTAAATAGCTGAGGCCCCAGCACTGATCCTTGCGGCACCCCACTAATTACAGCCTGCCAACCTGAAAAAGACCCGTTTATCCCTACTCTGTTTTCTGTCCATTAACCAATCCTCTCTCCATGCTACTATATTACCCCTAACCCCAGGAGCCCTAAGAACATAAGAACATAAGAAATAGGAGCAGGAGTAGGCCAATCGGCCCCTCGAGCCTGCTCCGCCATTCAATAAGATCATGGCTGATCTGATCCTAACCGCCAATCTACTATCTATCACAGAACCATCTCCTGCATCTAACAGAATTGCACACACGAAATAGGAGCAGAATCAGGCTACACAGTCCCTGGGCCCGCTCCACTACCCACAGGGCCATGACCGATCCGAACCTAGACTCCTGTCCAAATTCCTGCCCGCTCCCCGTAACCCTTAATGCCCTTTACTTCTAGGAAACTGTCTATTTCTGTTTTAAATTTAATTAATGTTGTAGCTTCTACAGCTTTTTGTGGCAGCATATTCCATGGACCTACCACCCTCTGAGTGAAGTAGTTCCTCCTCATCTCAGTTTTGAAAGAGCAGCCCCTTATTCTAAGACTATGTCCCCTAGTTCTCGTCTCACCCGTCATCGGGAACATCCTCCCCGCATCCACCCGATCCAACCCCTTCACAATCTTATATGTTTCAATAAGATCGCCTCTCATTCTTCTGAACTCCAATGAGTAGAGTCCCAATCTACCCAACCTCTCCTCATATGACCACCCCCTCATCCCCGGGATTAACCGAGTGAACCTTTTTTGCACTGCCTCGAGAGCAAGGATGTCTTTCCTTAAGTAAGGACACCAAAACTGTATGCAGTATTCCAGGTGCGGTCTCACCAATACCTTGTACAACTGAAGCAATATCTCCCTATTTTTATATTCTATCCCCCTAGCAATGAAAGCCAACATTCCATTTGCCTTCTTAATCACTTGCTGCACCTGCATACTAACCTTTTGAGTTTCGTGCACCAGGACCCCCAGATCCCTTTGCACTTCAGTACTCTCCAGTTTCTTGCCATTAAGATAATAAATTGCTCTAGGATTTTTCCTGCCAAAGTGCATCACCTCACACTTTCCAGTGTTGTATTCCATCTGCCAAATCTCTGCCCACTTACTTAGCCTGTCTATGTCCCCTTGCAGGTTTTTTATGTCCTCCTCACTCACTACTTTCCCTCCCATCTTTGTATCATCTGCAAATTTTGATATGTTACACTTGGTCCCTTCCTCCAAATCGTTAATATAGATTGTGAAGAGTTGGGGACCCAGCACTGACCCCTGTGGAACACCACTAGTTACTGATTGCCAGTCTGAGAATGAACCATTTATCCCAACTCTTTGCTTTCTGTTAGATAGCCAATCCTCTATCCATGCCAGAATATTACCCCCAATCCCGTGATTTTTTACCTTAAGCAATAATCTTTTGTGTGGCACCTTGTCAAATGCCTTTTGGAAGTCTAAATACACTACGTCCACTGGTTCCCCTTTATCCACTCTATATGTTACTTCCTCAAAGAACTCCAGCAAATTTGTCAAACATGACTTCCCCTTCGTAAAACCATGCTGACTTTGTCCTATTAAATTATGATTATCCAAATGTCCTGTTACTGTTTCCTTAATAATGGACTCCAAAATTTTACCTACCACAGATGTTAGGCTAACCGGTCTATAGTTACCAGCCTTCTGTCTACTGCCCTTTTTAAATAAGGGTGTTACATTAGCAGTTTTCCAGTCTGCCGGGACCTTAGCGGAATCCAGGGAGTTTTGAAAAATTATTACCAATGCATCTACAATCCCTACCGCCACTTCCTTCAAGACTCTAGGATGTAAGCCATCAGGTCCAGCCCTTATCTTGTGTAGTAACCTTTTTATGTGGCATTTTATTGAATGCCTTTTGGAAATCCAAATATACTACATCTACTGGTTCCCCTTTATCTACCCTGCTAGTTACATCCTCAAAAACTCTAATAAATTTGTCAAACACAATTTCTCTTTCATAAAACCATGTTGATTCTGCCTAATCATGTTATGATTTTCTAAGTGCCCTGATACCACATCCTTAACAATGGATTCCATCATTTTCCTGACAACTGATGTCAGGCTAACTGACCTGTAGTTCCCTGTTTTCTCTCTTCCCTCCTTTCCATTTATTACCTTCCAATCTGCTGGGATTGTTCTAGAATCTAGGGAATTTTGGAAGATCAAAACCAATGCATCCATTATCTCTGCAGCCACCTCTTTTAGAACCCTAGGATGTAGGCCGTCAGGTCCAGGGGATTTATCTGCTTTTAGTCCCATTAGTTTCTCTAGTACTTTTTCTCTACTTATATTAATTACGTTAAGCTCCTCACTCTCATTGGACCCTTGGCTCCCCACCATTTTTGGTATGCTTTTGGTATCTTCTAATGTGAAGACGGATACAAAATATTTGTTTAACATTTCTGCCATTTGCTTATTCCCCATAATAATTTCTCCTGTCTCAGCCTCTAAGGGACTAATGTTTACTTTTGCTACTCTCTTCCTTTTTACATACTTGTAGAAGCTCTTACAATGTGTTTTTATATTTCTTGCTAGTTTTCTCTCATGCTATTTTTTCCCTTTTTATCAATTTTTTTGGTCATCCTTTGCTGGTTTCTGAAACTCTCCCAATCCTTAGGCTTATTACTATTCTTTGCAACATTATAAGCTTCTTCTTTCAATCTAATGCTATCCTTAACTTCTTTAGTAAGCCACGGATGGATCACTTTTCCCGTGGAGTTTTTGTTAATGGAATGTATTTTTGTTGAGAATTATGAAATATTTCTTTAAATGCTAGCCACTGCTTATCTACCGTCATACCTTTTAATCTATTTTTCCAATCTACCTTAGCCAACTCGCCCTTCATACCTATGTAATTGGCTTTATTTAAGTTTAAGACGCTAGTTTTGGACCTAGGCAAATCACTCTCTCAAACTTAATGTGAAATTCTCTCATATCACTCTGCCCTAGAGGATTCTTTACTATGAGATTGCTAATTAACCCTGTCTCATTACACAATACAAGATCTAAAATAGCCTGTTCCCTGGTTGGTTCCATGATGTATTGTTCTAGGAAACTGTCCCAAATGCATTCCATGAACTCGTCCTCCAGACTACCTTTGCCAATTTGATTTGTCCAGTCTATATGAAGATTAAAGTCCCCCATGATTATTACATTACCTTTGTTACAAGCTCCTACTATTTCTCGATTAATATTCTGTCCAATGGTATAGCTACTGTCAGGGGCCGATAAACTACTCCCACTACTGTTTTCTGCCCCTTGTTATTTCTCATCTCCACCCAAACTGATTCTACTTCCTGATCTTCTGAGTCGAGATCCTTTCCCTCTACTGTCCTTATGTCATCCTTTATTATCAGGGCTACTCCCCCTCCTTTTCCATTCTGCCTGTCTTTTCGAAACGTCAAGTACCCTGGAACATTTAGTTCCCAACCTTGGTCACCTTGCAACCACGGTACTGCAATGGCTATTAGATCAAACCCATTTATCTCTATTTGTGCCACTAGTTCATCTATCTTGTTACGAATGCTTCATGCATTCAGATAAAGAGCCTTCAATTTAAATTTTTACCATTATTCCCTGCTTTGACATTATTCTTTGCTGCACTGCTACCATTAAACTTTCTGTCTCTTCCTGTCACACTCTGCTTATTTTTACCCAAATCGCTACACTGCTCTATTGCTTTGACCTTTCTCTTTAGATTTCTAAATTTCCCCTCACCTGACCCCTCCCCCGCTTTTTTTAGCTTAAAGCCCTAGTTATTCGATTCGCCAGGACGCTGGTCCCAGCCCGGTTTAAGTGGAGCCCATCCTGACAGAACAGCTCCCTCTTTCCCCAGTACTGGTGCCAGTACCCCATGAATTGAAACCCCTTTTTCCCCACACCATTCTTTGAGCCATGCATTTAACTCTCTGATCTGCTTGACCCTATGCCAATTTGCATATGGCTCAGGTAGTAATCCGGAGATTATTACCCTTGAGGTTTTGCTTATTAATTTAGACCCTAGCTCCTCAAACTTCCTCAACAGAACCTTATTCCTAGTTCTATCTATGTCGTTGGTTCCTACATGGACCACGACAACTGGATCCTCCCCCTCCCACTCCATGTTCTTCTCCAGTCACGAGGAGATATCCTTAACCCTGGCAGACAACACAGCCTTCGGGACTTTCTTTCGTGGCTGCAAAGAACAGTATCTATCCCCCTGATTATACTGTCCCCTACCACATTCCTTCCTTCTCCCCACACTTGGATGGCCTCCTGTACCACGGTGACGTGGTCAGTTTGCCCATCCTCCTTGCAGTCCTTTTCCTCATCAATACAGGTAGCTGTAAACAGCCACTTATCAATGGTTTTTTTCTCAGCTTTTTGGATTTGACAGGTCGCCCACCGGTTTTCTGCTGTGCCTAGACCTCGTCTGTGAAGCTGAGGTGGGAGGTCAGTGGCCATTGAATCAGCTGATGAGTTGACAGCTTCAAATGTCAAGTCAAAACTCCCAACTGATTGAGAAATGTTCCCTTAACCACTAGCTTCTCTAAACTGCATTTCTACTACAGATTCACCATGCTGCAAGTCTTTACACAAATCTCCATCCAGTCTGACCTCATTACCTCTCCCACCATTGACAGATCGCTTCTGTCATCTCTACTTCACTTGCCATCTATTCCATCAGCATTGGTGCCCTTGAAACTCTCTCACCTTGGTCCTCAGAATCCCACCACGATCAGCCCCAACACCAGCAGCACCAGGCACACCAGCAGCACCAACAACAACACCAACCTTCTCCGCAATCAGCTGGTGCTGCACAGAACAGAGGGCATCAGCACCCGACCACATTGCTGCCTGGGAGGCCAAGGATGGCCTCACCATGGCCAGATTTACTTCACTTGATGCTGTACACCCTGGCTGCCACATGATGCGCCAGGTTGGCACCACCTCACACCAACACCATAAAGCATCCCTACAATGCCCAAGCCATTCCTTTCACACTCATGACCATTGCGGGGGGGTACCGTTATGTCTCACCATTCACTGCAACTCACTAAGCCACTTCCAAAGGTGCACACAAATCTGTCCAAGAACGTAAAATGTTGACAATAAAGGTTTCAATGTTTGACACCACAATAACAGAAACTTTACATAAACATTGCATAAAACACCCAAGTGCCTACCCTTGTGTGTTAGTTGGTATGATTGGACTAGGATGAGGGTGAGTGTGAGAGGTGGCTAGTGAGATGGGGAAGTGATAATGTAGATAGAGAGGGATGGGTGGAGGTGCAAGGTAAGTTGGTGTGAGTAAGGATGTGCAGGAGTAGGGTAGGGAAGGCAGAGTGATGGGGATGTGATGAGAGGCACAGCAGGATGAGGTTGAGTGACTTTGTACTAACGTTTCGTGATCTACTGAGATTGATTAAATGTTTGTGATGCTGCACCTAGGTCCTCCTGACCACATCTCTGCTTGTGCCCTCCTCTGCAATGTGCAACCAGGCTGCGTTGATCTCCTGGGGAGGTCTCTTCCACCCATGGGAAGGGAAGAGGACCTCCGTGTGCTGTGACTCCCTCCACAAGCATATGGAGGGAGTCATGGGAGAGCCTGGGTGCAGCCGTGCACCTCTGTGCAGTGATTACCAGTGTTTGCAGCACCTCAGTGCTGTAAAACACTGACAACACAAATGTCAAAATAAAGTTGGCCATGGTCCCTTAAAGGAAACCGGCTGATGACGTGTCATGAATGACGTCACCAGACCCGCTTCCTCTAATTGGCCGGGAAACGCGCTGGGCGAGCTTTACAAGCCCAATCAGGGGAAATTCATTTCATAGTGCGGGCTAGAGCCAGCAGCGGGGTTAGGACCGGCCACCAACATCGCCCGCCACGGACCCGCCGAGGTTTGTAAAATCCAGCCAAACGTTTCAGGTCGATGACCTTTCATGTTCTGTTTTTATTTTCAGATTTCCTGCACTTGCTGTATTTTGCTTTTGTTAAAAAAAAAAAATTAGGAGCATCATTATCGGCGTGAATTTCAACGGTTAGCCAGCCTTGCCCATTCCTGGGACTCATTTTTGTATGTTCTCACCCGTAGCACAATCTAAGCATGTTATCTGAAGAATGAGCTTGCTTTTGCATCAGCATGGCACTCCCACTTACTCCCACTACTGCCATGTGTTGAGGATGTGTCGCACAGACTGTCGGTAACACAGTTTGACATAAATAAAAGGCATTCTCCGCGTGACCCGCAGCCCCGGGACAGAGGCAACCGTCCCCTGGAAACCTCTCTCAACTTGTTTGAAATGTAAATTTTTTTTTTCCTGTTGTGCTAATACAGGTACAAAGGAAACAGCACATATTGACAGGCTATGTGTCTGTCACCTTTTAAATGATTTAGTGCAATGAAAATTTAATGCCTCGTCAGCCCCTCGGGTACAAGCCGGTGCGGGTGCCATGTCGGGAAGATGGAACAACGTGTAGAAATTCAACCTTGGCAAAGAAAGAAAACCATGCAGATGATTCTTGTGCCCTGTAACCACAGTATTTCTGAAACCTGTGTGTGTGTGGACAGGGTGCTGGTTGATTTGCCCGTATGCTGAGCTCTACTAAACAATGTTGGCAGGTGAACAGGACAACAGGCAATTCGCAAGGTAAATTTGGAAGGAGAAAGACTTTCGGGCGTTATTCAATACCAACAGCATCTATTTGTTTCTTCAATCAGACAACAACAACTTGTATTCATACAGCGCCTTTAACGTAGTAAAACGTCCCAAGGCGCTTCACAAGGAGCGTTATCAAGCAAAATTTGACACCGAGCCACATAAGGAGATATTAGGACAGGTGCTTGGTCAAAGAGGTAGGCATTAAAGAGCATCTTAAAGGAGGAGAGAGAGTTAAAGAGTTGGAGAGGTTTAGGGAGGGAATTCCAGAGCTTAGGGCAGCTGAAGGCACGCCGCCAATGGTAAAGTGATTAAAATCGGGGATGCTAAAGAGGCCAGAATTAGAGGAGCAGAGAGATCTCGGAGGGGTTGTGGGGCTGGAGGAGGTTAGAGATAGGGAGGGGCAAGGTCATGGAGGGATTTGAATAGAAGAATGAGAATTTTAAAATCGAGGCATTGCTTAACCGGGAGCCAATGTAGGTCAGCGAGCACGGGTGATGGGCAATGTTCCCGTTTAGTTGCGTGGCCACACAGCTGTCTGAAGCTCCCGCGCAGGGCGCCGGCCGGTTTCTCAATGGAAAAAAACACGCATGCGCGGAAGTTTGAATGGGTCACACAGCCCCTTAAAGGGATCGCGCACCAAAAAAAAATTAGAGGGAACATTGTTGATGGGTGAACGGGACTTGGTGCGCGTTAGGACACGGGCAGCAGAGTTTTGGATGATCTCAAATTTACAGAGGGTAGAAAATGGGAGACTGGCCAGGAGTGCCTTGGAATAGTCAAGTCTGGAGGTAACAAAGGCATGGATGAGGGTTTCAGCAGCAGATGGGCTGAGGCAGGGGCAGTGTCGGGCGATGTCAGAGAGCAAATTATTATCTTAATGGCGAGAAACTGGAAAGTACTGCAGTACAAAGGGATCTGGGGGTCCTAGTGCAAGAAAATCAAAAAGTTAGTATGCAGGTGCAGCAGGTGATCAAGAAGGCCAACGGAATGTTGGCTTTTATTGCTAGGGGGATAGATTATAAAAACAGGGAGGTATTGCTGCAGTTATATAAGGTATTGGTGAGACCGCACCTGGAATACTGCATACAGTTTTGGTGTCCATACTTAAGAAAAGACATACTTGCTCTCGAGGCAGTAAAAAAAAATGGGTGAAACTAGAACTTGGGGGCATAATCTTAGAATAAGGGGCTGCTCTTTCAAAACTGAGATGAGGAGAAACTTCTTCACTCAGGGTAGTAGGTCTGTGGAATTTGCTGCCCCAGGAAGCTACATCATTAAATAAATTTAAAACAGAAATAGACAGTTTCCTAGAGGTAAAGGGAATTAGGGGTTACGGTGAGCGGGCAGGAAATTGGACATGAGGCTGAGTTCGGATCGGTCAGGGCCCTGTGGGTGGCGGAGCGGGCCCACGGGCTGAGTGGCCGGGTCCTGCTCCTACTTCTTGTGTTCTTCAGATTTGAGGTTCGGATCAGATCAGCCATGATCTTATTGAATGGCGGAGCAGGCTCGAGGGGCCGATTGGCCTACTCCTGCTCCTATTTCTTATGTTACGGAGGTGGAAATAGGCGGTCTTAGTGATGGCGAGGATATGTGGTCGGATGCTTATCTCGGGGTCAATTATGACATCAAATTGCAAACAGTGTGGTTCAACCTCAGACAGATGTTAGGGAGAGGGATGGAGTCAGTGGCTAGGGAATGGAGTTTGTGGCAGGATCCGAAAACAATGGCTCTGGTCTTCCCAATATTTAGTTGGAGGAAATTTCTGCTCCATCCAGTATTGGATGTCGGACAAGTAGTCTGGCAATTTAGAGACAATGGAGGGGTCAACAGAGATGGTGGTGAGGTAGAGCTGCGTGTCATCAGTGTACTTCTGGAAACTGATGCTGTGTTTTCGGATGATGTTGCTGAGGGGCAGCACGTAGATGAGAAACCGGAGAGGGCCAAGGCCTCTACCACCCTTCATGGCAATCCATTCCAAATGTTCGGTCGCACTGTGCAACCCATTCCAGCTGTTGGGTCACCTGATGTAAACCATGGCTCAGTGGGTAGCACTCTTGCCTCTGAGTCAGAAGGTTCTGGGTTCAAAACCCACTCCAGAGACTTGAGCACAAAAGTCTAGGCTGACACTCCAGTGCAGTGCTGAGGGAGTGCTGCACTGTCGGAGGTGCCGTCTTTTGGATGAGACGTTAAACCGAGACCCCGTCTGCTCTCTCGGGTGGACGTAAAAGATCCCGTGGCACTATTTCAAAGAAGAGCAGGGGAGTTGTCCCCGGTGTCCTGGCCAATATCTATCCCTCAATCAACATCAGTAAAACAGATTATCTGGTCATTGTCACATTGCTATTTGTGGGAGCTTGCTGTGAGCAAATGGCTGCCACATTTCTACATTACAACAGTGACTACACTTTAAAAGTACTTCATTGGCTGTAAAGCACTTTGGAATGTCCTGAGGTCACGAAAGGCGCTATAGAAATGCAAGTGTTTCGTTTTAACCCATTCTGGCTGTTGATCATCCACTTGTTCACAAAGTAGGGAGTGAGGATCAGTCGGTGGGAAAATCATTCCTCCCCTCTCCCCCAGAGCCATGCCCTTCCTTGTAGTGAAGGAGGGTGTCAACTGCTTGCTTTCTTGCCCAAGGATAGCTGACCCTTCAGTCCAACAACTGAGGGATTGCTGCATTGTTGGAGGTGCCATCTATTGGATATTAAGTTAAACCAAGACACTCTCTGCTGTTCAGTTGGATGTAAAAGATCCCATTCCACTACTTAAAAGATGAGCAATGAGTTCACCAGATATCCTGGCTAACATTGCCTCCTCTACCAACACCACCGGAACAGTTTAACTGGTCACTTGATTCATTTGCTATTTGTGGGGCCTTGCTGCACACAAATTGGCTGCTGCATTTGCCTACATGACAACAGTGACTATACTTAATTGGCTGTAAAGCGCTTTGGGATGTCCTGAGGACATGAAAGGTGCTATATCAATGCAAGTTCTTTCTTATTGGTGTTGCTTTGGGTAAGGATGGAAACATAATTTTGAATGCGCTCTCAAAGCACCCCCCCCCCCCCCCCCCCATGGCGTAGATTTTGACCTTGTGCGAGAGTGTAAAACGGGCGATAGTGAATCGGCAGCCCGTTCTACATCGCTCTCATTTTTATTTACAATGACTTCAATGGAAATAAAAACCGGGAGAGGTGCAAAACGGGCTTGCAATTCGCTATCGCCCGTTTTACACTTATCGCGCAAAGTTTAAAATCTAGCCCATCAATGACTTAGTGTGAGTTTGTTCAACAACCTGGGGAATGGTACAGAACAGAAAGGTCGTAGGTTCGATTCACCGTTTTGTGCCGTGTTGGTTCCAGTTGATCTTGCCTAACGCGGCAGTCGGGTTGCGCCGCCTGGCCTCCGTGACTTTCCGTTAGCCAGAGGAAATCTTTCCAAGATTTGCACTTCTGATAACTGTCTCGAGAACTTTACTGGAAATACATATGTCCGATTGTCAGCTGAGGACGAGATCAGGCTCAGTTGTGAGAATATTCATCATCAAGCTGCCAATTGCAGCCAAAACCCAGCAAGTCGTCAATGGTTTCGGGAGAGAAAATTTGTGGAGAAAATTGGCAGGGAAGAAAGATTTTCTTTTTGAAAGTTTGCGCTATCCCATGGGGTTATTGCAGTACTGTATATACTTGGAAAAACAAGGAAGAAGTGAGTCATACAGAACTTCTTTATACACAAAGGGTGATGGATGGATGAAGTAAATTTCCAGGAAAAGTCATGCAAGTAAACAAGAACCGCTTGCATTTTTAAAGCACCTTTTATCGTAAGGAAAATCGACACCACGCCGGATTGGGAAGGGTGAACAAAAGCTTAATCAAAGAGATGGGAGTCTTGAGAAGGGTTTTAAAGGTGGAGAGATTGTAGAGAAGCTTAGGCCAGGGGTTCCTAAGAGTGGGACTGACGTGGCTGACCAGTCTGCCACCAGGTAGGGGGGTTTGCCAAATCTCCAGGATTGCCCTGGCGTCTCCAGGAATGGAAGATTAATCTCCAGGACACTCCTGTGGAAAAACGAAAGATGCGTTCAAAAATTATGCATTTTATTTCATTTTCTTTGAATACTTTCATTTATTCGTGTCAGCTGTGGCTCAGTTGGTAGCACTCTTACCTCTGGGGTTGTGAGGAGGATGCAAAGAAGCTTCAAGGCGATTTGGACAAGTTGAGTGAGTGGGCAAATACATGGCAGATGCAGTATAACGTGGATAAATGTGAAGTTATCCACTTCGGTAGGAAAAATAGAAAGGTAGAGTATTATTTAAATGGTGATGTACAAAGGGACCTGGGTGTCCTTGTAGACTAGTCACTGAAAGCAAACATGCAGATGCAGCAAGCAGTTAGGAAGGCAAATGGTATGTTGGCCTTCATTGCAAGAGGATTTGAGTACAGGAGCAAGGATGTCTTACTACAGTTGTACAGGGCCTTGGTGAGACCACACCTGGAGTACTGTGTGCAGTTTTGGTCTCCTTACCTAAGAAAGGATATACTTGCCATAGAGGGAGTGCAGTGAAGGTTCACCAGACTGATTCCTGGGTTGGCAGGACTGTCTTATGAGGAGATACTGGGTTGACTAGGCCTGTATTTACTAGAGTTTAGAAGAATGAGAGGGGATCTCATTGAAACGTATAAAATTCTGAGAGGGCTAGACAGACTGGATGCAGGGAGGATGTTTCCCCTGGCTGGGAGGTCTAGAACGAGGGGTCACAGTCTCAGGATATGGGGTAGGACATTTAGGACTGAGATGAGGAGAAATTTCTTCACTCAGGGTGGTGAACCTGTGGAATTCTCTGCCACAGAAGACTGTGGAGGCCAAGTCACTGAATATATTTAAAATGAGAAGTCGCACAACACCAGGTTATAGTCCAACAGTTTTATTTTAAATTATTTAAATAAAACTGTTGGACTATAACCTGGTGTTGTGCGACTTCTCATTTTTGTCCACCCCAGTCCAACACCGGCATCTCCGCATCATGAATATAGTTAAGAAGGAGATCGATAGATTTCTAGACACAAAAGGCATCAAGGGGTATGGGGAGAGAGCGGGAATGTGGTATTGAGATAGAGGATCAGCCATGATATTGAATGGCGGAGCAGGTTCGAAGGGCCGAATGGCCTGCTCTTGCTCCTATTTTTCTATGTTTCTAGAAGGTTGTGGGTTCAGGTCCCACTCCAGAGACTTGAGCACAAAATTCTAGGCTGACAGTGCAGTGCTGAGGGAGTGCTGCACTGTCGGAGGTGCTGTCTTTCGGATGAGACGTTAAACCGAGGCCCCATCTCTCGGGTGGAGGTAAAAGATCCCATGGCCACTATTTCGAACAAGAGTAGGGGAGTTATCCCCAGTGTCCTGGGCCAATATTTATTCCTCAATCAACATAACAAAAGCAGATGATATGGGTCATTATCACATTGCTGTTTGTGGGAGCTTGCTGTGCGCAGATTGGCTGCCGTGTTTCCCTACATTACAACAGTGACTACGCTTCGAAAAGTACTTCATTGGCTGTAAAGCGCTTTGGGATGTTCGGTGGTCGTGAAAGGCGCTATAGAAATGCAAGTCTGTTTAGTTATTAAAAACTTTGGAGATGGTGGGGGTGCGGGGTGGAAACGGCTATTTGAGGCGGGGCAGTTGGAGGCGAGAGCTCGTGTTGAAACCTCCAAGAATCCATCCAACCAAAGTTGACGGGCCTAGCCGCCCATAGTGGGTTGAAAGGATGGGGAATGCACAGAAGGTTGGTGCCACAGAAACAGCATTTGGGAGGGCATATTGCGCCAGAGGGCAGTATAAGTGAATTATAAATTGTTTCTAGGGAAAGAGAGATTGAGGTGTATGGTCTATCAGAAAGGAATGGTTTGTTGGGCCTTCTGGTCGCTTCCAGTTCCTAAAAATTCTTATGTTCCAATGTTACCTTTATTTATTGGGTTAATAATGAAAGGCAAGATGGTGGATGAGAGGCAGACTCGAATGATTAATTCATGTGAGGGATGTCTTTTGAAGTATTTATTTTTGTTTCTTTTCTATATCGAGCTGAATATAATTACAATAATTTCCAGTTCTCGCTTAGCTGCAGTTGATTTAACATTTACAGGACACAGATGTGGCAATATATTGATTGTACAGCAATCGGAAAAATAACACTGCAAAACATAAATATAGGCTAGTGCTGTCCTAATGCATCTCGTCCAAGCATTCATTAGTGTTGGAATGGGATCATCCAGCTCTCCAGCTGCTCAGTGATTTAATGAGTAAATGCATCCCCATAGCTAATTATTGAGCCGTACAGGCAAGGAACCTCCTTCGTTTGATTTCAAGTTATCTGCCATATTTGCCTACAAAGTAGAAACATAGAAAGAAACATAGAAAAATAGGAGCAGGAGTAGGCCATTCGGCCCTTCGAGCCTGCTCTGCCATTCGGCCCTTCGAGCCTGATCATGGCTGATCCTCCATCTCATATGATCCTCTATCTCAACAGAAGTAACAGTGACTACAACAACAACTTGTATTTATATAGCACCTTTAACATAGTAAAACGTCCCAAGGTGCTTCACAGCAGCGATTTATCAAACAAAATTTGACACCGAGCCACATGAGATATTAGGACAGGTGACCAAAAGCTTGGTCAAAGTGGTAGGTTTTAAGGAGGAGAGTGAGATACAGACGCGGCGAGGTTTAGGGAGGGAGTTCCAGAGCTTATGGTCTAGTCAGCTGAAGGCACGGCCGCCAATGGTGGAACGATGGAAAAATAGAAGTTAATGCTAGTGGAGCAGTTTGGGATGTCCTGAGAATGTGAAAGGTGCTACATAAATGCAAGTTCTTTATTTCTTTCTTTCTCTGATCTCGCGGTCATCAACCACCCCGACTGCCATCTCAAGCTGACTCAGATGTACAACCATGGCAATCTGCTCGAACCTGAGCACGTCCTCTCTGTTCCCCAAATTGCTTTATTCCACCTCTGTACTCGCCCACCTACGCCCAATCACTCCCTTTCTCCGCCAAAATCGGAGTCCAAGCCTTCATCACCTCAAAGCTCGTCTTCTCTAGTGTCCTTGGAGCTGGCTTCCCCGGCTCAACCCTGCACAAGTTTCAGCTCATGTCCACACCCAAAATAACACCCATCTCCCCCCCTGCCCTGACCTCTCCCATTCCCTTTCTGAGCCACACTGACACTATGCTGCCTATGCTTAGTGTCCACTGTATCCTTTTTCTCGTTCCTGTTAACGGCTCTGAGATGAATTTCTGTTTGTAAAGAGCGCTCTCTGCATCTCTCTCTTCCCCCTTCTCTCTCTCTGTGTGTGCGTCGCAGATTCACCAGAATGTTGTTCGGGCTCCAAGGGTTAGATTATGAGGAGAGATTACAAAAACTAGGCTTGTATTCGCTGGAATATAGAAGGTTAAGGGGTGATTTGATCGAGGTTTTTAGGATTTTGATAGGGTACATAGAGAGAAACTTTTTTCCCTGGTGGGGGAGTCTAGGACAAGGGGACATAACCTTAAAATCAGAGCCAGGCCATTCAGGCAAGAAGGTAGGAAACACTTCTTCACACAAAGGGTGGTAGAAGTGTGGAACACTCTCCCATAGAAAGCAGTAGATTCTGGCTCAATTAATAATTTTAAATCTGAGATGGATAGATGTTTGCTGGACAAGGGTATAAAGAGATATCGAGCCAAAGCGGGTGGATGGAGTCAGGTCGCAGATCAGCCATGGTCTCCCTGAATGGCGGATCAGGCTCGAGGGGCTGAATGGCCTCCTCCTGTTCCGATCTTGTTGTTAGCTTGTGCTTTGTTCATGGATCTCGGCCAGTGCAGCAGTTGGGAGGCAATTTTCCTCAGCTTTTCTGGAGGTAAAGGATTGAGGCACCTGATTGTTAGCCAGCGGCCCCAGGGCAGGATCAGGCTGCAGCACAATGCACTCTGTGCTTGACAGCCTACTGACAGTCGATGTCTGGGCTTAGACCTCGACATCGGCCACAGGGCTTCTGCACTGATTTTATAGAATGTGACAGGTCATGTGACAGGTCATTTGGCCTATCAAATTTGTGCTGTTGTTTATCTCTACATGAGGCACCTCATCTACTCCGCTCTCCTGCTCACTCCCGGTCCTCAATATTCCTCTTTTTTTCCCAAGTAACTGATTCCCTTTTAAATAAATTTATTACTCTGCGTCAACAACAGTTCATAGCACAGAATTCCACATTCTCGGCACCCTCTGTGTGAAGGCATTTTTTCTAACCACCACTTTAATTCCTTTTTGCACATCTTAAATGTGTGCCCTCTTGTTAACATCTCACTAATCAGAGAAAGCAATCTATCGCCATTTACCTTTATAACCCGTCATAATCTTAAAGACCTCAATCAGTGCCTTCTGAAGAGGAGCAGAAAAACCATGAGGTGTCGAAGAGCGGTCCATTTTTCCAGCACGTCCTGCGGAAACTGATCAATTCCATTGTCTTACTGGGTCTCAGTTGTCAATAGTTTCTTTTGCTTCAGAACAAAGAAAAAGATCATTTTCATGTCAGCCAGTGGCTCAGCCTCTGAGTCAGAAGGTCGTGGGTTCATAGACCCACTCCAGAGACTTGAGCACAAAAATCTAGGCTGACACTGCAGTGCAGTGCTGTGGGAGCGCTGCTCTGTCGGAGGAGCCGTCTTTCAGATCGGATGTTAAATCAAGGCCCTGCCTGTTCTCTCAGGTGGATGTAAAAGATCCCAAGGCACTATTTTGAAGAGCATGGGAGTTACCCCCGGTGTCCTGGCTAATATTTATCCTTAATCAACATCACCAAAAACAGATTCCCTGATCATTATCACATTGTTGTTTATGGGAGCTTGCTGTGTGCAATTTGGCTGCTGCGTTTCCCACATTACAACAGTGACTACACTCCAAAAAGTACTTCATTGGCTGTGTAAAGCGCTTTGGGACGTCTGGTGGTCGTGAAAGGCGCTATATCAATGCAAGTCTTTCTTTAAAAGCCACTGCCACACACACGAACGCTGTAAATTGCTGACTATGGCAGGAAGCTTTATGATATGGCCTCTACCTCACTCTCCAGGTGGGAAGCTGGACAAATGAACAATGCAACTACGATCCCTTCATGGGTGTCCATGGTCCTCGGTGCTCCTCTCAGTAACGTAGTCTCCACTGGCGTCGCGTCACAAGTTTGGACCCATCTGTCTTTTAGCTCCATTGGTGCGCATTCCTTTGACATGCAACCAGGTAAATGGCGCCGAATTAAGCTGCTTTTATCCTCCTTTTCATTCAGATTCTGGGAGCCTGACATTCATGGGTCTTTTAGTTGGCAGGTTCAGAACAATCAAAAAGCGACAGGCTGCTTGTACCTAATGGCCTTTTCCTGTTCTTGAAAATTCTTATGTTCTGGGATTGAACCCATAAAAAGTGGGCCAATATTTTTCCACCATGCCTTTTAATCTGGAATTATTCCGACAGCCTAGTGGGTAAAGGACGCCCTGGTGCCGTTCTAAGCCATATCGACCAGAATCCAACGTTGCCTTCTGTGTGCCAGTGCAGCCTTCAGTCACCTGAGGAAGAGTGTTTGAAGACCAGGACCTCAAACCCAGCGCCAAGCTCATGGTCTACAGAGCAGCAGTGATACCCGCCCTCCTGTATGCTTCAGAGACATGGACCATGTACAGCAGGCACCTCAAAGCACTGGAGAGGTACCACCAACGCTGCCTCCGCAAGATCCTGCAAATCCATTGGCAGGATAGGCGCACCAACGTCTGTGTTCTCGCTCAGGCCAACATCCCCAGCATCGAAGCTTTGACCACGCTCGATCAGCTCTGATGGACGGGCCACATCATCTGCATGCCCGATACAAGACTCCCAAAACAAGCGCTCTACTCGGAGCTCCGACACGGCAAGAGAGCCCCAGGTGGGCAGAGGAAACGCTTCAAGGACACCCTCACAGCCTCCTTGGGAAAAAGTGCAACATCCCCACCGACACCTGGGAATCCCTGGCCCAAAACCGCACAAAGTGGAGGAGAAGCATCCGGGAAGGCGCCGAACATCTCGAGTCTCTTCGCCGGGAGCAAGCGCAAACAGCGGAAGGAGCGCACGTCAACCCAAGCACCCCACCCACCCGCCCCTTCAACCACCGTCTGCCCCACCTGTGACAGACTGTAGGTCCCGCACCAGTCACCTGAGAACTCATATTTTTAATGTGGCAGCAAGTCATCCTCGGTTCCGAGGGACTGCCTAAGAAGAAGACCAGAAGGTTCCATTCCCAGTTGGGGCTGGGCCAGATGATGAACTAGGGCAGTAGTTGGCCAGTACAGTACAGCCTTGATGCCTACAGAGGGAAAGAAACCAGCCTGGAGTCTTGTTCCTGATCCCCTATCCAATGACCTGGCAGAAAACTGTGCATGTCATCGTCCAATGAGAGCAAGCTCAGGCTGTGGTGTGCTCTCCATGGTTAACTAGCTTGCACACACTTCCTGTCATTGATGGATGATGCTTATCCTTTTAATAACAGATTACGAATATAGATATGTTTTTACAGTCATCAGAGAAAGAATGGATGAGATAGCTTTTGCAAGCCTGTGAAACCCTACCCAAATGAGATCCAAGTGAGGAGCGGGAATAAATTGGGGAGAGGGGACATCAAAACATAATACAATCCAATGTCGGTATGAATCGGGTTGAGCTGCTTGCATCTCGAAGTAGATAAGGTAATAAATTGCATAATCAATGGAGTAAGGAATTCTAATCAGCAGCTCAATGAGGTAGGCAGCAGATAAATAATTAGGTAACACTGGTTTAGGAAATGAGGCACAATTAGTTGGCCATCAGTTTGGAAATGATCTATTTAATGGTTAGGTAGAGATCAAAGGTTTGTGGTGGCACTACTTGGCACAGCTACAGGCTTGCGTGTGTTTTGAGGTTAAGGACAATGTATTGTGAGACAGGGAAGATGAATTGCAGTGAAGATTCTGTGTTGTAGTGCAGTGGAAGAGAGATTTACTGCTCATCTCATTGTTCCTGTTGGCACATTTCAGGAAGGTTCAATGTAGCGTCCTGATTCCTGCGGTGACGGGAAGCAGTAATTTTTTTATGAAGCTATAATGTGGAATATATTTTATAGTATTAAATGCACATTCCAGTATATCTGGCGTTAATACTCATTTATAGTATCTGAGCGTTAGTGATACTTGTTTATAGCACGTGACTGGTGATAATACTCCTTTCTGACACCTGAGGAATACTAAAACCTGTTTCTAGCTGCTAATACTCATTTATGGTATGCTATGTGTCGTGGCGTACGCTTACAGCGCTTGCTGATTTTCATTTGTGGTACATGAATAGTACTGGGATTTATTCACACTAATAGGCCAGTATCCATGTTTACGTACAAGGGCCGATTTTAACTCCCAGCGGGGTAGCAACTGAGAACAGACGGGAGTCTTCTCTGAGGCCCGGCCCCATTTGAATGCCGCCGGTCAGCCGAGTGGGAAGCGACGATCGGTCAGCCTTTGGGCCGGCCCACTGGGCACCGTGGGTACACTGCCAGCAGCAAGGCAAGAGCAGGAGGGGAGGTGATGCCAGGCTCTC
The DNA here is from genome assembly GCA_030390025.1 of Squalus acanthias. Taxonomy (NCBI): domain Eukaryota; kingdom Metazoa; phylum Chordata; class Chondrichthyes; order Squaliformes; family Squalidae; genus Squalus; species Squalus acanthias. The sequence goes on from CM059434.1 coordinate 125,106,594, forward strand.
GTGGCTGGGGGAGCCTGAGGCAACAGAGGCCCGGGCTTTCCTTGTGGGGGGTCCTGCTCAACGTTCCCTTTTAAGCCGCGCGGCAGGCTCGCCGGCTTTTATACGGGGAAAAACTGCGCAAGCGCGGAATTTTTAACGGGCCACGCCAGCCCCTTAAAGGGGCCGCACACCCCAAAAAATAAATAAAGGGAACATTGGTCCTGCTCCTCCTGGCCCCTCAAAGGAAAGTTTCTTTTTTAAAACATATCTTAGAGGGCCTCACTATCTTCCTGTCAGCTGTGGCTCAGTTGGTGGCACTCTCGCCTCTGAGTCAGAAAGTTGAGGGTTCAAGCCCCACTCCAGAGACTTGAGCGCATAAAGCTAGGCTGACACTCCAGTGCAGTACTGAGCGAGTGCTGCACTGTCGGAGGTGCCGTCTTTTGGATGAGACGTTAAACCGAGGCCCCGTCTGCTCTCTCAGGTGGACGTAAAAGATCCCACGGCACTATTTCGAAGAAGAGCAGGGAAGTTATCCCCGGTGTCCTGGCCAATATTTATCCCTCAACCAACATAACAAAAACAAACAGATTATCTGGTCATTATCACATTGCTGTTTGTGGGACCTTGCTGTGCGCAAATTGGCTGCTGTGTTTCCCACATTGCAACAGTGACTATACTTCAAAAAGTACTTCATTGGCTGTAAAGCGCTTTGGGATGTCCGGTGGTCGTGAAAGGCGCTATATAGATGCAAGTCTTTCTTTCCTGACAGCTTCAAGGGGGTGTGGGTGGGGGGCGCTCAGGAGCGGGTTCAAATGTCATTGGGGGGGGGGTCTCACATCCGTCATGGAACCTCCATTTGCATTTATCAATGAAGCTCCTGCCGGAATCTGGCGGGCACCTCATCCACCGCCAAAACCCACAGCGTTAAAATTGGGAATTGGCACGAATGGAAATAGAGCCACTCCATTTTAACTGCTCCTTTGCTCCGTTCCCGCAGTAAAGCAGTTGTACCAGCACAGTAACAATACTTGCTCATATGATGTAGCTGGAACCCTCCTCTACAGCACATGAGGCAGTGTCATTCTCATTTATAGGTAATGAGAATATGAGGGCATAAGTAATGCCAATATTTATTCTATGTGGTTGATGTTGTTTAATACATAGGGCCAGTAGTAAATTCTTGTTTACCTTGTTTATAGCTAGTAATGATATTTATCACATCTGTTTCAAGTTATTTTATTAGAGTGCAGGGGCTTGTTATGTAGGCAGTGATGGAGATGAATAAGCAGTTAATCTGTTTCTGGTGATGCTGGTTGAGGGAGGAGTGTTGGCCAAGACACAGGGAAACCTCCTGAGCTGCTTTGAATAGGGTTTTCCATGACCTCAGCTTAATGTCTAATCTGAAGGGTGGCACCTCCAACAACGCCACAGTTGTCAAACTAGTTCCTGTACTCCAGCTCTTGGTCGGGATTTGAACCCACAATCTTCTGACCTGGAGGTCGAGTGCTACCATCTGAGCCAAGGATAATGTTGTGTGTATTTGCAATATATATATATATTATTAATAGTCACTTACAATGTATGGGTAAGATTGAGGTCGCCTGCCTTGAAAAGCTATATGAACAGCTGATATGAATTCTAGTCAAAGAATGGAATCAAAGGAGAAAGTAACTCTGTTGCTGGTACCATCAATGACTAATATTAACCCATAGACTATCCTGCCCATGTTTTCTTTAGTTTGAGTTTAAAACATGGGCCCTGCTCGCTCAGGAGCATGGATAATTACATGGTCTCTGATTGTGGCCTGGTGTTTTCCCTCCAGTGTCTGCCAAGTACAAACAGAAATTAAAACTTTATCTCTGTGCTTTGGTACTTACCTGCGTATTTAGCTTTCCCTTCAACTTCTGGCTTAAACTTGGCCAAAAGTATTTGAGTCGAATGTCCACAGTTTTCCTTCCCGATTTTAGTTTTTTTTCTAATTAAAATTGAAAATTGCTCCCATATATCTTCTTAGGCAGTCCCTCGGAACCGAGGATGACTTGCTGCCACATTAAAAATATGAGTTCTCAGGTGACTGGTGAGTCCAATGCGGGACCTACAGTCTCTGTCACAGGTGGGGCAGACGGTGGTCGAAGGGGCGGGTGGGTGGGGTGCTTGGGTTGACGTGCGCTCCTTCCGCTGTTTGCGCTTGGCTTCCGCTTGCTCCCGGCGAAGAGACTCGAGGCATTCGGCGCCTGAAGGGATAATTACTAGTCCTAGCCCTTTTCGGGCTACCCCAGATCAGGCGTATTCCCCAGACGTTCACCTTCAACTAAAGTTAGATAGCCGAATTCTGTAAGTCGCTTAATTGGGTCTAAAGGTCCAGGCTATCTCTCTCTAAAGGAAAGGAACGACTTGAAGATGTTACCGTCCTCCAGATAGCACTTTTAATAAGTTTAACTAGACTGTAACCTTCCGGATATTATGAGGGTCCGGAAAACTCCTCCAGAATTCTGCAACTCCTCGAGTGCACAGAAATTGAGTTCGCAAGTTTGATACAGAAATACTATGTGAGACAATTCTAAAAATATATAGATTTATTAAAGAACCGACATGCAGCTAACAGTTGGTGATTCAATCGCAACTTTAACAGTTCAAAATACAAATAGCTTACATTTCTTATCAGAGATCCTTATTCTCAAATCTTAACTTTGTTACATTTTTATATTTCTACTTATTCTTAATCCAGAATATCCACCAAAATCAAATACCTTTGATCCCCGAGACTCTAAGTTAAAAAACTTAGAGCCTGCCTCTGAAGTTGAGAGTCGCTTGCCCCTTCCAGCGACTTCTGACTTCCTATCTGGAAAGTTCCATATTTTACAATTTTTTTGCAGTGGCATATCCTTTGAAGTTTTCTGCTGATGTAAGCTAATTATTGCCAGTCATTCTTCTGTTGACTTCTTTCTAATCTTACTGTCAGTTCAGCTGCTGCATGCATAATTATATCTGCTGTGTAGGTGTTTCAAAACTTATCATAAAAAATGGTTGTAACAGATTTATCTATTTGATGCCATTCTTACGAAGGTCTTCTGTTGAATTCTTAAATCACTTTAACTGGTTGAAAGCAGACTTCTGTCTCCGTGTGTTCCAAGTTCAACACACAAACAATGTGATTGCTTGGTGCATCAATTGATGTCATATTTAAAAAGTCTTTTGTTTGTACCTTTTTACAATGTGTAAATTTAAAAACACTTCAACCGAGTACCTGGTTTCCCCAGCCATCTTAGTTGGTTATATTACAAACTTATGTCTCCTGTCTTTCATTTGATGTTACTTTTACAAAGGCACATGGTTTTTTAATGTTCTGTGTTTCTGTTCGAAGTGTTAGTTTTTAACACTTTAAACTGGGTATAGCTATTGTGTTGGTTCCAAACTGCAGACTTCTTGGAAGAAACTCTTTGCTTCTTCAATAGGGCCATTGTTTTAGTATTTACAACCAATTCCCATTTCAAAAGCTTGTATGGTGTTTACAGCTTTTTGTTAACACTCATCTAATCTCAGAAGCCTGTATTTACAGCTTTGTGTCGTTGAGGCTTTTAGATTTTTAAACCCAGTTTGTCATATTTTAATAGTCAGAATTCTGTTCATAGGATGGTGTATTTTTCTGAATAGGTATGGCTCATTCCTTTACATGCCTTCCCGGATGCTTCTCCTCCACTTTGTGCGGTCTTGGGCCAGGGATTCCCAGGTGTCGGTGGGGATGTTGCACTTTTTCAAGGAGGCTTTGAGGGTGCCCTTGAAGCATTTCCTCTGCCCACCTGGGGCTCTCTTGCCGTGTCGGAGCTCCGAGTAGAGCGCTTGCTTTGGGAGTCTTCTATCGGGCATGTGGACGATGTGGCCCGTCCATCGGAGCTGATCGAGCGTGGTCAAAGCTTGGATGCTGGCCTGAGCGGGAACACTGACGTTGGTGCGCCTATCCTGCCAATGGATTTGCAGGATCTTGCAGAGGCAGCATTGGTGGTACCTCTCCAGTGTTTTGAGGTGCCTGCTGTACACGGTCCATGTCTCTGAAGCATACAGGAGGGCGGGTATCACTACTGCTCTGTAGACCATGAGCTTGGTGCCGGGTTTGAGGTCCTAGTCTTCAAACGCTCTCTTCCTCAGGCGACCGAAGGCTGCACTGGCACACTGAAGGCGGTGTTGGACTTTGTCATCGGCGTCTGCCCTTGTTGACAGTAGGCTCCCGAGGTATGGAAAGTGGTCCTTCCCGATTTAGTTTTTTTCTAATGAAAATTATTTATATATATCTCTATCTGCATAACAACAGTTCCAATACGTCAAAATGATTAATTGTATGTGAGTCGCTTCAAGATGTAACAGTGCACTATATAAATATAAATTTTCTTTCAAATCAGGCCCAGTAACTCAAGACTCATTGTGTGCGCTGCCAGTGCCACAGGGACTTTTAAAGGGTCAGTGTCTCTGTGAAAAATTATCTGACAAGTGTTTTATTTTTGTTTGGGGGGGGGGGGGGAAGAGAGAGAAGAGCTATGTGCCCCTATTTCATCGTAGCAACATTACAACAATAACAACTAGCATTTATATAGCGCCTTTAACATAGCAAAGCGTCCCAAGGCGCTTTATTACACCTCATTGCACATATGTTTCGAGGTGATGTGTTTTCCATTATGGCATCGGAGGATGATGCCCTTTAAACCCCTGCTGCAGGTCTTCTCCCAGGGCAACATGACATGATAGTTTGCAAATTGTTTCCTCAGCTTCATCTGATATAACAAAATATGTGATCCCAGAGCTATCACCCATTTCCACCCCCCCCCCCCCCCCCCCCCCTACCCCAAACGCTACCTGCTTGCTCCTCAGGAGAACCCTGTGAGATAATAAAGTCAACTAACTGAATCCGAACCATTTTCTGTGCATTTTTGTTTAAACTTGAGACCTATTTCCATGATCACTTTGAAAGTAAAGAGTGCTGCGGCATTTCGACGTGACAAAATGTAGCCTTTAAGACAAAATTATAGAGTGCTGCGGTCTCCATGATTATACAGCGGGGTTTCAGCAATGTAAAATAAATCAGGACCAGCTGTTGGAAAATAACATTACATTGCAGCAGCTGGGCCAGGAACCGTTTTCAGCTCAGTCTGAAATCTCTTGCCAAAATCCACAGAGGCTGTTTCAGGCCCATCGCACATCAGAGAAAATCATCAGAAAACCTGGAGAAGGTACTTGGTTCTTGGTCACTTGACACAGTTGGCAGGGAGCTAGATAGATATCTGTCGAGCTGGGGGATCCGGGGGCTCTCGTGATGTTGGCTGGAGTTTTCCGATTTTGTGTGTTTGCCAGTCTGCAATTTTAATGAACATGAAAAATCACCATTTGGCGAGCACAGAAGTGGAAAACCCCCATCTATTAAGAGTGCTGTGATTTTTTTTTTTGGGTGATGGGTGGAAAAGGAATTTAGTGTTTCTTTAAGTTGTACAGTGCAGCACGGAGGGAGTGCTGCACTGTCGGAGGTGCCGTCTTTCGGATGAAGCGTTAAACCGAGGCCCCGTCTGCTCTCTCGGGTGGACGTAAAATGATCCCATAGCACTATTTCGAAGAAGAGCAGGGGAGTTCTCCCTGGTGTCCTGGGCCAATATCTATCCTTTAAATCAGCATCACTTTAAAAACAGATTATCTGGTCATTATCATATTGCTATTTGTGGGACCTTGCTGTGCGCATATTGGCTGCCAGATTTCCTACATTACAACAGTGACTACACTTCAAAAGTACTTCATTGGCTGTCCTGATATCATGAAAAGCACTAAATAAATGCTAGTCTTTTTTTTTAATACAAATTTCTGTTCACAATACTAACATGTCATGTGAGCACTTTAAGCATTTACATTTCTCTCTCCCCTATTCAGAATAGCGGACAAATGAATGTCCTATGAAAGCATTAAACCGTCACATGTTAAATTTGTAAATGGTTCTTTCTACATTCTGAAATCGGAGATCAACAGGTGTATGTGGGTTGGATGGGAGTCCATAAGCTTCCTCACACATGGACTCCTGATGGTGTGGATGGTTGGGCCCAAATTCCCTTTTCTTGCCGAATTTCTGCCTTGTATTTTGTGGGGTGGAGGCGGTGGGGGGAGGATAGCCGACGAGACGTTGCTGGCAGGTACTTAGTTGAGTTGATCTTACACCTGGCCGTAAAGAAAAAGATATTTGTGGACAACCCTAATGATATCATGAGTAAATACGCCACACGTTGTGGTACCGACCCATGCAGACTGGGGAAATCCCAGGTTTGGTTCCTGGTGTGCACTGCGTTAGCTGATCTCTGGCGGGACAGCATTTGGGAGGCACTCTGGTTTGCCTCACGGTCCATGAGGTTGGGCTGGGGAAAATCCGCCAAAATCTGCTCTCGATCCTGATCCTATACTCCCGATCACTATCCATTAAATGCTGCAGGAAAGTATATTTTTGTTGTGGCCAAGACTCCCCCACCCCCCTCACTGTTGAATAGCCTGCTGACACCCACTTAAGCATGAAGAATAGTCACTTGGGTGAGGTTCCTTGGCTGATGGTGCCTATGAACCATACCACTGTATGAGTCAATGCCTCCTGATGGGAGAACATTGGAGACAGTTGGAGAACTATTGGGGGGGGGAAAAAAAGCTTAAAATGTCCATGTCATCCGGTACAAGGATGTGGGCAATTAAGCAGCACCAGAAAGAACCAGCCCTTAGTGCTAAATGGGAGGAAAGTGCGGACAATTGGGCCAATGGACGAGGTTGCTGGTGCTGTTTAATCGCTGTATTTCAAGGTTAAAAGATTTGACTGACTGGTGGCCCAGATGGCATTGAGCTTCTGTGTTTACCCACAACTGGAGAGGACTTGGGTTGTCCCCATAAGTAGGCAGTTCCTGCCTGAAGCTGGGACCTTCGTGATGTGCATTCATCAGCCATTTTAGTAAACTGCGTGCAGCTGTCAATCAGACAACATTTGCAGGTCAGAGGAAGCCTCTTGTACTTGGCTATGGATACCAAGTTACAAAACATATACAGGGTCATTAGTATTACCACGGTGGATGCTATAGTTTTATTAGAGCCCTTTCACTTTCACTTTCTCTCGGATGCAGGGATAGTCCTGCCTCCTAATAGCATTCTTCTGGTCTTCTCTTGTGGGGGAGTGAGGGAACAGCACTTCAATCCTAGCTCATGATGCGGAGATGCCGGCGTTGGACTGGGGTGGACAAAAATGAGAAGTCGCACAACACCAGGTTATAGTCCAACAGATTTATTTAAAATTACAAGCTTTCGGAGCTATCGCCCCTTCTTCAGGTAAAGTTACAATGAGTGAATCTACAAAAGTTCACAGAATATAAACACAGAAACTGCAGAGATACAATCTTTCCTTACATCAAAGACACACCCAAGAGCACAGCCAAGACAATGAGATGTGTCCCAGGGGGGTCCAACGTGTCAAATCCTGCTGTCTGCAGTTTTTTTGGGTTTGTTTTTTGTTTTTTTTGTGTTTGTTTTTAAAAACTGGAAAGACAGACAACGATGTCAAGTCACGTTCTGTAGCGTGACATGAACCCGATATCCCTATTGAGGCCGTCCTCATGAATGCGGAACTTGGCTATCAGTTTCTGCTCGATGATTGATTGATTAATCCTAGCTCAGTCAGCATCCCATAACTGGAGGCCAGTGGCACATGGTTCAGCAGGTCTGCCCAGGGCCACTTGTGGTGGGCTTTCTGCTGCAGTACGAGTACCACTGCATTACAGGAATCATAAACAAGACCACGTTTGAGTTGATGCTTCGAGGACCATGGGAGCATTTCTGCACCGCATCCAAGAAACACACAGCGATTGCATCAGAATTTTCCATCTTCTGCAGCAGTTCGATTTATAAATAGAAACCAGGCCCTATGCTGTGTACTGATTGGGCTTTTGAAATATTTAGCACTGCGTTTTTGGAGTGCAGTAAATATAAACAATTATTCCTCGACTCCACTTGTTCGGGGGAGTGGGGGGGGGAGGGTGTGTCTCACTTTCCAACAGGTTGGCATATTTTGTGTAACCATCTGATTGCCATTTCTTCTGCTTTTTTGTATTTCTCGGAATCCTTCAAATCCCTGTTCTGAATGAGAAAGAAAGAAAGAAATTACATTTATGGAGCACCTTTCACTTCTCCCAGGACATCTCAAAGCTCTTCACAGCCAATAAATGAAGTGTGGTCACCGTGGTGATGTAGGTGAACACGGCAGCCAATTTGTACCACAAACAGCAATGAGATCCATGACCAGGTAATGGTCATGTTGGTTGAGGGATAAATGTTGTTGTCCAGGACACCTCCCTGCTCCTCTTCATATATTGCCATAGAAGTTTTTTGCATCAACCTGAACAGGTAAGCAGTACCTTAGTTTAAGATCTCAGCTGAAAGACAGCTGCTCTGATGATGCACCACTCCCTCAGTACTGCACTGAAATGTCAGCCTAGATCTTGATAACCTTGTGTCTGTGTCTGTGTCTGTCTGTCTGTGTGTCTGTGTGTCTGTCTCTGCAGTACTGGGACTGTAAATGTCTGAGTTACTGGGACTCTGTGTCAGCGCTGACTGGGATCAAATCTAGTCTGTAGGGTTTTGCGGCTCACTGGAGAAACATGCCTAGATGTAGCTTAAGGACTACAGTGGGTTTTCAACCCCGGACCTTATAACTCAGAGGCAAGAGTGCTACCACTGAGCCACAACTGACACTTACAACAACAACAACACGTATTTATATAGCGCCTTTAACGTAGTAAAACGGGGGGAGGGGGATTAGAGATAGGGAGGGGCGAGGCCATGGAGGGATTTGCAAACAAGGATGAGAATTTTGAAATCGAGGCGTTGCTTAACCGGGAGCCAGTGTAGGTCAGCGAGCACAGGGGAGATGGGTGAACGGGACTTGGTGCAAGTTAGGACACTTGGTTTGTCGCACATTTTTCACTCTCTTCCCTACTGCGCAAAAGTGGACAATGTCATCATGATTGGTCTTTACAAGGTTTCTACAGTCCTCCAAGCCCTTTCTTATCTCCAACTCTGTGTATCGATATTAATCAGTTTCCAGAAAACTAAGAATAGTAAAAGTAATCAAATCCGTTTCTGCTTTTCTCAACAGTTAATTCACATCTACTATTTGTTTTGTTCCCATCAAACCCAGAGGAAAATTTCCTCCCAAGACCTTAGTCTGATTACACAGCACAGCCGATCTTTTCCTTGCCTTTTCCAGCAGGGCGTCGCAGGAACGGGAACCCTGGCTGATTTTTTCCTCCCGAGCTCGGGGATGCTGCTGTCAATTGCCGTGTCTCCAGCATCGCCTCAGCTGCGATCAGTTGGCTCGGTGCTGACTGGGATCAAACCTGGGAACCTAGTCGCGAGGGTTTTGCCACCGACTGGGTAAACATGCTGAGATACTTGCAGGGAGCTGGTTTGAGTTCTCACTGAAGAAAGATAGAACCAATTAATTAAGACAATTGTGGACTACTTCGAAGAAGAGCAGGGGCGCGCTCCCCGGTGTCCTGGGCCAGTATTTATTCTTCCACCAACATCATTAAACAGATGATCTGGTCATTATCACATTGCGGTTTGTGGGAGCGTGCTGTGTGCAATTTGGCTGCCACCTTTCCTACATTACAACGGTGACGGCTTATAGAGATGTGAGCCAACAGCCCTGCATTATCCTGCCCCATTCACACCACTCTGTAGTCAGGGGAAGGCAGAGTTTTTCCACGTGCATGCTTAAACACCGGAGCAGTGCTCTGCTAACTGGCACCTGAATGCCGGTGACATTTTTAACGTTGATAAACGTTGTCGGCTCCTGGCTAACATCGATCCTCTTCATTCTTATCCTCGCTTAATCATTGGAATTCATGGCTTCCATTACCGCTGCTTCACTGCTGAATATCATCATGCATCTTTGTGGTGTTTACACAGATGTAGTGCTAACCAGGATTTAGAATGTCAGCTGACAGGAAGAGTGAGTGCTTATTGGGTTAGAGCATTTTGTCTCTTCTTCCCCCCCCCCCCCCCCCCCCCAACCCCGTCTCTCTCTCTCTGTGTGCGTGTGCGTGTCCCTTTGAGTCACTCAGAAGATCGGGGGGTTCCACTTCTCCTCTCCCCCGCCAGCCCTCGAGCACAAAATCTAGGCTAACATTTCAGTGCAGTACTGAGGGGGTGCCACACTGTCTGAGGTGCCGTCCTTCAGCGGAGGCGATAAAACAAGGTCTCGCCTACGTGCGCAGGTGGACTTTAAAGATTCCAGAGCACAATTTCAAACAAAAAAAAGAGCTGTCGGTTGCCTCGGTGCTCTGGTGAATGTGCTTCCGTCAACCAACATCACCAAAAATAGATTGGCCGGTCAGTCATTAGATCAGTGCCAGCTGTGGCTCAGTGGGTAGCACTCTCACCTTGGAGTCAAAAGGTTGTGGGTTCAGAGTCCCACTCCAGAGACTCGAGCACAAAGATCCAGGCTGATACTCCAGGGCAGTACTGAGGGAGTGCTGCACTGTCGGAGATGTCGTCTTTCGGATAAGACGTTAAACCGAGGCCCCGTCTGCTCTCTCAGATGGACGTGAAAGATCCCATGGCACTATTTTGAAGAGCAGGGGAGTTATCCCCGGTGTCCTGGCCAATATTTATCCCTCAATCAACATAACAAAAACAGATGATCTGGTCATTATCACATTGCTGTTTGTGGGAGCTTGCTGTGCGCAGATTGGCTGCTGCGTTTCCTACATTACAACAGTGACTGCACTTCAAAAAGTACTTCATTGGCTGTAAAGCGCTTTGGGACGTCCTGCGGTCGTGAAAGGCGCTATAGAAAGGTTGAAATGTGTGGTTTGAGTAGTGAAGGTGTTAACACATTCAGGCAAAATGCTTTTAATCCACAGTTTTAACAAGTGTGTTAACCATTTATTTTAAATGCGGTTACACCTTCATGAAGAAAGCAAACACAGGAGCTTCATACAAGTGTATTGGTGTGTTTATGGCCAGTTTGCACAATCGGTGGTTTCAACCCCAAAGTTCGATCCAGCGGATCGTCTGGGAACCTGTTAAAGAAGCTGAGAAGGGGAGTCTCGCACCCAGTAGCAGATCCTGATGCTGTGCCCGTTCAGTGCAGCGGTACTGCACATTCTATGTTGTCACGCTGAAATCGCTTCACCGGGTTGCAAAAACGAACGGTGCAGATGTCCCATCGGAACGGGGGGGGGGGGACCTTATCATAACCTGGTACCCGCGCTTGAAGCGAAAGGGTCGTTGAAACTTGAGGTTAATGAGCATGTTTCCATTGATGTAAATTCAGCTCCCAACTGACATCGGGCTCCGTGTATCCCCTCAGTCGGTTCCGCATTGACACAAAGCCCTTATTGCAATAAAAAATAAAATTGAAATAATCAACAGTGGCAGATAAAGAAAAGGAGGCTTTGAATTAATCACATCTCATCTCTTTTTGGCGTTTAATCTGTGAGAGGGGTGCTGATGGTGAGCCTCCCTCTTATAGTCTAACAAATAGACTTTAAAATGCTGCAGTGTGCCAATGTGTAATGCTGCTTTTATATTGAGTGCTGGGACTGGCAGCCTTAGCGATTCCAGCAAGTTTACTTGCCTCGTGGTTGCCTCCGGTGGTGTGAGTCCTGCACATTGAACGGCAGCAGCTGAAGTACTTCACTAAACTCCAGTATGAAAGCAGTTTTAGAGTCACAGAGGGTTAGTGTAACAGATGTGTTCTGCACAGTAAACGTGGGCCCTGGACACCGGCAGATTTACATCGAATGCCACTGTAACATTGCAAGTGTTATTGGGCAAATTTTATAATAGGTCAGGCATGGCCCAAAGAAGTAACTGAATTATTGTGATTCAATGCTCGACAGACAGCTTGCACTTTTTAAATAGGTCAATGAACAGGGAATGGCGGGGTCATTGCATGCTCCTGACTTCCAAACACAGTAAAAGCATCCCGTCTGAAGACTAAATGCTTTACTAATACTTTCTGAATGGCTTAAGTGTTCAAAAATTGCCCTTTGTTGGATGTATGTATTGTGACCACAAATAGAAGGGTCATTAATAGTGGCATCGGTAGAAAAAAGATTAAATTTACAACTGTAGCAATCACTGTAGAAGCAGAACCCACTTCAAACTATCTTTTGAACCAGTCCAGCATAAATAGGCGAACCAGTTCAATAAGATGTAATGCTGCACTTTTAATGTGAACCTCCTTATCTTTGGACAAGGACACCATAGGTTGATATGATTGGCTAAAATGTAGTCACCTGAAAACTAAATGGTATCTGCTTTGCTTTTTTGACAGGGGGAGGCAATCGAACAAGAATCATTGCTCTCTGAGAAATGAGGGTAACCGTTGACCTTTAAACTTAGAGAAGTCTCTTGCCCTGCACTTACAGAGCTGATAAGCACGTGAAAGTACCACACTGGCTGGAACAAATGAGTGGTGCCATCGCAGCCAGTATGGGTAAATATAAGGTGCCAATCCAGCCTGTGTGGTACTGAGCCCCACGGGTAAGGAGGGTCGGAGGCTTGATCCCTGATGCACGCTGAGTATGTTGATCTCCACCAGGGTGGTAATTGGACTTTTAGTGCCCCGAGAATTGAGGGATAAAAACAGCTAGGATTCCTGCTCGCAGCTGGATGAACCATGACTGACGATGCAAAAAATCAGCTTGTACATTTTAAGTAAAGTGAAAGTAGCCTCAATGGCTCCGAACCATGAACCTGAACAGCAGAGCAAGCCTGCTTGGCTAAATAGACCTTTCCGATTCCAGCCATTTCATATTTTCTGTCCTTGTTTTTAGTTTTCCGTGTGGTTCCTATCCAGTGTGGCTGCTATTAGCACAAACACTTGAGACTGAATCAACTAGCAGATTGAGTATCCATGGAAATGTGGATCCATGATTCTGCTGTGGGAATAAGAACATAAGAATTAAGAGCTGGAGTAGGCCATTCGGCCCTTCGAGCATTCAATAAGATCATGGCTGATCTTCTACCTCATCTCCACCTTCTCGCACGATCCCCATATCCCTTGGTTCCCTTAGTATCCAAAAATCTATCGATCTCTGTCTTGAATATGTTCAACGACTGAGCCTCCACAGCCCTCTGGGGTAGAGAATTCCAAAGATTCACCACCCTCTGAGCGAAGAAATTTCTCCTCATCTTGATCCTAAATGGCCGATCCCTTATTCTGAGACTGTGACCCCTGGTTCTAGGCTCCCCAGCCAGGGGAAAACATCCTCCCTGTAAAGCCCCTTAAGAATTTTGCATGTTTCAATGAGAATAAAGGAACCTGTCTCAGCTTGGTAAAAGTGAACAGGGACATCATTCTCCACTGGTCTAAACTACAGAAGTGCCAAATGTTGAAAACACTCCATGGGGAGGGGGGGGGGGGCGGTCTATAGGAGGCCTGGCCAAGTTAGAAAGGGTGTTAACAGGGCTACAAATAGAAAGTGAGGACTGTGCTGGCTCGGTCTGCTGTAACGTGAGCTGCTATCTGAGTCAGTCGCTATTGCAGCCCAATGAAGGGGTTAAAATTTCAGCAGGGAAACAGCCTCTGGTCCAACGCGCCGTTGAGCCATTCGTGCAGGCCGTGACAACTTAACTGCTTCAAGATTTCAACCACACTTGTAAATAAATAAGTACTTTCAATGTTGCCTTGAGCTTTTGTTTCGGATTGCAGAGCTTCACACATTATTTTATAAAGCTGCCTGCCAGCTGGTTAGAGTTAAAGGAGGAACTGTGTAGTAATTACAACAACAACTTGCATTTATATACAGCGCTTGAAACGTATAAAACATCCCAAGGGGCTTCACAGGAGTGTTATCAAGCAGAATTTGACACGAAGGAGATATCCGGGCAGATGGTCAGAGGTAGGTTTTAAGGTGCGTCTTAAAGGAGGAGAGAGAGGTAGAGAGGCGGAGAGGTTTAAGGAGGCAATTCCAGAGCTTGGGGCAACAGTCTAGGTAATCCCCGAACAAGTGCCAGCTAATATGATTTTTTAAAAGTCAATTACTTATATTAATAATCATGATTACATTTTGGAAGAGCAGATACTGGAGTGACACAAGGCATCGTGGGGGAGGGGGGGGGGGGGTCTCTCGGGGCTTTTGCTCCGTAACACAGTCAGCTCCGCGGGTACTGGGAGGACTGTTAGAGAAGCTGAGATTGCAGGGAATCATCTTACCCCATGTCACACCGCAGCACTCCCCGAGGCCCCCTGTAACTAGAGATTATTGAACCAACTAATTGATTTTAGAAACAAAACAAATTAGCTGGCAATTAACTGAGGTAAGTACTTGCTCTACCTCATACTTAACCCCCGACAGTACAGCTCCTCTTTAATGGTGAGTTTGTTTTAGACTGTCGACACTCGCTGCCTGGGCTCGCGCACAAGGAAGATTGGCCACTTGCTGGCACCGGCACGATGGGCCGAATGGCCTCCTTCTATGCTGTATGATTCTATGACCTGGGCGGGACTACTGGACTGCTGCTTTCTGTGGAACTCTGTCCCAGCATGAATCACCGCCTCTGAAAGAAGGAGGGGAGAAAACTGGGGCTTTAGTTTGGTTTATTTATACTTGGAGATTATATGTCTTATTATTATTCAAAAGAAGTGTGTGGACTAAATCCCTTCGTCCAACTGTTTCAATCGGTTGGAATATGGGCGACATTTATTGCCAATCCGTAATTGCCCTGAGAATGTGGCGACAGGATAATTGTTTTTACCAACCGACCGTCTTGCTTTGTTACTTCAGAGGGCAACCACATCGCATGAGATTGCATTCAAGTGTAGGTCAGCGGGATATTAGTGAACCAATTAGGTATTTCTGACAGTCTGGAAGCATTCGTGGTCATTATTTCTCTGGCGCTAGCCCACCATTTACCAGATTTATTGAATTCAATTTGCCATGATGGGATTTGAACTCTCAAGCTCTGGGATTGTTAGTCCAGTGCTGTACTATAACCACTACACTTTAGCCCAAATTAGCCGACAATGGAATTTGGAACAAATACAACAACAACTTGTATTCATACAGCACCTTTAACGTAGTAAAACGTCCCGCGGCGCTTCACGAGTGTTCTCAAACACCGAGCCACATAAGGGGAAATGAGGGCAGATGCCCAAAAGCTTGGTCAAAGAAGTAGGTTTTAAGGAGCATCTTAAAGGAGGAAAGAGAGGCGGAGAGGTTTAAGGAGGGAATTCCGCCAATGGTTGAGCGATTTTAAAATCAGGAATGCTCAAGAGGCCAGAATTAGAGGAGCGCAGAGATCTCGGCGGAATGTGGGTCTGGAGGAGATTACAGAGATAGGGAGGGGCCGAAGCTGTGGAGGGATTTGAATATGTTCAGTGTTCGCGGAATAACTCGACACAGCGTCATTTCCAGCCTCAACGTTCTTCAATCGGTAAATCCATAAGCAGTCGCACTTCAACAAATGGGAGTTGGATCGAGGCCATTTGTAAAACAGGCCCAAACCTGTATTTGTCATTGTAAACGGGATATTTCACACCTGCAAGTGGCACAATGTAAATGCTTTTGAAGCTCTCTTCAGCATCAATGAAAGTTTAGACTCTGTCGTACTTGACCCTGAGATGAGCTTGCGACCACGTATCCACGCCGTCACTAAGACCGCCTATTTCCACCTCCAGACTAGAAATTGGCCCCTGTATTTCTTTATATATTTTTTTCTCTCTTGTTTCTTCACATGGTAGCTGTTAATGTTGCTGCCATCATCATTCACACATCATCTAGAGCCATCTTTTGTTTCTTAACTTGTCCCATTACCATCTCCTTTTGCCTCGCACCGCCATCCCTTTTGTCATTTAATCTCTCCTGCCTTCCATCCTATCACGGACCTTCCCTTTGTTCTTTCCTCCCCTCCTCCCTGCCCCTGCTTAAAAATCTCTTCCCTAAACTTTTCCAGCTCTGACGAAGGGTCCCCGACTCGCAACGTTGACTCTGTTTCTCTCTCCTCGATGCTGCCCGACCCGCTGAGTGTTTCCAGCATTTTCTGTTGTTATTTCAGATTTCCAGCATCCGCAGTATTTTGCTATTGTGTCAATGAAAGTTTAATTGTGTCTTTTTAGTTTTTCACTTGCTGAGAGATTACTGCAGCATCATATTTTCTATTCAAACTGTGAATTGACTGTGCCCACAGGTGGCCATTTGCCAGACCATCAATTGGGGAAAAAATCAGCTCCTGACTGTGCAACAAGGCTTGTTTCCATAGTGAGGTATAATCAGACATTTTAGCGATTGAAAAAAAAACACAGAGCAAGCGACTGCAAACATTTTACATTATTAAATAATGCTTGCACGGATTGTCAAACCTGTTTGCGTGAACCCAAAGGCTATAGTCAGTAAATAGGCTGTAATACTGGCAGACAGGCAAAAATCACACTGCGAGTCCCGATACATTGAATTTAGCTGCATGGCCCCTTGATGTAGTGGCAGGTTTGCTTGCTTTGACAACCGGCATACTGCTTGAGATTTTCCCCCTCGGCAGAAACCTGACCCATATTTTCAGCATGATGGGAATTCTGGCTGCACTAATGGCTTGGGTTGCCAACTCTGGTTGGGTGTATCCGAAAACACAGCATTAGTACGCTGACGACACCCAGCTCTAGCTCACCGCCACCCCTCTCGACCCCGCCACTGTCTCTGGATGAGCAGAAATTTCCTCCAACTAAATATTGGGAAGACCAAAGCCATTGCCTTCGGTCCCCGCTACAAACTCCGTTCCCTAGCCACCGCCTCCATCCCTCTCCCTGGCCACTGCCTGAGGCTGACCCAGACTGTTCGTAAACTTGGTGTCGTATTTGACCCTGAGATGAGCTTCTGACCACATATCCACGCCATCACTAAGACCGCCTACTTCCACCTCCGTAACATCGCCCGACTCTGCCCCTGCCTTAGCTCATCTGCTGAAACCCTCATCCATGCCTTTGTTACCTCTAGACTTGACTATTCCAACACACTCCTGGCCAGCCTCCCATCTTCCATTCTCTGAAAATTCGGCTGCCCGTGTCCTAACTCACACCAAGTCCCATTCACCCATCACCCCTGTGCTCGCTGACCTACATTGGTTCCCGGTTAAGCAATGCCTCGATTTAGAAATTCTCATACTTCTTTTCAAATTTCTCCATGGCGTCGCCCCTCCCTATCTCTGTAACCTCCTCCAGCCTTACAACCCTCCGAGATATCTGCGCTCCTCCAATTCTGGTATCTTGCACATCCCCGATTTTAATCGCTCCACCATTGGTGGCCGTGCCTTCAGCTGCCAAGGCTCTGGAATTTCCTCGCTAAACCTCTCCGCCTCTCTACCTCTCTTTCCTCCTTTAAGACGCTCCTTAAAACCTACCTCTTTTGACCAAGCTTTTGGCCATCTGCTCTAATATCTCCTTATGTGGCTCGGTGTCAAATTTTGTTTGATAATCGCTCCTGTGAAGCACCTTGGGGCGTTTTGCTACATTAAAGACGCTATATAAATACAAGTTGTTGTACTCCTGGAGGTTTTGTCATGTGACCTCCCTCAAAACTGTCCTGCCATTGGCCCATCCTCCAGGTGCACTGCCTTCCCATAGCCAATTGGAAAGGGGAACAGACTCTGGTTATCTATTTGGATTAATCTTGACTGCTAGTGAAGCAGCCTTTTCCCCCATCTCCAATATTTTTATAACTGATAAATGAAAGTGTTCAAAGAAAATGAAAAAAATCGCAATTATGTTTAGTTTTTATGATTTTTTTTTTCTCCCGGGTAATTCCCAGCAGTGTTCTGGAGATTAATCTTCAATTCTTGGAGACTCCAGGACAATGCAGGAGGGTTAGCAACCCTACTAATTGACTGTCCCTCAATTTTCCAGAGTCAATATAATTAATATTTTAGTCAGGCTTCTTGTGAGACTCCTGGCTGCGTTGGGGTAGCCACCTTTGAAGGTGTGGGGGAACCACGATGTCTGTGGCAGGCTTCAGCGACTTGCTACCACAATATAGCATGGCTGGGCTTCCCCCAAAACGTTCTATTTCTAATTCTAGTTTTGATTGAATTCTATTTTACTTAATTTTTAATGGGCTCAGGGGTAGCACTTTCACCTCTGACTCAGAAGGCCGTGGGGTTCAAGCCCCATTCCAGAGACTAGTCCCTAAACCAATACTCGAGCAGTGCCGAAGGAGCCCGGCGCCGTCAGAGGTGCCATCTTTGAAAGGAGACGTTAAACCAAGGCCATAACTTTGGAGGAAACTCTGAGGAACAGGTGTCAAGAGCCATTTACACCATTTCTCTGGGGTTTCCACCGATTTACGGTAGGAAATCAGGAGAAACACCCCAGAAATTATTTTGACACCAAGGTAGAGACCATCCTCCAGCTGTCCCTGCTGCTATTCCCTCTTTCCCCCTTGTTCATAAAGCCAAACCTCCTTCCACCACCACCCCACCGCCCCCTTACCCTAGTGACTTGTGGTGGTTTCATTGGACAATAAGGAAAACCCAAGATCATTCAAGAACTGATTGTCTGTCTGAGGCTCCAATCCACCCCACCAAATAAGATCTACCTGTACAGAGGCGGGTGGATATACTTTATTCCGACTGCTGATGGTGAAGAAGTTGGCATGAGTATAAATCGGCAGAAACTCACTGGGGTAGATCTGCTCGTGTAAAACGGGTGATAGCGAATCGGCAGCCCATTCAACACCTCTCCTGGTGTTTTATTTCCATGGACTCCAATCAGGTGGTTGACTCTCGATGCCCTCAGGACAACGAGGGATGGGCAATAAATACTGACTTGCCTGTGTTGCTCACAAGAACATAAAAAAAAATTAGCCTTCTCTCTCTCGGACACTGCCGCGTATTCCCAGCATCTTCTACTGTCCAGGGTTTCTCGTCATCTCTTTTTTTAATGATTTGGTTTGGTTAAGCTGATTTTAAAAAAGAATTTCATTTTTTTTTTGGGTGGTTCAGTCACAAAACAGTCCTGTCTGTCCTGGTATCAATCTGCCACGTTACTGTCCCGCAGCTGCCCAATGGAAATACTTGCATTTATATAGCGCCTTTCACCACCTCAGGACGTCCCAAAGCGCTTTACAGCCAATGAAGCACTTTTGAAGTGTAGTCACTGTTGTAATGAAGGAAATGCGGCAGCGAATTTGCGCACAGCAAGCTCCCACAAACAGCAATGTGATAATAAGAACATAAGAAATAGGAGCAGGAGTCGGCCAGTTGGCCTCTCGAGCCTGCTCCGCCATTCAATAAGATCATGGCTGATCTGATCCTAACCGCCAATCTACTATCACAGAACCATCTCCTGAACCTAACAGAATTGGACACACGAAATAGGAGCAGCATCAGGCTACACGGACCAGATAATTTTTTTTAGTAATGATGATTGAGGGATAAATATTGGCCAGGACACCGGGGAGAACTCCCCTGCTCTTTTTCAAATAGTGCCATAGGATCTTTATGTCAAATCTGAGAGAGCAGATGGGGTTTAATGCCTGATCTGAAAGACGTCACTGCCAACCGTGCAGAACTCCCTCAGTACTGCGCTGAAGGGTCAGCCTAGATGTTCCTGCTCAAGTCCCTGGGGTGGGGCTTGAACCCACAAGCTTCCACCTCAGACGCAAGAGTGCTACCCACTGAGCCACAGCTATGACACATCAGGAGTGGCCATGATTGCTTTAAGGGCTCATTGCTGATTCTTCCTTACATTTGCCAGCACTTTGATAGGGCCTCCTGATTGCAGTCCTGAAGTGCTGGACAAAAAAAACAAAGCAAATGCCTTAATTTTAAAAATAGCACTAAAACCCACTCTAGCATGCCCCTCGGGTATGGTGTGTGATCTCCGTGTCACCAATTCAGAGGGAAAGCAGCTGACATCATCACTCATGACCTACAGTAATAATGAATGAATAATTCTGTTTATGCTCTTATTTGTTTTGCTCTCTCTCCCCTCCTTTCCTGAAATCCTCGATTCCCTTATGGAGCCAGTGCTCCGTGCATCCTGCTCAAGTGGCCATTATTTCTGGTGAGTAGCTAGATGCTTTCCAACTGTGGTGAACCTCCCGGCCAAGTCTTGTTGCTCTTCTCACCTGATGTCCTCACGCTATAATTCCAGCAGGGTCTATTGGATTGCAGTCGGAGAGCAGGAACCCTGACTGACTTTTCCCATACCTAACCCAGGGGTGGTGCTGCCAAATACCTTTTTCATAAAGGTGATGTCCCTTTTAAAGATGTCAGATGAATCATAGAATCTCACAGTACAGAAGGAAGCCATTCAGCCCATCTTTGAAAGAGCTGTCTAATTAGTCCCACTCCCTTGGAACTTATCAACATACTCCGCCATGTCAGCCATGGCTCAGTTGGTAGCACTCTCGCCTCTCCTACTCCAGAGACTTGAGCACAAAAATCTAGGCTGATGCTCCAGTGCAGTACTGAGGAAGTGCTGCACTGTCGGAGGTGCCGTCTTTCGGATGAGATGTTAAACCGAGGCCCTGTCTGCTCTCTCTCTCTCTCTCTTTCCTATGGCACTATTTCAAAGAAAAGCAGGGGAGTTATCCCCGGTGTCCTGGTCAATATTTATCCCTCAACCAACATCACTAAAAAACAGATGATCTGGTCATTATCACATTGCTGTTTGTGGGAGCTTGCTGTGTGCAAATTGGCGGCTGCGTTTCCGACATTACAACAGTGACCACACTTCAAATGTAGTTCATTGGCTGTAAAGCGCTTTGAGACGTCCGGTGGTCGTGAAAGGCGCTATATAAATGCAAGTCTTTCTTTTCTGTGTGCTATTAGTGCCCAGGGCATTAATGTGTTTTTCCTCTCTTTTACTAAAGACATTAACCTGCTTATCTTAAATAAAAGACTGAGGAATGTTATACAGACACGTCGCCACATCAGGGGATGGGTAGGAAGTCTCTAGTCATGATGCTCCGGCCATCATGAGTGTGGGGCAGGCTTGATGGACCAGCTGGTCTTTTCCTGCCCATTTTGTATGTTCGTATGCCAGTCCTGTGTTAGCGGAAGCATTCATCGCTTATATTAAATGAGTTCGCACCTCCATTAGAATAGTGGAGAGAGTAATGCCTTATGAACACATTAACCTGCATCCCTTATTATCGTGAGCAGCCATTCGTCACTTTATATGTCCCATGGTTCCTAGGTAACTCATCTCCATTAAAAACTATCCTCTGAATCTGACATTTTGGATATGTTTGAATCACAATAGCTGCTACATCTGAGAAATTCTGAACTTTTCCAAAGTTAATTTTAAATTGAAATATAATAATCCACGTAGCTTCAGGGATTGGGTGGTTTAGTAGATTAGCTCACTGCCATTTCACAGCTCGGGCTTTGTCCCTGACCGATGGAAGGAAATGTGTGCTCTCTCAAAGGGTTCGATCAGGAAAGATTGAACAGGCTGGGGCTCTTTTCTCTGGAAAAGAGAAGACTGAGGGGTGACCTGATAGAAGTCTTTTAAGATTATGAAAGGGTTTGATAGGGTAGACGAAGAGAAGATGTTTCCACTTGTAGGGGAGTCCAAAACTAGAGGTCATAAATATAAGAGAGTCACTAATAAATCCAATGGGGAATTCAGGAGAAACTTCTTTACCCAGAGAGTGGTTAGAATCTGGAACTCACAACCACAAGGGGTAGTTGAGGCGAATAGCATAGATGCATTCAAGGGGAAGCTAGATAAACACATGAGGGAGAAAGGAATAGAATGACATGCTGATGGGGTGAGATGAAAGAGGGCTGGCTGGCAGGAGGCTCATGTGGAGCATAAACACCAGCATAGACCAGTTGGGCCAAATGGCCTGTTTCTGCCTTGTAAATTCGATGTAAAAAAGATTGACTCCAGAAGATGAACCTTCTGCTGAGGGCTATCTCCTCCCCTCCCCCACCACAGTGGTCATTATTTATGTATGAGCCTTGACGGTGAGTGTCAGTCGGTCCCTGGGTTGCGATCAAGACTGGGAAACTGGCTGCTTTCCACCTTTCTCGCCCGGGGCACTGAGGCTATTTGTACCCCAGCCACTGCCCAGCTCAGGATCAGCACAGATCAGGAATCAAGCCTGGGGCCTTCACTGTCTGTACATTTTAGAGACAGTGATTTTCACCTCTGAGCCACCGAGGGAGCCCAGACTCCAGTTTTCTACAATGGGTCAGTCCACAGCACGAAACTGGCCCTAATTTGGGTCATATGTACTAAATTGGCCACCTCATTCAGAGAAGGTAATCGAGGCAGATGGAGTGGGGATGTCACACAGGTGCTCCTCCCTGGAGGTTTCATCTCGTGACCTTCCACCTCAAACCGCCCCGCCCCCACACTCCCGCCATTGGTCCATCCTCCAGGCTCACTGTCTTCCCACGGCCAATAGGAAAGGGAACAGACTCTTTTTGTTACCCAATTGGATTAACCTTGACTGATTGTGAAACAGCCTTTCCCCCACCCCACCACCCAACCCCGCCATCTCCAGAAATTCTTTTGACACCAAGGTAGAGACGGAGCAGAGGACTAAAGACTTTATCCATATGACAAGAGACAGAGAATCCATCCTGTTTGAGATCACAGAAATCTCTGTATTATACATTTTAATAGCAGTTTCTAGCTATACCGGAATTGTTACAGCAAAATAGCTTCTGGGAGTGAATTCTGAGAGAGATTTTCTGTTGTCATTGTTTGTCTGTAGTAGGGGAAGGTGGAATATACAATTCTGCTCAGTGTGTCAGGTGTCTGCTTCAAAGGGAAGACAATTCGCGCCTGCATCTGGTGTTTGATTAATAAGGGTTATAAGATGCAAAACCCACCTGGGCGATGGAGATTATTAATATGTATCAATTACTTATACTTACAGTCTGAAATACAAATCCAAGAAAGCCAAA
Source organism: Squalus acanthias (assembly GCA_030390025.1). Classification (NCBI taxonomy): domain Eukaryota; kingdom Metazoa; phylum Chordata; class Chondrichthyes; order Squaliformes; family Squalidae; genus Squalus; species Squalus acanthias. The sequence goes on from CM059434.1 coordinate 125,129,493, forward strand.
TATGCTTGTTTGATTAGGCATTGTTTGTTGAAGTTGTTTACGTTTGTGGAATCCTTTTGTCTCTGAGCTGTCACTGCAAGATAGAATTCAAAGTGAAGCAGATTTGACTAATGGTTTAGGAAAACTGTTGCATTCTTCCCAATGTCTGATGGCTGTCAAGAAACAGTAAGTGGTTTAAAAGGGGAATAGAATCAATGGAGGTACAGAGATGGAGTAGTTCAGGAACCTTCATTGCAGGAAGGATGTCGCTGATCTGGGAAAGGTGCAGAGAAGAGATACCGTATTTCTATAGCGCCTTTCATGACCTCAGGATGTCCCAAAGTGCTTTACAGCCAATGAAGCATTTTTGAAGCGTAGCCACTGTTGTAATGCAGGAAACGCGGCAGCCAAATTTTTTTTTTCAATTTGCGCACAGCAAACTCCCACAAACAGCAATGTAATAATGACCAGATAATCTGTTTTGAGTGAAGTTGATTGAGGCATAAATATTGGCCAAGACACCTCCCCTGCTCTTCTTTGAAATAATGCCACGGGATCTTTTATGTCCACCTGAAAGAGCAGGTAGGCCCTCGGTTTAACGTCTCATCCGAAAGACAGCACCTCCGACAGTGCAGCGGAGCGCTCCCTCAGTAGTGCACTAGAGTGTCAGCCTAGAATTTTGTGCTTAAGTCTCTGGAGTGGGACTTGAACCCACAACCTTCTGACTCAATGAAGTGAGTGTGCTACCCACTGAACTGCAGCTGACACTCCTAAATGATTAAGGGATGAGAAGGAATTAAAGTGCTCAGAAGATTTCATCTCTCTCCTGAAACTTTTCATCATAGACACAGGATCCAAAGTTACTGAAGGGGACTGATCAGATTGAGAGTTTTTATTGTTTTTGAATAGAACGTTAAGTGAAGCACTCTAATCTATCCAATCTGCTGGCTTAATCTTGTATTGGAAGAAAGAAAAGAAAGACTTGCATTTCTGTAGCACCTTTCATGACCTCAGGGCATCCCAAAGCGCTTTACAGCCAATGAAGTACTTTTGAAGTATAGTCACTGTTGTAATGTAGGAAACTGTTTCTTGGACAGTTTTTCTTCTTAATAAACATGAATTAGTAGCTTTTAGTCTGTTCAAAGTCTGTTAGTGTGGTGTTTTCAGTCAATTGAAGGGATCAGGGGTGTACAGTGGCATCTACTATTTCTGGTACACACCCCCATGGTAAAAGAGTTTTTGTTCATCTGGAGTCTACCCCGATTGCTCTTACTACACAAAGTCAGGTTTCAATTCATCAGAAGCGCATGCTTGCCTATGGAAGGTGACCATTGCATTGAGCACATGAGCAGAGCACGTAGAGAGAGTGCGAATCATGACAACCCGTATTATATCTGAACTGGAACTGCTCGATACTGCCACCAGATGTGAAATGCAGGACACTTTTTCATTCTTGAAATAAAGAGAGTGTGAGCTCAGCACCCAGCAATCTTACGTCATTTAAAGTGTCATAGTCCTCCAAAAGTTAATGTTGGAATTGGTTCATGGCTATGGCTCAGTGGGTAGCACTCTTGAACCCACAACCTCCTGACTCAGTTAGTACAAGTCCCACTCCAGAATATTGAGCAGAAAATGCTAGGCTGGCACTTCAGTGCAGTGAGGGAGCACTGAATGTCAGATGAGACGTTAAACCGAGGCCCTGTCTGCTCTCAGGCGGATGTAAAAGATCCCATGGCACTATTTCAAAGAAGAGCAGGGAGAGTTGTCCCTGGTGTCCCAGCCAATATTTATCCCTCAATCGACATCTGAAACAGATTATCTGGTCATTATCACATTGCTTTTTGTGGGAGCTTGCTGTGCGCAGATTGGCTGCTGCATTTCCTACATTACAACAGTGACTACACTTCAAATGTACTTCATTGGCTATAAAGCACTTTAGGACGTCCGGTGGTCGTGAATGGCGCGATAGAAATGCAAGTCTTTCTTTTCTATAAATGTGCCAGAGCACAGAAGAGACCTTCAAAATAAAATAGCCAGGTGAGGTTATATTCTTGTTTTTTAGTTAGTGGGCAGCGAGGTATTGGAGCAGCGCTCAGAGAATTCTTATTGTCTATCTTCTCAATAATGCTCCATTGCGTCATTACACGTGCCTCTTTAGGTACTTGGGGAACTGATTGATACAAAGATGTACATGGTAAGTTTCAAAGAGCCAACAGGATGTTGACTGTTGTGAGATTTCTCTCACTGTCAATGGGTAATCCTGGTTGAAGCCATTTAGATTGGAATCCCCACTTTAAAAAGTAAATCCTTTCATGTCCCCCCTTTTTGATCTGTCGGCTTCTTTCTTCTTTGATATCGCAAGTGGCTGCTGCCACTGAAACAGCAGCGTGTCTTTGTCAGATTTCTCTTTCTTTATATCACGGTAAACAGTCCCGCAGGTAAACGGGTGTCTATGAACCAAGCACTGAGAGCTTCAAGAATATGCAATGTCCTTTGGTAGGGTTAATACTCTTGTAGCCTGCAGGAGCTTTCAAAGTCTCTGAGGTCTTCCTGTTCAGATGATAAAGCCTTATCATTGGGTGCTCACTTACTTGCTCAAAGTAAGGAGCTCAGAGGCTTCAAAAGCTCCAGCCTGTCACATGCAAGAAAAGAAACGAGGAATCTTTCCTTCAAGCAACAAGCACAGTGTGCAGCACTAGTTTTACACTGAAAGGATTGGAAGTCGAGATTGAAAGTGATCGTACATATACAAGTTATCTGGCCAGTGATACTGCTACGGGGTGAAATACTCTACAAGTACCAGGTTATCCTGAATTTCCTTCATGTCCCATTGTGCTTCATTCATGTTGTCATACCGTTCTGCGTCAACCTGGCCAAAACTAGATGGTATACCAATTCCCACAGAAAATAATAGTGGATTCTGGAATTATTTTCGAGTAAACAGCAATAAGTACAAGTTTTTATTTAAATAGCTTCCCCGTTCCCAAGACAGAGATCGATAGATTTTTGGATATTAAGGGAATCTGGAGCTATGGGGATAGTGTGGGAAGGTGGAGTTGAGGTAGAAGATCAGCCGTGATCTTATTGAATGGCTGAGCAGGCGCGAGGGGCCGAATGGCCTACTCCTGCTCCTATTTCTTATGTTGTCGCCATTGTTATAATACTAGAAAGCATAGACTGAGAGAAACCCTTTTGGCCCATTGAGTTTTGTTGTTCCACAGGCCATGTTCAATCCATTTGATTGTGGAGTCTGCCCAACCCATCCCATCTCCTGATCAAAAGTTCTGCAAAGAGTATCCCGCCTGGATGGCAAATTTGTCACAAAAAATGGTCACATAGGTGGTCTGTTCGGAGGGCCCACATGTTTGCTGATCAGCTGGGTTTCCCAGGCTTTTGCATTCTCTGCCAAAGACCCTCTCCAATTGTCCCTCACCAAAAAAAGTCCGACACTGGCGAATGCACGGTCAGCGGTGGGCAAAGTGACTGCTGCCTTTCCCTACTTTACAACGATGACTGCACTTCAATAAGTACTTCATTGGCCGTAAAGTGCTTTGGGACGTCCTGAGGTTGTGAAAGGTGCTTTCTTTCTTTTCAGCCTAGATTGTGAACTCAAGTCCCTCAAACCTATGTATTTTTGATTCTCGGGTAAGCGCGCTACCACCGAGCCAAGCAGAGAAAAGGTAGTTTAGTTATTTGGAATCTAATGCAACACCACCTACTTAGGTGAGTGGCCCAAACTGCAAGCTGCTGTTTCCAAAAGCCCATCTGTTGGGTGAAAGCTGTTGGCACAATGCCTCACATTCAATTTTGGGACAATACCAGGGATGACAATGGAAATGTTAACATATTCATCCTCCTCGCCCGCCTGCAACTGTCAAAGCTCACGAAACGAGGAGTAGAGGGAAAAAAAAAATCTGCTGTCCTCTCAATCAATTTGTTTCGCTCCACCATGCAGCTGGCTAAGTAGGGAAACGGTCTGAAACATGGAAATCAGATTGCTGTGTACCGTACTGCCGCATCACCATACAAACAACATCAGCATGTTGGCTACCAAAATAAAATATTCATGTATCTACCACAGGAGCTGAAGTAAAACCTGAGGGACTTGCAGGCCCAGATTGGACGATTTTTATTTATCTTTCCTGTTGCCCGTTTTCCTTTATTGTGATCTTTGGTTGTTGTGCATTTTTAGAAAGTGTTCAATCATGCTCGGGCACCCAGCCGCACACCATTTAACATGGAATACTGCTTTTTGAATGAAACTGTTGTTCTAAGTATGATTTGGAGATTCAGCTCGAATAGATGAGTGGCTGCAAAGAATCACTGCACATCTGTGGAAATTGTGGCTACTGTAAACATTATAGGGACTTTGGTCCCAATTAAGCAAAAACACAATCATATGGACCCAAATAGTAGTTTCTGGTCCTATGTTCCTGTGTAACTGAAAGCTGCACTACGACACTGGTGTAGTATTAGGTACTGACCAGAAACAGGCTCAAGCCAATGATCTCTGCCACATGTTGGGTTCCTGATCTTGTTCCAGCTGTTTACTCTACGTACCATGTCAAGGTGAGGTGTTTCCAGATGGTAAAGGTTCCTCTGGTTGCTATGCATAGCGATGTTGTCAATGCGTGAAGGTTTACTCTGATTGCTGGAAGATTTCATTAGAAATAGTGAATGTAGGAAACCTTGTCGTGTTTACAATGTAGGGAGAGTCAACCTCTGCCACTCCTTGGAGCTGGGTACGAGCAGCAATGGGCGAGAGCCAGTGGAAATGAATCACTTTCCTCTCTCGTTAGGTGAGGGGACATAACAGAGGGAGAGAATAAATACAGAAGAACATTGTATTTTTACCAATCTGAACTCGAGCACCAAAGTAGAGTACAAATGTGAACTAATGACACCAGTTTGGCTGGTTGCTTGGTTTAATTGGAAGTGGGTGTCAGTAGGGCTCAGATTTGATGTAAAATGACATGACATATTTTAGAGCAAATTCCAAGGCCACAAGTTTCCCTTGAACTATTGATTTCAAAGATGCAACGTTACCGTGCTTGTGTTTCAGAAGAGATTCTTGTGTAAGCACGTGACCAATTAAAAGCATGTTAGGAATAGCAGTCAAAATAGGGTCACCATTCACGTGAACACAATCAGATAAAGTATGAATGAGAAAAGGCCACTCGGCTCATCTTACTCACCCTGTCACTTCAGTGCACGGTCAGGAAAAAGATAGACTTCATCAAAAAGCATAGACAAAGCCATGGTGTCTAACCAACCTGCTCCTAAACCTGAGAAAAGATCCTGCAACCTCTCTTGCTGCCCCCTAAGGTAAATCAAACAAAACTCTTCAACAACTTTACAGCGTCCATTATTCTTTCTTGACCTGTTGTATTCCTTGACGTGTCATTTCCAAGTACAGGAAACTTTCGTTTATCCGGCATCGACGGGACCGGCGTGGTGCCGGTTTATCGAAAGTACCGGATAACAGAGAGTTATATCTACCGAGGCTATTTTTAACAAAGAGACTCCAAGCAGCACAGGAGAATCTACTCCTGCTACTGCAATGTTTCGGACTTGCGACAGCGCCAGGAGGCCGAGTAGTGGCACTTTTGAAAAGTACCCCTACTGACTAAATCGGCGTTCTCGGACTCGGACTCGGGATCGGCAACATTGCCGGTTATTTGAGAGGATTTTTCGGAGCACTCTGCGTTCGCGGAGACTCGACTGCGACTCGGCAACATTGCCGGTTATTTGAGAGGAGTTTTCGGAGGATGATTTTTGCCGGTTAAGCGAGAATTCCGGATATTTGGGTGCCGGATAAACGAAAGTTTCCTGTACCAAGCAGCTCAAGAACCATCTTGTTCCCCACAGCATTCAATTATCTCTGTCTGCACTCATCCTTATGATTCTGAACTGATACACCTTTCTTCTATTGTCATGCCTTACCACTTGAAGTTGTGTTCCAGATTTACCCTTTCCATACCATTTAACACCATAAGTCTCACTCTCCGTCGCCGCCTTTCAAAGCTATGAGCCCCATGTCGTAAGAATGAGCCTTACGCGTGGTGAACTTAAAGTAAGCTTTAATCAACTAAAAAGGTGCTACATACAAAAGAGGTCTTACTCTATGCCTCTCCAGGATCCAACTGATCAGCCCAGTATTTATCCTGGACTAATCACAGGAAGTGATGTAATAAAGTTCAAGTCACAGGAAGCTGTATTGTGTTACCACATTCTCCCCCCCCCCCCCCCCCCCAAAAGATTAGGAGGCCGGGATGAAGTTCGAGTCACAGGAAGCTGTATTGTGTTACCACATTCTCCCTCCATTTCGTAGCCGCTGGACGAGGGAGAGCCGCACCCGTTTGGGTTCTCGTAGCGGTAGAGGGCCCCTAGCCCGTTTACCCGCCGCGGGCCGTGGACCAGAGTCCGAGTGATCCAGCCCGCTCTGTGAGGGGTCAGGACGATCCTGACTGTGTACTGGTGCCCGAACGGGTGTCAGGCAGGGCTGTGGCAGATCCGTTTCCGAGCGTATGGTACGGGGTGGATCGTGGCTGCAGCGTGCGAGCCCCGACGGGCTCATAGTCAGTCTGCCCCAGGTCGGCACGCTGGAGTGAGGTACCAGCCGGCGTCAGATCCAGATCGTGATGAGAGGCACCTGGCGAGCCCAGAGATGTGCCTGGTACAATATCATCCCCTGGTGTCCCTCTATGTTTCAGGCGGGCAGGGAGCCAGATCCCGCAATGACACGGTAGATTCCCGACCGTCAGGATACCGAATATAGGCGTAGGTAGGGTTGACGTCAGTGAGCTCAACCTCATCTACAGGGGGTCATTCTTAGACGCCCGAACATCTCTTCGGAGTAGCACTGGTCCCGGTGCAGTCAGCCACGACGGGAGAGATATCCCATAGGATGAGCGACGCTGAAATCGGAAGAACCGTTCATGAGGCGTCGTATTTGTGGCGGTCGAAAGGAGGGACCGTGTGGAGTGTAATGCGTCTGGAAGTACTGCTTCCCATTGCTGGTTGGGTAGGCCCCGAGATCTCAAAGCCAGACATACCGCATTCCAGATGATAGCGTTAAAACGCTCGACTTGCCCATTCCCGACCGGATGATAAGGCGTCGTTCTGCTGGCAGCAATACCCCGTTCCGAGAGATAGGCCTTGAGTTCTCCTGACATAAAAGAAGGGCCCCGATCCGAATGAACATAGGATGCCATGCCACAGAAAGCAAATACCTGCTCAAGGCAGCTGATAACCGTGGTCGTCAGCATATTGGGGCAGGGAAGGCAAACGGAAAACGGGAATACTCATCGACCATGGTCAATAGATAAGTGTTGCGAGTTGAAGAGGGCAACGGCCCCTTAAAATCGATGCTAAGCCGTTGCATTGGCTGGGTCGCATGTATGAGTATACCACCCGAGGGGCGAAAAACTGAGGTTTCAATTCCGCACAGACTCTGCAGTCCGAGCACATCTTCTTTACATCCCCGGTAGAGAATGGGAGATTTCGGGACCGCACGAAGTGTAGCATGCGAGTAACGCCCGGATGACACAACCCATCATGGATGTCTACGAGCGTAGAGGGTGCCATGGCGGAGCAGAATGCTCGTGTGAGGGTATCCGGAGCCACATTCTCCTTGCCAGGTCGATAGTGGATGGTGTAACCAAAAGAGGCCAATTCCAGCCGCCAAAGCTGGATTTTATTATTTTTAATTTTGGTCCGTTTTCGATTATCGAGCATGAAGGCGACCGATCGCTGGTCCGTGATTAAGGTAAAGTGCTGGCGAGCTAGGAGATGAGTCCACTTCCGTACTGCCTCTATGATGGCTGTAGCTTCTTTCTCGACTGGAGGATAATGTAGCTCAGCCCCTTGAAAAGTCCTGGACAAAAATGCCACCGGACGACCTTCCTGATTCAGAGTGGCCGAGATCGCCACCTCCGAGGCATCACACTCAACAACAAAAGGAAGACTCTCATCGATGGAGTGAAGAGCCGCTTTCTCCAACTGTTTTTTCAGGAGGTTAAAGGCTGCAACAGCCGCTGTGTCTAGTGGGAATGTGCTGGCCTTCAGTAGAGGTTGGATTCGGTCCGAGAAGTTAGGAATCCATTTAGCATAGTATGCAAACAGGCCGAGGGCCCGGCGCAAGGAGGCCGGATTCTTAGGTGGCGGGAGTTCTTGGAGTGGGCGAAGCCTTTCAGGGTCAGGTTTAATGATGCCATTGCCCACACAATAGCCAAGGATGTTGATGGTTGGTTGTGACTCAATGGATTTAGCCGCATTTAATGTCAAATTACGGTGCTGGAGTGCATCCCAAAATCGTTGGAGATTGGCGTCATGTTCCCGCTGATTGCGACCTGCGACAGTAATATTGTCCAGATAAGGAAACGTATCCTTTAAGTCTTCCTGTTTGACCAGGTCATCCATTGCTCGCTGGAAGACAGCCACTCCATTAGTGACCCCAAAGGGGAGGCGACGAAATTGATACAGCCGTCCATTGGCTTCAAAGGCCGTATACTGTTTGTCTGAGACCTTCAAGGGTACCTGATGATAGGCACTTTTCAGATCATATGTTGAGAACACCGTGTACTCAGCCAGTTTATTAACCATATCATCGATGCGCGGCAATGGGTATGCGTCCAAGTCCGTATATTGATTGATGGTCTGTGAATAGTCAATGCACAGCCGTTTCTTGTGAGGTTGTAGAGGGTTCTTAACAATAACGACCTGGGCGCGCCATGGCGACGAACAAGGCTCGATGATATCCTCTGCTAAAAGCCGAGAAATCTCAGCCGCAATAAAAGACTGGTCTTCCTGACTGAAACGTCGTGACTTTGTTATAATCGGTTTGCATCGAGGAGGGATACTGGTAAACAGTGAGGGTTCATCCAGTGAAGCTGCTGACAATGCACAGAACGGTAATCGAGGTCGTATATTAGAAATAGTGAGTTCAGGTTTGGATCCGCCGAACTCAGTGGTGAGCTTCTTATGCTGCTTTTGAAAATCTAGCCCTAAGATAAGATCACTACATAAGTCCTTGAGCACCGAAAGCCGGGTGGAGGGATACCTGTGACCATTAAGTGTTATTTCAACCATACAAAAGCCAGAAATTCTGGTATTAAGTGATGACTGAGCCATCGCAATTGCCTGGTCCGATGGGAAAACATGTAGCTTTAACTCTGCAACAATCTGTTCCCTAATGAAACTATCAGTGCTACCTGAGTCAATTAAGGCATCTAAAGTATGTCCATTAATTGATGCTTTTGTAGCTGCATGGAATAGGTTCTGAGGACAAGCAGCTGTAATTGGTGTCGTTGCACAAAGAGTGGCTGAAACTCTAGGTGTGTTTCTTCGAGAGAAAACCCGAGAGGAAGCACGATAGATTTTAGCCGGAACATCTTGATAGGCCCTTACCGGGGCAGTTCGGTAGGACTTAGCTTGATAAGCCCTCGTAGAGGCTCTTGATAGGCAAACCTTTGCAAAATGACCCTTTTTGTTGCAATGACTGCAAAACGCATTGCGAGCAGGGCAGAATTTCCGAGGGTGAAACTCATCACCACAAAAGAAGCATTTCTTAGATTGCCAAGAGGCTGCCACAGTGGGGTCATCATCCTCTTCATCAGTGAAGTCATCAGATTGATCGTCAGGGATAAAGTCCTCCCTAATAGAGTTCACCTGTGGCCTCTTAAATTGCCTGACTGTAGTTAAGGCAGCAGACCGAGGTCTGGGCACTGTATAAAGGTCTGCATTTCTTTTTGCCAGATCTAGAGAGCAAGCCATGTCATAAGCTCTCTGAAGCTCAAGTGTCTTACTTTCCAGTAGACGCTGGCGTATAAATGGGGAGGCAAGCCCGCAGATGAAAGCATCACGGATCATTTCTTCACGGTACAGCTCAGCTGAGGCCGCCTGAAAGTTACAGTCCATACTAAGTCTGCGAAGCTCTTGGAGGAATTTATCAATGGATTCCACCGGCCCTTGTTGGGCTGTAGCTAGTAGATGTCTGGCATAGACCTCATTCGGTGTCTTAGTATATAGTCTTTTAAGCGTCCGAATTGCCTCCTCGTAACTGCCCCATTCCTCGACATACTGAAATACATTCGGGGTGACACAGTTGATGAGTATCCGCAATTTTGAGTCATCATCAGCCTTGCAATATTCGAGAAAATTGTCAAACGTGCGATACCAGTGTTTCCACACCTTACCGGCTGCTGGGGTGTTTGGGTCCAAGTCAAGACGCGATGGTTTAAGGATGTTTTCCATGATGGGTGATTCCCTGGATCCTTAGTTCCGAGTTCGTCCAAAAAGTTTGAGTGCGAAGTTTTTCAAAGTTGATTAAATTGTCGTAAGAATGAGCCTTACGCGTGGTGAACTTAAAGTAAGCTTTAATCAACTAAAAAGGTGCTACATACAAAAGAGGTCTTACTCTATGCCTCTCCAGGATCCAACTGATCAGTCCCAGTATTTATCCTGGACTAATCACAGGAAGTGATGTAATAAAGTTCAAGTCACAGGAAGCTGTATTGTGTTACCACACCCCAGTTTTTCCAGTCATCACTCAACTCGGTCCTCTGCCACTGGGAATAACCTTGCGCCTCTTCTCTGCGCCAGCTCCGCATCTTGAATCCTTCCCTGCTGTCTTGAGGACCAAATCTGAACGCAAGACTTCTAAATGCCATCGGATCACCGTATTGATTTTTAAATTTTTTTTACATTTTCTTCTTACTTTTTCTGTCTCTCTCTTTTCTTTCTCTCTCAATCCAATCTTTCTTTCTTTCTTTCATTCTTTCTCCTTTTTGTACCTGATTTGACGCTAATTCACCCACTCTAATTCACTCCATTTCCTTCTCAGTCATTTCTCTGTTTCTTTCTCAATCCTTAAATCTCATTGGTTAAGGAGATGCACTGTTGGTCCCGCCGTTCACTGAGGTCCCAGATGTCCCGCGGCCCTCGCCACGACGTTATCAGCTCGCACTCCCAGCAAGTTATAGCGCAACGCACAATTTGGAGCTGGTGGGTGCAGAAAAAGTCTAACTAAGGGGTTACGTCACGAGATGCCCCGCTCCATCCAGCAAGATTTAGTCCAATATAATGCCAATGATTTACATTATTATGTAGTGATGGTGAATTACATTACCTCATTTATGTTCTACTGTTTTGTTTGTGTCGATCAACATCCTATTAGCTTTATTGGTTGTTGCTCTGAGTTGCTTGGACAGTGACTTGGCACGTTAAGTGCCGAGTCTATAGCTACTTATCTGTACAGTGAACCACAGTATCTGTTTAACGGGAGCTGGATTGAATAGGACTCTATCTTGGGATTCTGAAATGTTTGTCCCTTTCACCAATATTTGTCGCATTTTTTTTTTGAGTGGAGTGTCCTTTCCAAGTAAAAGATTTCCTTCTGAAGGAGTTTGTATCAGTACTGAGTGTTCTGGCCCTTGGAATGAGGACAAATGAAACACTGGTTCATTCCAAAGAGATTGCTAGCTGGACAGCAATGTATTGATGTTCATCAGCCCATTGGCGGTCTACAGTGGTTCTGAGCTGTCAGTTTAATTGCAGTTTTCACAGACTGGTAATTGTAAAATGCCATTATTGATTGGCTCACTTTCATTGCAATATTGAGTTGCGGCCAGTTCTGCCCCCAGTTTTCGACTGCCACCATCACAGCCTGCTGCTTAATCCATCCCAGCAGACGTCTCTCACTAATTAACTAAGTGTCCTGACGTGGCATAGTGGGCACATTAGTCCTGAAATCTGTGCGTTGGGGTGTGCATCCCATAATCAACAGGGTTGTTGTTGGGTCCAAGGGTGATGCCTCTTCTGAACTAGAAGGATGGATCGAGTTTCCCTCCGATGGCTTTCTGGGTCAATGCACTGGCTGGCATGGCCCTGAGCTGTAAAGAGCAGAAAGGCCCCCATATTCCGTCCCAAGCATCTGCCGAGTTAGCTGCTCTCAGTCAGAATGGTGATATGTGCGCTACAATTTGCCACAGCACTTCTGGACTTCGAGTTGAGGGGTGGATGGAAATCACCCATTCTTCCAGATAGCCCTGCGCACTTTGATCTCAGTTAAGATCAAGATTGGGTTTGACTTTCATAGAATCATAGAATAGTACAGCACAGAAGGAGGCCATTCGGCCCATCAAGTCTGCGCCGGCTCTTTTGAAGAGCGATCCAGTTTGTCCCACTCACCCCGCCATTTCCCCATATCCCTGCAAATTTTTCTCCTTCAAGTATTTATCCAGTTCCCTTTTTGAAGGCTACTATTGAATCTGTATCCACCACCCTATCGGGCAGTGCGTTCCAAATCTTAACCACTTGTTGCGTAAAAAAAGTTTTAATCTGTACCCTCTGGTTATCGACCCTTCAATCATTGGATGCCCTCTCATGGTCGAAGAGCCTGCTGCCACTTGCTGTCAAGGCTCACACCTAGCCATTTTGGGGGAGGCCTTGTAATGTCTGTGGATACTGTACCCCCCCCCCCCCCACCACCAAAACAAAATAGCAAGATCTGGAGAGGAAGGAGGAACGTTAGATGATAAGTGTTCAAATCCCATCCCTAATTAATATTCACTTTGTACTTTTACAACTTGGAACAGAGAACTATTATAAAATCTACTCTTGCAGCAAAAAAACACTATAATAGCAGTAATTTATCCTAATTATGCACAAGTGTAATTACATGCAATTATGGAGCCTATCTGTAATGTTTAACAGGACAGCACAAAGTCTCGCATTCTGCTTATTTGTGTGCTGAGGTGTTCGGTGACTGTTCTTTACAGACCTGCGTAAACATTATTTTAATGACATTTCCAATTGACAGAACAGTTGTGTTTTCAAATCCCTTTTTTTTTTAAAGCTGCATTCAGTCAAATGGAATTAAAAGCTGTACAACAGAAATAGGGCTAGGAAAATGATAATGCGAGTGGCCAAACTGGGTGTGAAGGCCGTGGGTTCAAGTGCCACACTAGAGTACATAATGAAGGCTGATTCCCCATTGCAGCGCCGAGAGGGCAGCTGCATCGTCAGAGGAGCCATCAGTCAGTTGAGACATGAAACCTGTTCCAATGGCTCAGGCATTGAAGATTGCACGACACTATTCGATGAAGAGCAGGGAGCACTCCCAATGTTCCGGGCCGATATTTCCCGCCCCCCCCCCACTTCCCCAACCACCACAACCAAAAAAAGACCAACTCATTTTTTGGCTTTTTATGGGATCTTTCTCTACGCACAATGGCTGCAACATTTGCCTACGTAACAGAGCAGTTCACTGTAGGTGAAGCTTTTTTGATATTCCTGAGAGGCGCTATTTCAACACAAGCTTCATGAACATAAGAACATAAGCAGGAGTAGGCCATTCAGCCCCTCGAGCCTGCTCCGCCTTCATGAACATAAGAACATAAGAAGCAGGAGTAGGCCATTCGGCCCCTCGAGCCTGCTCCGCCATTTAATGAGATCTTGGCTGATACGATTTTGGCCTCAACTCCACTTTCCTGCCCGTTCCCCATAACCCTTGACTCCCCTGTTGCTCAAAAATCTGTCTATCTCCGCCTTGAATATATTCAATGACTCAGCCTCCACATCTCTCTGGGGTAAAGAATTCCAAAGAGTCACAACTCTCCTGAGAGAAAAAATTCCTCCTCATCCCTGTCTTAAATGGGCGACCCTTTATTCTGAGACTATGCCCCCTCGTTCTAGATTTCCCCACGAGGGGAAACATCCTCTCTGCATCTACCCTGTCAAGCCCCTTCAGAATCCTATATGTTTCAATAAGATCACCTCTCATTCTTCTAAACTTCAATGAGTATAGGCACAACCTGCTCAACCTTTCCTCATAAGACAACCCTTCCATCCCAGGAATCAACCTAGTGAACCTTCTCTGAACTGCCTCCAATGCAAGTATATCCCTCCTTAAATAAGGAGACCAAAACTGTACGCAGTACTCTAGGTGTGGTCTCACCAGTGCTCTGTACAGTTGTAGCAAGACTTCCCTACTTTTATACTCTATCCCCCCTTGAAATAAAACATTCCATTTGCCTTCCTAATTACTTGCTGTACCTGCATGCTAACTTTTTGTGTTTTATGTACGAGGACACCCAGGTCTCTCTGTACCGCCACATTCTGTAGTCTTTCTCCATTTAAATAATATTTTTCTTTTCTATTCTTCCTACCAAAGTGGATAACGTCACATTTTCCCACATTATACTCCATCTGCCAAATTCTTGCCCACTCACTTAACCTATCTATATCCCTTTGCAGACTGTTTATGTCCTCCTCACAACTTGCTTTGTATCATCTGCAAATTTGGCTACAGTACACTCGGTCCCTTCATCCAAGTCATTAATATAGATTGTAAATAGTTGAGGCCCGAGCACTGAAGCTGGATACAGATGGAGGAGCAGGCTGGATGGGCTGATTGATCTTTTCTCCTCCCACATTCTTTTTTTTCCCCTGTCTTCCCACATCATACCTTTCCAGGGTTGCCAACCCTCCAGGATTGCCCTGGAGTTTCCAGGAATTCAAGATTCATCTCCTGGACACTGCTGCCAGCAACCCAGGAGAAAAAGCCATGGGGGAGGGGGGTCATTAAAAAAGATTGTGTGTGTTTTTTTTTCCATTTTACTTTGAACACTTCTGTTTATTTGTTATAAAAATATCGGAGATGGGATCAAAGGCTGTTTGACTGGGCTGGGCGGTTGGAGGTGGGAGGTCATGTGATGCCGCCTCCAGAAATACATCCAACCAGAGTTGGCAACCCTAGAGAATAGGCAGGTTGGCCTGTGAGACTGCGGCTCTATAATTACGAATGGCTGGTGTGCAAAAGAAGCGCCCCCAGGTGACTGCCTCTCACCCCTGTGGTGTCGGAGCTGTCGCCGGATGGCATCTCCCCCACACTTGCATGGTCAGTAATTGTGTGTGTGGGAAACCGCAAGCAGTCAGTGGTCCAGCTGCGATATCATCTCTTCATCCGTCAGTCCCTCGTTACCGTGGAAATGCAAAGTTCTATTGAATTCAAATTTTGAGCAATACAATCTTCATTGCAGAGACCGCTGGGCACGCAGTGATCTGCGGTCTGTGTTGTGCTGAGGAATCTCATTAGTTCATGCATCACAAATGACCCCTTCATGGACCTGTGGTTAGAAAGAAAATCGATAACAATGATTGGTAACTACAAACACTGGCTGCATGGATCGGGGGGGCCTAATTACAGGATACGAGCAAATGCTGTGAGCAAAAATTAATATATGTATCTACACAGACAAAACATACACACATCCAGACACTGGCACTAGCCGCTCTCCTCTGGTATTATACATGCGGAGTCAAAGCCCGGTGTAATATTTAGGTCGAGGAGAGTTAGAAGTTGGGGATAATTGTCCCAGGCAGGTAGGAAGGGAGAGGAGGCAGATGGGGGAGAGGAGTGGAGGGAGGAGAGGAAAGGAGGTGAGGGAGAGAGGAGAGGGGAGGGAGGAAAAAGGGCAGAGGGAAAGGAGGTGGTTACAGATAGGAAAGTGCTGCCATGACGTAGATATTCTGTTCCAATATGCCCTTAAACATGCAAAGTATGAAGTCTGATTCAGATGCTGCGCTCACAGAGCCTGGTCAGTGGGGTCAGTCCTGAGCTCTGGTTCACGTACACAAACCTGACAGTCTTTTGCCTTGATGAGTTTTGTCCGTTCTCTGATAGACAGCAAGGCCAGGCATTTCACTCAGGGACAAAACTTGACATCCATCTGTTTAGCCCCACATTCAGTGCACTTCCCCCAGTAGCTATTGAAGCCAAAGGGAGGAGATGACTCATTTCTTTCCCGCTTTTGGTAGGATTTCTGGATGTAGAGAGATAATGAAGGAGAATTAAAAAAAAAAAGAAAACAAATAGCCGAGAAATAAAACAAAAACAATGCAGGTTGTCCATTATTTTTCCTGCAGGACTCTGTGTATTGTTTAGTCTTCAGTGAAATACAGTTTGATGATTCATAGCCAGAGTCATAAATGAAAAGCTATTTCCATTTAGACAATGGTCGGATCCCTTGGATGTTTTGAACTTCCAAGCGTAATGCTGTTTCCTGACAATAACGCTCCCGTCACTCCCATTAGTAATATTTTGAGGTTTCGAGTGCGGGTACAATAGGAGTGATGGATGGCCATGTCTGGATGGTGTCACTGAGGATGTATTATCACTGGGATTTGTCACCTTTCCTAATGTGCCCTGGGATTTGTGCGGGCTTTGCTGCTCGCCTCCGATGATTCGTCTCCCTACGAATACAGCTGGGTAAATGAAGTTTAATGTGCCATTCCCGAGCAGTCGTTTCCCGAGGTGAGAGTTGCTTTTTTATTTGAAGCCGGGATAACTGCGTTTTGATGAGGGGAATTTTTTTGTATCCCTATTGGAAGTTATAGGTACTTACGAATCCATGTTATTGAGCTGTGACAGACTCTTTGTGTGCAATATGTGCTCCATTGCTTCTTCAAAGTACTTTGGGACAAGCTTTGTAGCACAGAGGAATTTTTGCTCCTATGGAAGCGAAAGGGCATTGAGGTTAGGGAGAGGAAATGATTACAGTATTAAAGTGATGAATTGAAATTTTAGCACTGAACATTCTGTGGCTTCATTGGTCTGTATATAGGTAATGTAATAACATTGAACAGGATTATTTCACACATTTAACCTGCTGAGATCTAACGTACGTAAAGCCATTATAAAAAGAAAGAAAGACTTGCATTTATATAGCGCCTTTCACGACCACTATACGTCCCAAAGCGCTTTACAGCCAATGAAGTACTTTTGAAGTGGAGTCACTGTTGTAATGTAGGAAATGTGGCCGCCAATCTGCGCACAGCAAGCTCCCACAAACAGCAACGTGATAATGACCAGATAATCTGTTTTAGATGTTGATTGAGGGATAACTATTGGCCAGGACACCGGGGATAACTCCCCTGCTCTTCTTTGAAATAGTGCCATGGGATCTTTTACATCCACCTGAGAGAACAGACGGGGCCTCGGTTTAACATCTCATCTGACATTCAGTGCTCCCTCACTGCACTGAAGTGCCAGCCTAGCATTTTATGCTCAATGCTCTGAAGTGGGACTTGAACCCACAACCTCCTGACTCAGAGACATGATCTTATTGAATGACGGAGTAGGCTCGAGGGGCCGTATGGCCTACTCCTGCTCCTAAATCTTATGTTCTTATGTAAAGTATTAACAAGTCCCATGACTAATTTTAAACTGGTCCTTGCATCAGATGAAAATACAACACTTGCAGAAGATAGACCATCTCCTGCAGCTGACCTCATCCTACTTACTTTTACATTTGGGAGGGGACATGATCCAGGTTATTGAAGTGCTCCATGGAATGGTTAATGCAGGTCCAAGCAGAACTGTGAGTTAGAGGATGTTGTTAGCATTCAACCTTCTTCCTCCTCTGGTTCACAGCAACACGTTTCAAGTAAGCACGAGACACTTCGTAGTGTTAGTATACGGAACAAACTTTATTGTTACCTAAGTTGAGGGATCAACTCAACTCTGATCAGAGAGTGGCTTTTTGGTTTCTGTATCTTTCGAGCCCTCTGAAGAACTGCTGAAAACCATGCTCCTTTATACACCATATTTTGCCTACATGACAGGTATAAGTCATAGATAAGACCTCATGACATATCTATTCCCAAGACTGTCTAATCATATAAACAGTTTTAGTTGTTTACTCCAAAGCTACTTCCCCTAAACAAGACTTCCTGATCTAACTGTTACCAACATCTTTGAAGAACAGGCTTTATCAACTGTTATCTTTCTATACTGTAGCTAATAGATGCCTCTACCTATGTTTATTACCCTAGCCCCTAAAGTTACACTTTAATTACTCATGGCTGATAACATTACTGTCACTTATTTCTTTGCACAAGCATTTTACATTGGAAAGTCAATTGCTTCACTGTTAATCCTTTAACTCTCCACGATGTGTAACAGATGTGAGTATAAAGCAAGACTCTGAATTCAAGTCCTTCACAAAGTGGTGGATACGTGGAACAGACTCCTAGTTAAAGCATAAATAATGTGGAATAGAGTTCCGGTTAAAATAATAAATAACATGGAATAGACTCCCAACTAAAGCAGTAAACATAGGAACATTTAGGAATTGCTAGATGAAAAAAAACCGAGGTCCATCCAGTTTACCTTCTACCATCCTGGTAGTTGCATGATAATTGTGTTGTTCACTAATCATAGAAATCGATCTCTTATCAATTACTCTACAACAGACCCAGACATGACATGATGGAAAACTCCAGTGGTGGAGAGCTTTGGGAACCATAGGTCCAAAGTCACCTGTTCCTCCCAAACATGCAACACTTACCACATTTCATGTCTCAAATTACTCAAACATTGTACCCCAAGATGCTATTTTCTGAAACAATGGCCTGGATTTTGCGGTCAGCGGCAAAGTGACGGTGCTCGCGGCTGACAAAGAAATCTGCCCACAAAGATCTAGCGATCTCTGTCGCGCGGATTTCACCTTTCCCGACATTAATTTGATTCTGGCGTCACCGAAAGGGGAATATCCAGCCTCCAGCGACAGTGATGTCATCAAGCAGGCTAAGCACCAATCACATTGAAGAATTCTCACAGGCAACAAACCAGGAAGTAAAAAGCACTGATTATCATTCACTTGTTAATTTTACAGAGAGCGAAATAAAGATTGGAACACACACATGGGATTAAGTTGGAAGCTGAAATATAAACAAACTTAAAAAAAATAATTTTTAATATTTAAAAAATCTCTGGCAATTTGTATCATGAAGAAATTTGACATTCCACAAATGTAAAATTCGTTTTTCAGGGCCAGAGAGGTTGTTCAGTAATTATGACTTAGTATGCTGTTAAAAATTCAGTTACACCTCATTCAACAAAGCTTAACTTTTTGGGGGGCTTTTACAGCAAGATTAGAGTGTAAAAAGTGGAAGTTCACATCAATTCAAGTGATTTGTAAGATTTCCATCTATGAGGACTGCAACAGCGCACCCTGTGGAGGAGCGGGGTATCACTGACAGCAACTTCAGGATTTCCATGTTTAACTGCGCATGTGCAGACTCCAGAAGTTGCTGTCAGTTTTACAGAGTGATGATGCCTAACGCTGACCGTTTCACTGTCATTGCAACTGCAAATTATCTTTTTAAAAATCAAACTGGCTGATTATTTGATTAGGAATAAGACTGAGAGTTATAACAAGTATAGAGAGATGGTTGAATGATGCTTGGAAAATGGTGGTCTCTCATCAGGTGGGACCATGAAAATGGTCTTGCTGAAGATGTGCAAGATAGGATATAAGTTTAGGCAGACATTTGCTTGACCTGTCTTTGAGAGGGGGCGGGGTTGGGGGTTCTACTGGAGGCGGAGTCCCTCTAATAGTTTAAGGGAGAACCTTGGGGAACCTAACCCCAGGAGATGCGATGGGTTGAAGAGAGTCCATGATAGTGGGCCAACTACAAAATGGTAAAACACACACAGTTGGCTGGGTGTTATGATCAGTCAAGATTGGGATTCAGACCCATTTCCTCGGGCTTCCCGGAATGGCTCAAAGGCTCCATCTCTAGAGCCATATAGAACAGGAAGGTCAGAGGCTCCAGCCCTGGTTTATGTGGAGTCTGGTACAGGACAGCGATAGGGGTGCCACAAACAGCAAACGTTCCTGCTCCTGAGGAGCGTGACAATAGTGGCAGGACTGGAAGTGCATGTGTCTCAACATCAGGCGAGGACAAGATCGGTCGCAGTTGTGATGTCCTACACTTTCTAATAGCTTGCCAGCACTCCGTGTCAAGGCTCACACGTGAATAATAGCCACTCGGATGAGGTGCCAGGGAGTGATGGTCACTTATGGAACTGTAGCCCTGTGTGTGAGCCAACGTCTTCAGGAGAGAACGAAGAAGATCATGAAAAAGACAAATCAACATTCTACCACTAGGGCAGCCAGAAACTTTACAGAATCACAGAATCCCTACAGTGCAGATAGAGATCATTTCGGCCCATCGAGCCTGCACCGACACATATCCCACCCTATCCCCGTAACCCCACGTATTTAATCCCCCCTAACACTAAGGGTCAATTTATCATAGCCAAATCAACCTAACCCGCACATCTTTGGACTGTGGGAGGAAACCGGAGCACCCGGAGGAAACCCACACAGACACGGGGAGAATGTGCAAACTCCACACAGACAGTCACCCGAGGCCGGATTCGAACCCGGGTCCCTGGCGCTGTGAGGCAACAGTGCTAAACACTATGCCACCGTGTTACCTCCCTTTTTGACAGACTTTATTAGAAAATGAAACATAACTAAGGAGAGACCCGAAGCTTAACAGTGTCTGTGCAGTGCACTTATTACAATCCCACATTCAGTCACATTCATCATTTCCTAATGCAGCAAAATGGGTAGGAAGAATATATTAGGACTGCTGCACCCTTGGAGGAACGAGACAGCAGGGGACATTTCTTGGTACATGAGAATACAGGAACTTTCACATTGAGTTTGCTTAGAAAAGGACTCCCAAGGAACCACTTAAGACCTGATTTCTGAGTCACTCTATGTTAGTGAGCTGGAAATGCAGTAAAATTAGTTTTGGCTTCACAGTGAAAGCACGAAAAGGCCGGAATATTACAGTGAGGTTCTGCCGGCAGCTCGCAAAACTCGGGAGCTCTGCAGTTCCACATAGTTAATCAATTGTGTGCTCTGATTTGTGTTACTCCTGGTTAAGCAGTGCCTCGATTTCAAAATACTCGTCCTTGTTTTCAAATCCCTCCATGGCCTCTCCCCCTCCCTATCTCTGTAATCTCTTCCAGCCCCACAATCCCCCGAGATATCGGCGCTCCTCTAATTCTGCCCTCTTGAGCATCCCTGATTATAATCGCTCAACCTTTGGTGGCCGTGCCTTCTGTTGCCTGGGCCCCAAGCTCTGCAATTCCCTGCCTAAACCTCTCTGCCTCTCTCCCTCTCTCTCCTCCTTTAAGACGCTCCTTAAAACCTACCTCTCTGACCAAGCTTTGGTCACCTGCCCTAATTTATCCTTATGTGGATCGGTGTCAAATTTTTTGTCTTATAATACTCCTGTGCAGCGCCTTGGGACGTTTTACTACGTTAAGGGCGCTATATAAATGCAAGTTGTTGTTGTTACTGTGATTGCCGCACGAACTGTTTTCCACTGAGCGCTTTTATTACTGTGTTGAAACAAAAAGATGCCATCTTGCCTTTCTCATGACTGGCACATTTTGGGCACCTTTGTAGATCATGACAGAGGCGTGGTGCGTATTCGTGGTAGAGTCTCGTACATCTCCTTGCATTTCAATGTGGGGCAAAGGTGCGCAGAGCTGAGTGGGACAAGGCTTCCCTACTTGATCACTTGTTCTGCTACTTTTCCGGAAGTGAAGCAGGTTTTAACCATATTCCTGTGTTCTGATCCCTCTGTGTCATGTTGATTAACACCTTCACAAAATAAAAAAGAGCTGGATGACTATTTGCCGACGAAGGGGATTGAGGTTTGTTTTCGGCAAATTTTGTTTTGTCTTTTTTCTCCACTAATTTCCCCCCACTCCTTGAAGGTGTTGCCTCTTGCTGGAGTGAGAATCTACAAGCTTTGGTCTCGCTCTGGTGTCTACTTCAAATGTCCATTATTTTCATGTGAACCACGAGTACCAGAAAGCTATTTGGCTACTTGAGCTAATACAGCCAAGCCTGATAGTCCCCTTCTCAACATCCAACATGCGCACACACACAGTTCCAACAGGAATCACTGGATAGTGATCAAGGGAGGAAGTCCTTCACTGATTATTCCCTCGCTAACCAAGGGCCATTGAGGTCAACTGTAATGGCCCTTCTAGCCCCACACCTGAGCAAAAAATGGAATCAAACCGGGAACCTTGCTGAAGATTATAAAGACATCCACAGCTGGACCATGGTGGTTCCAGAGGTGATGGGACCAAGACCATGGCATGCCAAGGAAGGTTGAAGATGAATAATGCCAAATTTAATGTTAGACGAGAATACTGGGGTTTGATTTAGAGGGGACAGGCAAGAATTTGACAGAATCTGTCCACAGGAGATGAAATAGGTTGAGTAGAGTCCTTGATAGACCAAGCTGAACATGGGTATTGTATTGCAGGAATAGGTTTGATGGGCCAAATACCCTTTTCTCATTCCATGCTTTTAATATGGAGACTGTGGATCTGAAATTCTGGGGGCCAGGAAGGGTAGTAATGCAGCACAATCCTGTCAAGAAGGGAGGAGGCTGTAATTTGGGGCTGAACATGGATCTACTGGGTTTCCACCCCAAGTAAGAAGCACCACAAGTTGCCGTCTAGCTAGGGTTTGGTGCTCCTTAAACTTGCCCCCTACATCTTCAGCCAGCTTTGGGGGTTGAGTCTCGGAGATGTTCCCAGGCTACCCCAGGAATTCCACCCAGCTCCCTCCCATATTGGGCCTTACAGTGTTCCCTAGAATGCCAGAAAGAATCCTGCCCCTCTGCTTCCTTCGGAGCATTCCAAAATATTCCGTGGCCTTTTTTTTTCCCGTCAGCCCTTCCTGGGTCTCGGGTGTCGCTCCGGTTTCTGCCATTGGGCCGAGTCGCTCGCCCCAGCCGTGTAAATGGGCTTGTCGCAGACAGAGTCAAAGCGGTAGCTGGAAGCCCCACCTCGCCGCACTTCTGTTTGCATCTGAGGGTCCGTGGAATCTCCAGCCCCGTATCTTTAAGTCTTTTAATGTTGTGTTTTCTTGCACTACTACACAATTCATTGTCAAAGCCTCTACTTCATCCATTTACTGTCCTAAACCGAGTTCAGTCAGAACAGCTGTAACTAAAAATTAAACAGAAAAAAAACCACAATGGAAGTTAAATGGCTCCATCAGGTCTCAGAGGTGCTAATTTTCCTTTTTCTCTGTTGAAAATTACTTTTATGAACGCCACTTGTAAACCATGTCATCAGTGGTTACTGGGATTCGGTATGTCTCGTGTGAATTGCCACCCTCAAAATGGCTGCCGGATGACATCCCAGTGTCTTAAAATCAAATGGAGATAAATGAGCATCTGGGTGGACTTGATAGACTCATTTCAATTACTGATAAGTGCTGTTTATTTAATTTTTAATATCCAGCCTCAAGTATATTCCTTTAAACAAAATATTAAATACACCGTTACACAGCAGTCATCAAGGTTAGTTCAACGGAACGTTTAGAATAGATACGTGTATTTTTCAGTAACAGGCTGTTCGTTAAAACCGAGTGAACATTGGGCTATGCTAGTGAGAGTTGTCTGTTGTGAGATAGGAAGTCTCTGCTGGTGTTACTGTGAGACAGGACGGCTGTTAGTGTTAGTGTGAGACAGGACGGCTGTTAGTGTTACTGTGAGAAAGGACGGCTGTTGGTGTTACTGTGAGACAAGGCCCAAAATTGTTCAGCCATTCCATCAGATTCTCCCATGGCTTCAATAGCAGATGCTAAACTTCAGGGAATGGTAGCGTAGTGGTAATGTTACTGGACTGGTAATCCAGAGGCCTGGCCTAATGATCCGGAGGCCAAGGGGGAAACATTCAGTTGGTTTGCGCCTCTCGTTAGTGCCTTAAGTGGGCGCTAATGGGGCGCAAAGCAACTAGCGCCCGTGGGCGGCGATGTTTGCGCCGCTCACGAAATTAACTAGACATTTTGCGGCGGCGCTAAACACTACCGCCACGATCTCCTGCGCCGGCAGATCGTAACGTCAGTCGAGTATGCAACGCCCCGGTAGCGCCCCGGACCGGATATTGAGTGGCGCCCCCTGCCTTACTGCCTGCCGCTAGCAACGACAGGTTGAGGGGAGCATTTTGCAGTCAGGAAGGGACTGGGGGAGCGCTATTTAAAGGCGACTGCTTCCTGCCTTTTTTTGTTGGTGACATTTTTGCACCACGCATTCTGAGAGAGAGAGAGAGAGAGAGAGACTTCTGGAGAGATTCAACGCTGTATGAAGGAGTTTTGGGTACTGAGCAGCACTTTGCAGGTTCATTTTGATTTGCCCTTCCTTGTATCGATTTAGAAGAGACTGTGGAGGCTGCACTCTGAGCTCTTTCCCTGGTTCTCTCCATTGTTCTTTCCAGCAGATTTGATGTACAGGTCTCTCCAGACCGAGATTCAAGGCTGCAATGAGCAGGATGTGGATGGAGAGCAAGATCAACCCTCCCCTTTAAGAACTGGCCGGCGCCATTGTGTCTGTGTTCCACTGCTGACTGACATCACATGAGCTTCGCCAGCGCTCTGAGTTAGCGCCTCGTTCCTCGGCCTTTGCGCCTTAAGACAGGTGTGTAGCGCCTGATTTAGCTCTCCAATCACCTCCAGGGGCGATAAAAGCCAAGTTTGCAGTCGGAGGCGATAATTAGCACCAGGCGCTAATCTTTGCGCACGGCCGATAATGGCGCCCCAAATGGGGCGATACTGAATCCCCCCCCCCCCCCCAAAGAGTTCACAATCCCACCACGGCAGCTGGGGAATTTAAATACAGTTAAATAAATCAGGAATAAAAAGCTAGTATCAATAATGGTGACCATGGATTATGGTAAAAACCCATCTGGTTCACTAATGTCCTTTAGGGAAGGAAATCTGCCGTCCTTCACCAGTGTGGCCTATATGTGACTCCAGACCCACAGCAATGTGGTTGACTCTTAACTGCCCTCTGAAATGGCCCAGCGAGGCACTCAGTTGTCAAGAAGACAACTCACCACCACCTTCTCAAGGTATGGGATGTTCCATTGACCCTGCACGCTCCAGTTGGGTAAGTGCTGGATGTCCCTGGGGGCCTGAGCAATATTGGGTTAGGTTGTCAGCGCCATTTTGAAACAGTGGCCTTGATTTTTAACCCCCTTGCCCAGCGAGAATGGCATGTGGGAGGGGTTAAAACTAGACGAGTTGTTCCCGAACTCCTTTTAAAATCGGCCAGGGTGCCTGTTTATTAATACCACTGTTTCTGTACTAATACTGCTGTGAGTTAATGCCTGTATTAATATCATTGTGAGTTAGTGTCTATATTAATACTAGTGTCTGTAGCTCTGTGATTGATTTGCAAAGACAACCAATGTTAGGGATGATTCTACAATTGGCCCTCCCAGCGTGGTGTGGCAGTCGCAGGGAGTGCATTGTGGGCTCATAGGCTCTAGTTTACCATCCATTAAAATGAAACAACCAGAAAATCGATTTTCCGAAATGTATTTGCTGGAAACGTCACTCCCCGCTGGAAACGTCGCTCCCGGCTGGAAACGTCGCTCCCGGCTGGAAACGTCGCTCCCGGCTGGAAACGTCGCTCCCGGCTGGAAACGTCGCTCCCCGCTGGAAACGCCGCTCCCCGCTGGAAACGCCACTGGAAACGCCACTCCCCGCTGGAAACGCCACTCCCCGCTGGAAACGCCACTGGAAACGCCACTCCCCGCTGGAAACGCCGCTCCCCGCTGGAAACGCCACTGGAAACGCCACTCCCCGCTGGAAACGCCGCTCCCCGCTGGAAACGCCTCTCCCCGCTGGAAACGCCACTGGAAACTCCGCTCCCCGCTGGAAACGCCGCTCCCCGCTGGAAACGCCTCTCCCCGCTGGAAACGCCGCTCCCCGCTGGAAACGCCTCTCCCCGCTGGAAACGCCTCTCCCCGCTGGAAACGCCGCTCCCCGCTGGAAACGCCACTGGAAACGCCGCTCCCCGCTGGAAACGCCGCTCCCCGCTGGAAACTCCACTCCCCGCTGGAAATGCCACTCCCCGCTGGAAACGCCACTGGAAACGCCGCTCCCCGCTGGAAACGCCGCTCCCCGCTGGAAACGCCACTCCCCGCTGGAAGCGCCAATCCCTGCGGGAAGCGCCGATCTGGAAGCGCCGATTGCAGAATGATTCTCATTATTCCAGTTCAGTGAAGAAAAACAGAATTTCTGCAATAAATTTCACTCACCATCTGATCTGAGGAAATAGCTTCTCGGCAGTAAGTACTCATTAAAGTCAAAAAGCAGCTGTGGCATTAATAGCTGCTGGCTCAGATTATCAAGCTTGTCACCAATGTGATGGCACTGGTCGGAAAGGCAGGGTCTTGTGGTCAGAGGTGAGGAAAGTGGTAGTTCTGCCTTGTCTGTTATCGCAACAGCAATAACATTACACTTGGCTGAAAGAATTCATCCAGGTCAACGCACTTTCCACTGAACAGCAGCTTCTGTACAATGCTGTCTAACAACTTCATAAAAAATGTAAGAACCTTAGCAAAGAGGCACAATAATTCATTTGTGATGGCTGTTTCGATACACTCCCCATCTGCTGTTACAGAAACAATTACCAACAATTAGTCCTTTGCTGTCACAGGCCCGGGTATGGTGCATTCAGAAGGGAATAATTGAAGGCATGGTTGATAATCAGATGTAGTGAAAAGGTTGAGCTGTGGCTCAGTGGGTAGCACCCTTGCGTCTGAGTCAGAAGGTTGTGGGATCAAGTCCCACTTCCAGAAAGATTGAGCACAAAATCCAGGCTGACACTCCAGTGCAGTGCTGAGGGAGTGCCGCACTGTCGGAGGTGCCGTCTTTCGGATGAGACATTAAACCCAGGCCCCGACTGCTCTCTCAGGTGGATGTAAAAGATCCCGTGGCACTATTTTGAAGAAGTGCAGAGGAGTTATCCCCGGTGTCCTGGTCAATATTTATCCCTCAATCGGCATCACTAAAAACAGATTATCTGGTCATTATCACGTTGCTGTTCGTGGGAGCTTGCTGTGTGCAAATTGGCTGCCACGTTTCCTGCATTACAACAGTGACTACACTTCAAAAAGTACTTCATTGGTTGTAAAGCGCTTTGAGACGTCCGGTTGTCGTGAAAGGCGCTATAGAAATGCAAGTCTTTTTTTCTTTTTTCTATAAAAGTGTGAGTACCCACAACGGCTCAGTTTGCATGTGCCCGCTGTGGTACTTAGCCATAGAGCCCAGTAAGACTCCAGGTTCCATCCCTGTTCTGTGCTGAGTTAGCTGATTTCAAATCAGGCAGTCGTAGGAGCACTATAGTTGGCATGAGTGTGCCTGAGTTGGAGGCAGCAAAGATCAACCAGCCATTGCCGATAGCCTAAGCTATCCAATCTTTCCTGTGTGGGAGCACTTGGAATCAGGCTAGGTTTTCATGCCTCCCACAGTTGAATGGCATACCAGTGCTTGCTGCCTAGCCTCACACGTGAAGAATGGCTGCCTGATCAAGGTTTTGGAGAGCAACCAGCTCCTGTGAAACATTGCTCCTCAATAATTGTGCTACAGTTTGAATATTGCGCTCCACTTTTAAGAAGGATGTCAAGGCCATGGAGAAGGTGCAGACGAGATTCACTGAGATGATACCAGGATGGGAGAATTTAGTTATGAAGAAAGACTTGGAAAAACTGGGGCTCTTTTCATTAGAACAAAGAAGGTTAAGAGCAGATCTGATGGAGGTGTTCAAAATGCAGAAGGGTTTAGATAAAGAAAACGGGAAAAACTATTTCCACTGGTCGGTGAGTCAGTAACCAGCGGGCATAAATTTAAGATCATCACCGAAAGACCAAAGGGAAAGATTTAAGGTATTTTTTTCATGCGGTTGGGTTATTAATGCCCCACCACAAACAGTGGTGGAAGTAGATTCCATGATAGCTTTTAAAAGAGAAGTGGGTGTGTATTTGAAAAAGAAAAACCTGAAACAGTATGAGGAAAAGGCAGGGGGGAATGGGACGGGGTGGATAACTCTTTCAGGCACGATGAACTGAGTGGCCTCTTTCTGTGCCGTCAAAGTCTATGGTTCTATCCCAACATAAATCGGTGTGTCTAGGAAAGGTGAAAAGAGGGCACGTTTTCCACTCTGGGCGCACTTCTGCTGCACCCCAGAGAAAGAAACTGTTCCTTCCCAAGGACGTTTACATTGCCCGGGGGAAACTCGCGTTTCAGGCCAGTCATTGACTGGGCCTTGAGCATCGGAAGCCTTCAGCCACGTATCAGGTCCCGAACACACCGAATCATCCTGTGGGTGGGGAGAATACCTAAGATTAAAATACAACACTTGCCCTATTGTCTTCAGTCTGCGCCCGGGATCACCACTGACTTCCTGGGCTCCAGGGGTCCAGGGGGCAGTCCATCGCATCGGGTTTCAGGAGCTCTTCGCCCAGCCACGAGTAAAATGAAGCAGGAGACTGGTAACAAGCCCTCCGGCATCATTTCAATAGTAGCACTGGGCCGCTGCCTTCCACAGAGGTGGGCCCAGTTGCCTCCTATGAGGAAGCCCCGATATCCCAGCAGGGCACCATGGGACGGGAGACGTAATGCAACGAGTGTGCGACTCGCCAGGTGCAGGGCAGAGGAAAATCTACCCTAATTGGAGGCACAACCATAAAGGGGTAAAGATTTGTCTTGCCGGTAGAGCAAAGCGGGCGGTATCGAGTCGGACGCCCATTATACTCCCCGCCCGACAGTCAGTTCCTTTGCCTTCAATAAAACTGAATATTGGGCGGGCATTTAGCAGGCCACCCGTCTAGTGCTACCCCAATACGAACCCCAAGATGTTTCAGATGGTACTGAGCTGTGCCAGGAAGTGGTAAGGATGCAGGTTTGAGCCTGCTGTTTCCCCAAGCCCTTCTTGTAAAGGAATGAAAGTAAAAATCAGAAGGGAGGTCAACAAGGACCGCCCCCACCCCCACCCTAGCTTCGTGTTGTTTCCTGGAGACCGGAGGCCAAGGAGCCGCTCTCGTGCCTGTCTTCTCAACGTGCGCGTGGCATGTGGTGCAAAGGGAGATCATACTTGTATATTAAGTAGGGTACACTGCCTCGGGGTCACATTGTATAAATCATGCAGTGATGTTCTCAACCATCCAACTTGCCTTGTTCCGTAAAATATTTATTGTTCCGAAAGAATCAAGAAGCGCTTTCACCTTTTATTCAGTGTTGAAGCATGCGGTCTGGAAGAAGCTAAGATATGAGAACGTGTTGACGACCTGAGATCCTAGTCGCCGCAATATATAGGAAATGGAGACACTGCAGCAACGTTTGATCGTCATTTTATAGCGAGAGAAACCTCCGAGGCCGCTCCTTCAGGTGTTGAGCTCCTTGCTTCGTAGAAAGCACAGCAGCTGGAGTCAGAATGTTAGCCATAAATAAAATACAGATGGAACAAAGGATACACAAGCATTCCAAACCTCAAATATCACTGCTTCAGGGCGTAGGAGTCAAAACTTACCGAAGATTAATGGTCGACTTTATGACCCTAATGGATATCTGTTTTTCCCCTCTGGGGAATCCCTTGCAGCTCCAAGTCTTGGTAAATGCAAGTCTTGAAATGAGGGTCACGCAGTGAACCACACTCGTAACCCTGAAGTGTTGTTATGCTCATCAGTGTCTCAAGGTAAGATCCCAATAAAAAAAAAAAATCTCTCGTGGGGCCAGAATAGCATCAACCATAAACTACCACTGGGGTTGCTGATTTAGGACATTAATTGGGTGTGACGCTGGTTCAGGCACAGTTCAATTTGTTGCTGTGTTTGGTAGATCATTACAGTGTGGGATACTGAATGTGAAGTGTAAATAGTACTGCAACTGTATCTTGAGGGAGAAGATATAGAGTGTCACAGGGGCACACTGATGTAAGAGGGATTGGAAACATTGCTACATCTACAGCCGCAGACACCAAGGGCCATATTTTCCTCTCCTTGCTAATTTTAAGGATGAAGTAAATGAGTAAACAGTAACATGATATCAGTCGTAACAGCCACTGGCCCCTTTCTCCCTCATATCAAAAATAGATTGATACAAATTATCAGAAAGTGAAAAAAAAAGCAGATGTTTACTCGTTAGGCCCTTAGTAAATAGACCAATAATGAAATACTTGTGTGGAATTATGTGTGTGTGTGGGTGGGGTGGTGTGGTGGAGGGCATTTAGGGTTAGGGTTAAAAAGTTAGGGTTAGATTTAACTTCAGCCCAGCCCTAGTGTTAAAGCAAATAATAAGGCAGGATCATGTAGTTACAGTACTTGTACTACTTATGCATGTTCAAGGCTTTTTAAAAATCTATTAACCTAGATGAAGGAACAAGAAGAAAGAATTTGCATTTATATAGCGCCTTTCACGACCTCAGGGCATCCCAAAGCGCTTTACAGCCAATTAATTATTTTTGAAGTGTAGTCACTGTTGTAATGTAGGAAACGCAGCAGCCAATTTGCACACAGCAAGGTCCCACAAACAGCAATGACCAGATAATCTGTTTTTAGTGATGTTGATTGAGGGATAAATATTGGCCCAGGACACCGGGGATAACTCCCCTGCTCTTCTTCGAAATGGTGCCATGGTACTTTTATGTCCGCCTGAGAGAGCAGACGGGGCCTCGGTTTAACGTCTCATCTGAAAGACGGCACCTCCGACAATGCAGCACTCCCTCAGCACTGCACTGGAGTGTCCGCCTAGATTTATGTGCTCAAGTCTCGAGTGGGACTTGAACCCACAACCTTCACTGACTCAGAGGTGAGAGAGTGCTACCCACTGAGCCACTGGCTGACACTATAACTGACTATAACTATAACTGACAATAATATTATGCAGGGTCATTTCCAGACAATAGTTGAATTCTGATGTATAATTTTTTTTTTTAAGTATTCACTGTGTCATGTTAGTAATACCGCGGTTATCAGATGTATCAAATGGCAGTAAAATATTGGAGTACTGATCGGTACCTTTAGTCCTATCGACTGTCACCTTTGGATTGCAGGAGCCCAGCAACCATTAACGGGCTCCCGGCACCTAAGCTGCTAAATCCAAGGATGGAGGTAGACTTGTAGAACCAGTTCTTACCTGTGTCTATGAGCCTGCCACTGGTCTAGGAAGTTGTACTTAATGCCAAGCTCCTGGAATCTGAATTGAAAGACCAGTGTAAAAGGTTTTTTTCTACTGAAACATAAGGACCGTCAACCAAATATTGTGTTGCTTAAGAGCGTGTGGGGTCAAAGTGATGTACTGGGTTTTGTGTCCTCTTCACTTCAGCATATATAGATGCATTTAAGATGTAGGTAGATGAAGGGGATTGACAGGGTAGATGCTGAGAGGTTGTTTTCCCTGGCTGGAGTGTTTAGAACTAGGGGGCACAGTCTCAGGATAAGGGTTTGGCCATTTAAGATTGAGATGAGGAAGAATTTCTTCACTCGGAGGGTTGTGAATCTTTGGCATTCTCTGCCCCAGAGGGCTGTGGAGGCTGAGTCTTTGAGTATATTCAAGGCTGAGATCGATAGATTTTTGGACTCTAGGGGAATCAAGTGATATGGAGATCGGGCGGGAAAGTGGATTTGAGGTCGATGATCAGCTATGATCTTATTGAATGGCGGAGCAGGCTCGAGGGGCCGTATGGCCTCCTCCTGCTCTTACTACTTATGTTCTTATAAACACATGAGGGAGAAAGGAATAGAAGGTTATGCTGATAGGCTTAGATGAAGAGGGGTGGGAGGAAGCTCATGTGGAGCATAAACACCAGCACTGACCAGTTGGACCGAATGGCCTGTTTCTGTGCTGTACATTCTATGTAATTCTATAGTGATGTGTTCCTCACAACTTGTTCATTAGTCTGGTTCGCTGCATATTCCTCATCTCCCCCTATCACTTCATAATACAATATTTACCAGCCCCGCATCTGTCGCTCAATGATGGCGATCCATGATGATGCCCCATCTCTGTGTATTTTTCTGTTTGAGTACTCATGCACAGTCACTTTATCTTTTTACAGTCCCTCAGCTCTGTTTTTCAGAATAGACTGCTGACTTCATTTTGTTATTTTCACTATAGAAACATACAGTACAAACCTGTACATTATAACTGAACTCTTGGAAACATCCGTCCCAGTAGGCCGTGAGAGAATTTGTACTGGAGAATGAAGCCTTAATCCATTCAGAAACTTGCTGGTACTGGCAACAGAAGTGAATACATATATACACGCGCACACACGCACACACATACCTATACTCACACATGCGCACACACATATACACTCTATCTAAACCGTTCACCATTTAAAACACCTCTATCAAATCTCCTCTTAGCCTTCTCTGCTCTAAGGAGAACAACCTCAGCTTCTCCAGTCTATCCATGTAACTGTAATCCCTCATCCCTGGAACCATTCTAGTAAATCTCTTCTGTACCCTCTCCAAAGCCTTCACACGTCCTTTCCTAAAGTGCGGTGCCAGAATTGGACACAGTACTCCAGCTGGAGCCGAACTAGTGTTTTATGTAGGTTTAGCATGACTTCCTGGCTTTTGTACTCTATGCCTCTATTTATAAAACTCAGGATCCCATTTGCTTTATTAACTGCTTTGTTAACCTGACCTGCCACCTTCAGAGATGTGTGCACAAACACCTCCAGGTCTCTCTGTTCTTGCACCTCCTTTACAATTGTACCATTTAGCTTGTATTGTCTCTCCTCATCCTTCCTACCAAAATGTCTCACCTCACACTTTTCTGCATTGAATTTCATCTGCCATGTGTCCGCCCATTCCACCCACCTGTCTATGTCCTCTTGAAGTCTATTACTATCTTCCTCACTGTTTACTGCACTTCCAAATTTTGTGTTATCTGCAAATTTCAAAATTGTGCCCTGTACCCCCCAAGTCCAAGTCATTAATGTATATCGAAAACAACAGTGGTCCTAGTATTGAACCTTGGGGAGTCTAGAACCAGGGGTCACAGTCTCAGAATAAGGGGTCGGCCATTTAGGACTGAGATGAGGAGAAATTTCTTCACTCAGAGGGTGGTGAATCTTTGGAATTCTTTACCCCAGTGGGCTGTGGAGGCTCAGTCGTTGAGTATATTCAAGACAGAGATCGATAGATTTTTGGATATTAAGGGAATCAAGGGATATGGGGATAGTGCAGGAAAGTGGAGTTGAGGTAGAAGATCAGCCATGATCTTATTGAATAGCGGAGCAAGCTCAAAGGGCCAAATGGCCGCCTACTGCTCCTATTTCTTATGCCACTGTATATCTCCCTCCAGTCCGACAAACAGCCATTCACCACAACTCTCTGTTTTCTATTGCTTAGCCAATTTTGTACCCATGCTGCTACTGCCCCTTTTATCTCATGGGCATCAATTTTGTTAACAAGCCTAATATGTGGTACTTTATTAAACGCCTTTTGAAAGTCCATATACACAACATCAACTGCACTGCCCTCATCCACCCTGTCTGTTACCTCATCAAAAAACTCAAGTTAGTCAAACACGATTTGTCCATAATAAATCTGTGCTGGCTCTCCTTCATTAGTCCATACTTGTCCAAGTGGCTGTTAATTTTCCTTCTCCCCCTATTTTGAACAAGGGGCTGACATTTGCAATCCTCCAGTCCTTTGGCACCACCACTGTATCTAAGGAGGATTGGAAGATTGGGGCCAGCATCTCTGCAATTTCTACCCTTACTTCCCTCAGCAACCTAGGATGCATTGCATCTGGACCGGGTGACCTATCCACTTAAATACCGCCAGCCTTCCTGGTACCTCCCCTTTATCTATTTTTTTTATCTCAGCCAGTATCCCGGCAACCTCCTCATTTACCATAGCTTTGGCAAAGTCCCCTTCATTGGTAAATACCAATGCAAACTATTCATTTAGTACCTCAGCTATGCCTTCTGCCTCCGCCAATAGATCAGCATTTTGATCCCTAATCAGCCGCACCACTGCGCTGACAACCCTTTTACTGTTTCAGCTCCTACTTAGTATACAATGACTCCCAAAGCAAAGTGCACTTGAGCGGGTATTGGGTGAGAACAGGGTCAGCTTCACCTGTGATGTCCCTTCACAAATAGCCTTCCAACCCTTATAGTCTAGACACACAACTAGAATAACCACTTGGGTGAGTTACCGGACAATGACTATTGCAGGCGGGACTGAACCCCAGTGTGAGCCAACAGCTTCGTGAGAGGTTTTTTTAAAAAAAAAAGGAAAGATTTTTTTTAAAAATTAAAATGTGTTTATTGTAAGCGACCAAAGCCAGAAGATTGGATTCCGTTGCTAGCTTAACAAGATTTTATTGAGCTATTTGTAACAGAAAGTGAAGAACAGGTGCGAGATGCATGTCTGAACAGAATGACCCATGTTGAAAGGTCAGAGGAAGAACAGATGATAATTACAGCACGCAGGTGGTGGAAACTGAGACTTCATGTGACGCTGCACTGCAGGTCACCCCATCACTGGTAGAAACATTGCTGTGCATTAACTTTCATTGTTCCTAAATGTATGGACAAGCACTCCAGATGGCTTCAAAGGCACCGTTCAGTGTGGTCCTCAGGCATCGGAGGAGCAGGCTCAATGGACTGTGTGGCCTACTCCTTTTCCTGTAGCATGTAGCCCAGGAAGGTTGAAGCTGCGATGTCCACCTGAGCTCGTGGATCCAGGCTGCGACGCTACGAAAGGCCACAGCGGTGGTGGGTTAGGAAGTTAGGGATGATTCCCATTCCCGACCAGTGGCTCCCGGCTGAAAAGGGCTCGCTTGCAATTGGACATTGGATGAGCATGGGATCAGGCTCAGCAGCTCGTGATCAAGTTAGTCTGCCACCACTCATTGACCTGGAGTCACACATTGAGAATGGCAACTTGGGCAAGGATGGTGGTGGCAGCTGGCAATAATGGAACTGTAGCCACAGCGAGAGTCCACTTCATCAGAAGAGACAACTGAAAAGTATCCACGAGACTTTTTTGTTTAAGTCCATGTCTTGTTTCTCTTTTACAGGCAGAACAGCCCAGAGATAACTGGATCATTACAAAGGTAGGGCCACGGCTTCTCTTCAATGAAAATATGTGAACTGTTAATCAGGTTGATGTACCATTCCTTTTCAGTTTGAACTGGGAGTCACTTTTCCTGTTTTGCGGCATTGCTCTGAGTCTGCATTATATCGAAAGAATGGAATTTGGGATGATGCTTGAGGTGGGAGGGAGTGCGTCCTTTTGTAGAACCAGCAAATCATTTGATTTTTCCGGCTCGGAGGTCTTGTATGCCCCTGCTGATTTCCTCAGTGAGGCTTCTGAAGGTCACAAGATATAAACACAGATGAGGAAAGCTATTCACTGCATCTGAGCTCATCCATGTAGAAAACATGGTCACAACCAGTCACATCTAACTGCCTCTCAAATGACTTCTAATCTTTTTTTCCTCCACTACCCTAGTTTGTTGCATGTATTAATCACTCACTGTTTGCAGAAGAATTTACTGACATCAGTCCTAAATTTGCCTTTTCTCAGTCTGAGCCTACGCCTCTTGACCTTATTTCTTGATATACTTTGAAGTAACACTCCTGTTGGAACAACAACTTGCATTCATATAGCACCTTTAACATAGGAATACCTCCCAAGGCTCTTCATCAGACAAAAATTGACACTGAGCCAAAGAAGGAGATATTAGGAGAGGTGATTAAAAGCTTAGTCAAAGAGTTAGGTTTTAAGGAGTGTCTTCAAGGAGGAGAGGTGGTGAGAACATCATAAACATAAGAAAAAGGAGCAGGAGTAGGCCAATCGGCCCCTCGAGCCTGTTCCGCCATTCAATAAGATCATGGCTGATCCAATCTTGGCCTCAACACCACTTTCCCGCTCTCTCCCCATACCCCTCGACTCCCCTGTAGTTCGAATGTCTGTCAATCTCCGCCTTGAATATATTCAATGACTCCGCCTCCACAGCTCTCTGGGGTAGAGAATTCCAAAGATTCACGACCCTCAGAGAAGAAATTCCTCCTCATCTCCGTCTTAAATGGGCGACCCCTTATTCTGAAACTATGCCCCCTCGTTCTAGAGTCCCCCACTAGGGGAAACAGCCTCTCCGCATCCACCCTGTCAATCCCCCTAGGAGGCAGAGAGTTTTAGGTATTCCAGAGCTTAGGCCCTAGGCAGCTGAAGGCACGGCCGCCAATGTAAGTCTGCAAGGACAGGAGTGATGGGTAAGCAGGACTTGGTGCAGGATAGGGATATGGACTACAGCTGAGCATTATGACTTCCTGCCAAGAGTTTAATATTCACAGGGTGTTCCCTGATCTTATTAAATGCAGGTTTTTTCCAGTTACAACTTGTGGAGTTATTGCATTTTATCAAATAATGTAGAAACCCAACCTGCGTCCTGTGATCAGCACGTTATCAATCTTTACCTCATACACTGAAGCACCAAAAGAGAAGTGGCAGAGACAGCTGAGTGTCAGTGTGATCTTTGCACTTTGCAAGAAAGCTTCATGCTCAGTTCCACGTAATAGATGTCACCAAATTGAATAGCAACTCCCAGAAGCCCAATCCTGACATATAAAAATTATTTTTAGAAACCTATGATTATGTTTATGAAAGGACTTGACAATAAGGGGGCGTTTATGTGAAAAAAAGTTTTTTTCCCACATGTCCCTTCCCCTTTAATTTGGATTGCGTTCAAGTTTGTTCCCATCAAATGGGAAATGTTTACGTCACTGTTATATTATTTGTTTTTATTCATTCTTGAGAGAGTGGACGTTGCTGGCAAGGCCAGCATTTATTGCCCACCCCTAGTTGCCCTTGAGAAGGTGGTGGTGAGCCACCAGGAACAACCGAAGTTGGGATGGTGCGTGACTTGGAGGTGGTGGTGTTCCCATGCGCCTGCTGCCCTTGTCCTTCTAGGTGGTGCAGGTCGTGGGTTTGGGAGGTGCTGTCGAAGAAACAGTGATAGTTGAGGGGCAGAACTCAAAACAGATTCCCCCCCCCCCCACCTCCCTGCTGCTTGATCCCGCAAACCAGGAACTCCCTCTGCTTCAATGGGGGATTCCCAGCCCCCCATGGTTTCAGGTTTGGCTGGGCGGTCGATATGAGTTCACAAGAAGCAACAATAACTTTTGTTAAAAATTTGTTCATGGGATGTGGGCGTCGCTGGCAAGGCCAGCATTTATTGCCCAACCCTAATTGCCCTTGAGAAGGTGGTGGTGAGCTGCCTTCTTGAACCGCTGCAGTCCGTGTGGTGAAGGTACTCCCACAGTGCTGTTAGGGAGGGAGTTCCAGGATTTTGACCCAGCGACGATGAAGGAACGATGATATATTTCCAAGTCAGGATGGTGTGTGACTTGGAGGGGAACTTGGAGGTGGTGGTGTTCCCATGCGCCTGCTGCCCTTGTCCTTCTAGGCGCTAGAGGTCGCAGGTTTGGGAGGTGCTGCCTTTAACTGGAATAACTTGGACCCTTTAGCTGCTTCGAGTGCAGAGCATTATGTGATGGGAGCGGGTATCAGGTAGTCAGCCCACCCGATCAAGGACGAAGCCGACAGATGGAAAATCCTCCGGGCAGTAAATTGGAGGTGCTGGTCCCCACGCCCGAATTTCCATCAGGCGCCAAGCCCGATGCCGGGAGCGCTGAATCCTAAAATGTATTCCGTACGAGTATGCTAAAACATTCCAGGAGGTCTTAAAGGAAGAACGGTGGTTAGTCTCGCGCAACTGTTGCGCTTCTAGTCGAACCTAAACCCAAGGAGCAGGATGCCCTCCCTTTAGCTGTGGGAGTCCTAGGTCTTGGGCTCGATTTAGAGCAGTAGCAGGAAGGTAACTGAACAGCGAGAAGGCGGCAGGATTCCAGGAGCAGGGCAATTTATATGAGAGAGTCTCATTAATGAAAGGAGCACTGCACACTTGTCATCAACAGGACCCCGTCAGTGAGAAAGCAGCTTTGGAGAGCTGCAGCCTCACAAAGGATGATCTGATGGACTGACATACTCTGGCTATGAGAATAAGTGCAGCAAACAATCCTATTGTTTACATCAATTTAAAGAAGGATGAGAGCTTTCCTCTCTGCACTAGGTGCAGCATCATCATTAGCAAGTTCCTCCGAAACAGTATTCCAAGGAAATCCCGCTCCACCGGTTGACATTTGAATGGAAGACTCGACAGCAGCTCATGAGACCAGCGTCTTCCTTTAAAAGCCCCTCAGAGCACGTTGTTGCATGAAGGCACTGTGGGCCTGGGGTACATTTTGTGATTTTTAGGCTTCTGGTTTCACAACAGCTATCGGTCAGAACAAATTTTCCCCCAGTGATGCAGAGAAGCAGAAATGTTGTAACTAGGGAGCAGAGTTTGAAGAACAACGGCTTGATGGCAAACCCACTCGGGCATAGGTCCAGGAGTAGGCCATTCGGCCCCTCGTGACTGATTTGTACCCAACTCCATTTACCCGCCTTTGCTGCCGATCCCTTGATACCCTTACCTCATAAAACAATCTATCGCGCCACACAAGCAGGAGTGGCTGTACAATAAGAGTAGGCGTGACCACGTGGGAGGGAATGCAAATCCTAGCTCTGGATCCACAGCTTCTGTTTTACTGATTAACAGATGTACAATAGAGATTAAAAGTGAAAGACCGCAAAGGATAGCAATCTGAACTGAGAGCAGGGAATGCTAAAATTGCACCACAGGTTCGTCTGTATCTGTAAGTGAAAAGCCAGGTTAATGATTCAGTTGGGATCCTTTATCCTAAAAAATTTATAATTTTCCTCACATAACCCTTCCTGAGGTATCTCTGGCTTTAAAGGAAGATGTGGCGGGTGGGTGGGGGAACATAAAGTAGGATTATTGCTCTGGATTGCTATTCAAAGACCACCTGTACCTGTGTGGGCAGTTGTGTTGCCGATGTCCAGAACCCCTCCGACATTCAAAGTTCCGCACTCCCTACTTGACAACTGGGGTCGTGGGTTCGAAGGATGGCCGAGGGACCACAGGGCTGCCAGAACCAGGGGACCTGCACCGCCTTGAGCTTGAAGTTGTGGAACCTGGAATTAGCTGCAGCCGGCGACATCATCGCTGTGTAAAGCATAAATTCAGTAAGCTCTGCTTGGGGGTGAGAGATGTCTCACTTCCATATGATACTTGCCCATTCTGCCCAATTTGTCAGTAGTAAGCAAGGCTAACAGGGATCCTTATCTTTTTTTAACTAGATTAGCAGAGCTGTGAATAATTCAGGGATGATTAGCAGTTGATGGATTTTAATCTGCAATTCATTTTTCTCTTTGCAGTAACGTGACTTAAGCAGATGTTGCAGAGCTCTTTGCATGATAGCTGTTCACAAGCCCTCAGAACTGTACTGGAATGCAGCCATTTTGTGAAGCGATTGAGTGACGGTTGTGCAGCGGGTGGTTAGTTAAAGCCCCGGGCAAAGCTTTCGGATTTAACAAAGTTGTCGGAAGCTTCAAGCCACAGAGTGTCCAAAATGTCCATCGTTCTCGTGTAAAGTCATGCGAGATTACCAAGGATTTTCGATCAGCAGTTCCCACTGCGCATCTCCCAGGAGTCCGAGAATAAAGATAGAAGCAAGTCATAGCATGTTTGTTTGTGTAAGCGCTCCTCATCTGTGGGGCTAATTAACAGAAATAAATAAATGGACTCCTGTACTGTGCTGGGAAAATACACCAGTCTATTTTCGGACTTATGAGCTTTACTCTTCGGCAATTTTTGTTTTTACTTGAAATTTAAATGGGAAACTAAGTGAAGGGTCAATGCTGGAAACTACAGATGGTTTACATCACAGGAGCAAAGCCACCAGCAGGCCAGATGTTTTCAACAACAACTTGCATTTATTACAGCGTCTTTAACGTAGTAAGACATCCCAAGGTCCTTCACAGGAGCGTTATCAAACAAAATTCGAGCCACATTAAGGAGATATTAGGACAGGTTTAAGGAGCGTCTTAAAGGAGCAGAGGGAGGTAGAGATGGGGAGAGGTTTAGGGAGGGAATTCCTTCGGGACCAGGCAGCTGAAGGCACGGCCGCCAATGGTGGAGCGCTGAAAATCGTCGCTGCGCAAGATGCCAAAATTGGAGGAGACGCAGAGATCTCGGAGGGTTGTAGGGCTGGAGGAGGTTACAGAGATAGGAAGGGGCGAGGCCATGGAGGGATTTGAAAACAAGGATGAGAATTTTTAAATCGAGGCATTGCCGGACCAGGAGCCAATGTAGGTCAGCGAGCACAGGGGTGACGGGTGAACGAGACCTGGTGCGAGTTAGGATGCGGGCAGCGGAGTTTTGGATGAGCTCATGGAGGGTGCAAGGTGGGAGGCCAGCCAGGAGAGCATTGGAATAGTCAAGGCGCTATATAAATGCAAGCTCTTTCTCTTTTTTTCATTTTTATCCTCTCTCCTGCACTCCTTAGTGCAAATGACCCGACAGTCAGAGATCTGACCGCATCATAGGCCCACGGAGGTATTAGACCTGTGAATTATTTGTCGCGTTGAAGCTGCCCATTCCGGCAAAATCAGCGCCTAGTGCCAAATCTTCCTGCCCCCATGTTTGCACTCAATGGCAATTGGATCTCCCCCTTGTACAATGGAGTCTAAAAGAAAAGAAAGAACTTGCATTTGTATAGCGCCGTTCACGACCTCAGGGCATCCAAAGCATTTTACAGCCAATGAAGTGCTTTAGAAGTGTGGTCACTGTTGTAATGTAGGAAATGTGGCAGCCAATATGCGCACAGCAAGATCCCACAAATAGCAATGTGATCGATGACCAGTCCATTTGTTTTAGGTACTGGTTGAGGGATAAATATTGGCCAGGTCACCGGGGAAAATTCCCCCTGCTCTTCCTCGAATAGTGCCTTGGGATCTTTTACGTCCACCTGAGAGGGCAGACAGGGCCTCGATTTAATGTCTTATCCAATAGATGGTTCCTCCGACAGTGCAGCACTTCCTCAGCACTGCACTGATGTGTCAGCCTGCATTATGTGCTCAAGTCATAGGAATTGGGACTTGAACCCATGACCTTCTGACTCAAAGGTGAGAGTACTACCCACTGAGCCACATCTCGCAGCACAACTGACGCCTGCACCTCACAGAAAGGTTCCAGTGTTGGGAAGAACTGTTTAAGATGATTGTAAGAGTGTCCAGGAAGTTATTCATAGAATCATACAGCACAAAAGGAGGCCATTCAGCCCATCCTGCCTGTGGCGGCTCTTTGAAAGAGATGTCCAATTAGTCCCAATCCCCTTGCTCTTTCCCCCATAGCTCTGCAAATGTTTCATAAGAACATAAGAATGAGGAGCAGGAGTCGGCCATACCGCCCCTCGAGCCTGCCCCGCCATTCAATAAGATCACGGCTGATCTTCCATCTCAACTCCACCGTCCCGCCCGATCCCCATATCCCTTGATTCCCCTAGAGTCCAAAAATCTATCTATCTCAGCCTTGAATATACTCAATGATTGAGCATCCTCAGCCCTTTAGGGTAGAGAAAACCAAAGATTCACAACCCTCCTGAGTGAAAAAATTCCTCCTCATCTCAGTCTTAAATGGCTGACCCCTTATCCTGAGACTGTGCCCCCTAGTTCTAGACTCTCCAGCCAGGGGAAACAACCTCTCAGCATCTACCCTGTCAATCCCCCTCAGAATCTTACATGTTTCAATGAGATCATCTCTCATTCTTCTAAACTCCAGAGAGTATAGGCCCAATCTACTCAAGTTTCCTTCTCAAGTATTTGTCCAATTCCCTTTTGAAAGTTACTATTGAATCTGCAGCCGCCGCCCTTTCAGGCAGCGCATTCCAGTTCATCCTAGATGTGCGCCAGCTGCTAATTTCTGCTCCGCACCCCTTTAATTTGTTACTGGGCTGTGGGGCTCTCTATTCAGTCATTACAGATAAGCAGATGCACCATGGCATCAGGAGCCTCTCTTGCAGCCTGTTCGCTCTTTGCTGTTGA
The DNA here is from genome assembly GCA_030390025.1 of Squalus acanthias. NCBI lineage: Eukaryota > Metazoa > Chordata > Chondrichthyes > Squaliformes > Squalidae > Squalus > Squalus acanthias. The sequence goes on from CM059434.1 coordinate 125,171,125, forward strand.
TGAGATTGGGTTTCTTTGCAGGGCGGTTGTGGTCTGTCTCAGCCGTGTTTATTCATTAAATTATGGAGCAGCAAAGTAAGGAAAGTAATCAAAGAGAGATCAGCACATTGATGTGATCTGAAAGCTGGCAAATTTGCTCTGTCTAAAACGTCAGCCAAAGGGTAGCTTGCCCCAGGCTGCAGGGTGAGTGACATTCTCCAGCCCTGTTTCTAACAGGCAGCCCTTGAAGAAATAGAAAGACTTGCATTTATGTAGCGCCTCAATCACCCTTTTAACTGCAGAATTGTACATAGTTTGTAAATAGTTAAAGTTTAAATTCGTCATGCTTAGAAGCAATTATGGTGACGCGGTTGTTGAAGAACGTCTTAATACTGTTGACGTTCATTCATGGGATGTGGGCGTCGTTGGCAAGGATGTCCTAAAGCGCTTTACATCCAATGAAGCACTTATTTTATTTGAAGTGCTGTCACTCCGACAGCGACTACAGACACCTCCGACAGTGCAGCACTCCCTCAGTACAGCACTGAAGTGTCAGCTTGGATTATGTGCTGCAGGCCGTTTTGGAAGGAAATCAGGAAGCACTTTTTCCACACAAGGGGTAGTGAAAATCTGGAATTCTCTTCCCTCAAAAGGCTGTGGGTGCTGGGACAATTGACACACGAGGGAGGAAAGGAATAGAAGGATATGTTGATGGGGGTGAGATGAAGAGGGGTGCGAGGAGGCTCGGGTGGAGTGTAAAGACTGACCTGTTGGGCCGAATGGCCTGTTTCTATGCTGTAAATACTATGTCATACTAATTGTGATTGGAGCTTTCAAGACTGGGATCGATAGATTATTGTTTGGTATGGGTACCAAGCGGGCACTCAGCTGAAAAGGGAGACCAACCCCATTCGCGTCATGATGATCCCATTCACCTCATTTCACAGCAAACAAATGCGAAAGGGTTTGCCAAACACTTTTTCCTGAAGGGGGGGCCATTTTTGATGTCGATGTGGTTGAGTTGAAGGGCAGTTGCCGGCAGCCGAATATATCTCCAGAGGAAACTGCTGCAGTGAAGGATTTGCAAAGGGGGAGTTTCTGTGGCGAAGTACACCGTCAATCTTCACAGTTTAGTGCTTTGCATTGAGTTGCTGATGACAGCCCCATTTCCCAACTGTGGACAGAAGCCAGGACTACTTTTTATTGAGGACGCTAATACTGAGCGGTGACTAGCTCAAGCGTACCTGCCAGATCTAACATGATGCAAGCCCAGGTGCTTATTTTAGTACCTTTTTTTTTGTTGCTTATTTTTGTCTCTCCTCCTCCATCCATCTCCTCATTCTCACCATCTCCCCTTTCTCTCACTCTCTTCCTCCCCTCTCTATGCCCCCCCACCCCAACTTCAATGTCTGCCAGCTCCAGCAATACCCCAGAGCTGTCAGTCCAGACCCATAGATATTCGGGCTGCTTTACGATTGCCACAAGGGCACAGCTCATCGTCCGACTCAGTCGCCCTTCCAGGGGACCATCCAGGAGCCCGCAGAGCGACCACGCTGCCCTTTGCTTGTGTGGGAGTCAGCGAGCGGTGTCAGTAGCTGCCCAGGCTCCAACCCTAACGAGCAGCAAACCCGTTCAGGCGCGAGGTAATCAAAGCAGCGACCTGCATCGGTGTGTTCCATTCTGTGGTGGTGAATAAGTCATAGTCGTTTTTCTTATTTAAAATATTAATCACTGGTGTTTCGACCTCGTGCAGTATTTATATAACAGAGTGCTCTGGAGAGTGAGCGGCTTCACTGGCTGCTGCACGCACCAACACATATCGAGGGGTTTGATTTTTATTGGCTGTGTCTTCCTCTTTGGGAGTTTGAGCTCCTTTTAGTTGATCCTTCAGGGCATGATTTCCTTGGGATAATTTTCGATTCAAGTTTTGCTTTTCCTTCTCAATTAAGCAGCAATTAGTGCCTCTAGCTCCCCACCCGGCGAAAGGCATATTGGCACCTACCAAAGCATCCAGCTTCAAGATACAGTGGATGCTCGACTATCCGCCTTCTAATTATCTTCCCTGTTCGGCCCATCTGTGCCGGCTCTTTGAAAGAGCGATCCAATTGGTCCCACTCCCCCGCTCTTTCTCCATCACCCTGCAAATTTTTCCCTTTCGAGTGTATATCCAATTCCCTTTTGAAAGTTACTATTGAATCTGCTTCCACCGCCCTTTCAGGCAGCGCGTTCCAGATCACAACAACTCGCTGTGTAAAAATAATTCTCCTCCTCTCCCCTCTGCTTCGTTTGTCAATGATCTTCAATCTGTCTCCTCTGGTTACCGACCCTCCTGCCAGTGTAAACGGTTTCTCCTTATTTTCTCTGTCAAAACCCTCCATAATTTTGAATGCCTCTATTATTTCTTTCCTTAACCTTCTCTGCTCTAAGGAGAACAGTCCCAGCTTCTCCAGTCTCTCCACATAACTGAAGTCCCTCATCCCTGGCACCATTCTAGTAAATCTCCTCCACACCCTCTCCAAGGCCTTGACATCCTTCCTAAAGTGCGGTGCCCTGAATTGGAGGCAGTACTCCAGCTGAAGCCTAACCAGTTATTTATAAAAGGTTTAGCATAACTTCCTTTTGTGGGTCAAAACCCATTCATACAACTGGCTGATGCCAATCCACTCCTGTCTGACATTAAACAATCTCACAGTCCAAGATTAAATTCAGTTCATGCTATTCATATTGTACCTGTCTTCACCCCTGTGTCTAGGGCATTGATGCACCATACACGAAGGAGCAAAACCAAGAAAGACTATCTTTTATATAGCACCTTGTCACATCTCTGAGAAATGTTCCGATGGGCTTCACATATAAAGAATTGTGTTGTCCGCTCACCGTCGCTATGTGGGTAAAAGCCAACTTATACACAGCAAGCTCCCACAAACCTACAATTAAATGACTGACTAGTCAATCCGGAACTGTAATTTTCTGAAGCGGAAACTCCAGCTAATTTTTTCACCCCCCTTCCCTTCTCGATGGGTACTGAGGCTAATTGTAGCATCCTTACTGCAACCCAACTGAGAGCAGCTCACTCCGCACAGAGCAGGGATCAAAGCATTGTGGACTGTCGGACTCCGCTCTGGGCCAGACAGTGAATTTATCAACTGACATCGAGGGAGCCCTTAAAAATCTACCAAGAAAATTCCACCCATATTATTTTGCAGATGTTCTCGTGCTGCAAATTGCAGAGAAATGCAAAAGCCATTGAGAGTTGAGATATGTTCCAGATTCCCATTACACTGCCATTAAAACAAGAGATCTTCAATTTGATTGAGTAAATATTTGGAAGGGTTGAATGTTTTTTCCCTTCACGTGAAGACCTGTTTAAGTTCCAAAGATTTTTTCCTACAGTGTGAGCTCTAGTAAGTAGGCTAACATTTATATATAGACATAGGGAAGGTAAGAATTCCTCTGTTCAGTATGTATCGCAACATCATTCCTCTCATTCGGAAAGACATTCTCTGTTCTTTTAAAATGAGTTTACTATTTTGCTTGACTGGCAAACCGAGGGAATATTCACAATTGGATCTACAGTATCGCCACACATAGAAGCTGCTTCCCCTAATAATAGACATGTGCCTCTGCTTCCCCAGAATCCCCAAACTTTGGGAATATTGGATTGCCAATTATATCCATACCTGTACACTCACTCACTCACTCTCTCTCACACACGCGCACACACACACACACACTCATGCTCACGCACGCACGCACACACGCACTCACTCACGCGCGCGCACACACACACACACACACACACACACACACACACACACACACACAAACATACACTCACACAAACACACTCACACTCACATACACACACACACACACATGCTCTCACACACCCTCACACGCACACCCTCACACACACACACACCCTCACACACACACACACTCACACACATTGATACTCACATACACTCACACTCACACACACACACGCACAGATGCTCTCACACACACTCATACACACACTCTCACTCGCATACACATACATACACACGCACACTCACACAAACATACTCACACACGCTCACACCCTCACACACTCACACACACGCACACGCACACACACCCTCACTCTCACTCACACACTCACACTCACACACACACTCTCAAACACACTCACACACATGCTCTCACACTCGCACTCACACTCACACACATACACACACACTCACTCACTCACACTCACACTCATACACACATATACACGCTCTCACATACACTCATACACTCGCACTCACACATACACACTCGCACACATACAGACTCACACACATGCTCTCACACACACAGATGCTCTCACACACACATTGATACACACACACACTCACTCACTCACACACACACATGCTCTCACTCATGCACACACTCACACGTACTCTCACTCACATACACACTCACACACACACATACACACTCACACGCACACACACCCTCACACCCTCCCACACACACTCACACACACACACACACACGCTCACAGACATACACACTTACACATACACACTCACACACCCTCAAACTCGCACTTGCACACTCACATCACACACTCTCAAACACACTCACTCACACACATGCTCTCACACTCACACACACATACACTCACTCTCACACTTACACACACTCACTCTCACACTTACACACACACTCGCACACATACAGACTCATACACACATGCTCTCACACACACATACACACACACATGCTCTCACACACACATACACACACACATGCTCTCACACATACTCACACTCACATACACACTCACTCACACACCCGCACATGCACGCACACACTCTCATATGCACTCAATCTCATACATCCACACCCTTATACACCCACACGTCCACACTCTCACATACGCACTCACACACACACACACACTCACACACTCACTCACACACACGCGCACAACCCGGAAATTCCGCATCTTTTTAAGGTGGAAGTCTGGTGTAGGGACAGGGCAGGGATCAGGAGTGGAGATGGAACCCCAAGTTCTGCTGGGTTTCCACCCCATGGATGAAGCGATGGCAAATTACAATGAATGGAGATCAGTGCTTCTCTCACCTGATTTCCCCCCTTCCCCCCATCTCATTTCAGTTTGGAGGGTGAGTCAGGGGAAGTGAGGGGGTGGGGGATGGATGTGTTCCCAGGCTGTTCAAGGAATCCCGGCAGGTAAGCCACGATATTGTCCAGCAGTAGCTACACCGGTGCAGTTATGGAGCACCACAAGGAAGAAGTCCCAACGACAATCGATCCCAGACAAACCGATTGCCTTTTGACTTGGGGCCGAGCAATGAGGGAGAATCAGTTCCTCATATCCCCCTTCTCAGAGTCTTCGGTCAGACATGCCTGTGGCCCCTCGCACGCCGAGAGACGGGGTGCTGGTGGGCACCCTGTAGCACTGCCGCTGATGTGGGCACCCACTCCCTGAAATGTTAATGACCCCCAATATGTGAATGAAATTCTGCCGCACTGCACCTCTGATGCTACCAGAATCTCTGTCCTACGCTCTTTCTCTTATTGGCTTATTTCATGTGTACGAGCACTCCTGTCATTTTGGATGCAATAAATTATCCACACCAGCTGCATCTTCAACCAAATTACTTTCAAAAGAAACTGAACACAAAGAGATTGCACAGTCGCTTCACTGCACAAAACATCCGACCCAGCCTCAAACAGGCCATGCTGCTGGGCGCTCCTTCTGGTGTCTCCTTGTATTACTGAACCGCACAGAGCAAAAGGCTCCATCTGGGTTCAATCCCGAGCCTGTGCTGAATTAGTCGACCAAGTCAGATTAGCACTTGGAATGCTACAAGTGGCCTCTGCATACCTGGGCTAGGGTGGGGTAAAATCAGGCTGAGCTGTTTTCCCCCACCACCCGCACGCTACTGGCGTGAAGTGCTGAAGGGCGGCTGCTATCCACAGCGCCGTACCTCGAAATGGTTTCCGTACCATGGGCAAATCGTGACCACAATCTGCCCCAATCTTCGATTCACTGTACTGAGTTACAAAACTGTATTTTGTTCCTGTAATTGCAGTGTCCATTATAGATCTGCAGTTATTTTTAAATACGAGCGCCATTTACATTAGACACACAGAATTGACAAGCCCAGTACTAAGCGTCTGCTGATTGCAAATCTTGATTGTCTTCATTCAGTGAGTGAGCTAATTATGGCTATTTATGGTCATTAGATCCACGCATACAAATAACCCATAATTAGCTGACCTGTCACCATTAAACCCGGCAAATACTAGTCATTATCTTTCAAGATTCCTGATTATCTCCATTCAGAAAATTAAATATGTGACTGTGTTGAAAATATTGCCTTTGTAGGTTTAAGTGATTTCGTTTCCATGCAGAAATCCATGTGATGGTTCGAAAATCCATTTCTAGAAGGTTCCTGTTCAGCAATAAGTAACATGAAAGTAACATGTGCCAATGTTTCATTTGTAACAGATCTTTCCCACCTCTTCCAATTTTCTCTCCCCTTCTCCTGAGACAGCTGCCTCATGCTGAAATAAGGCTCCCTAGGAACAGGAGGAGGCCATTCAGCCCATCGAGCCTGTTCCGCCATTCACTTAGATCAGAGCTGATCTGTATCTTAACTCCATCTCCCCGCCCTGGTTCCGTAACCCTTAGTACCCTGGCCCGATAAAAAAACCTATCAATCACAGTTTTGAAATTTTGACCCCCAGCCTCAACAGCTTTTTTTTGGGGGGGGAAGAGTTCCAGATTTCCACCGCTCTTTGTGTGGAGAAGTGCTGGCCAGAGAGGCCCTGCAAGTACCTCTCATAATGTGTCCCATTTGTCATATGTGAACCTAGCGGGCATCATAGCTGAGCCTGACCGTGTCCCTAGCCCAACATCCTTACACACGCACGCTCCAGGAGCATACCCCTGGATAACGTGCATGAGTGAGAATGCTGGCTGATTTCATCTTTTTTTTAAAATTCGTTCCCGGGATGTGGGCGTCGCTGACAAGGCCCAGCATTTATTGCCCATCCCGTATTGCCCTTGAGAAGGTGGTGGTGAGCCGCTGCATGTCCGCGTTCTTTGCACCTCCACCCAGCCCAGATGCAATGAGACACATTTTTTGCACCCCTAACTCAGCACAGAATGGGAAACTGATCTCCCTGGCCTTTATGTCTCAGCTGCACTATTTTGCACTGTGTCTACCAGCTAAGCCATTGAGGAGGGTGATGCTGTGGACAATACCCTGCACTCTGTTATGGTCTTTCCCTTTCAAATCCAGCAACGGGCAAATGTTTGATTTAACTTTCCCCCCCACTTTTACAAGTTATTTTTCCTCATGATTTCTTCAGTTCTCCTCGCCTCCATTCTCCTCGCCCCTCCCCCCTCCCCCCCCCCCGTCCCCTACAAATTACCGATGATTTCCTAACTGTGAGGAGAGGGAGATGACCTGATGACCTGTTCCCAGGCCCTTAGCAATTTTGCACTTCATCCGACCACAAAGGAGTGCTATTGAACAGCACAGAATGACTTGCCCTCCAACCATCGTCCCTCTCAATCTATGGCTTTGTTGAAGTCAGACTCCTATCACTGTGTCATTACTATAGCAACGTACTAGCACTCCAGTGATAGCGTTACATTAATCAGATGTGTATTATATTTTCAAATGGTGTAATGAAGGTAGTAAACCCCACAAAATAGAAACAGCTCCCGGAGCAACGTTTCCGCTGTTTGGGACACATTTGCTGTTAATGGAATGAATTCGGCAACTTTTTCCGTAAGTCAAATGGGGCAAATTTTCACCTTCGCCGGCCTAGGATTGATGGGATGATAACCGGGCCCCTTCTACAACGGGTTGGGCTGTCCGCACTGCCGGATTGCCGCCCGGCCGATCGAGGTGGAAATTGCCACCCCGTTAATTCTTCCCGTCTCCTCTTCCTCGTTCATCCTCATGAGCCGCTTCAGAGCGCGCCACGGCCATAGCCCCCCTGGCGGGGCACCTCGACGGTTGCATTTTGTCAGGCTGTGCTCCCGGCCCAGAGGCTTTGCTCGACGGGATCGCGCGTTGGGCGCGGAGGTCAGCAGGTCCGAATCAGCGGAAAATCAGGAGCTCCGCTCCCGTCAAACGAAGCTCTGTGCCAGGAACATGGCTTCAGAGGAATGCTCCCGTTGATCAGCCGCTACCTCAGTCTGCCGGTACTAATACATTTCAGTCTTCTGATTTGGGAATTCATCCCCCCCCAATGAGGCAACTAAGCACCAAGAACAACCCTTTCCAAAACCTCCAGGTTCACAAAATTCAAAGAGGACGGGGCCAGGGTGTGAGAACTATAAGCGCAAATCGACATGAGTTGCCTGGGCGATGACGAGCCACATTGCCAGCTTGCAGGCTGCACACGGCCCACAGGACACAGTTTGGACACTCTAGGGTTAAACCTTACGAAACAAAGCACGCAAAGTAATCTGATCTCTCGGTTGAGATGCATTTTAACGACACGATCTAAATCCAGACATTACTTTGCAAACTCGTAGCTCAAGTATCCATTTTGTCTGTCAGTTTTTTTTTGTCAAGACTTTAGTGTCTGTTAGGAAATAAAGACTGCACCAGGTCCTCCATGTATCAGAAAACCAGTAACACTTGTAATTGGGAAGGTTTTTTTTTTAGAACTATGCAGCAAAATCAATCAGTACTTTAAAAAAAAAAAATTATGTGCTAGATTATGAGTGATTACCTCAAATCTACAATTTGACTGCAGAGGCCGTGAACTCTGTAGTCAAAGATAATGGGTGTTCTAACCCTCTAATTATTTTAGACTTTCAAACAAATTAGACATGGGCCATTACTTTCGACACTGTTAAATCCAAACGCACCCGCACGCTCACAATCTTTCACTGACTGGGGCTTAATTCCGGGGAGCACATCCTCTGTGGCCCTTCACTCCCTGTGCTCCCCGCCCGCAGTCACTAAATCCCTGTTCAAACCTTCCCCCCTGAGTGTCTGAGGGGCTCCTCCAGTTTCCACAGACTGTGCGTGCTGTGTGTATTATCTTTGCTTTCCTGTTGCCATTTAGACCTCAGTTGTTGAGAAGCACTCCTGCATTATTAATACATCAACAGCTTTACCAAAACACAGGTCTTCCTGTAAAATTCATCTCTCGAGTACGCCGCACACTCTGCATAAAAATAATTACAGTGGATGGTTTCTATTTGCTATTTCTATTCCATAATGCCCCTGTGGCCCCAAAACTGAGGGAATAAAATTTGGTTTTCAAGGCAAGTAATATCACCTTGCCCTTCTCTCCAAGTCAAACGCTGCATTAAAAAAATACAAATGCATCTTTTTTCCCACTCTGTTGACCTAACTACATTGCAAACTTGTGCATGACCTGTTTCCAGGTATCTGTCTGTATGGATTTTATTCTGTTTCTTTTTCTGATCTCCTCCATTTTTGTTCTCTCATGAAGATGCTGATTTAAGAGCATTAAGAACAGGAGCAAGCCATTCATCCCCTCGAGCCTGCTCCGCCTCTCAATCAGATCTGTCCCTCAACTCCATTTGTGTTGGTTTACCGTTCCACAGTCACCGGCGCAGCCTTGTGACCTCACCCAAATGGCCATTCTTCGTTTGAGGGAAGTGTGTACAGCCCAGCGGTGCTCGTCTGTACAACTCGGCCTGGTTCTCAGCTCACCCACGAGTGGCACAAAATGGCTGCCTCTATGACTGCGTACTGGCGGCACTTAGCAGCAGAGACTGGGAATTCAGCCGTCTTCTGGAGGAAGAGTTTCTCTCCTTAGAGCAGAGAAGGCTAAGAGGAGATATGATCAGAGGTGTTTAATATCATGAAGGGTTTAGATAGAGTAAATAAAGAGAAACTGTTTCAAATGGCTGAAGGGTCGATAACCAGAGGGCACAGAGTTAAGGTGATTAGCAAAAGAACCAGAGGGGACACGAGGGAAAAACCTGTTTGCGCAACGAGTGGTTAGAATTTGTAATGCACTGCCTGAAAGGACGGTGGAAGCAGATTCAATAGTGGCCTTCAAAAGGGAATTGGATAAATACTTGAAGGAGAAAAAATTGCAGGGCTATGGGGAAAGAGCGGGGGAGTGGGACTAACTGGATTGCTCGTCCAAAGAGCCGGCACAGACTCGATGGGCCTCCTCTGTGCTGTACTATTCTATGATTCTATGAAATTGGAAATTAGATAGAGAAGTGTCTCAGAGTCTTGTACCAATCCAGAAAAGATAGACCCCTGAATGGAGTTTGAAAGAAGTAGCAGAGAGGTCCAGTGGGTTCACAAGTTGACGGCTATAAACCAGATCTAGCAACAAGCACAGACTGCTGACTCCAGGATAATTATCAAAGGAGAAAGCGAGCACTGGGTGTCAACGTGGAACTTCTTCATACTCTGCTGAGGTGAATGCTCTGCTGTCATTTACCTGTCAAGGGAGGGGTGGGGGGGCGGGAGCGCGGCGGGTTTCACAAGTATCTCTGCATAACCCGAGGCTCAGACGCTGAAACATAATAACAGGAATGACAAGGGAGCTAAGCCGAGAGCTCAATACACCAGGTGCTGAAATGCGGTCCTGACCAGCGGATGCATGCCCAACGGGATTAGATGACGACTGCTGAACCTGTTTCACGAGTAGCGCTGACAGCTCCACCTATGGAGTCAAGAGGGCAATCATTGACCTTAAAAGGTGGATTCTCTGGATCCACCTGGGTCCTTTTCTGCATAACAATAGTGTTTAAATCAAACTCATCAAAATAATTCCTGTCCCCTTCCACGATACACTTACAAATATCATTAACCCTATGAGGGCTACGGCAGCTTTTACATTGCAGGCATATTTATAACAAGATTCCACTTCTGTTACCCCGAAAGGTCTCCCCATCTCTGCTGAAGGCACTGACCCCGTGCTTGGGCTATTAGTTCCACCAATGGCGACCTCTCCTCAGCACCCCTCCAGGTGGCCGCTTGTAATGCCTGAGTTTAGATAATAGGGCCGGTTCTCTGAAGCTCATGCTGTTGGAGGGGGGGGGGACCTTGCCCACCGACCACCCCTATCGAGAAATTGCAGGCGGCTGCCCACAGTTTTCCGTCCTTCAAGATCAATGGGCACAAAGTCGTGGACATTGTGCCTGTGATTTCCCTGATATTCGCAGCTGGTAGTAGAGTGACCTCCCTGTTGGCACTGCCAGCTGTACTCCAAAAATGGAAAAATGGATCTCAATCAGCGTCAGCGAGCTACTGAATGGACCTACACCCCTGTCCTCACCCAATGTCAGCACGCGCCTTCATTTTGGAAGGATGTCTCTGGGTAATAGTCAGGAGCAGGATGATTGGCTGATTTGCTGTAAGAATTAGGAGCAGGAGTCGGCCATACGGCCCCGCTCTGCCATTCTGGCTGATCTTCGACCTCAACTCCACTTTCCCGCCCGATCTCCATAACCCTTGATTCCCCCTAGAGTCCAAAAATCTATCTGTCTCAGCCTTGAATATACTCAACGACTCTGCATCCACAGCCCTCTGGGGTAGAGAATTCCAAAGATTCACAACCCTCTGAGTGAAGAAATTCCTCCTCGTCTCAGTCTTAAATGGACGACCCCTTATCCTGAGACTATGCCCCCTAGTTCTAGATTCTCCAGCCAGGGGAAACATCCTCCCTGCATCCACCCTGTCAATCTCCCTCAGAAGCTAATGGGCCCAAAAATTAGTGCCGCTACGCGAGAGTACGCACTGTGTACTCTCGCGTATTCTGTCTCCAATTGCCGGTTTTCTGCATGCACTGCGCATGCGCTGAAAACCGGCACTTGGTGAATGGAAAAGGGGGCGGTTCCTAGCTGAACCGCGTGCGCGCTACAGGCTGCGCGCATGCAGTGCACTTAGTGGTTTCAACGCGCAGGTAAGTACGGAAGATTTTACACATAAAAAAAGGAGGAGTAAGACCCACTTTTAACAAGGTAAGTAGTGAATTAAGTATTATTTTGAATTTTTTTTAACAGGTATATCTTTTTTAGAGACTTTAAAGACAGGTAAGTTTATTTTTATAACTTTTTAAAAGATTTTAAATTTTTTCAAAAATTTAATTTTTTATTTAAAATGGTTAATTTATTTAACTATACTTATTTTATTAATGTGATGGTTTTAAAAAAAATTTAATTGAGGTTTAGCTGTTCTTTTGGGGGGGGTATAGATTCATAGCTTTCACAGCACTTATGTGAAAGTTATGAATGGAAGATGGTGTGCTGCCATTGGCTCTAACTGAGTCACGTGATCCCACAGCTCGCACGAATTAACTACGCCTCTGGGATACGCAAGCCCAGCACAGCAGCTGTCCAGAACATCAAGTTCGTGCGAGCTGGACTGAAAAAGCCAACGCGCAGTGAGAGATCGCGGGGAAGCCTTACCCTCGCACGAAGGCTTCCTCACGAATTTTTGGGCCAATATGTTTCAATGAGGTCACCTCTCATTCTTCTAAACTCCAGAGAGTACAGGCCCAATCTACACAGTTTCTGCTCTATCCTGGCCTATGGGCCAGTTCTAGGTGCCTGATCTCAGCTTTGATGAACACCACAAAACTAAAACAAATTGTTCTGTGTACAGTGGTATCGTAAACATATTCGTGAAGTGTTGTTATAATCTGGAATGCTCTGTCTGAAAAAGTGGCGGAAGCAGATTCAATAGTAACTTTCAAAAGAGAATTAGATATGTACTTGAAAAGGAAAAGGTTGCAAGGCTGTGGGCAAAGAGCAGGGGAGTGGGACTAATTGGAGAGCTCTTTAAAAGAGGCCGAATGGCCTCCTTCTGTGCTGTATGATTCCAAGATCAATTCTATGATTTCCTCTGTTCGGTATTTCTAGTGAGAGCATTTTATTATAATATAACAGTGGAGGAGAAGCATCCGGGAAAGCGCCGAACACTTCGAGTCTCTTCGCTGGGAGCAAGCGGAAGCCAAGCGCAAACAGCGGAAGGAGTGCACGTCACACCTAAGCACCCCACCCACCCGTCCCTTCAACCACTGTCTGCCCCACCTGTGACAGAGACTGTAGGACCCGCATTGGACTCATCAGTCACCTGAGAACTCATTTTTAGTGTGGAAGCAAGTCATCCTCGGTTCCGAGGGACTGCCTAAGAAGAATATGACACCCAGAGTAATTCTTTCTCCCACATTCCACAACATTAAACATCTTTGGGAATGGACATGACTGTACTTTGTGTGACAGGAGCAGACTGCGTTTTTAAGTTGAGATTTAAAGGTCAGTGGTGCCACAGATACACATCACTAATTCTGTAAACTGGAGCGAGAATTAGGATTTACCGAGGTCAGCAGGCACTCCCGGAGATGGACTGTGCTGGCACCACCATTTACCGTCTTTCTAAATTCTGCAACAATTTGCCTCCCCACCTCCCTCCCCCCACCCCCATTAACAGCCACTTACCTTTAAGTAGCTGCCTTCAAGACTTCGCTGCAGCCCTTTAACAGCCCCTAGTGAAAGGTCAACAGGGGCTGGGAGCTCACCGCCAATAAGTCATTATTTTGGAATTTTGGTGAGCACCACATCCACCGCCCGGCGCAAAATTTACCCTCTGAAGCTTTGGTTAATGGCAGAGGGAGCAGAACAAAAGAAAGACTTGCATTTATATAGCGCCTTTCACGATCACCGGACGTCACAAAGCGCTTTACAGCCAATGAAGTACTTTTTTGAAGTGTAGTCACTGTTGTAATGTAGGAAACGAGGCGGCCAATTTGCGCACAGCAAGCTCCCACAAACAGCAACGTGATAATGACCCAGATAATCTGTTTTTAGTGATATTGGTTGAGATATAAATATTGGCCCCAGGACAGCAGGGATAACTCCCCTGCTCTTCTTTGAAACAGTGGCCGTGGGATCTTTTACGTTCCCCTGAGAGAGCAGACGGGGCCTCGGTTTAACGTCTCATCCGAAAGACGGCACCTCCGACAGTGCAGCACTCCCTCAGCACTGCCCTGGAGTGTCAGCCTGCATTTTTGCGCTCACGTCCTAGGGATTGCCATGGCATTGAGATTAGTCCAAGGATGGAAGGGAGATAAGGGCAATGCAGCAAGGGATCTATCAAAAAGGGACAAGCTTGTTAGGCCTAATGGCTCCTTTGCTGTTCTTAAACATTCAGCCACTGTGTCAGTGGCTCGTAGTCTCGCCTCTGAGTCAGAAGGTTGTGGTTCAAGTCCCACTCCAGAGACTTGAGCGCACAAAGCTAGGCTGACACTTCAGTGCAGTGCTGAGGGAGTGCTGCACTGTCGGAGGTGCCGTCTTTCGGATGAGACGTTAAACCGAGGCCCCGTCTGCTCTCTCAGGTGGACATAAAAGATCCCATGGCACTATTTTGAAGAAGAGCAGGGGAGTTATACCCGGTGTCCTGGGGCCAATATTTATCCCTCAACCAACATCACTAAAATAGATTATCTGGTCATTATCACATTGCTGTTTGTGGGAGCTTGCTGTGCGCAGATTGGCTGCCGTGTTTCCTACATTACAACGGTGACTACACTCCAAAAAGTACTTCATTGGCTGTGAAGCGCTTTGGCTCATGATATAAATGCGAGTCTTTCTTTCTTTCCCAGTGTTTTTCTGCGATCACAGTTGCTGAAGGGGCCGCAGCGGCAGCTTGTTTGCCAAGAAAGGTTACACTTCAATGAGCATTTCCATAAACAGCAGATAAAAAGCTTTGTAATCTTTGCAAATCAATGCAAATCTTTGTACCACGTTCTGTTGCATCATTTATTTAGCAGTTCCTCCACGTAACAACAATCAGCAATCAATCTGCTACAATAAGAATTCGGCTCTTCACAGAAAAGAAAGACTTTACATCGGATTACATGGGATATACGGCACAGAAAGAGGCCATTCGGCCCAACCAGTCCATGCTCCACTCGAGCCTCCTCCCGTCTTTCCTCATCTAACTCTATCAGCATAACCCTCTATTCCCTTCTCCCTCATATGCTTGTCCAGCCTCCCCTTAAATGCATCGATACTATTCGCTTCAACCACTCCCTGTGGTAGCGAGTTCCACATTCTCACCACTCTCTGGGTAAAGAAGTTTCTTCTGAATTCCCTATTGGATTTCTTGGTGACTATCTTATATTGATGGCCTCCAGTTTTGCTCTTCCCCACAAGTGGAAACACTCTCTCTGTATCTACTCTTATCAAAACCTTTCATAATTTTAAAGACCTCTATTAGGTCACCCTTCAGCCTTCCCTTTTCAAGAGAAAAGAGACCCAGCCTGTTCATCTTTTCCTGATATGTATACCCTCGCATTTCTGGTATCATCCTTGTAAATCTTCTCTGCACCCTCTCCAGTGCCTCTATATTGTTTGTATAATATGGTGACCAGAACTGTACGCAGTACTCCAAGTGTGGTCTAACCAAGGCTCGATACAGGTTTAGCACTTGCATTTATCTCGCGTCATTCACAAGCTCAGGACGTCCCAAAGCTCTTTACAGCCAATGAAATATTTTTGAAGTGTAGTCATTGTTGTAATGTGGGAAACACGGCAGCCAAAACATGCGCACAGCAAGCTCCCACAAACAGCAATGTGATAATGACCAGATAATCTGTTTCAGTGATATTGGCTGAGGGATAAATATTGGCCAGGACACCGGGAATAACTACCCAGCTCTTCTTCGAAATAGTGCCATGGGATCTTTTACATCCTCCTGAGAGAGCAGACGGGGGCCTCGGTTTAACGTCTCATCTGAAAGATGGCACCTCTGACAGTGCAGCACTCCCTCAGCACTGCACTGGAGTGTCAGACTAGATTTTGTGCTCAAGTCTCTGGAGCAGGACTATGAACCCACAACCTTCTGACTCAGAGGTGAGAGGGCTACCACTGAGCCACGGTTGACACCATATGGCAATATGGAAAGTGGGTTGACTATAGACTGGGCCTAAGAGCAGTGATGGTGTAGGGGCACAGCGGTTGGGAAAAAAAGTAGGCACCTTATCATGTCAATAACAACTTGCAGTTATATAGTGCTTTTAATGTAGAAAAAACACAAAGGGCACCTCACAGAAGTGTAAACAGACAAAAAGAAGTGGTTAGAATGTGGAACTCACTACCACAAGGAGTAGTTGAGGCAAATAACATAGACACCTTTAAGAGGAGGCTAGATAAGTGACATGAAGGAGAAATGATGCGGAGATGCCGGCGTTGGACTGGGGTGGACAAAAATGAGAAGTCGCACAACACCAGGTTATAGTCCAACAGATTTATTTAAAATTACAAGCTTTCGGAGCTGTCGCCCCTTCGTCAGTCAAAGTTACTGTGAGAGAATCTATCAGAATTCACAGAATATAAAAACACAGAGAAAATGCATAGATTAAATCTTTCCCTACATCAAAGACACACTAAGAGCACAGCCAAGACAATGAGATGTCGGGATATCGGGTTCATGTCACGCTATAGAACGTGACTTGACATCGTTGCCGGTCTTTCCAGTTTTAAAAAAAAAACAAACACAAGAAACAAACACAAAAAATGGAGAGGATATGCAGCCAGCAGGTGTTCTGACGCGTTGGACCCCCTGGGACACATCTCATTGTCTTGGCTGTGCTCTTAGTATGTCTTTGATGTAGGGAAAGATTTAATCTATGCATTTTCTCTGTGTTTTTATATTCTGTGAATTCTGATAGATTCTCTCACAGTAACTTTGCCTGACGAAGGGGGCGACAGCTCCGAAAGCTTGTAATTTTAAATAAATCTGTTGGACTATAACCTGGTGTTGTGCGACTTCTCATGAGGGAGAAAGGAAGAGAAGGATATGCAGATAGGGTTAGATGAAGAGAGGTGAGAGGAGGCTCATGTGGAGCATAAACGCCGCGTAGAGCAGTTGGGCCGAATGGCCTGTTTCTGTGTTGTAAATTCTATGTAATTCTATGCTGATGCTCTTTTCATGAAATGAATTGTTTTTTGAGGTTTTGAGGTCCTGTTATGTAGAAGAAATGGAGGGAGTTCCAACATTCTGAGCAGTGTCGCTGTTGAATGTTGATTTGAATCTCTGATTGCACAGCTATTACGATGTGAGGAGACTGTTCCCCTCACAAACCAGTCTCGCACTCTTGCTAGTATCGTGTTACAGTGCAGCATTGGCAGAGGCCTGGGAGCAGATCATGACCAGGCCCTTTCAGTTAAATGTAGTTTTTGGCCTGGAGAGACTTAAAAAGAGGAAATGGGAAGAAAAATAAATAACTTACTCAGTATTAAAAAAAGATTGGGTTACTGCGCTAACATCTGGTGGGGTACTGAGCCTTATAGGTCAGGTAGGCCCAGGTTCAATCTTTGTCCTTTAGGAAGTTGGCTGTCCTCAGTTGTGGTGTTAATGAGGATGTTGCTATTTGGTTTCTTCACACTGGGCTAAGGACGGGAAATATCAGCCTGTTCCTGTTCCTGATCACTGTCCAGTGACTCTTACTGGAAAGTGCTCATGCATGAACATCAATGCTCGCGCTAAGCTGCGTGGCCGCGCAGTCATCTGCAAGGTCCCGCGCAGGCCGCTCACCAGCTTCTACGGTGTAGATACCGCGAGTGCGCAAAAATTTGAATGGGCCGCGCATTGGGGGAGGCAGGCCGTGCAGGAGGCAGTGCGGTTTACGGGGGGACGTTGATGAACATGTGGACAAATTGGGGCTCAGCTGTGGTGTCTCCATGATCCCACATAAAGTATGGCTACTTGGGATATGTGCCTGCCCAGTTGTATAACTGATCTAACTCTTTTTACATTAAAAAATAGGAGTAGGCCATACGGCCCCCTGAGCCTGCTCCGCCATTCAGTAAGATCATGGCTGATAATCTGCCCTATCCCCATATCCCTTGATTCCCTTAGTGTTCAAAAATCTATGGAACTCAGTCTTGAATATACTCAACAATTCAGCCTCCACAGCCCTCTGAGGTAGAGAATTCCAAAGATTCGCAACCCTCCGAGTGAAGAAATTTCTCCTCGACTCAGTCCTAAATGGCTGACCCCTTATTCTGAGACTGTGACCCCCTGGTTCTAGACTCCCCAGCCAGGGAAAACATCCTCCCTGCATCTACCCTGTCAAGCCCTCTACAAATTTTATACATTTCAATGAGATCACCTCAATCTTCTGCACCCTTTGTCTCTGCACCTCCCACTATTTTACTTCCATTGGCCATCTTTGACCACCTCGCTGTTGGTTTCAGTATCCGAGTCAATTATGTAGATTAAAAGCTGCCCAAGCACTGACCCGTGCAGGGCCCCACTCATTAGCTACGGTATGGTTCTGACTGTGCTGCAGACTGAGGGTGTTGTAGTCTGTGAGGCTGCGTGTCAAAATTCATCCCGAGGGTATGGTTTTTGATGCAGTCTATTATTAACTTGAAAAGAGCAACTGATCTTGGTCATGCCAGCCTGCCGCATTCTTCCGAACCTGTAGGGTGTTGTCCCGATTCGGTCAGTCGCGAGCGAGTTCATTCAATTTTCAAATGGTCATTGTGCGTGGAAAAAAAAGTCAACATTTTTCACGCCTTACTGGTACGTTTACAGAGGAAGTGGAGCTGACTCCTTTCCACGAGGCCTTTTCCTCCCATCGCTTCACCGCCCACCATGAGCAAATAAACAAGAGCCGAGAAATTAGTGGAACAATTGATTATTGCATTGGTGTCTTCTTCTCCTTCTTAGGCAGTCCCTCGGAACCGAGGATGACTTGCTTCCACATTAAAAATGGGTTCTCAGGTGACTGATGAGTCCAATGCGGGGGACCTACAGTCTCTGTCACAGGTGGGGCAGACGGTGGTTGAAGGGGCGGGTGGGTGGGGTGCTTGGGTTGACGTGCGTTCCTTCCGCCGTTTGCGCTTGGCTTCCGCTTGCTCCCGGTGAAGAGACTCGAGGTGTTCGGCGCCTTCCCGGATGCTTCTCCTCCACTTTGTGCGGTCTTGGGCCGGGGATTCCCAGGTGTCGGTGGGGATGTTGCACTTTTTCAAGGAGGCTTTGAGGGTGTCCTTGAAGCGTTTCCTCTGCCCACCTGGGGCTCTCTTGCATTGGTGTAATATTCCGCTGACCACCACTTTTCATGGAGGCGTTAACCGGTTTAAAACAGACAGGTTATGCCTCGGTTATAACAGTGTAATGGAGGACGGTCAGTGCGCTGTTTTAAGGGGAAGATGTTGCAAATCCTTGCTCCTGGCCCAGATCTGTCATCCACCTCGAGCAACATTTCAAGAATGGAGGTCAAAGTAAATGGATGGAAAATCCTGCAGGGCGTGCGGAACCGTGCAGCTGAATTCCCGATACGCATTCCAGGTGTGTGAAGCTCCACAGCTGCTGCTAAACTCTGTTAAATCTGCCCTGAAGTGTTCGTCGGAGAATATCAGTAACAGTCATTTCGAGCTTATACTTCTTCCAACAATTTCTAACCATCTGCACGTGCCACTCAACTATATGCCGGAAGATTCTACGCCACGGTAAAGGAAAGAAAGACCTGCATTTATATAGCGCCTTTCACGACCTCCGGACGCCCCACAGTGCTTTACAGCCAATGAAGTACTTTTTGGAGCGTAGTCACTGTTGTAATGTGGGAAACGCGGCAGCCGATTTGTGCACAGCAAGCTCCCACAAGCAGCAATGCGATAATGGCCAGATAATCTGTTTTAGTGCAAGAGATAATTTGCCAAACTCGAGCTAGCTGCCTCGAGCAGAAAGCTCAAAAGTATATGTTTTTTTTATTAAGGGTCTGTCTCAAAGGTCCAGCTGTCTCTACAGATGAAAATGAAGGGGAATTACAGCCATTTCCTTCTCTTTCTAATTTTCTCCCTTTCCTTCCCTGGGTCCATGGGCAGTAGTAGTCCTCCAGGTGATCACCATCTGGCCACTCTTCAGGTGTGAACCTCGCTAATAAGCGATGGCTGGCCATTTGAGTCTGGAGCGCACTACAAGCTAGCCCGATCCTAGCCTTGCTTGACATCTATATGCATGCAAAGATCAAGCAAAGATTGAGAATATCGGCTTTTTTTTTCTCTCCTTCCTGGCCCAGGTACATTTCAGGTCAATTGTAGCTTCTAGCTGCTGCCCTTGCTGAGAACAACTAACTCTGCACAGACTAGAAAGTCAAACTTGGGACCTGATGCCATTGAGTCAAAACATAATCTAGGCTGACACTTCAGGAGAGTTGCATTGTCTTTCATGTTAGATGTTAACACAAACAGCAATGCGATAATGACCAGATAATCTGTTTTGTAGTAATGTTGATTGAGGGATAACTATTGGCCAGGACACCAGGGATAACTCCCCTGCTCTTCTTCGAAATAGTGCCATGGAATCTTTTACATCCACCTGAGAGAGCAGACGGGGCCTCAGTTTAACGTCTCATCTGAAAGACAGCACCTCCTACAGTGCAGCACTCCCTCAGTAAGAAGGCATATGGGATACTTGCCTTCATTAGCCGAGGCATAGAATATAAGAGCAGGGAGGTTATGATGGAGCTGTACAAAACGCTAGTTAGGCCACAGCTGGAATACTGTGTGCAGTTCTGGTCGCCACACTATAGGAAGGATGTGATTGCATTAGAGAGGGTGCAGAGGAAATTCACCATGATTTACCTGGGCTGGAGCGTTTCAGCTATGAAGAGAGACTGGACAGGCTGGGGTTGTTTTTCTTAGAGCAGAGAAGGCTGAGAGGGGGACCTGATTGAGGTGTACAAAATTATGAGGGGCACAGATAGGGTAGATAGAAAGGAACTTTTCCCCTTTGTAGAGGGGTCAATAACCAGGGGGCATAGTTTCAAGGTAAGGGGCAGCAGGTTTAGAGGGGATCTGAGGAAAACTTTTTCCACCCAGAGGGTGGTTGGAATCTGGAACTCACTGCCTGGAAGGGTGGTAGAGGCAGGAACCCTCACAACATTCAAGAAGCATTTAGATGAGCACTTGAAACGCCATAGCATACAAGGCTACGGACCAAGTGCTGGAAAATGGGATTAGAATAGACAGGGCTTGATGGCCGGCATGGACACGATGGGCCGAAGGGCCTCTTTCTGTGCTGTATAACTCTATGACTATGACTCTATGAGCACTGCACTGGAGTATCAGCCTCAATTTTTGTGCTCACATCTCTGGAGCGGGACTTGAACCCACAACTTTCTGACTCAGAGGCGAGAGTGCTATGCACTGAGCCACAGCTGACACTACAAGACAAGGCAAAACATCCAGGGTCGCTGCTCCTGATTGCTGTCCGGTGGCTTCTGCTGGGTAGTTCTGCCTGTGGAGATTTCGGGTGAGACAGGACCAGACCCCACGACCAAATACCCTGCTGACACTCACTGTCTCGGCATGAAAGATGTTGACTTGAGCAGAGTACCAGAGAACGGTTTGGATCGACGGGATGATACTCTAGAAAAGGAGTCAGCACCTTCAGGAGAGGAGGGAACAAAATCGGAGGGGGGAAAGCAGGAAAAAAAAATCAGGAATAGTACTTAGAAGATTGTATCCTGTCACCAAGTGGTTGCTTCTCGATCTCCCCGTGTTAAAGATGAGTATCAGAAAGGGAAGCACAATGAGTCTTTTCAATGCAATGAAAACTGATTCACAGTGACATGTATAGGAGTCTGATGTTCAGTAAAAGCTCGATTAAAGAGGTCTATGGCAAAACTAGCAGACCCTGGGGAGGTTTAGCTTGTACTATTGTGTGTGAGGTCACAATGACTTTAAGCTGTACAAAGATTTTCATTCACAGCAGTTGCCAATTAAATAGGATGTAAGAATTTCAATTTAAATTTTTGGTACTTGTTGGAACATAGATAACTTTTGAGGTATTTCAATTATTCTATTACTAAAACCCTTCTAGTGCTTTTGTGTATCTGCTGATGTGGTAGATTGAGGTCTAGCATACATCTGAAAGACATTCGATTACAAATCAAAATCACTTCTTCTAACCCTGTACAACACGTTGGTGACACCACATTTGGAGTATTTGCGCCAGTTTTAGATGGCCTACTTCTGAAAGGAGATTGATGCATTGGAAAGGCGTTTACAGATCTGTCCAGGACTTGAGACCAAGTTTGGTGGGCAGGGTCACATAAAGGATCGTTTTCATCGAAGAGAAAAGATGGAGAAGGGGACTTTATCCAGGTCAATAAAACATTGTAAGCAGTGTTCTGACGAAGGGTCTTCGACCTGAAACGTTAACTCTGTTTCTCTCTCCACGGATGCTGCCTGGCCTGCTGAGTTTTTCCAGCGTTTTCTGTTGTTATTTCGGATTTCCAGCATCCGCAGTATTTTGCTATCGTATTGTAAGCAGGTTACTTAACTTCAGCTGTGAACCTCAATCCATGAGTAAAAGATACAAAATTAGTCAGGCTTAAGCAAAACTAGTGATTCCAATTTTTTTCCCAGCTATTTTATTTATTCCATATTTTTTTTCTCTCTCTCCCACATGGCAGCTGTCTCTCCTTCTGTCAGAGCCATTTACACCTCATCTAGACTCATCTTTTGTTTCTTAACTTGTTCCATTACCATCTCCTTTTGCCTTGCACCATCTCTTAATGTCTCTTAATCTCTCCTGCCTTCCATCCTATCACAGACCTTCCCTTTTGTTCTTTCCTCCCCTCCCCCCTTTCCCTGCCCCTACACTTGCTTAAAAACCTGTTCGATCTCCAGCTTTTTCCAGTTCTGACGAAGGGTCATCGACCTGAAACGTTTACTCTGTTTTTCTCTCTCCACAAATGCTGCCTGACCTGCTGAGTGTTTCCAGCATTTTCTGTTTTTGTTTCAGATTTCCAGCATCCGCAGTATTTTGCTTTTGTATTAGTGATTCCAATCATTGTTTCTCCCTACCTCAGTGTGTCAGCTGTGGCTCAGTGGGTAGCACTCTCTCACCTCTGAGTCAGAAGGTTGTGGGTTCACAGTCCAACTCTATGAGACTTGAGCACAAAAATCTAGGCTGACACTCCAGTGCAGTACTGAGGGAGCGCTGCACTGTCAGAGGTGTCGTCTTTCAGATGAGACGTTAAACAG
The DNA here is from genome assembly GCA_030390025.1 of Squalus acanthias. Classification (NCBI taxonomy): domain Eukaryota; kingdom Metazoa; phylum Chordata; class Chondrichthyes; order Squaliformes; family Squalidae; genus Squalus; species Squalus acanthias. Next base: position 125,194,133 of record CM059434.1, read on the forward strand.
AGGCCCCCCCCCCCCGGTCTGCTCTCTCAAATGGATATGAAAGACCCCGTGGCACTATTTCAAAGAAGAGCAGGGGAGTTATCCCCGGTGTCCTGGCCAATATTTATCCCTCAAGCAACATCACTTTAAAGAAAGGGGAAAGAGCTGGGGGAATGCGACTAATTGGATAGCTCTTTCAAAGGGCCGGCACGGACAGGAAGGTCTCCTTCTGTGCTGTAAGGATTCTACGATTCTAAGCTCTGGCCTAGTTGCGATGCCCTCCTGTGTCAAATAGCCTGCTGACTTTCAATGTGGCACAAATGCATGGTGAATGGGTGAAGTATGGGAAAGTTGTCTGCGCCCATACACCAGAATGAATCGGCATTTTCAGGATTGTGGGGGAATTGGGATCATTAATTTCAGAAGAAAAGGTATTCAATGCAATCTCTACAACAAAAAAACCCAGCAAAGTTCCACCTACCATCTGTGGAGAAAGAATGTAAAACTAAACTTCAGCAGCTCTGCCAAAGAATGCCATTGCAGTTCAAATTAAGGGCAGCAGCTGGAGCCTTTCTGAAATGGTGAGTCTCCCAGAGACCACCTTAGAAAGGGAACATTTTGGAATATTTGCCTTAGGGGAGGGGGGAAAATATATAATCTTTTTCCACTCTTTCAAGGACAGTACATTACAGTGAAAATATTTCCTCCAAACTCAGCCGCCGCCACCCCCCCCCCGTCCACCACCCAAGTGATGTTCCCTCTCTTAACTTTCTCTATATTTACATTGTGACTTTCTTTATTTTTTAAATTCAGTTTAAACACACTCTGCAGAAACTGTTATTATTATTCTGCGGGAGCGCTGAGTGATCAGGGCAAGATCCCCCTCTAGATCCTATGAGATGCAATAAAAATCACTTAGGATTTATGGGATTGTCTTTTGGGACTAAGCTGAGATGTTTATCAAAAGCCGACAATCTGTAGGATTTTTTTTTGGATTGTGGCGGGGGGAGGCCGGGGGACTCTTAGAGCAAGAATGAAAACATGAAAGTCTTTTTGTGCACGGAGGACCTGGAGAAACATTCTTTTTTTCCCATTCCCATTTTTCATTGGGATTTGACTGCGTGGCCAAACATTCAGGCAGCTGACCTTGAAATAAAAGCACCGTAGAAAAAAAAATCTCGTGGGGTAGAATGTCTGGAATTTTTCCTGCTTCCCCGCCGTAAATGGCCGCTTGCGCCGTTTCTCCGGCGTTCCGCCAGACCTACAGCACCACCGGTGCACTCTGCTCTGACTTTCCGAGATCAAAACGGTAGTTTTTGAAGGAGATGAGAGCTATCAAGGCAGAGGGGTTTGGGAAAAGCGTTCCAAAATGTGCAGCTAAGATGACTGAAAGCTCTGCCTTTGAAGGTGACGTGGAGAGGGGGGATGCAAAAGACGGCCGTGTGGAAAGGTCAGAGGGCGTGTGCTGGAACTTAAGGCTGAAGGAGGTGGAAGGGAGGATCGAATACAATGGCCCAGAAATTGGATTTCGATGGTTGCCGCGGGGGTAAGGATCCCCCGCGATATCGCACTCCGCGCCTACCTTTATGGTTTTGGCCCACACGAACTTCAGTTCCTGGGCCTCTCCCTGGTGCCGGCGCGCAGTGTGTGCGTGTCCCAGAGGCGCAGTTAGTTCGATGCTACCTCTGGGATCACGTGGGCCAGTTAGAGCCAATGGCAGCACACCATCTTTCATTCATAGTTTTGACAGGAAGAGCTGTCAAAGCTATGAATACAACTTGCCCCCAAAAGAACAGCTAAACCTCAATTAAATTTTAAAAAAAAGACATCACATTAATAAAATAACTATAGTTAAATAAATTAACCACTTTAAACAAAAATTTAAATTTTTGAAAAAATTTAAATTCTTTTTAAAAGTTATAAAAATAAACTTACCTTTCTTTAAAGTCTCTAAAAAAGATAAACCTGTTGAAAAAAATTTAAAATAATACTTAATTAACTACTTACCTTGTTAAAAGGGGGTCTTACGCCTGCTTTCTTTATGTGTAAAATCTTCAACACTTACCTGCGCGTTCAAACCTGAAAAAAAAACTAAGTGTGCTGCGTGCGCGCAACCTGTAGTGCGCACGCGGTTCACTTAGGAACCGCCCCCTTCGCAATACCCGAAGTGCCGGTTTCCCGCGCATGCGCAGTGCATGCAGGAAACCGGCACTTCGGGACCTAATACGCGAGAGTACACAGTGCGTACTCTCCCGCATTAGGTCTAATTTTCGGGCCAATGTGCAAGAGGCCCGCTTGCTCCATTTGGGGCCAGAAGATGCCCAAGGGAAATACTTTTGTTGGGCGCTCCTGAGCCGCCTATCTTCCATGGATTTGCTGGGTCCTTACAGGCACGGGCCACCCACCCCGAGCAGGCAAATGACCCCGTTCCTGCAATTTGGGATGGGAACTGGGCCTTTCCGGTCGGACAGACTCGGTGTCTGCTCTGCCACTTTTCCACTGGCGGAACAGCCCTATCAGAAGTTTAAATGACAACTTGACTCAGTCGGGAGCACACTCAACACTGGATCAGGAGGTTGTCGGTTCAAGGTGCACATCATCTAGGCTGACGCTCTATATAACACTGAGTTAGTGTTACATTCTCGAAGACACCAGCTTTCAGTTGAGATGTTAAACAAGGTCCCGTCTGCCTGTTCAGGTGGCCAGAAAAGATCCCATGACAGTATTTGAAGAAGAATGAGACAATTCTCCCAATGTCCTGGTCAACATTCCTATCTCAATCAGCACCACCAAAAATACATTAACTGGTCATTCACCCCACTTGTTCTTTGTGAGGACTTGGCTGCTGTATTTGCTGCGTAGCAACAATGGTTGCACTTCAAAAGTATTTAATTGAATGTGAAGTTCTGCAGGCTGGGGCACTTTTCTCTGGAAAAGAGAAGGCTGAGGGGTGACCTAATGGAGGTCTTTAAAATTATGAAAGGGTTTGATAAGGTAGATGTAGAAAAGATGTTTCCATTTGTGGGGAGTCCAAAACTAGCGGCCGTAAATATAAGATAGTCACTAATAAATCCAATACAAAATTCCGGAGAAATTTCTTTACCTAGAGTGTGATGAGAATGTGGAACTTGCTACCACATGGAGTAGTTGAGGCAAATAGCATAGATCATAGAATCATAGAACAGTACAACACAGAAGGAGGCCATTCGGCCCATCGAGTCTGCGCCGTCTCTTTCGAAGAGCAATCCAGTTAGTCCCACTCCCCCGCTCTTTCCACATGTCCCTGCAATTTTTTCTCCTTCAAGTATTTATCCAATTCCCATTTGAAGGCTACTATTGAATCTGCATCCACCACCCTATCAGGCAGTGCATTCCAAATCCTAACCACGCGTTGTGTAAAAAAGTTTTCCCTCATGTCGCCTCTGTTTTTTTTGTCAGTCACTTAAATATGTGCCCTCTCGTTATCGACCCTTCAGCCATTAGAAAGTTTCTCTTTATTTACTCTATCGAGACCATTCATGATTTTAAACACCTCTATCAAATCTCCTTTCAGCCTTCTCTGCTCCAAGGACAACAACCCCAGCTTCTCCAGTCTATCCACGTAACTGTGATCCCTCATCCCTGGAACCATTCTAGTAAATCTCTTCTGTTCCCTCTCCAAAACCTTCACGTCCTTCCTAAAGTGCGGTGCCCAGAATTGGACACAATACTCCAGTTGGGGCTGAACTCGTGTTTTATAAATGTTTAGCATAACTTCCTGGCTTTTGTAATCTCTGCCTTTATTGATAAAGCCCAGGATCCCATTTGCTTTATTAACTGCTTTGTTAACCTGACCTGCCCCCTTCAAAGATTTGTGCACAAACACCTCCAGGTCTCTCTGTTCTTGCACCCCCTTTAAATTGTACCATTTAGCTTGTATTGTCTCTCCTCATCCTTCCTACCAAAATGTATCACCTCACATTTTTCTGCGATTAATTTCATCTGCCATGTGTCCGCCCATTCCACCCGCCTGTCTATGCCCTCTTGAAGTCTATTACTATCTTCCTCACTGTTTACTACATTTCCAAGTTTCGTGTCACCGTAAATTTCAAAATTGTGCCCTGTACCCCCAAGTCCAAATCATTAATGTATATCGAAAACAGCAGTGATCCTAGTACTGAACCTTGGAGAATGCCACAATATAGCTCCGTCCAGTCGAGGAAAAACAGCCATTCACCACAACCCTCTGTTTTCTATCACTTAGCCAATTTTGTACCCATGCTGCTACTGCCCCTTTTATCCCACGGGCTTCAGTTTTGCTAACAAGCCTAATATGTGGTACTTTATCAAACGCCTTTTGAAAGTCCATATACACAACATCAACTGCACTGCCCTCATCCACCCTCTCTGTTACTTCATTGAAAAACTCTATCAACTTAGTAAATATATGCCTTTAAGGGGAAGCTAAACACATGAGGGAGAAAAGAATAGAAGGATACGCTGATAGGGTTAAATGAAGAGGAGTGGGAGGCTTGTGTGGAGCATAAACACCAGCACAGACCAGTTGGGTGGAATGTCCTGTTTCTCTGCTGTATATTCTATCACCCAAAGGATGTATAAGATGCTGGGTGCAAATGCAAAATCTTTCATTATGTGGCAATCAGAAGTGAACCCAGTATTGACAGTTGCCTCATTGGCCATCTGAGCACTGATGGCATTTGTCAGCTTTATGCTGCTGTTATTCATAAATCTGTAAAAAATCTTCTGCTTTGCATTCAGTGATCTTGCCACGGGCAGGCCTGAATTCCCCCATCCTGCTCCTGCCTCCATTATCTCCCGAAGGCACCGCATACTTTTGTCAATGTGAATTAAAACTGCCTCGTGCATTGTTGCATCAGGGTCATCTTTAGAGTTGATGCCAGAAGCTGTTTGCATTCTCCGGGAAAATTCTATTTTAATGAAACTGAAATACCATTGTTCATCGCAGAAGGTAATTGGATTGAAGCCCCAGTAGTTGGCAGCCTCTATCAATGGCCTTGGACAATGAGAGGCTGGACAGAGTATGACAGTTAGAATTGATTTCTTTAGGTAAGAGGTGTTTGTGGTTTTGCTGATGATTACTGAAGATTGACATTACAGGCCCTGACTGCCGTTAAAACGTTATTCATCAGTTGCCAGAATGAATAAATATTATAAAAAGTGACATTAGGTTTTGTGCGGAACCAGATGAACTCAGAATGCTCAGAGAAGGTACGTCTAATTCTGAGTGACTGGGAAATAAAAGAAATAACTTTTGCTAAGATTTTTTAATCAATATCATATTAAAATATGTCTGATTGGTTCAGACTATTGCCTGGTGGTGACTTTGAACCAAACTGTTGGAAAACTATCACCTGACATGTATATATATATATATGAAGCAGGATTTAAGCCAATAGTGCGATTAGGAGATCTCGCTGGTCATCAAGTATATCATTCTTACTGAGTTAATGTTGGCAGCCACATTACCAAAGAAAGAAAGACTTGCATTTCTATAGCGTCTTTCACGACCTCAGGATGTCCCAAAGCCCGTTGCAGCCAATGAAGTACATTTTGAAGTGTAGTCACTGTTGTAATGTAGGAAACGCGGCAGCCAATTTGCACACAGCAAGCTCCCACAAACTGCAATGTGATAATGACCAGATAATCTGTTTTAGTGATGTTGATTGAGTGATAAATATTGGCCCAGGACACCGGGGATAACTCCCCTGCTCTTCTTCGAAAATAGTACCCGTGGGATCTTTTACATCCACCTGAGAGAGCAGACGGTGGCCTTGGTTTAACATCTCGTCCAAAAGGCAGCACCTGCAACAGTGCAGCACTCCCGCAGTGTCAGCCTAATTTTTTTTGTTCTACAAGAGGGGGACTTGAACCCACAGCCTTACTGATTCCAGAGGCGCGTGTTCTACCCACCGAGCCATAGCTGACAAGTGGTGCCGTGCTCTAGGATCGCTCACAGGAAATCCTTCAACATCCTGCACTGGTGGGACCTGGGTCTACAATCGCAGTTTGCCCACCTGTCCAAATGGGCAATCTTGAGCCGATCCTGAGTAGAATCCAATAGCTTTTCACAGGAAAGGGACTGAAGGGCCCAACTAAGAATTGATGTCTTTAATCGAACTATCAGTTATGTCATTTTAACAGAGCTCTTTTGCTTGCATTTGCAGTAATCAGTGCGTTTGCCGCTCCCTAGCCCAAAGATACTGTTGTTAATTGTACGGGGCCCCTAGTGCTAACCTGGTTCAGGTCAGTTAATTTAACTCAGGCCAGGGATTTAACCTGGATTTACTTACATTACAACAGTAACTACATTTCAAAATTACTTCATTGGTTGTGAAGAGCTTTGAGATGTCCTGAGGTCATGAAAGGTGCTATAGATATGCAAGTTCTTTCAATCTTACCTTTCTAAGTAATATATGTACCCACTGGGCTATCTGAGTTAGTGTTCGAGGTGCAGATAATTGGAGGACATCTTTCTCTTATTGTTTTTAGGTCCCGATTTGTTTCCTTGGGTCTTGTATAGGGATTAATGTATTAAAGGTTGATTATTAGTTTGCCAGTCATTTTCTTATTTCTCCTTCCTATGAGCGTCAGCCGTGGCTCAGTGGGTAGCACTCTCACCTCTGAGTCAGAAGGTTGTAGGTTCTAAGTCCCACTCCAAGAGACTTGAGCACAAAAATCCAGGCTGACACTTCAATGCAGTACTAAGGGAGTGCTGTATTCAGAGGTGCCGTCTTTTGGATGAGATGTTAAACTGATGCTTTCTCAGGTGGGCATAAAAGATCCTATGACACTATACTGAAGAAGAGCAGGGGAGTTATCCCTGGTGGTACTGGCCAATATTTATCCCTCAATCAACATCACTAAATCATTATCGCATTGCTGTTTGTGGGAGCTTGCTGTGCGCAAATTGGCTGCTGCAACAGTGACTACACTTCAAAAGTATTTCATTGGCTGTAAAGTGCTTTGGGATGTCGTGAAGTCATGAGAGGCGCTATATAAATGCAAGTTCTTTCTTTTCTCTTTTTTATATTGACCCAAGCTCATGCACTTGCTCATATATTGCTTTAAAATGCCTCCATTGTTTTGGGATTCAGGAATTACTTACTTTTCACAAATAATATAGCTCTTCTGAACCTTCCTGTATTGGATTTGAGAATTCTTTTTCTGTTTCAAACATAAGAATCTCTCTATATTATATTTTATAGCTATTTATAGTCTTGCCTCTTACAAGAATTCAAAAATCCTCTCCGGGACTGCTTTCTGTCAGAGATTGCTAGTTGTGAAGGGCATAATACATGTCTCCATATGAAACCATTACAATATTAAATTGCATCAGGATTTCACCCATGGCTTTGAGAGCTTTGGATTTTGCCAGTAGCCTTTTGAACTGCGGCTAATCAAATTATAGATCCTTTGAAGTCATTTGTGTTTTTAGATGTATATGGTTGTTTAGGACCAAGCTATTTTCATTGCCTGTTCGAAAATGCAAAGCCCATCCAAGGTGATAGAAATAGTTAATATGGATCACTGGGCTGTCAATCGCCGTACTTACAGCCAATTGCAGTTGTAATTATTCTAAGAGTAAACCTAGAGAAGTGTGCCACCTGTGCTCAGTGGCTGCCATTTGTTTGGAAATGACCAGGCGGATATCTAGAATGGCAGTTCCTCCAGGCAGTCTTGTGACAGGCACAGTTTTGCTTTGTATTGAATGCGGGTGAATACCTTTTAATCAGGTATCCTAGAGGCTGCCCTTATACCTTTTATTGACATTTATCATGATTGACAGTTTTGTAACCAGAAGCTGCCTGATAACTTGGATCAATATAACAAGCTTTCCCCAGTTCTTTAGCTCAGTCCACACCTGTACAGGTAGCTATGGTGAGGCAGGGCTCCATGAGTGCAATGGTGTACTCTTATATAAAAAGTACCTCAAAAGATCTTTGGTTTGAGATCATTTAAGTTGATGATAATTAAGGACTGATTGTGACTTTTTTGATCTGCTAATTTAATTCTTGCTTCTGTATAATTTTACTTTAAAATAAGGTTGAATTAGTTTTTAGCCTGAGCTGCACAATCTGTCGGTATACTGTTTTCCACAGGATCAGAGAGATATGGAGCACAATCTAGCCTATATTATTTTCACCCATACCCAAATATTTAAGGGTGCATTATTTGCCCCATGACAATACTATCATACCCAGATATTTTGCGTTTAAGGTTAAGCTTCAGTTCATAGTGCTGTTTGGCCTAATGAAGCTGGGTTTTGCGTTAATCACAAGCAGAAAATATTGGGTAGATGGGGAAATTGTAAAAATTACTTCTCGGCTAAAAGCCCCAGTTTCTCTATCAATAAACTTCAAGTTCCACCTAAATGTAATTTTATGCCTTACAATTTTGTCCAGATTTGTGGAAGAACCTCCTTGCTAAGGGGTTCCAGGGGTGGGGATGATGTCTCGCTCAGTACGATCACAGTGATTCAGATGAAGAAGACCCTTTGGCCCTTTTGAGTTCATCCATCCAGAATACCTCTGTCTCTGCTTTTCACCAACCGCAGGAGTAGTCGTAGGAACAGGAGTAGGCCGTTCAACCCCTTGAGCCCGTTCCGCCATTCAATTAGATCATGGCTGACCTATATCTTAACTCCATTTACATCGCCTTGGTTCCATGTCCTTTAATGCCCTTGCCTAACATAAATCTATCAAATCTAGTCAGAGAGGACCTGAGTTCAACATCTCATCTGAAGGAGGGCAGTCCCTCCGTACTGCACCGGAGTGTTCAGCCTAGAGATATGTGCTCAAATCCACAACCTTTTGACTAGGGTGAGAGTGCTAACAACCAAGATGCTGTTACTTGTCTTGCTTTTCTACCAATGGTAGACATTTTCCATAGAAACGTTTTGCTTTGTGTGTTGTCACTTTGGGCAATAGGGCGGGGTGGATTTTCCCCCCATGCCAAAACCTGTCTCCCAACACCTTAGCATCCACAATATCTGATGATTCTGTCAAAAAAAACAGGGCACAGGTCATGGGGATGAATGTAGGAATAATCCAGTGTGAGGCTGAGTAACGTTAAACTAATTGGAACACTCACCAGGGAACTGGAGGGGGAACAGAAAGAGAAGCCTCAGTTCAGCAGGTATTTTTGTGGTATTCCTGTCCTTTGAATTCTCGCTGTGACAAGACATAAAATGCAAAGAATTGGCTGCTGTGATTTATTGCGTACCAGATTTTAAAAGCTGCACCAGTGTTCAAAGTGCAGCTATGATTATGATTAATGTGATTTAATGACTTGCATTCTTTACAGAATAAAGCAAATTTGCGGCACCGTACATCTCCTGACAGCCACTTCCAGCCGGATCTATTATACAACATTTGTGTAACGTAAGCAAGATGAAATCAGGTCTTATCTTGGTCTTTTTTTTTTTTGCTTCCCATTAAAATTTGCTTTGTGTCACTTCCCCGCGCTATTTTCAACTGATAATTTTTGTGCCCACCATTGCTGTTGTTTGGCTAGGCCAATCACAGGTATCCCTGTAAGAAAGCAGTTCATCTCTGCGTCCCACCCCACCGCCTCCATGGCCTGGCTGAGATCAGAAGCTCACCATAGGGACAGGAATGGACCACTCAGCCCGTCGAGCTTGTTCTTCCATTCTTTTAGCCATAGAAGCTCTTTTTAATGCCAATTCTCTGGCTTTTCTCCATTTGATAAGGGGGCGGTGGGGGGATATCAGGTATAAACCCAAAAGTTGCCACTCTGCACATTGCAAGTTCTGCAGCACTAGGCCACGTGAGAGCTGTCTATACGGCAAAAAAAAATTTGTGGCCAACGAAATGGTTGTTTTAATGCATGAAACTGTTTCTGAGAGGAATACATCAGTGCTGAAGATAGAATCCTATTACATTAACCATCATATTCCTAAGTATTGAAGTGAGGATACACATCAAATGCCTCTATCACTGCGACTCTTTTTGCTCCCTCTTCAGTCCTGCCCCACTAATTTTTTATCCCCCCCCCAAAGAGTTATTCCACCTTCTTGGGGGAAAAAAAGGCATCATGTTCCCAAGGATTGAGTTGGAAGTGAGCAATCTGAACAGGGCACACTATCTAAGCTGGCCATTCATCTCATTTGCAGTTTGTGGGATCTTGCTGTGTGCAAAATGGCTGCTGCATTCGCCTACCTAGCAACAGTCTACAGCACTTCAAAGCAATTCATTGCTAGCGTTTGAGGCAGTTCTGAGAGATGTGCCAAGACCGCTATAAAACTGCACATCTTACTCTCTTTGTTACGAGCAGGTAGGTCTACCTCCATAACAGGAGCAACTAGCCTCAAATTCTAAGCGGCGTGAGTGAAGAATCATGCTGTGATCATTACGCTCAGCTTCTGTTAGTGGCTAAGTGAACAATCTAAATGGAGGCAGAAACTGTACAACTCGCCCTGGTTTCAAGGACAGATAGGTGCCTTTTGTACCCCCCCCTCCCCCTCCCAAAACAATTTGATTTATTTTCCCAGGACACCACACCCTTCTGTAGCTAAGACTACCTTCTCAGCCGTGAGATTGTCAACTGGAAATTCCTCCTTCCCAGTGTCGGTGTATACGGCCTTGGCTAAGTGCCTCCCCGGAAAGCAGAAGCCTGCGATATGGAAATTATAAGGGGGAATCCAAGCCTCAATGACTTAGTATATCAACGACCTGCATCGCAAAGCTGCCCAATTCTAACTGGTCTCCTGCCCTCCGATGTTCTGCACCCTGGGGGAATCAAGGACTGTTACAGATTAGGAACCTTGAGTAAAATTGGATGATGTGTGGTACTTGTGGGATAATTGGAAGCAAATGAGCCTGTCCACTGCCTCTGCCCTTGGAGGATGAAAGAAAGACTTGCATTTATATAGCGCCTTTCATGACCTCAGGACGTCCCAAAACACTTTACAACTAGTGAAGTACTTTTAAAGTGTAGTCACTGTTGTAATGTAGGAAACGCAGCAGCCAATTTGCGCACAGCAAGCTCCCACAAACAGTAATGTGATAATAACCATGTATGGAGCATAGGTTTTCAAAGTGGAGTTCTTGGGCCATAGGAGGGGTCCGAAGAGGTCTCCAAGAGCATCAGTTTTCTAGCTGGCTGTCATCAGGCTTTATAGTTGTTGCTGTGCACTTAAGACAAAATGGCCTAAAAATTCGCCCTCAGAGGGCGCTAACGGGGCACAAAGCAACTAGCACCTGGGCGCAGCGCCGCCAACGCCTCGCCCGAAATTCAGCGGGAGGTTAGCGGCGGCGGTAACCGTTAGCGCGCTGCGCCGCCGGCGATGACATCATGGTCGTGCGCAGCGTCCCTGGCCGCAATCTTCGGTAGCACCCCCTGACTTACTGCCGGACGCTATGTCCGATGGGGTCAGGGGGGGCCTACCTGCGGCCGGGGCGGCGCTAATTAAAGTGGAGGTGCCGGGCAGCCATTTTTGTTGCTGGCCGCCTGCCAGCACCTGCCCCCTCTGCTGTCACCGGCCTCCTCTTCAGCCCCCCCCCCCCCCCCCCCCCCCGCGGAGTGCCGGCTGCGTTCCGTGAGCCCGGCACTTCTCTTGAGTGCCGGGCTCTTTTGCCGGCACTCCAATCCCTGGTGGCCCAGCTGGGCCCCGGGTCACGCTGCGCAAGGCCCCTCCCCTTTAAGAAGGGGAGGAAGGCCTGCAGTAGCGCCGCGATATTCACTCGTAGCGCCCCAAGAGGGAGGCGTGGCCCTTCCAGTATCACCCCACTTCCCTCGTGGGGCACTACCGATGAATTTCGGCTGTGGGGGTGCTAATTTTTTCGGGGTGCTAAAAGTAGCGCCCCGGCGAAGTTAGCACCCCAAAGGGGGCGCGACTCAATTTTCCCCCCAATGTCTTTCGCAGTAATAGCACCATTTTCTTTTGGGTAGCTGGCGCAGTGTTTTGGAAATTATCGCCTCAGGAATGGGACAATATTTGCAGAGGATCCCCACGCCAAAAACTTTGCAGGTATAGAGTGCAAGGTCACCAGCTCTTCCATGAGCTTAGGCCTGAATGACTACCTTCCCTTAATTTCCACCGCAGCAGGTATGGTAGGAACCATCTCCTTAAGTGTGTTGGTACAAGAAAGGTTTTGTTTTAAATTGGAAGACCTAGGTGAAGCCCATAGTGCAGGACATCAACAAGGTTCAAAAGAGTAGGAAAAAAGACTAATATATATCAATAAGTACAGGTTAGATGACACCCAGGCAGGAGGAGGAGATGGGAGAAAAGGGAGACCGTTGAAAAAATGGTCACATAACCACCTTAGGGCAGGATCCTTATATGATTTAGTAGTTTTTATGTGAGACATTATATGAGAGCTTTCTATCATAGGGCCAGCCAACCAAATCTGGCAATGTGCACTTTTCTTTGAAAGATTTCCACACTATTCACCCAATGGATCAGTGAGTTCAGGCAGCGAGTAGTTGAGTCATGCAGACCGATAAGGTTCTCATGTTCGATCACCAGCCTGTGCTGAGTTAGCTGATTCCATTTGGAGCCATGCTAGAGGTACTACATTTAGCCTCAGCACCCTCCGAGTGAGTGAGGGAAAAGTCTACCAGGATTCCCACTCTGATTGTTATCAGTCACCCCACTGTAAATGGATTTGGGGTGAGAAAACTCACCTTTAAGGGCCAACCGTGATTTGAATTATGGCCACTTCTGCAAGGTAACAAAGACTGGAATTTAACAGTTATGTATTAAGTGATAGAAAGGTGGTAAATTGTAGGTAACCAATACCTGGTATGCAATACCTTGCATTCTGAATCAGAAGCATGTCAACTGACACCAAACTTCTAATGCCCATTGATCTGCAGATCCAAAACACCTGTGCTTTTTACACTTTGCACACTTCAGCTGCAGACCAAGGAACGTAGGAACAGGAGGAGGCCATTCAGCCCCTCGAGCCTGTTCCGCCATTCAATGAGATCATGGCTGATCTGCGACCTAACTCCATACACCCGCCTTTGCCCCATATCATTGGTTAACAAAAAGCTATCAATCTCAGATTTAAAATTAACAATTGAGCTAGCATCATTTGCCATTTGCGGAAGAGAGTTCCAAGCTTCTACCGCCCTTTGTGCGTAGAAGTGTTTCCTAATTTCACTTCTGAAAGGTCTGGCTCTAATTTTTAAACTATGCCCCCTAGTCCTAGAATCCCCAACCAGCGGAAATAGTTTCTCTCTATCCACCCTATCTGTTCCCCTTAATATCTTGAAAGCTTCGATCAGATCACCCCTTAACCTTCTAGGTCTGGACAAACTAGATGCAGGAAGAATGTTCCCGATGGTCGGAGAGTCCAGAACCAGGGGTCATAATCTAAGGATAAGGGGTAAACCATTTAGGACAGAAATGAGGAAGAATTTCTTCACCCAGAGAGTGGTGAACCTGTGGAATTCTCTACCACAGAAGGTAGTTGAGGCGAAGTCATTAAATATATTCAAGGATGAGTTAGATATATTTCTTAAAGCTAAAGGTATCAAGGGATATGGGGAGAAGGCAGGTACAGGGTACTGAGTTTAGATGATCAGCCATGATCTCATCGAATGGCGGAGCAGGCTCGAGGGGCCGAATGGCCTACTCCTGCTCCTATCTTCTATGTTTATGTAAATTCTAGGGAATTCAACCTTAATTTGTGTAATCTAACCCTTGAAGTCTGGGTGCAAGACCAAGTGAAGCCCAGCAAGGTGGTTGCCACCTACAAAAGGAGTGGGAAAAATTAGAAAAAAGCAGGAAGATTTTCCGCACATAACTGCATAAATAAATTTTCATTGATAGCACAACAGTGGTAACTATGATTATAAGCAGACTTCCGGTCCACCACAGAAAGTGCTTTCAACAGAGCCTCCCTGTGCTGTCCTACAGATGGTACTTGAACAAGTAGAAGCACAACAGCCAGCGCCTGTAATTCTGGAGTCTGGCTGAGCTGAGTACTTGGCTCTGTCCGCCACAGCAACAGTGACTCACCACAACAACAACTGTCCTTTCAGCTCACCCACAGTTTTAATTTACATTTAATTGTCCTTTAGAAAGGAATTTGAAATGTGCTTCATTGACGTCACATGACCAAAGTTTAGCGACTGCTCAGAAACATTTGCGGCTCAGTTAATTGGAGCCCGTGTTTATTCAGTTTTGACCATTACAAATTCACAAATCATGAATTAGTTTACACCTCATTAAGGCTGTATTAGTATTTTGAACTAAGGAGGGCACTTTCCTTTCTCGCTTCACAATTTTTGATGATTGTCCGCACGTGGATTTTAATTCTCATTGCTACTTAATCCTCACCCTTGGTTTTTTTTTAAAATTATTTTCTTGCGGCCCCTTTAGAATCTGTTAGGTGTTCATGTGAAGGAGCGACATGACCCAGGCCTTTAATGCTCCATTTAAGCTAATGCATTGCCACTGGAAGTAGCCCCTATCTATTCCAACAGCACCACTGCAATCATTTCCTAACCTCTGTCAGATGGTGGTGTTTAATCCTCCTAAAGTATCGATAAACATTGGAATAAGAGTTCCTCTGTACATGGTGTACGGAAATTGTTAATTGTGTTTATAAAGAAGAGGTTTACCGTTTCACTACACTGAGAGCCCAGCCAACCTCACTCTACCCACCCACTCCACTTCTGTTTCCCATGACATTAAACGCAGTGGCAGTGCAAATCCCACAGTTAAAATGAGGTTATACGCAATTTTTTTTTCAGTAAGACTGACCTATTTTACATTCTAAAATGGTGTATATTTCTTTTAAATGAGCCAATTTACTGCCCTGATTGCACGTGTCTGCATGCTTCTGACTTGTGACATTTTGAGGCTTAAAGGTTCCATGTTTACACACAGAGGGTCGTCCGACCAATGTGGAAATGAAAATCAAGTGGGCTCCATTGCGGGCGATACCAGTTTATCGCCCACGGTGAAGAGTTTTTTTCTATTCGTTTATGGGATGTGGGCGTCGCTGGCAAGGCCAGCATTTATTGCCCATCCCTAGTTGCCCTTGAGAAGGTGGTGGTGAGCCGCCTTCTTGAACCGCTGCAGTCCGTGTGGTGAAGGTACTCTCACAGTGCTGTTAGGGAGGGAGTTCCAGGATTTTGACCCAGCGACGATGAAGGATCGGTGATATACTTCGAAGTCAGGATGCTGTGTGTGACTTGGAGGGGATCTTGGAGATGGTGGTGTTCCCATGCGCCTGCTGCCCTTGTCCTTCTAGGTGGAAGAGGTCGCGGGTTTGGGAGGTGCTGCCGAAGAAGCCTTGGTGAGTTGCTGCAGTGCATCTTGTAGATGGTACACACTGCAGCCACGGTACGCCGGTGGTGGAGGGAGTGAATGTTTAAGGTGGTGGATGGGGTGCCAATCAAGTGGGCTGCTTTGTCCTGGATGGTGTCGAGTTTCTTGAGTGTTGTTGGAGCTGCACTCATCCAGGCAAGTGGAGAGTATTCCATCACACTCCTGACTTGTGCCTAGTAGATGCTGGAAAGGCTTTGGGGAGTCAGGAGGTGAGACACTCGCCGCAGTATCCCCATCAAGAGAGGTGATCCACAGGACAGGATGTGCTCTGGGTTCAGGTTGGAGGTGGGAGTGAGGGAGAAGAGGGCGGTCAGCAGGCTACTGTCGAATTATCGGGATGTGGGCTGGGATAAATATTCTGGGATCAGGGAGTCTTTCTGCAGAACTTTGCCTCAGGAGATTAAGTGGGTTGGGTAGAGTCTGTGATAAATTAGATTGAGCATGGTGTGTAGAAGGAGCAGGCTTGATGGGCTGAATGGCCCTTTCTCATTCAAGGCTTTCTTAGACATTTGTAATTACACGGCTTTTCCCAACGCCTCTCTTACGAGGAGGAGAAAGGATTTTCATAACTGTTCACATTTTGAGCTTTTTAATGCTTCTCGTCCAAACAAAACTATTTGAAATCAGTTTTCATTAGAATGAGATTGAACATTTTTTTTAAATTCATTCACGGGATGTGGGCGTCGCTGGCAAGGCTGGCATTTATTGCCCCGCCATAGTTGCCCTCGAGAAGGTGGGGCTAGGCCTTCTTGAACCGTTGCATTGAGTGACTTGCTGGGTCACTTCAGGGCGGCAGTTCAGAGTCAACCACAATGGCCTGGGACTGGAGTCACATAGAGGCCAGACCGGGTGAGAACGACAGAATTCCTTCCCTAAAGGACATTAGTGACCCAGTTGGGATTTTACAACAATCCAACAGCTTCATGGTCACTTTTACTGATACCAGGTTTTCAAAACTGTACTCACATTTTCCAACCCACCATGGTGGGTTTTAGAACTCACGTTCATACTCAATTATCAGCCCAGGCCTCTGGATCACTAGCCCAGCAACATAACCACTATACTAATCTACTCCATATATGCTTATCTTTTTAATCGTGGATTGAATTGTTCTCCTGGAACCGAGCCGCATTCCCACAGAAACACTCACTCAGGCAAACGGATGTCAGTGCCGACGTGTCTTCGCTAAAGCCGCCATTTCATTCTAATTATCGAATGTTTCCGGGGTTGCAATCTCTGTCGCTGTACGTATGTATTTTCTGTTAAAAGGTGCCTTCAAACTCAGGTATTTGGCAGCAGTCTTTCCCCCACAGTGGCACGTATTTCTTTGACTGCTCAGTTAGGTTGTCATGATGCGGAGATGCCGGTGTTGGACTGGGGTGGACAAAAGTGAGAAGTCGCACAACACCAGGTTATAGTCCAACAGCTTTATTTGTTTAAAGTTTATGGTTTTCCATACAGACTGCAGCATCTGACACATTAGACCCCCTGTGACCCCACCTCATTGTCTTAGTTGTATTTTGCTATGTCTTTGATATAATGTCTTCCTGACTGACCTGATTGTCTCTCTGCCGAGGTGTGATAAAAGGCAGTCAGAAAGATTAACTGTAGTCGTCTGACATTGTTCTCTGCACAGGCATTGTTCCCTGTCTATATACGCTGTGCCGATTTGTATTTCTTCACTTCACCTGACGAAGGAGCAGCCGCTCCGAAAGCTTGTGATTTCAAATAAAACTGTTGGACTATAACCTGGTGTTGTGCGACTTCTCACAGTTAGGTTGTGGCTGAGCCTTGCTGAGGAGGGAGGTCCCAGTTACCGACGCCATTCTGCGCTGTGTCACTCCTAGCTGCCCGCCAGTGACCCCTGCTGCAAAGCGCGCGCGCGCGTACGGCGGTGAGTGGGCGAGTGAGTACAGGATCGGCCTCGGCTGTGATGCCATCATGGTGGAATAGCCGGCACACATGGAAAATGGCCCTTTGGCCAAGTTGCTTGGAGAGTGGTCAGCACCTATGAGCCAAGCACAAGTCAGCCCCCTGAGGAGGGTGGGGGGCGGCGGGGAAATTAGAGGGGAGAAAATGACACAAAAAGAAAAAAACGACACCCGAAGTCAGAGGATGCGATAGCAGTTTTGTGAACACATATATTTCCGGGTCTGACCTCATTCATTAGGTGTCAGCTGTGGCTCAGTGGGTAGCACTCTCGTCACTGTGCCAGAAGGTTGTGGGTCAATCCCCACTCCAGACACTTGCAGCCATCATCCAGTCTGACACTTCAGTGCGGTACTGAGGGAGTGCTGCACTGTCAGAGGTGCCGTCTTTCGGATGAGATGTTAAAATGAGATGTTGAACTGCTCTCTCAGGTGGATGTAAAAGATCCCACGGCGCAATTTCGAAGAAGAGCAGGGGAGTTCTCCCCGGTGTCCTGGGCCAATATTTATCCCTCATTCAACATCATTAAAAACAGATTATCGGGTCATTATCACATTGCTGTTTGTGGGAGCTTGCTGTGCGCAAATTGGCTGCCGCAGTTCCTACATTACAACAGTGACTACACTTCAAAAAGTACTTCATTGGTTGTAAAGAACCTTGGGACGTCCTGAGGTCATGAAAGACGATATATAAAGACAAGTTCTTCCTTTCTTACTTTTACTATTTTAAACTCGGCAACTATGAGCAACGTTGAGATATTGGTCTGCAGTGGGTTCTGGAGCAGATTCTTGGATGAGCTTTTGTTTGTAGCACAGCCAATCGAATGTCTGGAGGGAGAAGAAAACCCCACATTGCTATTGAATCTCGCGGTTGTCGCGACGCAATTATTGAAGGATGCCACTGCACGCTGATTAACAGCATATGGAAGGCAACTCAAGTGAGCACGTGGCTACTGCTGATTGAATCTATCAAGCGACAGGTAACTGGGTCCTCATTCCAGCTGCAGTGCTTCAAACTCTTCCGGAAGACGCTCGGACTCTCGAGCTGTGTTTCCTGGCCCTCCTCCAGCTCCAAACAATTGTGTGTCATTAGGACCAACAGAAAATCTTTAGTAATTGGCCTGTGTACACATTGTGCTGTCACTTTGTATTGTTCAGTACAGTGTGACAAAAAACAAGCATCGAGCGGCACTAGGAATGAAAGGCAAGTCTGGCAGGGGCGGGGGGGAAGAAAAGTCAAATCAATTTAATTAAAAGCACGTTTTAGATGAAAAATATGACTTGAGGTTGTTTTTAGCTTAATGTTATTCCCTTAACCCTTCCCCCATCCAATTTGTAACTTCTGATTTATCCCTTTTAATTGTACATCAAACTCAGACTGAGTGCTTTTGATTATAAAATTGATTTCCTAAGCTGTTCCCCCCCACCCCTCAAGTTCTCTCCGTTTTTTTTCCCCCCATTTTATATCCACCAAATGCCAGAACCAAGTATCACAGTCCAACTTGATTCTGGCTTCATTCGAAGACCACACATGTAGATTTCCAGCAATCAACGCTCATGGTATAGAATATTACAGTACATTCGTCCTGTCATGCCTGTGCTGGCTCTCTGAAAGAGCTATCCACTTAGTCCCATTTCCCTGCCCTTTCTCCATACCCTTTCAAATGTATCTTTTTCAAATACATATCCACTTCTCTTTTTAAAAACTAATATGGATTCTAGGGCAAAAGCAAAATACTGAGGATTGCTGGAAATCTGAAATACAAACAGAAAATGCCGGAAATACTCAGCAGGTCAGGCAGCATCTGTGGAGAGAGAAACAAGAGTTAACGTTTCAGGTCGACCTTTCGTCCGAACTGGAAAAAGTTAGAGATGGAACAGGTTTTAAGCAAGGGCAGAGGCTGGGAAATGAGGAAAGAACAAAAGGGAAGGTCTGTGATAGGGTGGAAGGCAGGAGAGATTAAATGACAAAAGGATTCCAGGGCAGTCCTCATCCTAACAACCCTCTATGTAAAACAAATTCCCCTAAGCTCTCTCGGGTTTTTTGGTGATCTTAAATTTACGCTCTCTGGTTACTGACTCACCATCCAGTGAAAAGTTTTTCTCTATTCATCTTATCAAAACCTCTCATACTTTTGAACACCTGTCTCAGATTTCCAGGAAATCTGAGGGAGGAGAGGAGTAGGGTAGGGAGGAATTAGCCAGGGTTCCCGCTCCTGGTCACGATCCAATGACTCCTGGTGGAATTGTGAGTGCGTGCGCCTGAGCGTTTATGTGAGGACGCGATCATGTTCGACTGCGGCGACCCATTTCCCCCAGTTCAAATAGCCCGCTGAAAGTATATGAAGAGCAAGAATGGGCAACTGGTACCTGTGAAACCACAGGCTAGTCGGTAGTCAAGGGAAGAGGAGAAAATTGGCAAAAAGAGATGGAGGGAGGTGGGCGGAAGAGAAGTATAATTGAGCAGCAGGCTCAGTACCTTTGGAACACTATTAGTTTCTCCTTCCAGAAATGTCACCATTGGCTGATAACTTTTTTTTTGATGCAGTGACAGCAATGATGTGAGTAATAATTCAATAAAAATGATCATGTGCTACAATGTGTGAGTTCTTTTTGGCACATAGGAAATTATTGGACAACATTTTGTTTAGGGAGCTGCTCGTAGGGGAGATGCACCAACCGCTCAGGAGAACGTTTTTGCTTCCTCAGGGAAGAGACCGTCCCCTTGTGCGTCACTTAGTAATCTGACAGGCAGCCTCCCATGGTCCGCGTTTTTTCTGTTGCCACCATTTTATTATTAACCAGAGAATGGTGGGAGGTTTGGCGCCCACAACTCTCTCCAGCTCGCGGGTTCCCGTGTATTCCGACAGAGGAAGATAACCCCCACAGGTTCAAGCAGGGCTGGGAGGGGGGGGAACTGATGTTTTACTAACAGGTGATTTACTATGAAAAGATCAATGCCTCCTACGGGTCACTGCACCATTGAGGAGAGGTTGCCTGGTTTAGAAATGGGGCCTGTCGTTGCCAGGTGGTTGCCTATGCATAAAGCCCTGGGTTTAATCAAACGTGAAGCATTCCTTTGACAGGTCGAATGGATTAAGACCCTTTAAGTACCTCAGCTTCTGTATGTCAGAAGACTGACCGTTCTTTTAAAAAAAAAAGATAACAGTTCATCTCAAGTCAACTTGGCCAAATAAATAATGTTTTGTTGTCTGCTGGGATGTTGGTCCCTGAGATTGAGTTTGGAAGAAGTTGTCAAATGCATTCACACAAATAATAAAATTTTGGAGGAGACGTTACAATCTGACAGATGCTTTAAAAGCTTTTCTTCTGGTCGTTTTCAATGTTCTTCCCTTGCTTCTCTCCTGAAAGTGGTTGACTCGGACTGGGGTACAGTTCCACGGGAGCCGGTTGCACTCCACTACCTCACTTAAGCTGTCATTCTTCATTTGTGAGCCTAGACGCTGAGTGTCAGTAGACAATTGGAATGTCACAGCCGAGTCTGATCCTGTCTTTGCCGACATCCACACACTTTCCAGAAGAGCCGCCCTTGCCTCAGCTCATCCGCTGCTGAAACCCTCAGCCAATGCCTTTGTTACCTCTAGACTTGACTGTTCCAATGGCCTCCTGCCCGGCCTCCCACCTTGCACCCTCCGTAAACTTGAGCTCATCCAAAACTCGGCTGCCCGCACCCTAACATGCACCAGGTCCCATTCACCCATCACCCCTGTGATCGCTGACCTACCCTGGCTCACAGTCCAGTAACGCCTCGATTTTGAAATTCTCAGCCTTGTTTTCAAATCCCTTCATGGCCTCGTCCCTCCCTATCTCTCTCACCTCCTCCAGCCCCACAACCTTCTGAAATCTCTGCGCTCCTCCAATTCTGGCCTCTTGCGCATCCCCAATTTTAATCGCTCCACCATTGGTAGCCGTGCCTTCGGCTGCCTGGCCCCTAAGCTCTGGAATTCCCTGCCTAAACCCCTCCGCCTCTCTACCTCTCTCTCCTCCTTTAAGACACTCATAAGAACATAAGAAATAGGAGCAGGAATAGGCCACTTGGCCCCTCGAGCCTGCTCCGCCATTCAATAAGATCATGGCTGATCTTGGGCTCAAAGCCACTTCCCAGCCCGCTCCCCATAACCCTTCACTCCCTTATCTTGCAAAAATTTGTCTATCTCCACTTTAAATGTATTTAATGACCCAGCCTCCGCAGCTCTCTGGGGCAGAGAATTCCACAAATTTACGACCCTCTGAGAGAAGAAGTTCCTCCTCATCTCAGTTCTAAAAGGGTGATCCTTTATTCTGAGACTATGCCCCCGAGTTCTAGATTTCCACATGAGGGGAAACATCCTCTCTGCATCTACCCTGTCGAGCCCCCTCAGTATCTTATATGTTTCGATAAGATCACCTCTCATTCTTCTAAATTCCAATAAGTATAGGCCCAGCCTGCTCAACCTTTCTTCATAAGACAACCCCTTCAACTCAGGAATCAACCTAGTGAATCGTCTCTGAACTGCCTCCAATGCAAGTATATCCTTCCTTAAATAAGGAGACCAAAACTGTACGCAGTACTCAAGGTGTGGTCTCACCAATTCCCTGTACAGTTGTAGCAGGACTTCCCTGCTTTTATACTCCAACTCCTTTGCAATACAGGCCAACATTCCATTTGCCTTTTTGATTACTTGCTGTACCTGTATGCTAACTTTTTGTGTTTCATGCACAAGTTTCCCAGGTCCCTCTGAACTGTAGCATTTTGTAATCTCTCTCCATTTAAGTAATAGTTTGCTTTTTTATTTTTCCTGCCAAAGTGTATAACCTCGCACTTTCCCACATTATACTCCATCTGCCAAATGTTTGCCCACTCACCTAGCCTGTCTATATCCCTTTGCAGATTCTTTGAGTCCTCTGCACAACTTGCTTTCCCACCCATCTTTGCATCATCCGCAAACTTGGCTACATTACACTCGATCCCTTCATCCAAGTCATTAATGTAGATTGTAAATGGTTGGGGCCCCAGCACCGATCCTTGTGGCACCCCACTAGTTATCGTTTGCCAACCAGAAAATGACCCATTTATCCCGACTCTCTGCTTTCTGTTAGTTAGCTAATTCTCTATCCATGCTAATATATTACCCCCAACTCCGTGAGCTCTTATCTTATGCAGTAACCTTTTATGTGGCATCTTATCGAATGCCTTCTGGAAATCCAAATACACCACATCCACTGACTCACCCTTGTCCACCCTGCTTGTTACATCCTCAAAGAACTCCAGCAAATTTGTTAAACATGATTTCCCTTTCCTAAAACCATGCTGACTCTGTTTGACTGCAGTATGTTTTTCTAAATGCCCTGCTACTACTTCCTTAATGAAGGACTCCAGCATTTTCCCAATGACAGATGTTAGGCTAACTGGTCTATAGTTTCCTGCTTTCTGTCTCCCTCCTTTCTTAAATAGGGGTGTTACATTAGCGGTTTTCCAATCCGCTGGGACCTCTCCAGAGTCCAGGGAATTTTGGTATATTGCAACCAATGCATTCACTATCTTTGCAGCCACTTCTTTTATGATCCTGGGATGCAGGCCATCTGGTATAGGGGACTTGTCGTCTTCTAGTCCCATTATTTTACCGAGTACTATTTCCTTATTGATAGTGATTGTCTTTAGTTCCCCACTCTCTGTGGCCCCTTGATTATCCATTATTGGGATGTTGTTAGTGTCTTCTACAGTGAAGACAGATGTAAAATATTTGTTCAGAGTCTCTGCCATTTCCCCGTTCCCCATTATTAATTCCCCAGTCTCATCCTCTAAGGGACCAACGTTTACTTTAGCTACCCTCTTCCTTTTTATATACCTGTAGAAGCTCTTACTATCTGTTTCAATGTTTCTTGCCAGCTTACTCTCATAATTCATCTTCTCTCTCTTTATTATTTTTTTAGTCATCCTTTGCTGGTTTTTTAAAATTTCCCAATCCTCTGGTCTCCCACCAATCTTGGCAACATTGTATGCCTTCGTTTTCAATTTGATACCATCCTTTACTTCCTTAGTTAGCCACGGATGGTGCTCCCTTCTCTTAAAATCTTTCTTTCTCACTGGAATATATTTTTGTTGAGAGTTATGAAATATTCCTTAAATGTCTGCCACTGCATTTCAACTGTCTTACCCTTTAATTTATTTTTCCAGTCCACTTTAGCCAGTTCTGCCCTCATGCCATTGTAATTGCCTTTGTTTAAGATCAGGACACTGGTTTGAGATACAACTTTCTCACCCTCCAACTGAATTTGAAATTCAACCATGCTATGATCACTCTTTCCTAGAGGATCCTTTACTATGAGATCATTTATTAATTCTGTCTCATGAAATGGTACCAGATCCAAGATAGCCTGCTCCCTGGTTGGTTTCATTACATACTGTTCTAGGAAAACATCCCGGATGCACTCTATGAACGCCTCCTCCAGGTACCATGGCCAATTTGATTTGTCCAATCAATATGGAGATTAAAATTACCCATGATTATTACCGTACCTTTTTTACAGGCCTCCATTAGTTGTTGATTTATACTCTGTCCAACAGCATTGCTGCTGTTCGTGGACATGTAGACTACACCCACCAGAGACTTTTTCCCCTTATTATTTTTTACCTCCACCCAAACCGATTCTACATCTTGATCTTCTGAGCCAGTATCACTTCTCACCACTGCATTGATCCCACCCTTTACCAACAAAGCCACCCCACCTCCCTTTCCTTTCTTTCTGTCCTTCCGAATTATCAATTACCCTGGAATATTCAGTTCCCAGCCCTGGTCGCCTTGCAACCACGTCTCTGTAATGGCGATCAGATCATACCCATTTGTATCTATTTGTGCCGTCAACTCATTTATCTTGTTACAAATGCTGCGTGCATTCAGATATAGAGCTTTTAACTTTGTCTTTTTACCATTTTTCCTTGTTTTGGCCTTTTTTTCTGTTACACTCTTATTTTTAAACATTCTGTCCCTTCCTGTCACACTCTGGTTATTATTTTCCCGCTCACCTGGATCCTCCCCCCCCACTATTTAGTTTAAAGCCCTCTCTACAGCCCTACTTATTCGATTTACCAGGACTCTAGCCCCAGCATGGTTCAAGTGAAGCCCGTCCAAACGGAACAGCTCCCTCTTATCCCAGTACTGGTGCCAGTGCCCCACAAATCGAAACCCATTTCTCCCACACCAGTCTTTGAGCCACTCGTTCATTTCTCTGATCTTATTTACCCTATGCAAATTCGCTCGTGGCTCAGGTAGTAATCCAAAGATTATTACCTTTGTGGTTCTGCTTTTTAATTTAGCCCCTAGCTGCTTATACTCTCTCAGTAGAACCTCTTTCTTTGTCCTACCTATGTCATTGGTACCTACGTGGACCATGACAACTGGATCTTCCCCCTCCTACTCCAAGTTTCTCTCCAGCCCAGAGGAGATGTCCTTAACCCTGGCACCAGGCAGGCAACACAGCCTTCGGGACTCACGCTCTCGGCTGCAGAGAACAGTATCTATCCCCCTCACTATACTGTCCCCAATCATTACAACATTTCTTTTTGCTCCCCCCACTTGAATGGCTCCCTGTACCATGGTGCTGTGGTCAGTTTGCTCATCCTCCCTGCAGTCCCTGCCCTCATCCACACAGGGAGCAAGAATCTCGTACCTGTTGGACAAGGCGAAGGGCTGAGGCTCCTCCATCACTACCTCCTGGATTCCAATACCTGCCTCACTTGTAGTCACACCCTCCTGTCCCTGACCATGGGCCAAATTGGAAGTAATTACTCTAGTGAGTGTGACTGCCTCCTGGAACATAGTGTCCAGGTAACGCTTCCCCTCCCTAATGTGTCGCAGTGTCTGAAGCTCGGACTGCAGTTCATCAACTCTGAGCTGAAGTTCCTCGAGCAGCCAACATTTGCTGCAGATGTGGTCACCTTGGACCTCAGTGGTGTCCACGAGCTCCCACATGCAACAACAACAACACATTGCCTGGTCTCCCATCTCAATTAATTAATTAGTTTTAAAATTTGGAACACTTATATCTTTTAATCTACACAAAGGCACTTAAATTTAGATGCTCAAGTTTGGAAAAAAAAGCGAGCAATAGAGAAATACTCACCAACCAATCACCAAAACAGGAAGGCAGATTATTATCTGAACGGCAATAGATTGGGAAAAGGGGAAGTGCAACGAGACCTGGGTGTCCTTGTGCACCAGTCGCTGAAGGTAAGCATGCAGGTGCCGCAGGCGGTTAAGAAGGCAAATGGTATGTTGGCCTTCATAGCGAGAGGATTCGAGTACAAGAGCAAGGATGTCTTGCTGCAGTTGTACAGGGCCTTGGTGAGACCACACCTTGAGTATTGTGTGCAGTTTTGGTCGCCTTATCTGAGGAAGGATGTTCTTGCCATGGAGGGAGTGCAGCGAAGATTCACCAGACTGGGAATGGCAGGAATGACGTATGAAGAGAGATTGGGTCGATTGGGCTTGTATTCGCTAGAGTTTAGAAGAATGAGAGGGGATCTCATTGAAACTTATAAAATTCTAACAGGACTTGACAGACTAGATGCAGGAAGGATGTTCCCGATGGCGGGGGAGTCCAGAACCAGGGGTCACAGTCCAAAGATAAGGGGTAAGCCATTTAGGACTGAGATGAGGAGGAATTTCTTCACCCAGAGAGTGGTGAACCTGTGGAATTCTCTACCACAGAAGGCAGTTGAGTCCAATCCATTACATATATTCAAGAAGGAGTTAGATATATTTCTTAAGGCTAAAGGGATCAAGGGATATGGGGAGAAAGCAGGGACAGGGTACTGAATTTGGATGATCAGCCATGATCGCATTGAATGGCGGAGCAGGCTCGAGGGGCCGAATGGCCTACTCCTGCTCCTATCTTCTATGTTTCTATGTTTACCTGCTTTCTGGTGACGTCACACTTCGATTACTTTTTACTTCTTTACACTCACCGGTCCTTTGTATCTCAGCGTGCTCTCGCTGCTTTTGAACTCTCCTGGGTTTTGGCGCTCTCGCTCTGCTCCTGCTGCTTCTGAACTTTCCCGGGTTTTCAAAACCTACCTCTTTGACTAAGCTTTTGGTCATCTGTCCTAATCTCTCCGTATGTGGCTCAGTGTCAAATTTTGCCTTATAACGCTCCTGTAAAGCGCTTTGGAACATTTAGGGCGCTATATAAATACAAGTTGTTGTTGTTGTTGTTGTTGTTGTCGCCGGGTAGTGATCAGGAGCTGGGCTTTTTCGTCCCCAGCCCACCAGCACTCCCCAAATGGTGCATGAAACTCTTATTTTCTTTTGTAACTACTGCGGAATTTTATTCAAATCATGAACACCTTTTGATTTAAACGCAGCAAAGGTCATTAGTGGAGAAAGAATCAATAGCGATTTCCTACCCCCAAGTCAAAGTTAGCAGAACAGTGAAGAAAACAGAATCTAGCCTCCTTCCAAAAGAAGAGGAATAAGTCCTCTTATTCCTGAATAACTGTGTCAACAATGCCTAGCTAAGCCTCTTCCCTTACCATAGCCACTGATAACTATCCATTATGGCTTCCTTTTACATGGTACCTTATCTGAAATATTTCAACGTGCTTCGTGTACATTGAATTGCATTAAAGGACAATGACTTATGTAGGAAAACATGCCACATAACAAGGTTTCACAAACAGCAATGAATGGCCAGTTGATTTGTTTTTGCTTAAGGAAGACATTTTGACCAGGAAAGCTCCCTGCCTTTCTATAAATAGTGTCATTGTTTCATTAACATCCACCTGAACCATTGGAACAGACAGTGAAGGCATCAGTTTAACATCTCATTAGAAGGATTGAACCTCTGACGATGCTGCACTCCCTCAGTACTGCACTGAAGTGTCGGCCTCGATGACGTGCTCAAGTCCTAAGCATATCAAAGTCAAACAGAAATGAAAAACTAATGCTACAAGTAGCAATCAAAGTGCAATAATGGTGGGCTTTTTTCTCCCAGGAGCTATTTTTCAATCTGAAATTTGGACCTAAAGAAAGCGTGAATGAGTCTTGCTTCGAAGTAAGAGTCTTTAATCATTTGGATTTTGGCTTGGTAAATGGAAAACTATGAGGTAACGTCTAGGTGTTCAAGAGTTTTCTAATCCGCTATCTGGTAGAGGTGAGGCCTTGAGTCTCCAACCCCTCAGAAGCCTGTTTCCTTTCTTCTCATTTGACTTCTAAAGAAAATAAGAAAATGTCAAGTTTGAGAAAAGGCCACATGACTCAGTGAAGCTCATCCCTTCAGTACTCCAACTAGTGCCAACTGCAATTTTGGTAGATTATTCCGTACTTTTATCACGCTTTGAGTGAGGAGCATAGGAATATTCAGCCCCTCAAGTCATTATATTAGATCATGGCTGATCTGTACCTCAACTCCATTTACCCGACTTTGCTCCATATCCCTTGATACGCTAACAAAAATACATTGATCACAGTCTTGAAAGCTCCAACGGCTGCTGTGTTTACCTGCATCGTGTTCACAGCCCCTTTTGGCAGTGAGAGTTCCACATTTCCACTACCCTTTGTGTGAAGACGTGCTTCCTGATTCCACTCCTAAATGACCTAGCTCTAATTTTAAGATTCTTCTCTCTTGTTCTGGACTCCTCTGAATGAGGAAAGAGTTTCTCTGTATCTACCCTATCAAATACCTTTTATCATTTTAAACACTTTGATTAGATCACCCATCAACCTTCTAAACTCTAGGGAATAAAAAGAAAAAAAAGACCTGCATTTATATAGCACTTTTCACGACCTCAGGATGTCCCAAAGCGCTTTACAGCCAGTGAAGTTTTTTTTGAAGTGTAGTCACTGTTGTAATGTAGGAAACGCAGCAGCCAATTTGAGCACAGCAAGCTCCCACAAACAGCAATGTGATAATGACCAGATAATCTGTTTTTGTTATTTTGATTGAGGGATAAATATTGGCCAGGACACCAGGGATAACTCCCCTTCTCTTCAAAATAGTGCCATGGGATCTTTTACTTCCACCTGAAAGAGCAGACAGGGGCTCAGTTTAATGTCTCATCCGAAAGACGGCACCTCTGACAGTGCAGCACTGGAGTGTCAGCCTCGATATTTGTGCTCAAGTCTCATGGAGACTTGAACCTACAGCCTTCTGACTCATTGGGCCACAGCAGATACCAAGCTAAAACACAAGGTTATCCAACCTGTCATCATACTTTAACCCTTTAAGCCCTAGTATCATTCTGGTGACTCTGCGCTGTACCCCCTCCAAGGTCAGTATATCTTTTATGAGGTTCGATGCCCAAAGCTGAAAGCAGTACTCCAGATAGGGTCTGACCAAGGCTCTGTGCAACTGAAGGATCTCACTTTTATATTCCAAACCCGGCCGATTGAAGTCAGTCGAAAAGAAAGTGGGGCGGAGTGCAAAACGGGCCGTTAATTCGCTCTCGCTCGTTTTTCACTACCAGCCAGGACAAATTTATAGGCCATAGTGTCCTCTTCAGTGACGTTCCTTCCCATCATATTCCACAAGTCAGTTACCTTTTGGGTGAAGAAGTTCTAGCTGACTTCCCCCCTCTCTTGCTCTTTCTCTGTCCCACTTGCTTCATGTATTTTCTTCACTCTCTAAACATGGGAGAACAATGCACTCCAGACTTTCCAGTCTCTGTAGCAGTGGGTTGTATCAGCCTCTGATGTTGCGCCTGCCTAGCCCATCACGTCATCTAGCCAGGGTCATTTTTGCCTGTCTCTTGATCGCTAACGTTTTCAGACAGCAACAACCCCAAGCACTTTCCGTGTGACTCTCGCTGTACTTGGGGACTCCTCCCAACAGCACAGCTCACGTAGCAACTATTAAATGTCACGTGTCAAGCTTCCCACTCTCCTGGTTTAGGAACTGCTATCACAGAATCAGTAATCTTTACCATCTGGTAGAGCTGCAGGAATGTTTCTAAGGCCAGTTACTGTTTTGTTGGTTTTATTTTTCAAATAAAGTTACTTTTATCTGCCAGGCTATCTTCCCTCTTCTACATGAAGGTGTTGACTCCTCAGTGGGGTCCATCTCCACGGTTACTGGCTGCTCTCCCACTACCTCGGCAAAATGGCCCTTTCTTCATCCGCAAGGTTAGAAATTGAGTGGCAGTCGGTTAGTCACCGAAGGAAAGCACCACAGCCAAAGGCAATCTTGTCCTCTCCCAATGCTCATCCACGTGTAAGTTCCACAAGAATCATAAGCAGGAACGCTGGCCGATTTCCCCCTCCCAGCCCAGGGACACTGAAGCCAATTGTGTCAACTGTGGCTAAGTGTCAGCCGTGGCTCAGTGGGTCGCACTCTCTCACCTCTGAGTCAGAAGGTTGTGGGTTCAAATCCCACTCCAGGGACTTTAGCACAAAAATCTAGGCTGACACTCCAGGGAAGTGCTGAGGGAATGCTGCACTGTTGGAGGTGCCGTCTTTCAGATGAAATGTTAAGCCGAGGCCCTGTCTGTCTCTCTCAGGTGGACATGAAAGATCCCATGGCACTATTTCAAAGAAGAGTAGGTGAGTTATCCCTGGTGTCCTGGCCAATATTTATCCCTCAATCAACATAACAAAAACAGATTATCTGGGTCATTATCACATTGCTGTTTGTGGGACCTTGCTGTGTGCAAATTGGCTGCCGCGTTTCCTACATTACAACAGTGACTACACTTCAAAAGTACTTCATTGGCTGTAAAGCGCTTTGGGACATCTGGTGGTCGTGAAAGGCGCTATAGAAATGCAAGTCTTTCTTTCTCTTTAACCTCACTGCCACTGACGCCATTTAACTCAGCACAGAACAGGAATGGGAACCAGGGCCATACAGCTCGGCTATTCACACCCTCAACCAATGAAAGTTACGAATTTAACACAAAAAAAGGCGTCATTTAATTTGTGTGTGTTTACAGTTATGGAAGGGTGGGAGAGGATAGATAGAAGCCGACTGTTTGCAGTAGTTGAGGGGTGGAGAACGAGGGGCCAGAGATACACGATTAAATGTACGAGATTTGGAGCAGAGAGCTGTGAGGCTGAAGAATTCACTTCCAGGGCTAGCGATTGAGGCATAAACTGTGTCAACATTCAAGATTAGATTGGAGAGGGGGATGAAGAAAAAGGGGTTGAAGGGATTCAGGAACAGGGTGGGTAAATGAGATATTTGCTCGTGTAGAGGGTAAATGCCAGCAATGGACCGGTTGGGCCGAATGGTCTGTTTCCGTGTTGTAATTACTATGTATTTCTGTGTATTCCAGTTACTCTTCCTCTAACAAATACAGCTCCTTACATTAGCAACAAACACCTGGTTAGGCACCATCTGCAATTATCATCTTTAGTCGCAAGAGTATTCTTTTCCTCTGCTCATCCCCCACAGAAGTGTGCAGTAAAAATGATTGATCATCACTTGTGTCTAAGAGCGTACATGGAGCAAAGCCCCTCGAGGACCCTGTGTGGGAATGATGAGTTTAACATCCTTATCCGTCCCGCCGAAGGAACATTGCAGCTCGAATGCAATGGTCATCTAATTAAGGGCAGAACACATTCAGAGTGTATGCACGATTACCATTGTGACTAATTACAGCGGCTATGGTCACAGCAAGCTGGTGGCCATTCCCGTTTGAAATTGGGCCAGCCCCGTGCTTTCTCGTTCAACCAGCGATGCTGCTGGGGGGTGGGGGGGAAGGATGCACGGGGGGAACCAAGAACCTTTTCAGGATTTAGCCGGCACACTTTGCTCACCTCGATTGTTCAGCAGTCAGTTGTCGAACTAGAATGGAATGTTGCTGGGGGGCAGGAGGAGGTGGTACAAAAACAGCAGCGAAGTGTTCTTTTATTAACACGGCTTCAGCAACAACTCCACAAGTGCAAGATTTTGTCAAAGCCCCCTGTGTGCACACACAGGGCTCGGTGCAGCCCCTCAGCACTAGTTGAAGCGTGTGTGCATATATATATATAGAATTGTATTGACTGGCTTTTGATTTTAGCGCTGGGGTTTTGAGTTGACGTTGAAGTCTACAGTGTGGCGATCTCTTTGTAGGCGCTCGTGGTGTTTCAGCTATGCACAGTACAGAAGTCTCCCTTTCATCGTCCACCCTCTCGCCAATAGGCCTTTCACCTCTCTGAAGTTACGCTGCTCAATAAAGCATCGCATTCATGACAGGGCAGCGCTATGTTATGCGTTACTGTTTTGTGCTCCAGGCTAAGCTTAAAGTCGTCTTCTGTAAAATACAATGCAGTATTGTAGAGCAGACACATCAGAGAGGCATAGGCCCGTGAAGGGTCAGTCAGTCTATGACTGCTTCCCAGCTTCCCATTTAATTACAATTCTCAATTTATTGAGCCTCTGATGCCTTGTATTAGTCGGAAGCTGTATAACTCCAAATCAATAGTCTCAATACTAATAATGAGCAAGTGAACAAGATCTCCCTTCTCCCTCCTCTCACCTCTCCTCCCTCTCCTGCTCCTCTCCGCTCTCCCCTCCCCTCCCTCTCTCCATTCCCCTCTCCTCTCCCCTCCCCTCCCCCCCAGTCTCCTCTCCTCCCCTCCTCCTCTCCTCTCCTCTCCTCCTCCCCTCCAGTCTCTTCTTCTCCTCTCCTCCCCTCTCCTTTCCTTCTCTTTCCTCTCCGCCCCTCTCCTCACTCTCTCCTCTCCCTCTCCTCTCCCCTCTCCCTCTCCTCGCCCCTCTCCCTCTCCTCTCCCCTCCCTCTCTCCTCTCCTCTCCCTCTCCTCACCCCTCCCTCTCTCCTCTCCTCTCCCTCTCCTCACCTCTCCCTCTCTCCTCTCTGCTCTCCTTTCCCTCTCCTCTCTCTGCTCTCCTTTCCCTCTCCTCTCCCCTCCCTCTCTCCTCTCCCCTCCCTCTCTCCTCTCCCCTCCCTCTCTCCCTCTCTCCCTCTCCTCTCTCCCTCTCCTCGCCCCTCCCTCTCTCCTCTCTGCTCTCCTCTCTTCTCCTGAAAGTGTTGTCCCTCACTGGAGTACATTTCCACAGGGCTGACAACCCTTCAGTACCTTGTTCAAGTGCCAATTCTTCAAGTGTCAATCGAGGCATCGAACGTCAGCAGACTATTCAGCCCTGAGAGGGTGTCACAACCATGCCTGATCCTGCAGTGTATCGATCCACTCCACGTTTTGTATCTGACCGTAAGAGGTCAGAAGTGGGACAGTGACTGCTGCGAACCAGCTAGGGTCCAGCTGTGGTTTTGAGGGCTGTTCTAAACTACACAGTGTTCTGAATATGCAGGAAGACTGTGCCCTCCTCGGTACTGGCTGAACAAAGCTCGCAGCACTAAGCCGTAAAGCCTACGGAGGTTCCAGGTTCATGGGATGGCAGAGGGGCGCAGAATGTTTGTGGATCCAGAGGAGCATTCTTAGCCCCACAAAAAAAAAGAAAAAAAAAGTTTGGGACCCTTTTGTGGGAGCGGCCACCAACGGTCCCTGTACGGACTGAGTAAAGGAAAGGATTTGCATTTCTGTAGCGCCTTTCACAACCTCAGGACATCACAAAGCACTTTACAGCCAATGAAGCACTTTAGAAGTGTAGTCACTGTTGTAATGTTGGAAACGCGACAGCCAAATTGCGCACAGCAAGCTCCCACAAACAGCAATGTGATAATGACCAGATAATCTATTTATTAGTGTTGTTGGTTGAGGGATAAATATTGGCCCCAGGACACCGGGGAGAACTCCCCTGCTCTTCTTCGAAATAGTGGCCGTGGGATCTTTTACGTCCTCCTGAGAGAGCAGACGGGGCCTCGGTTTAACATCTCATCCGAAAGACGGCACCTCCGACAGTGCGGCACTCCCTCAGCACTGCACTGGGAGCGTCAGCCTGGATAGTAGTGTAACCATCAGGAGCCGGCTCACAGGATCTGGATTGAAAACCAGGTCAATCTAAAAAGAGCCTGTGTGAGCACAGAGGCAGGAAATAAAAGATTCATAGAAACATAGAGCAGGAGTAGGCCATTCGGCCCGTCGAGCCTGCTCCACCATTCAATACGATCATGGCTGATCATCCAAATCCAGTACCCTGTCCCTGCTTTCCCACACAGAATCCCCATCGAGCCTGCACCGACACATATCCCACCCTATCCCCGTAACCCCACGTATTTAATTCCCCCTAACATATCCCATCCTATCCCCGTAACCCCACATATTTAATCCCCCCCTAACACTAAGGGTCAATTTATCATAGCCAAATCAACCTAACCCGCACATTTTTGGACTGTGGGAGGAAACCGGAGCACCCGGAGGAAACCCACGCAGACACGGGGAGAATGTGCAAACTCCACACAGACAGTCACCCGAGGTCAGATTCGAACCCGGGTCCCTGGCGCTGTGAGGCACCAGTGCTAACCACTATGCCACCATGCCATCAGATCACAAAACCTGACAGTTTCCCTAGCATTTATTAATATTTTACTACAAATTATATCTTCTGAGAAACATTACAATTGGGTCGGAATAAAACAGAACTAACTTGGTAGACATTTGCTGCAGGTGCTTTTTCCCGATGCTTAAGTGGACAGCACTCATAAAAAAAAAAATAACTGCACACGCTTCAAAAGCACTTCATTGGCCGTGCTTCACTTTGGGACTTTCTGAGGTGGTGGAAGGCGCTATATAAATGCAAGCTCTTTCTTTCTTCTTTACAAGGATTCGTTACAAGGAGGGTTGCCAAGGTTACACAGTGTAGGCCACAAATTCTGGTCAGATGCTGACTTTATTTTAAAGTTTAAACACAATTGGCAGAATATCTCGCTTGTTTGCAATGCATGAGAGGAGAACCCCAGCCAGCACGATCTAAATTGACAGTTTATTACGTTTACCTAACAAAAGTTTTCCTGTGAGGTTTCCTGGAGTTTCTACACGCCATGCAAGCTATCATTATTGGATGTGCTCGCTAACAGAAGATTTTAGTTTGGTTCGCGTCGCTCCAGAAAGCATGATATAGTCCTACGGGGTTTGAGCTGCCCTTCGATGCCTAGCCCAAATGGCCAATCTTCATGTGTGACGCCTAGACATGAGTGTCAGCGAGCTATTCCATCACAGCCCAGGCTGATCCTGACTTCCCTCGGTGTCAGCCGTGGCTCAGTGGGTAGCACCCTCGCCTCCGAGTCAGAAGGTTTGTGGGTTCAAGTCCCAACTCCAGGGACTTGAGCACATAAAGCTAGGCTGACACTCCAGTGCAGTGCTGAGGGAGTGCTGCACTGTCAGGGGTGCTGTCTTTCAGATGAGACGTTAAATTGAGGCCCCGTCTGCCCTCTTGGGTAGACTTAAAAGATCTCATGGCACTATTTCGAAGAAGAGCAGGGGAGTTCTCCTGCAGTGTCCTGCCCAATATTTATCCCTAAATTAACATCACTAAAACAGATTATCTGGTCATTATCACATTGCTGTTTGTGGGAGCTTGCTGTGCGCAAATTGGCTGCCTTGTTTCCTACATTACAACAGTGACTACACTTCAAAAGTATTTCATTGGCTGTGAAGCGCTTTGGGATGTCCTGAATTCATGAAAGGCGCTATTTAAATGCAAGTCTTTCTTTCCCATGACACCCATGCACATGGGCTTTCCAGCAAGAGTCACTGGATGGTGATCCGGATTGGGAACTGCCCCCTTCTTCAGCCCAGGGGAACTGAAGTCAACCCTGGTGCTCGTATTGCCCTTGCCCCCGAGTTCAGCAAATCAAACACAGACTTTCTAGTTTAGCACTACACTTGACAATGCCTTTCTCCACAAGGCCATTGGAGGGAACTTCAGTCACAATTTTTAACATACTAGAAGTACCCTGATATCTCCAGTGATGTAGCCGTTAGTCACAAGAAATGATGTGTACTAGTGCTGTCCACGGCACAAATTTCGAGAACTTATTGATGAGTGTTGGACTCGAACCTTTTCCCTGGCTTGGAATGTAATTATTTGAGATGACTGCGGTGATCTCCGAATGAGATTAGCACAGGGCTGCTTGCTTGTGATTGAAAAAAAGACCCCATGTAATGACTGTTGACAATGTGCTGTGTTTGTTTGACTGCGCCAGTACAATATTGAAAAGATCATCTCCAACACAGCAGTGTGTGATTTTTCATTATCTGTTTAGATTAGAGATGAGCAGTAGGTTACTAAAGCTACTGTCCCTGCGAAGATTAACACGGCACTATCTGTCTGACAGGTGCTGTATTTAGATTGCAGAAATGCTGCACTTCAGGAAGCAGTTCTGCAGCGTTTTGCGAGGCAAAAAGACTTGGGAAGATGATAGATATAACCTGTGCTGAGTGAGCTGCCCACAGCTGGGGTGGCACTAGAGGAGCGCTACAATTATCCCCATGGCCCATGAGTTAGGGAGGGAAAAACCCGCCAAAGGTTCTTGTTCCTAATCACATTCCAGTAATTCCAACAGGAAATGTGTCTGTGTGTTAGAATGGAAAAGAGGAAATGTGCATTTATATAGCACCTTTCTCGACCTCAGGACGTCCCAAAGTCCTTCACGGCCAATTAAGTACTTCTGAAGTGTAGTCACTGTGGTAAAGTAGGAAACGCGGCAGCCAATTTGTGCACAGCAAGGTCCCACAAACAGCACTGTGATAATGGCCAGATAATCTGTTTTTTTTAGTGATCTCGATTGAGGGATAAATAGTGGGCAGGACACCGTCTTCGATAGAGTGCCGTGGGATCTTTTAAGTCCACCTGAGAGAGCAGACGGGGCCTCGTTTTAACGTCTCATCCGAAAGACGGCACCTCCGACAGTGCAGCGCTCCCTCAGCACTGCACTGGGAGTGTCAGCCTGGATTTTTGTGCTCAAGTTTCTGGAGTGGGGCTTGAACCCACAACCTTCTGACTCAGAGGTGAGAGTGTTGGTTGGATACAGGATTGGGCTCGGCCATAACACCTCCTCACGGCTACTAGTCTACCAATTGCTCACTGCCTCCTACCCGGAGAACAGCCACTTGGACCCATGCGGGCTGGTGGAATCATGCCCTGGCAGTAGTCAGTGTCTTCAGGAGCAGAGGGTAGAAAAGGAAGAGAACGTGGAGGGGGACGAAAGGCAAAATCTTCACCCTTTAATGCAGTCAGGCAGCCAACAGTTCTGATACCGACCGAAGGCTGCCTCAAGCAGGAGCTGAATAATTTAACTTCAACAGTGTAAATAGTGGCTGTGTTTTTCCACTTCACGTCTTGTTGCGTTATCTCATGCAGTATGATTTTTTTTCACTCTAAACAATGCAATATGATTAAATGTTTCCTGCCAGACAAAGCCATATATGGAAAACACTGTTGACTCTGCAATAGAAATAGCGCTTATTTTTCTTGGCCTACCTGTTCTTTAAATTAAAAACAGCATCAATCAAATCTTAATGCTTACAGGGCTTTGGGTTTTTTTTGCCCAAAAGGCCTTATTTGTTTTTTCCCCCAAGCACTCCACTAGATGTTGCAATACTGACCATCAAACGCCACAGATTACTCATCCAGGGGGCTGTCTGGCTTCAGGTCTGCCGACAGGTATTCATAATTAGTATTGCCAGGACTGGAGAATTTTAGCTATGAGGAAAGATTGGATAGGCTGGGGTTGTTTTCTTCGGAACAGAGCCGGCTGAGGGGAGACTTAATTGAGGTGTATAAAATTATGAGGGGCCCAGATAGACTGGATAGAAAGGACTTCACCTGACGAAGGAGCAGCCGCTCCGAAAGCTTGTGATTTCAAATAAAGCTGTTGGACTATAACCTGGTGTTGTGCGACTTCTCACTTTTGTCCACCCCAGTCCAACACCGGCATCGCCGCATCATGACTATTTCCCTTAGCAGAGAGGTCAATAACCAGGGGGCATAGTTTTAAAGTAATTGGTAGAAGGATTAGAGGGGAGTTGAGGAGAACTTTTTTCACCCAGAGGGTGGTGGGGGTCTGGAACTCACTGCCTGAAAGGGTGGTAGAGGCAGAAACCCTCACCGCATTTAAGGAGTACTTGGATATGCACTTGAAGTGCTGTAACCTACAGGGCTACGGACCAAGAGCTGGAAAGTGGGATGAGGCTGGAGAGCTGTTTTTCGGCCGGCACGGACACGATGGGCTGAATGGCCTCCTTCTGTGCCGTAAATTTCTATGATGCTATGATTCATAAAAACACATTAAATGAGGCAACCACGTCGATCGTTCATGTCTCGGGTTTTCACTGGCCGAAGAGGTTACTTTTAAAGGTGGTTTTCAGCCGCTCCAGACCCATTTTCTTTTTCAGAAGCTTGCACGTATTTCCAAAATGGGTGGTGCAAGTCTGTGAAAAACAGGTTCGGGAATATAGGATAGGTTTAGCTTAAAAGAAAGTTAAATGAAAGGACAGAGAGAATGGGGAATAAAGAGAACAAGGGGACAAAAGAGGCGACAAGGTGAGCAGAATTAAAATGCTTATGTTTTATATTTCTAGGTAAAAGCACTAGTTGTATTAAGTTAATATCACTCCTAATCCTGATATTACCGTGATGTTAGTGTTTAGTGCATTGTCACAGTATATAGGTTGAATTCCAAAGATGGAGTTGGCCCGGAAGACAGAAATTTCTCTGGACCTATTGGCAGTCTAAGGTCTAGGGAATAGTTTAAATTATGTTAAATTTAATAA
The DNA here is from genome assembly GCA_030390025.1 of Squalus acanthias. Taxonomy (NCBI): domain Eukaryota; kingdom Metazoa; phylum Chordata; class Chondrichthyes; order Squaliformes; family Squalidae; genus Squalus; species Squalus acanthias. The sequence goes on from CM059434.1 coordinate 125,231,977, forward strand.
AGCAATAACCATGCAAAACTACAGAGAGATATGAATAGATTAAGCGAATGGGCATAACTGTAGCAAATGGATTTCAATGTATTCAAATGTGAGGTCATCTACCTTGGACCTAAAAAGGATAGAACAGGGTACTTTCTAAATGGTGAAAGGCGAGAAACAGTGGAGGTCCAAAGAGACTTGGGGGTCCATACAATGTTCCCTCTATTTTTTCTCAAACTTCCTGCGTAGGAGCTTCAGACAGCTGCATGGGTCCATGGGTTTAAAACAGAAATAGATAGTTTCCTAGAGGTAAAGGGAATTAGGGGTTACGGTGAGCGGGCAGGAAATTGGACATGAGGCTGAGTTCGGATCGGTCAGGGCCCTGTGGGTGGCGGAGCGGGCCCAGGGGCTGAGTGGCCGGGTCCTGCTCCTACTTCTTGTGTTCTTTAGATTTGAGGTGAGGATCAGATCAGCCATGATCTTATTGAATGGCGGAGCAGGCTCGAAGGGCCGATTGGCCTACTCCTGCTCCTATTTCTTATGTTCTTATGTACATAGATCATTATGTACATGGATCAGGGAGTCGGATGCAGCATTTCCAAATTTGCAGACGACACTAAACTAGGAGGGGGGGTGGGCTCAGAGGAGGAGACCAGGAAGCTCCAGAGCGATTTGGACAGACTGGGTGATTGGGTGGATAAATGGCAGATGCACTATAATGTGGACAAGTGCGAAGTTATCCACCTTGGGTGCAGGAACGGGAGGGCAAATTATTATTTAAATGGCAATAAATTGGGAGAGGGGGAAGTACAGAGAGACCTGGGTGTTCTTGTACACCAGTCACTGAAGGCGAGCATGCAGGTGCAACAGGCGGTCAAGAAGGCAAACGGTATGCTGGCCTTCATAGCAAAAGGGTTGGAATACAGGAACAGGGATACCTTGCTGCAGCTGTACAGGGCACTGGTGAGACCACACCTCGAGTACTGTGTACAGTTTTGGTCGCCTCATCTGAGGAAAGATGTTCTTGCCATGGAGGGGGTGCAGCGGCGATTCACCAGGCTGATACCAGGAATGGCGGGATTGACCTACGAGGAGAGACTATGTAGTTTAGGGATGTACACACTGGAGTTTAGAAGATTGAGAGGGGACCTCATAGAAGTGTATAAAATTCTGACAGGTCTAGACAGACTAGATGCAGAAGGAATGTTCCCTTGGCGGGTGAGAACAGAACTAGAGGACATAATTTAAGGATAAGGGCTAAACCATTTAGGACAGAAATGAGGGGGAATTTCTTCACTCAGAGGGTGGTGAACCTGTGGAACTCATTGCCACAGAGGGCAGTGTACGCCAGCTCATTAAATATATTTAAGAGGGAATTAGATATATTTCTACAGGCAAAAGGGGTTAAGGGTTACGGAGAGAAGGCGGGGACGGGATACTGAATTGGAGGATCAGCCATGATCTCATTAAATGGCAGAGCAGGCTCGAAGGGCCGGATGGCCTACTCCTGCTCCTATCTTCTATGTATCTATGTATGTATTAAAATATCATGGACAGGTACAGCAAATAATCAAAAAGGCTAATGGAATGCTGGTCTTTATCGAGAGGACTAGAATACAAGGGGGTAGTAGTTATACTACAGCGATACAAAGCTAAATGGCCTACCCTCGTTCCCATGTTCCTATGAAAGACTTCTCTTCTGGGTCATTTAGCCAATGTTATCCTGGTTTTTAAACTCATGGTCTGGGCTCCCTATTAATTTATTAGCTCCTACTATTGGTTTTGAAGAAATAAATCATAAAATGTTGCAGCTCCTTGGTAAGTTCGCCAAAGGCTCAGCAAGTTTAGAGGGTGAGTAGCTAAACATAAAACCAGAAGGTCCGCTGTCGCGAATTGTGCTAAGTTAGCTAATCTTAGTTGCTGCAGCCTGTGGGTACCTCAGGGTTTTAGGAAGGGGGAGAATAATCGGCCAGGTTTCCTACTCCTGATCACTATCCAGTGACATCCCTTTTGGATGTCAGGTGAAGACAAGACTAAGCTCGGCTGTGGAAGAATAGACTGCCAACACTCAACATGAAAGCTGATTGGATGAGATACCGGTGGGTGACTGGAGTGCCGGCCATTCCAGGGGAGGAAACGGTGCACAGCATTTGCAAGAGCAAAATAAAATAGCTCTTTCTTTCACAAAAGAGAATAATTGTAGTTCCCTCAGTCTTTCTGCATTAGGGTTGCCAACTCTGGTTGAAAGTATTCCTGGAGGTTTTGTCACATGACCTGCTGCCTCCCAATGCCCCCCCCCTGCGCTCCCGCCATTGGTCACCCGACAAGTCGTGGTGCTCCGCATTCCCATTGCCAATTGGACAGCAAACAGACTCTTCATTGTCCAATTGGATGATTCTTGACTGGTAGTTTTTTTTATTCATTCACGGGATGTGGGCATCGCCAGCAAGGCCAGCATTTATTGCCCGTCCCGAATTGCTCTTCGGAAGATGGTGCGGAGCCGCCTTCTTGAACCGCAGAGGGCAGTTAAGAGTCAACCACATTGCTGTGGGTCTGGAGTCACATATAGCCCAGACCGGGTAAGGACGACAGATTTCCTTCCCTAAAGGACATTAGTGAACCAGATGGGTTTTTGCGACATAAATACTGTGGCAACAAGAGCAGGCCAGAGGCTGGGTATTCTGCAGCGAGTGTCTCACCTCCTGATTCCCCAAAGCCTTTCCACCATCTACAAGGCACAAGTCAGAAGTGTGATGGAATACTCTCCACTTGTCTGGATGAGTGCAGCTCCAACAACACTCAAGAAGCTCGACACCATCCAGGACAAAGCAGCCCGCTTGATTGGCACCCCATCCACCACCTTAAACATTCACTCCCTCCACCACCAGTGTACCGTGGCTGCAGTGTGTACCATCTACAAGATGCACTGCAGCAACTCGCCAAGGCTTCTTCAGCAGCACCTCCCAAACCCCCGACTTCTTCCACCTAGAAGGACAAGGGCAGCAGGCGCATGGGAACACCACCATCTCTAAGTTCCCCTCCAAGTCACACACCATCCTGACTTGGAAATATATCACCGTTCCTTCATCGTCGCTGGGTCAAAATCCTGGAACTCCCTCCCTAACAGCACTGTGGGAGCACCTTCACCACACGGACTGCAGCGGTTCAAGAAGGCAGCTCACCACCACCTTCTCAAGGGCAACTAGGGATGGGCAATAAATGCTGGCCTTGCTAGCGACGCCCACATCCCAAATACGAATATTAAAAAAAAATCCGATAGATTTATAGTCACCATTACTGACACTAGCTTTTTATTCCAGATTTAGTTAATTAACTGAATTTAAATTCCCCAGCTGCCGTGGTGGGATTTGAACACACGTCTCTGGATCATTAGTCCTGACCTCTTGGATTATTAGTCCAGTAACATAACCACTAAGCTACCGTCCCCCTAACAGCCTTTTGCCCCATCTCGAACATTTTTATGACTAATAAACTGAAGTGTTCAAAGAAAATGATAAAAACACCATATTATTTAACGCTCCTCTGATTTTTCTCCCGAGTTTTACTCCCAGCAGTGTCCCGGAGATTAATGTTCAAATCCTGGAGACTCCAGGACAATCCTGGAGGGTTGGCAACCCTGTGCTGCTTTAAGTCCAGGAGTCACCTATGTTTTCTCAGCTCTGCATCATATCACTATCCTGGTGTGAAAATCAAAACTGTTTCACTGTCATCTTACGCAGTTAACACCGTGGTGTTGGACACAGACCCCACGCTTCCACCACTCTGTCCCAATGTCCTGCTGACCTTATTACTCACGGGCTCACACAATGAAAACTTTATTAACCATCAGTCTACAGTCAGTCCCAAATCCTTCTCCTGCTACACCTCCTTCGCACGCCTGTCACTCACCTTTTAATGAAATGGTATTCATATGTGTTTGTATATGCAGTTATCCACATTAGGGGGGGAAAATTGGCTCGCGCCCTCTTTGGGGCGCTAACTTCGCCGAGTAGTGCCCCAAAAAAGTTAGCGCCCCCGTGCCCGAAATTGAATGGTATCGCCCCAAGCAGGAGGCAGGGCGCTACTGGAAGCGCTCCCCCTCTCTCTTGGGGCGCCCCAGTTCAATATCGCGGCGCTACATGCAGCAGCGTCCCGCGCGCCGGCACGTAGCGCCGCGGTACTGCAGGCCTCCCCTGATTAAAGGGGAGGGGCCTTGCGCAGCGCACGCCGGGGCCCTGCAGGATCACCACAGGTACGTGCCAGTAGTTTGCAGCCTATTTTTGGATTTTGTCGCTTCTGGCTCGGGTTTCCCGACGTCCGGACACCACGCCAGGTAAGTGTGGCGTGTTAAGAACATAAGAACATAAGAAATAGGAGCAGGAGTAGGCCAATCGGCCCTTCGAGCCTGCTCCGCCATTCAATAAGATCATGGCTGATCTGATCCTCACCTCAAATCTAAAGAACACAAGAAGTAGGAGCAGGACCCGGCCACTCAGCCCCTGGGCCCGCTACGCCACCCACAGGGCCTCGACCGATCCGAACTCAGCCTCATGTCCAATTTCCTGCCCGCTCCCCGTAACCCCTAATTCCCTTTACTTCTAGGAAACTGTCTATTTCTGTTGTGAGTCTGCTGTAATGTTTCTGGATTGATGACCGCTGCAGAAGTGGTGTGAAGGATCCAGTGTTGCACATGGTGAGTCTCAGAGGAAAGAAAATGTTGGGAACTGCATTTTTAATACATTTACAGATTTCTTTAGCTTACAAGTTTTTAAATCCATGTCCAGTGCCACCTCATTGGGAGAACCTCTCTCACCAGTGATAGATCGCTTCTGTCACCTCACCTGCAGCTGCCATCTATTCCAGCATATGGAGGGAGTCATTGGAGAGCCTGGGTGCAAGAAGTCACCTTTGTGCAGTGATTGTCAGTGTTTGCAGCACCTCAATGCTGTCAAACACTGAGAAATCAACTGTCAAAATAAAATTGTGCATGGTCCCTTTAAGGAAACCGGCAGATGACGCATCATCAAATTACGTCATCTGACCAGCTTCCTGTTAATTGGCCGGCAAGCCCACAGGGCGGGCTTAACAAGTTCAATCAAGGCAAAATCACATCTGTGGAGCGGAAGGCTCTCTATGCGGGAGTCCTCCCCCTTTCTATTGGGGACATGGGCTGGAGGGTGTTGCGTGGAGCAGTCCCATGCAATAAGTTATTAAGTAGGTTCACGGACTCCCAGGCCGCCTGCCATTTCTGCGGCCTGGAGGAGTCCGTGTTCCATGTGTACATGGAATGCGAGAGGTTGCAGCCCCTGTTTTATTACTTGAAGGGGCTGCTCCTTGATTTTTGGCTGCACTTCAGTCCCACGCTCCTGATCTACGGTCACCCGGTGCGGAGGGGAGCGGGCAGGTCGGAGGACCTCCTCGTAGGACTGCTGCTGGGCCTGGCCAAAGTGGCCATGAATAGGTCCAGGCAGCGGGCGGTCGAGGGGGTCGCCCGGGCCGATTGCCTGCCTCTCTTCCGCGGCTATGTTCGCGGCCAGGTGGCCCTGGAGATGGAGCACGCGGTGTCCGCCGGCAAGCTCGTGGCCTTCCGGGACAGGTGGGCGCCGCGGGGACTGGAGTGCATCATCTCGCAGGACCGACGAAATTTTAATTTGATTTTCTTAATTTGAAGGTCCTTTAAGTCAATGGTTGACAAAAGATGTCAACCTGCAGTAAGTTTTAATTTGATTTCGACGGCCCTTTAAGTTAATAGGTTTGATGAAAAGAGGAGCAGCTGGGGGCGGGACTGGAAGCCGGAAACCAGCTGACCCGCACTCAACCCACCTCCATTAATAAAATCGCGGCCTCTGAGTCAGAAGGTTGTGGGTTCAAGTCCCACTCCAGAGACTTGAGCACAAAAATCTAGGCTGAAGAGGTCTTGGAGAGGGCGCTGAGGAGATTTACCAGAATTATACCAGGGATGAGGGACTTCAGTTATGTGGAGCGACTGGAGAAGGTGGGATTGTTCTCCTACAGCAGAGAAGGTTAAGGGGAGATTTGATAGAGAGGTTCAAAATTATTGAGGGGTTTTGATAGAGTAAGTAAGGAAAAACTGTTTCTGCTGGCGGGTGGGTCGGTAACCAGAGGAAACAGGTTTAAGATAATTGGCAAAAGACCCAGATGGGAGATGAGGAGAAGGTTTCTTACGCAGCGAGTTGTTATGATCTGGAATGCACTGCCTGAAAAGGTGGTGGAAACAGATTTAATACTCACTTTCAAAAGGGAATTGGATAAATATGAAAAGGAAAGGAAAGTTTTGCAGGGCTATGAGGATAGAACGGGGGGGGCGGGGTGGGGGGGGAGTGGGACTAACTGGATTGCCCTTGGCGGCACAGGCATGATGGGCCGAATGGCCTCCTGCTGTGCTGTAAGATTGTATGATTCTATGAATGGCAGTTTCCCTCGCTCTTTCAGCGATAAGTACGCTGTGCGGTGTGGTGCTGAGCTATACAGGCCTGCGTGAGCCCCAGATTCAATCCCCATTCTGTGCCGAGTTAGCTGACCAGTGCTGCAGCTGACCCCTGTGGCCCAGGGCTACACGGGGGTGGGGGGGTGGGGGGGTGGGGGAGGGGGGAAACCACATCCAAGGTTCCCATTTCTGATTTACTATCCAGCGACTGCTGCCGGGAAGAGCAGTTGTATGGATATGGGATGATGGCACAATCAGGCTACTTTGTGATGCTACCCCACAGTCGAATAGTCTGTCTGACACTCAGGCCGGAATTTCCCCCCCCCCAAAAAACGGGTGGGTTTGGAGCGGGGCGGCAGTTAAAGTGTTAAAAATGGGATTCCCGACTGGATCCCGCCTCCAACCCGCCCACTTTCAGTTTTGCCGGAGGTGGGACGGGGAGGTGCGGGGGGGGGGCTGGAGACCAACCCGCTCCCAGGGGGCGGTACGTCAATTTAAATATTATAATGAGGCTGGAAGCCTCTTTTTGCACCTCCAGTTTGAATTTAACAGCCTTTGGACGGGTTTCACACAATTCGCGAAACTTGGCAATTAAACCGAGGCGGGGACTGCTGCATCCAGGAGGTAAGTGGCTTTACACCAACATCCTGGATCCAGGGTCCCTGCTGAACCCACCTCCCAACGAGGCCTCCGATTCCCCACCTGAGGCCGGCCCCGATCCTCTCTCCCCCCACTGCCGATCCCCGCGCGCCCCCCCCACCCCTCTAAAGTCGGTGGGGCCTGCGGGAAACTCGGCCTCCCGGGTTTCCCGCCCACCTCGGAGGCCCCCCCTCCCCCCGCCCCCGACCCGCCTACCTGGACAAAATTCCAGCCATAATGTCTGGGCTCACACATGAGTGACCACTTTGGTGGGGTATAAGAATTCTGTCAGTGCTAGTGGAACCATGTCCCATCAGGAATCACTGTTTAAGGGAAAGAAAGAGGAAAATGAGAAGGATGAGGAGAAGAACTGAACTGGTCCCCTTAGTGACAAATCCTCCTTTTGTCTCCACTAAGTTTCCCACTATTAGAAATATTTGTTGATGCTTTTGCACCGTACAGATACGGTTACCTCGTGATCACTAGTTCACTAGTGTCCTTTAGAGAAGGAAACCTGCCTTTCTTACCCAGTCTGGCCTGTATGTGACTCCAGTCCTACACCAACGTGTCTTTTTCTATTCGTTCCTGGGATGTGGGCGTCGCTGGCAGGGCCAGCATTTATTGCCCATCCCTAGTTGCCCTTGAGAAGGTGGTGGTGAGCCGCCGCCTTGAACCGCTGCAGTCCGTGTACTCCCACAGTGCTGCTAGGTAGGGAGTTCCAGGATTTTGACTCAGCGATGATGAAGGAATGATGATATATTTCCAAGTCAGGAAGGTGTGTGACTTGGAGGGGAACTTGGAGGTGGTGGTGTTCCCATGCGCCTGCTGCCCTTGTCCTTCTAGGTGGTAGAGGTTGTGTGTTTGGGAGGCGCTGTGGAAGAAGGTTTACTCTTCACTGCCCTCTGAAGTGGCCTAGCAAACCCACTCAGTTGTATCAAACCACGACAAAGAATTCCGCATCAGTTCAAGAAGGTGGCCCACCACCACCTTCTCTGGACAAGCAGGGATGGACAATAAACGTCAGCTTTGCTAGTGTCACCCACATCGAGAGAATATATATATTTTTTAAGTGAGATTCTTGCAGATACGCTGTACTTTGCTGTGCCTTTATTGAAAAGTGGAAGGACCTTCTTCCTTGTAATGGGATGATTGATGCACTTGACATTAAGTGAGATTATATTAATTCTCATTCATGTGGTTCGAAAGGCTTGCAGTGATAGTGACTTACCATAATAGCCTGAAAGGCAAAGCGGCAGTAATTCTGTGAGGGATCAGAATCCATTGGATTTGAGTATTCAACCTAACAATGTAGAACATCATTATCCACAACAATAAAACAATAATAGCCCTATAATGAAATCAGAAACATTCTTAAACTGTTGTAAGTCCCCAATTGATTTACTAGCCACAGAATCATTGTAATGCTCTCTGGCGCAGTTTCTGTGCAGGCAAGCGTGACTCTGTTTACCCAATTAGGAAGATGCCATTTGACCCTGTTCTGGTAGCCATGGTGTGGAGCATTCCCAATTGCTGCCCGCGATGGTGCCCAGGCAGAAGCAAATTTGCGTTTTTTTCTACAAGATTTAAAACGTGAACTTGTGATAGGGTGACAGCACCTTTACCAAATTGCGCTTGAGTGATGCCGGCATGATGGGGGGTGGAACAGTTGGTGCTCTTTCTGACTGGCTGCAGTTCATGTCACTTACGGCAAGTCTCTCTCCTCAGCACAGCCATGTATTTTTTGATGTATTTACTCCGGGTGCTGCGCCATTTCACACCTTGCACAGTTCAGCCTGGGTGGCACTTCTGCTGTAAGGATCCCAGCCGGTCCCCTGTCACTCCTCGTCTTGCTTTAGTGGCCTTGTCCACTCCTTCCCATTCTCCAGGCTCCGTTAGTAGCCACTCTCACCCTCTTTCTCGTCTGTTTCTGCACGCCAGCCCGCACTTTGGATCTCCTAGGCAGTGGCCACGGCCTGTGCCCATTGACTAACATGGCTTCTTCACTGGTCCTGCTTGCTTCCTGTACTGAAATCTCCCCACACGGCGTGGAATATGAGAGAGAAAGAGAGTAAGAAAATAGGCGTAAACGTGAAGAGAAACAGAAGAGGAGTGAGAATAAGCCAGAATTGGAGGGGAGTAGAGAGAACTGGAAGAGAAGAGAGAGAAAGAGAGAAGCAGGAGAGAATGAAAAAGAAGGGAAGAAAAACAGCAAGAGGGAAGGAAGGGAAAGAGGAGAACGTTAAACCAAGGAAGGAGGAGAGACACAACGCAGAAACAAAGGAGAGACAGACAGAAAGGAAGGAGTCGTGATAAGACAGAGATATACCAAAGTGAAGCGGAGCAAGAGACCTTTTTACATGACTTACCACTATCCTGAGTGAGAACTTGTGCATTCAAGCCTAACTTCAGGAATTGAGCACATTCCTGTAATAGTAGTAAGAGAATGTTGCATTGTCAGCGATGCTATCTTTCGAATGAGCCATTAAGTGATGGTTCTGTCTGTCAGTTTGGGTATTTGAAGAAGAGCAGGGAGCTCTCCTGGTGTGCTGGCCAACAAGCCTCCCTCCAGCAACACCACCAAAAACAGATCAAATTGTTCATTCATCTCATTTGCAGTTTATGGGACCTTGTTCTGGTCAAATTAACTGCGGCACTTGCTTACCTGACAACAGTAACTGCACTTCAAAGTAATTCATTGTTTGTGATGCCCTTTGGCATGTCCTGAGGACTCGATAAGGAACTATACAAATGCAAGTTTTCTCTTTAGTCAGAAGGGCATGAGAAGCTGAAAGTATTTTCGTGGGAGCTCGACCAGTTTGTGAAATATTTTGAGGTGCGCCGAACTAGATTTTTTTTTGGCTTATATTTATGACCTAGGATGACATGTTACACAAGTGAGCCAAAAACAAACATGGACATAAAACTTTTAAAGAGGAAATATCATTTTGCCCCAGAGCTTCAGGATTCTGCTCCAGCAAAGTTAGTGTGTCCATGTCTGTGACGGGACTGTCAAAGTTATCTATTCCCTCTAAATCTCTGTTAAATTTCTGAGAGTGAAATTGATCGAGGATAGAATTACGAAATATAGGCTGTTAGCAAATCGACGGCCCGTTTTATACTGTGTCTGATTTCCATTGGCATCAGTAGAAATTGGGCGTGGTATGAAACGGGCTGCCGATTCGCTATCAGCCATTTTGAATTATGAGCATAGACCAATTTCACTCCTCTGTATCATTAGTGCCTTTTCATGGCAAGCGATCGACATCTATGGCTCTCCTTTCCCTTTCTCCCTTTCTGTAAGAATAAGAGAAATGGAACGAGTACTTTAATTGGCACCTATTTTCGCATCAAAACGTCTCAAAGCACTTTCCACAGTAAGTTGTATTTAAAGTGCAGCGACTGGTATGGAGGCAAATGCACCGGCCATTCTGTGCCACCAACATCCCAAAAAGGGCCACGAGACGAATGACTGGTTAATCTTTTGTTGGTGGCTTTCGTTTTGAGGGCGGAATGTTGGCCAAGAAACCAGCAGAACTTCCTGCTCTTTAATTGTACTGTGGGACCTGAGAAAGTACAGTATTTGAAAAGGACACTTGGCCTGTTTCTTCTAATAAATGATATACAGTTTGCGCTTATCAGGACTCTACCCAAACTTGCAATAAGATGAAGCCTTGTGCAGTTTCTCCTTGGCCCTTGAGGTAATCATTATTTGTTCTTTGTTTCCCTGCTTTTTCCTTTCCGCCTTACCCTTTTGTCTCTTAAAAGTCTTTCAGTACTGACGGGTAAAGTTGCTTCTCAATTGAAAGCAAGATAGCTGCGGAGCAGAATGCAGTGACTGTACCTTGAAATGAACAATTGCCAAATTCATTACAATGCCAAACCTTTGTTTTCTTTCATTGTTATTCTGTGGTATTCATCCAAGTTCTAAAGACCTTGAAGTAGGCAAATTAACAGCCAGTTACTGCACACAGAAAAGATAAGGAAATGTGCTTTCATTTTGAAGTCTTACAAGTATCTATCAAGAGCAATAGTTAATACAGCACAAAACCCAATTTAAATACTGTTTACAAACAACACAGGGGTCACAGTCTCAGAATAAGGGGTCGGCCATTTAGGACTGAGATAAGGAGGAATTTCTTCACTCAGAGGGTTGTGAATCTTTGGAATTCTCTACCCCAGAGGGCTGTGGATGCTCAGTCGTTGAGTATATTCACGACAGAGATCGATAGATTTTTGGATACTAAGGGAACCAAGGGATATGGGGATAGTGCGAGAAGGTGGAGTTGAAGTAGAAGATCAGCCATGATCTTATTGAATGGCAGAGCAGGCTCGAGGGGCCCAATGGCCTACTCCTGCTCCTATTTCTTATGTTCTTAACAATTTCAATCAGATTTACTGTTACATGAAATAAGAACATAAGAACAAAAGAAATAGGAGCAGGAGTAGGCCATTTGGTCCCTCAAGCCTGCGCCGCTATTTAATGAGATCATGGCTGATCTGATCTTGGGCTCAGCTCCATTTCCCCGCCCGCTCCCCATAACCCTTCACTCCCTTATTGTTCAAAAATCTGTCTACCTCCACCTTAAATGTATTTAATGACCCAGCCTCCACAGCTCTCTGGGGTAGAGAATTCCACCGATTTACGACCCTCTGAGAGAAGAAATTCCTCCTCATCTCAGTTTTAAATTGGCCACCCCTTATTCTGAAACTATGCCCCCTAGTTCTAGATTCCCCCATTAGGGGCAACATCTTCTCTGCATCTACCTTGTCGAGCCCCCTCAGTATCTTATATGTTTCAATAAGATCACCTCTCATTCTTCTAAACTCCAATGAATATAGGCTCAACCTGCTCAACCTTTCTTCATAAGTCAACCCCCTCATCTCTGGAATTAACCTAGTGAACCTTCTCTGAACTGCCTCCAATGCAAGTATATCCCTCCTTAAATAAGGAGACCAAAACTGTACGCAGTACTCCAGGTGTGGTCTCACCAATACCCTGTACAGTTGTAGCAGTACTTCCCTGCTTTTATATTCCAACTCCTTTGCAATACAGGCCAACATTCCATTTGCCTTCCAGATTACTTGCTGTACCTGCATGCTAACTTTTTGTGTTTCATGCACAAGGACCCCCAGATCCCTTTGTACCGCAGCATTTTGTAATCTCTCTCCATTTAAATAATAATTTGCTTTTTTATTTTTCTTACCAAAGTGGATAACCTCGCACTTTCCCACATTATCCTCCATCTGCCAAATGTTTGCCCACTCACTTAGCCTGTCTATATCCCTTTGCAGATTCTTTGTGTCCTCTTCACAACTTGCTTTCCCACCTATCTTTGTATCATCAGCAAATTTGGCTACATTATACTCGGTCCCTTCATCCAAGTCATTAATATAGATTGTAAATAGTTGAGGCCCCAGCACCGATCCCTGTGGCACCCCACTAGTTACCGTTTGCCAACTGGAAAATGACCCATTTATCCCGACTCTCTGTTTTCTGGTAGCTAGCCAATCCTCTATCCATGCTAACATATTACCCCCAACCCCATGAGCTCTTATCTTGTGCAGTACCTTTTATGTGGCACCTTATCGAATGCCTTCTGGAAATCCAAATACACCACATCCACTGGGTCCCTTTATCCACCCTGCTCGTTACCTCCTCAAAGAACTCCAGCAAATTTGTCAAACATGATTTCCCTTTCATAAAACCATGCTGAGTCTGCTTGACTAGAAAATTTCATACAATTAAAAAAAAACCTCGCTCCCATATAAAACTTTCTGTCACTCACTTCCTGTTATTGCGTAATTTAAGAAATTACGCAGGGCAGGATAATTGTCTCCTGCCCCACGTTGTAATTGGATGGGTTGGATATGGGAGTCAGGCTCATTTGTTGCTTCTCTGAGCTGCCCAGATAGAAAGATGACAAGATAAAGGCACGGAGTCAAGAAGAAAAAAGTCGGGCTGACTCATTAGAAAATCTGGGTAAAGCTGAGCACAGGGATACAGGATATTCTGGAGTTTTGCTTGATTACCGTTGATGGGGAAGGGAGTAGGAAAGATTTTAGTTGGTTCCCTCAGGAGATTAAATAATTGGTGTAAGGTCGCTGATGTGCATGATCTGTAAAAGGAATAGGCTTTCCTGGTTCCATGTTTTCTGATGTTTTTAAATCAACAACCTTTTGGTCTTCACCATCTTCAATTATTCTGATTGGTTGTCTAGTCTTTTTGGGGTTTTTTTGTTGAACGATCTCCCATCACTGCCACGCCCAATCTGCTTTCCCCAAACTCCTTATCCTGTTCCAATAACAGGTAAGCCAATAGATTGAAGTTTTCTGGTTATGGTAATAGAAGTATTCTTTGAGGTAGTGCCACATTGAATATTTTTCTTTAGATCACGAGTCTTTGGTGATACAACCTTTTCCTACCTTACAACAGTGACTACACTTCAAAAGTACTTCATTGGCTGTAAAGCGCTTTGGGACGTCCTGAGATCGTGAAAGGCGCTATATAAATGCAAGTTTTTCTGTTACAGCTCTTGTTGGGTTTGGTGAAGCATGAAGCCAATAAAGGTCAGTCATCATTATACTGAGCTGCACCCTGCCAGCACTGCCCAGTTATTTCCTTCAGTGTTCATTTAATGAATTCCACTCAGTCTTGCTTTTTCCAGCCTTCCGGGGATGCTGATTATGTAAAGGTTGTTTGATTGACCTCCGTTGTCATGACAATAAAATAGCTGGCTGTGTTCTGTCCTTAATAATTACCTTTGTGATTAAAAGTCTGAGAGAGACATATCCAACTAACAGATCTTGAGTTTGGTATCTCCAATTTTTGGGTTGTCTGATAAACCACTAAAAAAAATGTTGTTTCCTTCGTCAATTTTCTTCCTCTCCCTGTCTCTCATAAGAACATAAGAATTAGGAGCAGAAGTAGGCCATACGACCCCCTCGAGCCTGCTCCGCCATTCAATGAGATCATGGCTGATCTTCCACCTCAACTCCACTTTCCCACCCAATCTCCATATCCCTTGATTCCCCTAGAGTCCAAAAATCTATCGATCTCAGTCTTGAATATACTCAATGACTCAGCATCCATAGCCCTTCGGGGTAGAGAATTCCAAAAATTAACAACCTCTGAGTGAAGAAATTCCTCCTCATCTCATCTCATCCCCTTATCCTGAGACTATGCCCCCTAGTTCTAGACTCTCCAGCCAGGGGAAACAACCTCTCAGCATCTACTCTGTCAATCCCCCTCAGAATCTTTAGTGGTGTGCAAAGCGATCTAGAATCAAAATCATGCATGCAGTAAACGTATCAAAAAATCAAAATACAAAGTGCCTTCAACTATCTGCTCCCCATTATAGATTTAGCCCATTATCTGCTCTCTCGTTATAGATTTACCCCATTATCAACTCTTCTATTATAAGTGTACCCCATTATTTGCTGTGTATATATAGGATTACATAGGATATACGGCACAGAAACAGACCATTCGGCCCAACTAGTCCATGCCGGTGTTTATGCTCTACTCGAGCCTCCTCCCGTCTTTCCTCATCTAAATCTATCAGCATAACCCTCTATTCCCTTCTCCCTCATATGCTTATCTAGCCTCCCCTTAAATGCATCTATACTATTCGCTTCAATCACTCCCTGTGGTAGCGAGTTCCACATTCTCACCACTCTCTGGGTAAAGAAGTTCCTTCTGAATTCCCTATTGGATTTCTTGGTGACTATCTTATATTGATGGCCTCCAGTTTTGCTCTTCCCCACAAGTGGAAATATTGGGGGAGAAATTCAGTATCGCCCCATTTGGGGTGCAATTATCGGCCGGGCGCAAAGATTAGCGCATGTCGCTAATTATCGCCACCGACTGCAAACTTGACTTTTATCGCCCCTGGAGGTGATTGGAGCGCTAAATCAGGCGCTTCACACCTGTCTTAAGGTGCAAAGGCCGAGGAGCGAGGCGCTACCCCAGAGCGCTGGCGAAGCTCATGTAATATCAGTCAGCAATGGAACACACACACAATGACACGGGCCAGTTCTTAAAGGGGATGGTTAATCTTGCTTTCCATCCACATCCTGCTCATTGCAGCCTTGAATCTCGGCCTGGAGTGACCGGCACATCAAATCTGCTGGAAAGAACAATGGAGAGTACCAGGCAAAGAGCTCAGAGTGCAGCCCCCACAGACTCTTCTAAATCGATACAAGGAATGGCAAATCAAAATGAACCTGCAAAGTGCTGCTCAGAACCCAAAACTCCTTCACACAACGTTGAATCTCTCCAGAAGTCTCTCCCTCTCTCTCTCTCAGAATGCGTAGTTCAAAAATGGCACCAACAATAAAAGGCAGGAAGCGGTCACCTTTAAATAGCGCTCCCCCTTTCCCTTCATGACTACAGAACGCTCCCCTCAACCTGTCCTTGCTAGCGTCAGGCGGTAAGGCAGGGGGCGCCACTCAATATCCGCTCCGGGGCAATACCGGGGCGTTGCGCACTCGACTGACGTCACGATCTGCCGACGCAGGAGATCGTGGCGGTAGTGTTTAGCACCGACGCAAAATGTCTAGTTAATTTCGCGAGCGGCGCAAACTTCGCCGCGCCTGGGCGCTAGATGCTTTGCGCCCCATTAGCGCCCTCTTTAGGCGCTAACGGGAGGCGCAATCAACTGAATTTTTCCCCCATTCCCTCTGTGTCTACTCTATCAAAACCTTTCATAATTTTAAGGACCTCTATTAGGTCACCCCTCAGCCTCCCCTCCCCCCTCCCCCCTTTCCCAGCCTCTGTACTTGCTTAAAAATCTGTTCCATCTCCAACTTTTTCCAGTTCTGACGAAGGGTCATCGACCTGAAATGTTAACTCTGTTTCTCTCTCCACAGATGCTACCTGACCTGCTGAGTATTTCCAGCATTTTCTCCTTTTATTTCAGAATTCCAGCATCTGCAGTATTTTGCTTTTGTAGAAATGAGACCCAGCCTGTTCACCCTTTCTTGATGGGTATAACCTCACATTTCTGCTACATTTTCTCTTTTATATTTCTCCTTTCTTTTTTTTGTGACTATTTTCCTATGAAAACCCTTTTTAGTTTATCTGAAATAAAAACAGAAAATGCTGGAAACACTCAGCAGGTCAGGCAGCATCTGTGGAGAGAGAAACAGTTAACGTTTCAGGTCGGCGACCTTTCATCAGAACTGGAAAAAGTTAGAGATGTAACAGATTTTTAAGCAAGTGCTGAGGCAGGGAAAGGGGGGAGGGGAGGAAAGAACAAAAGGAAGGTCTGTGATCGGGTGGAAGGCAGGAGAGATTAAGAGACAAAAGGGATGATTGTACAAGGCAAAAGGGGATGGTAATGGGACAAGTAAAGAAACAAAAGATGGGTCCAGAGGATCTGCAAGTGGCAACAGCAGAATTATTACCACAACCTGGAATCCAAAAAAATGGGAGCAGTGGTTATGATCTGAAATTGTTGAACTCGATGTTGAGTCCAGAAGGCTGTAAAGTGAACTCGATGTTTATCGTTTTGTCCAAATCTGTTCAACAGCACAGCTGTTGGTTAGTTCTGAAATTGCAGTGGTGATTTAAAAAAAAAAATTCTATTGAAATTTCCTGAGCCGCCACCAGTATCAGTGTAGAGCAGATCGAACCTCAAACTAGGCTGCAGACGGGACCTAACTACTCTCAAAGGGGCAGCATTGTATTGTAAACGTATCTAGTGGAACAGATATTAATATCACTGGCTTAGTAGCTGCCATCCTGTAGATAGTTGTGATGCCTGTTTGTGTTTCTGAATATTTTCAAAGCTCTTTGAAAGCTCCCACCTTGGTTGAGTGTGTGGGGTGGCACTTAAGTCAAACATACCAGGATAGCTAAGGTTCAGTCCTTGGTCAGTGCTGAATCAGCTGATCTCAGGGGTGTTACAATTGCTCTCCGCAATCCCAATAAAAAAAGAGTCATCCAGGTTTCCTGCTCCTGATTATTATCCAGTGCCCCTTGCTGCAAAGTACTTGCATCTGAAAGTTGGTTGGCGAGAAAATTGGATTTAACTGTTTAACAAAGTCCTGCTACAATTGTACAGGGCTTTGGTGAGACCACACCTGGAGTACTGTGCACAATTTGGTCTCCTTATCGGAGGAAGGATATCCTTGCCTTGGAGGCAGTGCAATGAAGGTTCACTAGATTGATCCCCGGGATGAGAGGGTTGTCCTATGAGGAGAGATTGAGTAGATTGGGCCTATACTCTCTGGAGTTTAGAAGAATAAGAGGTGATCTCATTGAAACATACAAGATTCTGAGGGGGATTGACAGGGTAGTTGCTGAGAGATTGTTTCCCCTGGCTGGAGAGTCTAGAACTAGGGGGAATAGTCTCAGGATAAGGGGTCGACCTTTTAAGACTGAGATGAGGAGGAATTTCTTCACTCAAAGGGTTGTGAATCTTTGGAATTCTCTGCCCCAAGTAGCTGTGGATGCTGAGTCGTTGAGTATATTCAAGGCTGAGATCGATAGATTTTTGGACTCATGGGGAATCAAGGGATATGGAGATAGGTCAGGAAAGTGGAGTTGAGGTCGAAGATCAGCCATGATCTTACTGAATTGCGGAGCAGGCTCGAGGGGCCGTATGGTCTACTCCTGCTCCTAATTCTTATGTTCTTATGATCAATGAATTACTTTTTTATTGGTGTAGTCACTGTTGTTTTGTAGGCAAATGTGGCAGCTAATTTGTACACAGCAAGTTGCCACACACAGCAATAAGATACATGACCCGACAATCAGATTTTGGTGTTTTTTCTCTTCTTTGAATAGTGCCATGGGATCTTTTGCATCCACCTGAGTAGGCAGACCGGGTTTCGGTTTAATGTTGCATCTGAAAGACGGGTCTTGCAGATGATACATTGTGGTCCTCTGTGTTGAATAGCCTGCCAACACTTAACTGTGTAGGTTCACACGTAAACAATGGCCAGGAAGAGTCAACACTTTGGGAGAAAACTAGAGTTTAGTTATCAAAACAATTGTCAGGAGGTGCAGGCCTTCGATCAACTAGCCCAAGTTAAGTTTCTGGCTCCCTCTCGCTTAAACCAGGAACAGAAGAGTTACTGCAATAGCATCTCAACATTCTGTATGTCATTCAGAGAGTACGTGCAGGTGAGGGAAGTGTCGGGTTTATAGAATGTACATGCTAGGCGCAAAAGAGACATGAAAACTTTCTACTGGAAATCCAGTAGCATCCTACTTCCATCTCCGTAACATCGCCCGTCTCCGCCCTTGCCTCAGCTCATCCGCTGCTGAAACCCTCATCCATGCCTTTGTTACCTCTAGACTTGACTATTCCAACACACTCCTGGCTGGCCTCCCACATTCTACCCTACGTAAACCTGAGGTCATCCAAAACTCGGCTGCCTGTGTCCTAACCCGCACCAAGTCCCGTTCGCTCATCACCCCTGTGCTCGCTGACCTATATTGGCTCCTGGTTAAGCAACGCCTCGATTTCAAAATTCTCATCCTTGTTTTCAAATCCCTCCATGGCCTCGCCCCTCCTATCTCTGTAATCTCCTTCAGCCCCACAACCCCTCGAGATATCTGCGCTCCTCTAATTCTGCCCTCTTGAGCATCCCTGATTATAATCGTTCAACCTTTGGTGGCCGTGCCTTCTGCTGCCTCGGCCCTAAGCTCTGGAATTCCCTCCCTAAACCTCTCCGCCTCGCTACCTCTCTTTCCTCCTTTAAGACGCTCCTTAAAACCTACCTCTTTGACCAAGCTTTTGGTCACCTGCCCTAATTTATCCTTATGTGGATTGGTGTCAAATTTTTTGTCTTATAATACTCCTGTGAAGCGCCTTGGGACGTTTTACTACGTTAAAGGCGCTATATAAATACAAGTTGCTGTTGTTGTTGATGAAGCTTCTTCTGCCTTTGGAATGCTCTTTCAGACTCCATCACTGCTTGAAATTCCATCCTTTGTACACAAAAGGCGGAGTGTTATTCACACCACTGTGCCAGCCAATGAGTTGGAGGCAGGGCGGGATTTATGGCAGGACAAGAAACAAAGGGGGAAAAATTGGGTTGCTTTGCGCCTCCCGTTAGCGCTCTAAGAGGGCGCTAATGGGGCGCAAAGCAACTAGCGCCCGGGTGCGGCGCCGCCCACGCCTCCTGCAAAATTCAGCGGGAGGTTAGCGGAGGTGCTAACCGGTAACGCCCCGCGGCGCTGCGCCGCCAGCGATGACGTCATCGCCGTGCGCAGCGCCCCGCTCGCGCCCTGGCCGCGATCTTCGGCAGGGCCCCCTGACTTACCGCCGGACGCTATGTCTGACGGGGTCATGGGGGCCTACATGCAGCCGGGGAGGCGCAATTTAAAGGCGAGTTGCGGGGCAGCCATTTTTGTTGCTGGCCGTCTGCCAGCACCTGCCTGCACTCCCGTCCCCGGCCTCCTGAACGTCCACCCCCGCGGAATGCCGGCTGCGCTCCAAGAGCCCAGCAGTTCTCTTGAGTGCCAGGCTCTTTTGCCGGCACTCCCGATCCCCCGTCGCGCTGCGCAAGGCCCCTCCCCTTTAAGAAGGGGAGGAAGGCCTGCAATACCGTGGCACGTAGCGCCGCGATATTGACTCACAGCGCCCCAAGAGGGATGCAGGGCGCTTCCAGTAGCGCCCCGCTTCCCTCTTGGGGTGCAACCACTCAATTTCCGGCGAGGGGGGTGCTAATTTTTCCGGGGCGCTAAAACGGCGAAGTTAGCGCCCCAAATGGGGGAATTACCCAATCATCTCCATTCTGGCCGGGAATAGAGGTGTCACTATAGGCAGCCTACAAAAGGTGACTGTTGCCTACAGGACTAAGGTTATTACAGCACGGCTTGAGTGATTGAAAAGCAGTGTGTTTGCCCATTGCCACTCCAATACAAATCCTCCTGGTCTCTGTGCTCCAAGAAACTACCAGAGCCATGAGTAATGAGCATCTACCTCACAGGTATGGTATGCCCCCCCCCCCCCCCCCCAGTCTGCATTTAGCAACAACTGCATTAAAAATAAAAGAATGAAAGCAGTAAGAAATTGAACGCTTCGCTCCGTTAAAAAAGAAAGCAGCATAAAATAATGAATTCAACTGGCCAAATGTTTTTCTCTAACGAGTGTAAAACATGCAAGAAATAACTCCAAACACTGCTCGAAGATAACTAGCACGTCTTGCAGTATTTTCACAAATATGCCGGGGGCTCAGGAAATTAACTACATATATTACTGGAGCTGAAAAGGCAGATTAACGCATACAATATTAACGAGATATTATAATCGAGATGATAGATGGTATGATATATTGAAGGGTTAACGGTCAAACGAAATGCACTCTAGTTTGTTAATCTAAGGCATAATTACTGTTTATTTGTTATATTGTATACCCCTGTTATTTTAGTCCTTTTCCTTTTCTTCAATGACAATAAAAAAAAAGGAGTCGAGGAAAGATATCGAAGGTAGCGTGTCGATCATTACATGACCTTGATGGTTGCTAGGAGCAGGGAAACTCTGAGCATCCCACTTGGAGTACTCGCTTCACACTGTTTCCCACCAGATGGCAGGATAGATATGGATGGAGGAGGCAATTCAGACAATCCTACCTCATCCATCCAGAAAGAGCCTACCGTGCCCCCATCGCAACGTCCAGCTGTTCCTTCTCCTGCCTGCGGAGCTCTCTCCCAGACACGAGCACTGCCTGGAACACTGCCCTTTGTACAGAGAGGTTGTCAGTCATTATTCTTTAGTTTTGGTTCGAAGCGCTTCACTGGATTGATAGCGCATCCGACCTGTCCTGCACACAGTACGATTGTCCATTCCAGACCGAGCCTCAGAAAGGTGCACACGGCATAGACTGAAGTTTGAGCAGTGTGTTTCTGTCTCTGTTGTCGATGGAGCACTGCAGCAGATAGAGGACAAGTGCATTTGTAATGGGGCATGGAGGGGCGGGGGGGGGGGGGGGTTCCTTCCCCACGTGGTACAGTGCCGTGCAAACTCTGCCTAGTGGTCAGGTCAGGCATTGCAGAAATGTGCGCCAGTGGTTTCAGACATCACTTGAGGGAGTTGTGGCTCGGATATGAGTTCTGCAACCAATTATTGTACTGGAAATCCATGTAGCGGCTAATCTAATCAGGCCACAGCAATTTTGTTACTTTGTTGTCTTCCTTATTCAGCCCTACCTTAATTATATTAAAGCCATGGAGAGGGTGCAGGGGAGATTTACCAGAATGGTACCAGGGATGAGGGACTTCAGTTATGTGGAGTGTCTAGGGAAGCTGGGATTGCTCTCCTGAGAGCAGAGAAGGTTAAGGCGCGATTTGATAGAGGTGTTCAAAGTTATGAAGGGTTTTGATAGAGTAAATAAGGAGAAACTGTTTCCACTGGCAGGAGGGTCGATATCAAGTTTAAGATAATTGACAAACAAAGCGGAGGGGAGAGGAGGAGAATTTATTTACGCAGCGAGATGTTGTGATCTGAAATGCACTGCCCGAAAGGGCGGTGGAAGCTTTCAAAAGTATCTTTCAGAAGGGAATTGGATATATACTCGAAAGGGAAAAATTTGCAGGGCAATGGAGAAAGAGCGGGGGGAGTGGGACTAATTGGATCGCTCTTTCAAAGAGCTGGGCCGAATGGCCTCCTTCTGTGCTGTATGATTCTATCAGACCTAAAATTACAGTCGTGCACTGGTGTCTGGTTAGATGAGTAGTTTTGGTCATTGGCTCAGATCCACCGAGACGAGCAATTTCTCATTTCCTTGTATAAAGCAGACTAAGCATTTGACAGCTGTTTTTGGAGCCATGCCGGGCCAAAAGATTCTTGATTTTCACTCAAAGACAGTTCCCCTCTTGAGCATGCAGGAGTGTGTCACTTCTTCAATGAACCGCTCGACAATTTCAAGTCAATTTCGCACCTTGATCTCTCAATCTTAGGGCGAGTGGGAAGTTAGACTGTCAGTCAGAAAGGAAAGGAATTACCTGTTTTTTCACGGGGGTTTAGTCTTATAGAATGGACAAGGCAACATAGTGTTCTGCTACCGATTTGCAATGATCCTGCCTGAAAAGGTCTGGGTACTGTGCCCCCCCCCCCAGTGGCACTAATGCCATTTGATGTGCAGGCATAACACAAAATAGATTGCGTTTGCTCAGGTAACAAAATAAAAGTCACATTTTCCATGGGCCCCCCTTCCTTTGTCTTGCTGTGCAGAGTGAGCTGGCCGGAGCAGAAACTGAGCGTGTGCAATCGCAACACCCGTCATTTCACAGTTTACAAAAGGAGATGATTGAACACAGGTTCATGCTTCAGGCAACACAGGCCCAGTGCTCCCAAAGTTTTTTTCACTCTCTCTCTCTCTGTTACCAAGTGCTGCTTTGCAGGCTTTGGACATTGCAAACCCTCCACAACCCTGTCACAGCAGGAGAAATAGTGCAGTTGTAACTGGCAATCCCACTGGTGTGTCAAGAGGGGAAATTGAGGCCCTCCTAGCCTGTACTGAATCTGTGTAGTCAGGGATTAATGCACTGATTATATCAAGTGTACAGAAACACATTCTTTGCCACAGCATTAAGTTAGACCCCAATTTTTTTCCCTAATCGTCTCCTGTAGGCTCTTGAAAGAAAGAAAGACTTGCATTTATATAGCGCCTTTCACGACCACCGGACATCCCAAAGTGCTTTACAGCCAGTGAAGTACTTTTGAAGTGTAGTCACTGTTGTAATGTAGGAAACGCAGCAGCCAATTTGCGCACAGCAAGCTCCCACAAACAGCAATGTGATAATGACCCAGATCATCTGTTTTTGTGATGTTGATTGAGGGATAAATATCGGCCAGGACACCGGGGATAACTCCCCTGCTCCTCTTCGAAATAGTGCCGTGGGATCTTTTACTTCCACCTGAGAGAGCAGGCGGGGCCTCGGTTTAACGTCTCATCCGAAAGACGGCATCTTCGACAGTGCGGCACTCCCTCAGCACTGCACTGGAGTGTCAGCCTCGATTTGTGTGCTCAGGTCTCTGGAGCGGGACTTGAATCCACAACCTTCAGAGGCAAGGGTGCTACCCACTGAGCCACGGCTGACACATCTTACTAGAGTAATGGTCATTGGACACTGATTACATATAAGTTGAAACAAAAGTGCTGAGTCCTTGGGGTGAGCACGAGTTGCAGTGAGATCAGATTACAGGAAGAGGAGGTTTCACAAGAGTATGATGATGCGGAGATGCCGGTGTTGGACTGGGGTGGACAAAAATGAGAAGTCGCACAACACCAGGTTATAGTCCAACACTTTTATTTGAAATCACAAGCTTTTGGAGCGCTGCTCCTTCGTCAGGTGAAGTGAAGGAATACAAATCAGCAAAGCATATATAGACAGAGAACAATGTGTAGCGTACAATGTCAGACGACTTTCTGACTGCCCTCCATCACACCTCGGCAGAGAGACAATCAGGTCAGGAAGGCATTACATCAAAGACACAGCAAAATACAGCTAAGACAGGGAGGTGGGGTCACAGGGGGTCCAACGTGTCAAATGCTGCAGTCTGTATGGTTAAGCTTTTTACTTTTTTTTAAAACTGGAAATCACATCTGTGAACAAGCCAACGACGAGTCAACAAGTCATCCAGACTCGAGTCCCCCCCCCCCATTCCGCGCCCCCCCCCCCCCTGTTCCCCGGCTCTCTCTCCCCCCCCCCCCCCCCCCCCCCCCCGTTCCCCAGCTCCCTCCCCCCCTCCCGTTCCCCGGCTCTCTCCCCCCCCCCCACCCCCCGTTCCCCAGCTCTCTCCCCCCCTCCCCAGCTCCCTCCCCCCCTCCCCCCTCCCGTCCCCCAGCTCCCTCCCCCCCCCCGCCCCCCCCCGTTCTCTGGCTCCCTCCCCCCCCCCCCCGTTCCCCAGCTACCTCCCCCCCCTCCCCCCTCCCGTCCCCCAGCTCCCTCTCCCCCCCCCCCCCGTTCTCTGGCTCCCTCCCCCCCCCCGTTCCCGCTCTCTCCGCCGCTCCGCCCCCCCTTTCCGGCTCCCCCCCCCCGTCCCCCAGCTCCCTCCCCCCCCCCCCCCGTTCTCTGGCTCCCTACCCCCCCCCCCCCCCCCCCCCCCCCCCCGTTCCCCAGCTCCCACCTCCCCCCCGCCTCTCCGGCTCCCTTCCCCCCCCCCCCCCGTTCCCCAGCTCCCACCTCCCCCCATTTCCCCGCGCCCTCCCCCACCCCCCGGCTCCCCCGTTTCCCTGCTCCCTTGCTCCCCCCTGTTCCCCAGCTCCCCCCCCCCGTTCCCCAGCTCCCACCTCCCCCCGTTTCCCCGCTCCCTCCCCTCCCCCCCCCCCCCCGGCTCCCCCTTTCCCCGCTCCCTTGCTCCCCCCTGTTCCCTGGCTCCCCCAGGATCAATCCTAGCACCTTCATGGTCTGCATGGCTCACATATTGACTGGATGAACTTGCTAAGTCATTCAGGAAGCTGTTTTTGATGAATTATAAAGCTCCTCTATATAGTACATATCTTTAGAGCACCCAAGATGCCCCCCTCCCTTGGTACAGTGCTGACCTGTGTAACACTGAAAAACACAGACTGAGAAGGCCTCAGGTTCAGCCTCTGGTCTGTCCTGAGTTACCTTAACTGGGAAGGTGGTAAGAACAGTGCTATTGGCCTGAGGTAAGGGGTGCAGGGGGAGGGGGGGAGACATGATTGAGCTCCTGCTCCTGACTGTTATTCATTGATCCCAGTTGGAGAGTACACCCATGTGGTCTCTGATTGAGGACAGGATTGGGCTTGGCTGTGATGCTCTCCATGACCAAATAGCATGCTGACACATGATAAACATCCACTTGAGTACGTTACCATCCCCGATTATAATCGCTCCACCGTTGGCGGCCGTGCCTTCAGTTGCCGAGGCCCTAAACTCTGGAATTCCCTCCCTAAACTTCTCGACCTCTCTCTCCTCCTTTAAGACTCTCCTTAAAACCTACCTCTTTGACTAGCTTTTGGTCACCTGCCCTAATATCTCCTTATGTGGCGCGGTGTCAAATTTTGTTTGGCAACACTCCTGTGAAGCGCCTTGGGATGCTTTACTGTGTTGAAGACACTACATAAATGCAAGTTGTTGTTGTAGAACTGCCAGCGTCCATGGAAAGGTCTCCCAGCAAGGAATCAAGGCCTTCGGAAGAGGATGGGGGGGGGGGAGACACTGGGGGAAAAAAGACGCAATGACTTGTTAGTGAAGAGCAGTGCACCTCTTCACTTCATGCAGTGCTGTGTTAATCTGACATACGCGTCCTTTTAACAATGACCAGCGAGTGCAGCCGAGTGCAATGCTTTGAGCGTCACCATGGCAATGACTGGAGAGCTGGCATTCCCTTTCTTTGTGCACCCATTGGTCCTCGACCTTTTGCAACGTTAGAGGCAATCGAGGCTAGATTGAGTGTTGTAAGAATGAGCAAATCTGTCTGAGCTATTTCACGGAACAGGAAAAACCTGATAAGATGCGAACCTACTGTGTCTGTTAGTGAGGTCAGCTGGCCCAGGGTTGTGTTTTGAGTGTAAGGATGTTCAGTGTAATGATAAAATGCACTAACCTGCACTTTAGGGACACTCAGAGGTTAAAGTTTTTTCTGCTTCGTCTTTTCCAAACTACTGCTACAGATATTTTGTGTTGAGCAAAATCCCAACCTGGGCTATTTCCATTGGCTGCTTTTGTCCATCTGTCGTTTCTATCTGTCTAACTGTCGTTCCATCACTCTCTTTCTCTTTCTTCATTCCTTCCCTTTCATTTCTCTTTCTCCACTTTCTCTCTTCCCTTCACCCCCTCCCACCCCGCGACACTCCCCGCCCCCCCCCCCCCCCATCCCCCCTTACCACTCCCAATTATTCTCCGTTTTGTAGCGACTGGCACACTACTGTTTGGCCATCTCTGTAGACATCACAAATGCTGCGTCTTGGCTATGGGTTTGCAAGATTAGGAAGCGACCTTCCCCCATCTCATCCCAATCCGCTGCAGTATTTGCCAGCTTCCTCCAATGATGTCATCAGCAGATGGCGTTTAAGGAACCATAATTCCTTCTCATCCCCAAAACAACAGAATTAGACAGCAGAAGTGCCTTCAGGACTCGGTGGGTAAACACAGTGTGACTCTCTCTCTCTCTCTCTCTCCTCCTTTAAGACGCTCCTTAAAACCTACCTCTTTGACCAAGCTTTTGGTCACCTGTCCTAACATCTCCTTATGTGGCTCAATGTCAAATCGTGTCTGATAACGCTCCTGTGAAATGCACCGGGATGTTTTACTACGTTAAAGGCACTAGTATAAGTTGTTGTTATTGTTGTTGGTATGGTATTGGGCCCTACACACCAGGAAGACCCCGAGTTCCATCTGTGTAGAGACTTCGGTTCAGCATGAGGCTCAGCTATGGTGACCTTCACACCATCAAATAGCTTGCAGACAATCACTGTCTAGAGTCACAGCTGATGATCTGTCATGTGAGTGAAGTGCTAGAGATCTGTCGGTGTCTGTGGAACTGTTAACCCCCCCCCCCCCCCCGCCCCAACGTGTAAGTCGCTGCCTTGAGGATACGAGGGTGAAGGGCAATGGGGAGGGGGTGGAATGAAATCTGGAGAAAAAAAAGAACTAGACGAAAGCAAATAAAGGGACATGTGAAGCCATAATTCTGTGTAACTTTGATACTAAAAGCGGATTGTGAGGGGGAGACCTCCCAGTGTCACCCAGCCCTCTTCAAATTAACAGTACAACAGTAATCAATAAGGTGTAATGTTCTGTATTTAAGAAGCGTCACCTTGTTCTAACCCAGGTGTTCTGAAGTAAGTCAGCCTATTATTTAAATACTTCATGTAGATAAAAATTATGCAAAAAAAGGAGTAAAGGGTCACTGAGGTCCCATTAACTTGATAACATCACATAAACTAATCTCTAATCGTCAAGAGTACTTTATTGTGTAACTATGGCAACCGCTCTTGCTTTCATTATTATGCCTCTCTCGCTTTATTTTTAGACAGGGAGCACTTCTCCTTCCTCCTCTTGCTTTGATTGGACACGTTAGTTCTGAATGATAAATACTTCAAAGGAATTATTTTATATGCCCCATCACCTTCTGTGATTCAGTTTCTTTAAAAAAAAAATGACATTAACTTTGTAAGAAAATAGAGATTAAACAAATTAGGATATGATGCAAACTCTTTCTCCAGAACTACGATCTGTAACTGTGGAATAACACTTGGTGTAAATTTTAGGATATAGGATATAGCACAAGGACTAATTCTTTTTTTCTCCCTCTCCTGTCCTGAAAGCCCTGGTTCATGCTGGGGTGTGTTTCCATGGGCACCAGGAGCCCTCTCCGGTACCTCACTCAAGTGGCAGCTTTTCACATACAGTTCGAGACAGTGTATGTTAGTAGGCTATTTGATCATGGGGCCCATCACGGCTGAGCCTGTCCTCCCATTACCCAATGTACACCCATTGACTTGAGCACATAATCCAGGCTGACACTCCCAGTGAGGGAGTGCTGCACTGTCAGGAGGTGCCATCTTTTGGATGAGATGTTAAACCGAGGCCCCGACTGCCCTCTCAGGTGGATGTAAAAGATCCCACGGCCACTATTGCGAAGAAGAGCAGGGGGAGTTATCTGCCGGTGTCCTGGACAATACTTATCCAGGAGAGCATTGGAATAGTTGAGTCTAGCGGTAACAAAGGCTTGGATAAGGGTTTCAGCAGCAGATGAGCTGAGGCAGGGGAAATGGTCCTTATAATGTGCTTTGTCTAAGGTTATGGAGTTGTCACACAGTTCAGCTTTTTTATCGTCTGCACTGCACTTTGCTTAGACTCAAAGAATTGATTTTTTAAAATCTTTCCCCCCCCCCCCATCATTGATCACCAACAATTATGACTTTTCCCCAGTTTTCTCTCTGTATTTCCCAAAGATGCTTCACAGAATGATACCGCGGCTTAGAGGGTTATATTCTGAGGACAGGTTGCATAAACGTGGCTTGTATTCCCTTGAGTTTAGGAGACTGAGGGGGTGACCTAATTGAGCTGTTTAAAATGTTAAAAGGATTTGATAGGGTAGATACGGAGAAACTATTTCCTGTGGTGGGGGAATCAAGAATAAGGGGATATAATCTTAAAATTAGAGCCAGGCCATTCAGGAGTGAAATCAGGAGGCTCTTTTTCACACAAAGGGTGGTAGAAATTTGGAACTCTCGCCTCCTAAAGGTTGTGGATGCTGGTGGGGGGTAATTGGAGCATTCAAGACTGAGATAGAAGATCCATCAAGGGACATGGAGCAAAGGCGATAGAATGGAGTTGAGCCATGATCTAATTGAATGGTGAAGCAGGCCCGAGGGGCTGAATGGCCTACTCCCGTTCCTTATGTTCCTATGGTCACGCATGCTGAGCTACATTCCCGCAGTCCCCTAGTACTGCACCCGAGGGGCCATTTTTCATGGGTCAGTCCTGACAATGATGCTTGTCAGCTATTCAACGCTGAACATGGCCAATTCTTTACCCAGTGGTGACCAGAGTCACTGTACTGGAGGGGTGACCTTCAATAGGCTGAACAGCCAGTTCGCACGCCTGACTTTATCTGCTTATGTCCACAAACATGCACTTTCCAGTAGGGGGGGGGGGGGGGCATTGGATATTGATGGGAGCGGGAACGCTGGCTGATTTCCCCCACCCCCCACCCTCTCTAGCCCAGTGGCACTGAGGATAATTGTAGAAACTCCACAGTTGAAACCAATTAATTATTTACATGTTAACAAATCGGCTTCTTAAAAGAAAAACACCTTTCCCATGGTTAATCAGCGGATATACGGACAGGAGCGTTATACCGTGTATTATTCTGCTGCTAAGGCGGTGTTGTGTTTACAGTGGCCTGTTCCTTTAAGGCCGCGAAGTAAAATTGGTGCGAGCAGGCACAACCTGAGGTCAATTGTAGGCTAACTGCTGTTGGACTCATCCTGAGGTCAGTTGGCAGCAGAACTCTGTTGTGCGCATCCTGAGGTGAATTAGAGGCTAATTGCTGCTCGGCACATTCTGAAATCAATTGCAGACTAAAAGCGGTTGAGCACATCAATTAATCGCTTTCTTTTTTACAATGCTTAAGTGTGACATGGAAATTTGCAAGTGAAACAAAGCGTAATGACTGAATCGTGTCGGACGCATCTCAGGATTTGCATTTATCAATAGAATTGTGTGTCAGGGACTGTAAGGTGCTAATAGCCATTCCACATGTTCTACCTGGAATGAGGTAGTCAGACAGTGCTCTGTTCTTTCCACTTTTCAGGCTCTCAGAATATAATTTCTCATCTTAAGCGTGACAGGTCATTATTGTACAGCAGACCCATTCAACTGGTATAGAACAATTAAGCCTCCTTACTGCCAACAATGAGTAAATATTTATCTTAAAGGGGAATAAATAGGCAAAGTCAAAACAAAATCATGTACGCTAACAGGGATGAACGTGGCTCCTACTACAGCCTATGAGGAAGGGGAACGCGGTTGGTGAAAAACATTGCACTAGCAAATTGATTTCTGGAGCTCGGCTCAGAGGGCCCAGAACTGCTGCATTCTAAGGGGGAAAAATTTGTTTGGTTAGCGCCTCCCGTTAGTGCCTCTGGGGGGCGCTAACGGGGCGCTAGGAACTTAGCCCCCGAGCGCGGCGATTTTAGCGCCGCTCGCGAAATTGACCAGTCGTTTTGTGGCGGCGCTAAACACTACCGCCACGATCACCTGCGCCCGCAGATCATGACGTCAGTCGAGCGTGTAGCGCCCCAGACCGGATATTGAGTCACGTGCCCCCTGCCTTAGCGCCTGCCACTAGGAACGACAGGTAGAGGGGAACGTTTTCAAGTCGGGAAGGGGCTGGGGGAGCGCTATTTAAAGGCGGGCGCTTCCTGCCTTTTCTTGTCAGCAAAATTTTTGGTTTCAACGCTGTCCTAAGGAGCTTTGTCCCTCAGCACCACTTTTGAGGTTCCTAAGCGCCGAGCTCTTTCCCTGGGCCTATCCATTAGTGGTTCCAACACAATTGCTTTAGAGGTCTCTCCAGGCTGATATTCAAGGCTGCAATGAGCAGGGTGTGGCTGGCCGGCAAGATGGTCCCTCCCCTTTAAGAACTGGACGGCGCCAGTCTGTCTGGGTTCCATGGTAACGGACATCGCCTGAGCTTCGGTAGCGTTCTGAGGTAGCGCCTCGCTCCTCGACGTTAGCGCCTTAAGAGAGGTGTGTAGCGTCTGATTTAGTGCTCAAATCACCTCCAGGGGCGATAGAGGCGAATTTTGCCGTCGGAGGCGTTAATTAGCATCGGGCGCTAAACTTTGCGCCTGGCCGATATTAGCGCCCCAAAATGGGCGATACCCGATTTTTCCCCCTAAATGTCTAAACCTGTGTGTGTGCGTTTGAAGATGTCAGTGGAGGCCACGTGGAAGTGTTGCATTTAACTGGTACAGTCAGCTTGGCTCAGTTAGTCATGGTCTTACCACTGAGTTAAAAAGTTTCAGAGGCCCCCACGCCACGATTTGAACACATATTCCGGGCTGACACGTCAGCGCAGTACTGAAGGAGTGCTGCACTGTCGGGAGGTCCCCGTCATTTAGGATGAGACGTCAGCGACAAGTGAGAGTTTTTCTTTTTTCTAAAGCTGAAAAGAGGCAAAAACGTGCGGGATGATGTCATCCCAGTCATGCACTGTGAAAAGACGTTAGGAAAGACAAAGAGGTGAGTAAAAGAGCATGAATACGTGAAACAGGCAGGAACAGGCAGGAAAATGGGGGTGAGACAGCGGGGTCTTCGTTCTGAGCAAGGCGGGGGGCTGCAGTGTGCCCAGGAGGGAGAGAAGTTACTGGGAATGAATCCGCAGGGAGTGATTCTCCAGCCATTAATTTAAAGGGGTGGAATATTTCAGGTCGCATGCCCATGATTTCCCAACACGCACCCCTGGTGAATTCTGCTCCCGGAATCACCTCTGCTGGCCTTGAACTTTCCTCCATTACAACAGTGACTACACTTCAAAAAAGTACTTCAGTGGGTCGTAAAGCGCTTTGGGACGTCCTGAGGTGGTGAAAGGCGCTATATGAATGCAAGTACTTTCCTTCTTTCTTTCGAAGTCTGCATTGAGCTTGGTTAGAACGGTGATGGAGGCCAATGAAGGAAAGGTCAGAGCAGGAAATCTTCCTCTTGTAGCTCGCGTGGTTGGTGAATGTGTGGAACACAGTCAGTGTTTCTGTTGATGCAATGAAGCCCTTTACTGCTGTCACATCAATAACATATGAAGTGTAAGAGTACCTTCATTAAAATTAATGGAATGCCAGCTCAGAGGTAATAAAGGGGATGTTAACGAACTGAGGCCATGTTTAGTGGTTTCTGGATATTTATTTTACACAATGAAAGCAGTAACTGATGTGGATTCTGTGTCTACTGTGATCAGGCAGCCTCAGCAGTAGCTCAATCCAATTCCTAGCTAATGTTCCCAAGATTGCCTTGATCTGAATTCCCCATTTGGCACCAAAGGATGTGGAGCCTGCTTTCTTTCCCACCCAATTGTCAACCATTTACTCCTCTACTGAAGCTGCTGGTTTACAGTGGTGTGTGAATGCGGGCAATTTGACAGCCGTGGCTCAGTGGGCAGCACTCTCGCCTCTGAGTCAGAAGGCTGTGGGTTCAAGTCCCACTCCAGAGACTTGAGCACATAATCTAGGCTGGCACTCCAGTGCAGTTCTGAGGGTGCGCTGCGCTGTCAGAGGTTGCTGCCTTTCAGATGAGACGTTGAACCGAGGCCCTGTCTGCCCTCTTAGGTGGGTGTGAAAGATCCAACGGCACTTTTCGAAGAAGAGCAGGAAAGTCCTGGTCAATATTTATCTCTCAACCAACATATCACCGTCAGAAATCTGTCATCCAATGTCCACAGGTTCACTTTCCAGCAAGGATCTCTGGATAGCAATTGAGAACAGGAACCCTGGCTGATATCACCACCCACCCCTTATCCTATGAGGCCAATTGTTCTTTGAGGATGTAACAAACAGGGTGGATAAAGGGGAACCAGTAGATGTAGTGTATTGGGATTTCCAGAAGGCATTCGATAAGGTGCCACATAAAAGGTTACTGCACAAGATAAGAGCGCACGGGGTTGGGGGTAATATAAAAGGCATGGATAGGGGATTGGCTAACTAACAGAAAACAGAGAGTCAGGATAAATGGGCAATCAGTAACTAGTGGGGTGCCACAGGGATCAGTGCTGGGGCCTCAACTATTTACAATCTATATTAATGACTTGGATGAAGGGACCGAGTGTACTGTAGCCAAATTTGCTGATGATACAAAGATAGGTGGGTTAGCAAGTTGTGAGGAGGACACAGAGTCTGCAAAGGGATAGAGATAGGTTAAGTGAGTGGGCAAAAATTTGGCAGATGGAGTATAATGTGGGAAAATGTGAGGTTATCCACTTTGGAAGGAAGAATGAAAAAGCAAATTATTATTTAAATGAAGTGAGACTACAAAATGCTGCGGTACAAAGGGATCTGGGGGTCCTCGTACATGAAACACAAAAAGTTAGCATGCAGGTACAGCAAGTAATTAGGAAGGCTAATGGAATGTTGGCCTTTATTGCAAGGGGGGTGGAGTATAAAAGTAGGGAAGTTTTGATGCAACTTTACAGGGCGCTGGTGAGACCGCACCTGGAGTACTGCGTGCAGTTTTGGTCTCCATATTTAAGGAAGGATATACTTGCATTGGAGGCAGTGCAGAGAAGGTTCACTAGGTTGATCCCTGGGATGAAGGGGCTGACGTATGATGAAAGGTTGAGCAGGTTGGGCCTATACTCATTGGAGTTTAGAAGAATGGGAGGTGATCTTATTGAAACATATAAGATTCTGAGGGGGGATTGACAGGGTGGATGCTGAGAGGATGTTTCCCCTAGTGGGGGAATCTAGAACTAGGGGGCATAGTTTCAGAACAAGGGGTCGCCCATTTAAGACGGAGATGAGGAGGAATTTCTTCTCTCAGAGGGTCGTGAATCTTTGGAATTCTCTACCCCAGAGAGCTGTGGAGGCGAAAGTCATTGAATATATTCAAGGTGGAGATAGACAGACATTTGAACTACAAGGGAGTCAAGGGGTATGGGGAGAGAGCGGGAAAGTGGTGTTGAGGCCAAGATTGGATCAGCCATGATCTTATTGAATGGCGGAGCAGGCTCGAGGGGCCGATTGGCCTACTCCTGCTCCTGTTTCTTATGTTCTTATGTGATGCTCACCCAATCCATCAAGGCATGTTCTGTATCACTCAGTGAAGCCCCCAAATACCACCACCCACTGTGTCAAACCTAGCCACATAAAATGTTTTAAAAGAAAATATATTCACCAGAATTAGGAGAAAAGATTAGTTTATCTAATTATCTAGATTACAGACTAAGCAAAATTAAATAAAATCAGAGGAAAAGTTTAACAGTAAGGTTTTGCTAAGCAACATTAATCTCCATCCCATTCTCCCCTCCCTCACCAAATTGGGCCATAAATCTTCTCTACCGTTCAGTTATAATTTAGGGAAACACGATTCCTTTGAGCACTGAGGAACCCGATTTATAAGGAAGAGCAGGTATTTTTTTTTAATTTCTCCCCGACATATTGGAGAGAATTGCTGAGAAGTGTAGTTTAATGGGCCCCTGTGGAATATCCTAGTGAGGTGGTTTAAAAATAGATACTTGCAACTAAAGACTGAAAGGTTCTGCATTCCAGGAGTGGATACCTTTGTAGTTTGTGTTATCAGAGGCAAGAATGTAATGTGACTCTACTCTGGCACAACTATTTATGAATGAAATATCTTCTGATGTTTTCTTGTGGAACGTTCTGCAGTTTTTGTGGCAAGAGGGTTTGCAATTTTTCTGCAACTGAAATCTGTGTGTTTTGTAATGTTTTATTAAAGCGTATTTCACATTCAGAAATGACTTATTTATTTGTTCCCCCCCCCGCCCCCCTGCTAATGGCGCTGCCTCTCGCTCAGGAAGTATTCCTCTGATGCCAGCTGCCCTTCGGTATCTTACTGAAGTGGCAATTCTGAAACAAAAACAGAAAAGGCTGGGAGCACTCAGCAGATCAGTCAGCATCTGTGGAGAGAACAGAAAGCCTGCATTTCAGGTGTTGAGCGCCGAGGCACTGAGTGTTGGCTCGCAGGGTGACTGTGCTGGGCCATCACGGTCGAGCCTGTTTGGAACAAGAGGAAAGGGGGGAGGAAAAACACACAGACACGGACATAACATGCATACACACACATACGCACAAAAACACGCGCGCACACAAAAGTCGCGCATGCACACACACTCACACATACAAACACAAGAGAAGAAATAGAAAGTGTGTAAATGGAAAACTGGAGATGGTTAACTAACTGGTGATATTACCAGGAGGCAATAGGAGGCATAATGAGAGAAATTAAAGACATTAATGAGACACAGAGAATGTGTGAATAACTGAGTCAGGTAGAAATAGAGGCACAACCGCAAATTTCACCGTCATAATTTTCATTTCCCTAGCAAAGGACATGAAGGCAATCAAGATGGTGCAATTCAACCATTGTGTTGTGACAGTACAAATGGAACGATTTGAGAGAAAGCTGGAAAGCATTGAACGTAGCTTTGTTGGGAAGGTCGTATGATGGTAACTTGTTTGGAAGAGCACAGTGAAAGACTCTTGTCAAAGGATTT
The DNA here is from genome assembly GCA_030390025.1 of Squalus acanthias. Taxonomy (NCBI): domain Eukaryota; kingdom Metazoa; phylum Chordata; class Chondrichthyes; order Squaliformes; family Squalidae; genus Squalus; species Squalus acanthias. The sequence goes on from CM059434.1 coordinate 125,266,696, forward strand.
TGGAGATGCAGATGACTCACCAAAGTGTTGCAGAGCAGGTTTCGAGTGGGGCGAAACATCGGCAACAAGTTGAGAAGTGGAATGGCCATGCTGAAAACAATTACTTACTGGCAATCATGAATTGGGTCAGAAGATGCAAACTGCTGGATAGTTTGAGAGTTTGAAAGTGGCAATGTGGCATTGAGCAGCATTGGCTTGATCTATATCGGAGCTATCTTGGTCCTCAATTCTCCATCATCCTCTATTTCCCAGGTCTTTATAACAAATTCTAGCATCTGTGGCAGTCTTTTCCTTCCTTCGCCCAATGGAAAGGCAGCAAGATGGTTGTTCAAATTGTAAGAGGGATAGAGTGACCACGAGCAAATTTCCAAGAAGGGTAAAGTGAATGGGGAGCCCCCTCCAGCTGGTTAAGGAGCAATGAGAAGAGGTTCATTACCCAGATCACTGAGATTAGAGTTGGAGGAGAGAGGGTCAGCCTTCTCTTGAATGGAGCTAGCAGAAAAGGGGCAGAAAGAAGGAGTCACCAAAGTTCTAGGAGATAGGTTACACAAAGAAACAGATGGAGTTGCTGCTGGAGGGAAAGGAGAACAGCTGTTTTTCTTCCAATAAATCAGCTCGACTAATATATTTGCAGAGGTTACGAGTGGAGATAAAATTATTGCTGATGGATTTTGCGGGATAAGCATTTTGGTTAAGATTGGCAAAAAATCTTTCCCAGAGTTAGTTCAGAAAAAGTGTCCTATTTAATTGGCAGTTGAGCTGTCCCTGTGGTCCTTATTGGACTGTTCACCTCACCCCAAGCCCATACCCCAAGCCCACTGTGGTTCAAGCCCATCTTTTTTTCGTATAACAGAAAGACATATTTATCGACTATTTTAGATATGGATTCAGCTTTGCAAAAGAAGGAAGACTTGCATTTATATAGCGCCGTTCACAACCTCAGGACGTCCCAAAGCGCTTTACAGCCAATGAAGTACTTTTGAAGTAGAATCACGGCAGCCAATTTGCACACAGCAAGCTCCCACAAACAGCAATGTGATATTGACCAGATAATCTACTTATTTAGTGATGTTGATTGAGGGATAAATATTGGACACCAGGGATAACTCCCCAGCTCTTCTTCGAAATAGTGCCGCGGGATCTTTTACATCCACCTGAGAGAGCAGATGTACCTCGGTTTAATGTCTCATCTGAGCAAAAGCACCTCTGACAGTGCAGCACTCCCTCAGTAGTGCACCAGCTGAGATTTTGCGCTCAAGACTCATGGAGTGGGACTTGAACCCACAACACGGTGGCATAGTGGTTAGCACTGTTGCCTCACAGCGCCAGGGACCCGGGTTCGAATCCGGCCTCGGGTGACTGTGTGGAGTTTGCACATTCTCCCCGTGTCTGCGTGGGTTTCCTCCGGGTGCTCCGGTTTCCTCCCACAGTCCAAAGATGTGCGGGTTAGGTTGATTTGGCTATGATAAATTGATCCTTAGTGTTAGGGGGATTAAATACGTGGGGTTACGGGGATAGGGTGGGATATGTGTCGGCGCAGGCTCGATGGGCCGAAATGGCCTCTATCTGCACTGTGGGGATTCTGTGATTCTGTGAACCTTCTGACCCACAGGCAAGCGTGCTACCCACTGAGCCACGGCTAACTCCCAGTTTCATTTGATTATTAGATTCCACTATCAAGAGCTCTGGCTCCTTGTCTGGTACAATTGTTTAGCATTCAACTTGCGGAACGTTATTTACAAGTTTTTTTTAAATTACTATCGATAACATTTCGAGTTAAAATAAAGTCTGGAAAATAGCCTCTTTCTGACCCAGGTCAGCTTTCAATTGATTTCATGGCCCTTTTTCATGTCCTTGCAAGGTTCAGGATGAAATGTTTAATTCATTTGAAGTATTCTAGACAGAAGCAGCAGGAAAAATCGAGTCAGAAGTATTGAGTGAGAGTAACAAAGTTATTTGATTTCTGTACGCCTGGTCGACTCTGAATGCAACTCTTGGTTTGGTGCTTACGTGTTAAAAATTGGAACAGTAACCATCCGAATGTTTTTTTTGGGTCCTGTCACCTAATAGTACTTATAATTAACGGAATCTGGCACTGGCTGGGCAACGGCTGAATGCAAACAAGGCCCCCGAGGCTGCACGCTGCATTAATATAAGATATGCTCAGACAACATAACTTGTCAGGCAGGATTATTTCTGCTCAGTGATTCAGCGAGGGCCCCCTTTTCTCCTCTGCGGCATTGATGAGAGAGTGGCCATTGAGAGTGGAGATACTGTGCCATTGATGTTTCGCGCGCTTATGGGCTGCCTTTTGTCGAGAATATCTGTGCACAAAGCATGCGCTGTCCCGAATCTGCTGCTACTGTGAGAAACGATGAGCTGCCTTTGAGGTACTGTAGCGTGCGTGTGTGTGTGTGTGTACAATGTTGAGTTTTAACCCGGTTTAAATGCCGTGATACAGTGTCCGTTTCTGTGCATGCTTTTTTTGTGTCTGGCTTGTGTCTGGGAAGAGGAGGGGGAAAGAATTGTTGTGCATTTAGCGGTCCTTTTTTTTTGAAGTGGAAAATTGCTGTGCACTGTGCGGACCCAAGGAGATCTGTGGGCTGGGCTCGGCTTTTGAGTTTCCCCCATGCAGCAAGGTTCTAGTGTAACCCGCCGGTTCCCTGTCTGCACCGGGCTGTGAGGCGGGGGGGGGCACTGGATATGGTCAGAAAGTGGAGGAGATGTTGGGGGAAACTGGCGGAGCTGGGTTTGAAAAATGCGGCCCTTTTGTTTAATGCACTGACAGGCAGTGGAGAGCCTGAACGCATCTCTCTCTCTCTCTCTCTCTCTCTCTGCCAACGGGACAGCAGAACAATGGAGCTGTCGGAACACTTTCAGTGCCTAACGATGCCTTTTCTACCTCCTTTCTGCCTGTTCCCCCATGCCCCCCCCCCTTCCCCCACCCCCCCGCCCTTCCAATACCTTTGTAAAAAGAAACTCGTGTAATATTGGATAAAGGGATTCCATATTATGCCAGGTTGTGTCCCAACATTCCTGCTTGACATCGTATTAATATTGCTGAAGTGTTTCAGAGAACAGAGTATGCTTGTGGCATTAGGTGGGAGATTTATTCGCGGTTTCCCCATTAAGCACAGAATGTCAGGGTAAAGAATCAATTTAGGTTGACAATAATTCCCCTATCAATCTGCTCTATTGCTTGTAACCAGATGTCTGCCGTTATCATTTCACCCAGCGCTGTGGTGTCAAGTTTGGCTGCTGATTAGCTCTGTGGTCTCTCTCTTTCTTTCTCTCTCTTCTATTTTTGTCTGGCTTCTAACAAATATATTGTCGATAAAAGTGATAAAAGCCAAACGACGTTGTCTGTTTTCACGTTGCCCATCTGAGCTCGCTTCGCTTTCAGCAGATAGTGTCAAATGTTTCTGTTCCCTCGCGCTTTATTTTTTGGGAGACGCTATTCGAGCCTCCCTATTTCTAGCCCCCTCCACTCCCTCCTGGTCTTCTCCTCCCACCCCCCCCCCCCCCAATGATTTTCACCGTCGTGCTGCACGCTCTGCGGCTGAGAGACGCCCCACCCGCTCCGTGCCATTCTTTCCTCAAACAGCAGGAGGCGTCGCTCGGGGAGGAGGAGGAGGAGGAGGAGCGGGGCAGGGAGGGAGGGGATGGCTGAGGTGAATCGGACCGGACAGTGTCAGTTCTCCCGCCTCCCTGCCGAGACGAAATGAACCTCGCTTCCGCCCAGTGCTCCATCTGCCAGCCCGACTCAGCTCACCCTACTGAGGCCAGCCATCGTGAGTGACAGGCAGCCCCAGGGCTCGGGCTCGCAGCCTGCTGGCTGGGAGTCCAGCATTTAAAAAAAAAAAAAAATCTTTCTAATAAAGCATTCAGTGCTAAATATTCTTATCATATCCACAAAGCTTTCCCAGAGATTTAAGATAAGTCGTATCTTTCTCATCACAGTTCACAAATCCCTCGCACTGACCAAGGTTGCAATTTCTGTCCAATAAAATTCAATACAAGGAACCTTTGGTGTGCTTTCCAAATTAAAAACCGAATTGTTTTGTACCTTAATTTTAGTATAAATGTGCTATGAAGCTGTAAAATAATGAAATCTTCATTGATTGATTGAATATTTCCTCCCTCTCCCACCGTTGTAACTTGAGGTAGATTTTCAGCTTGTCCCCTGGCTATAAACTGGACCAGCTGCCCACTATAGAATCCGCCCCATTTCCATTTTTTACATTCATTCTCGTTTTTTGTGGGCATCGCCGGCAAACAAGGCTGACATTTCTTGTCCATCCTAATGATACAACTGAGGTAAGCTTGCTTAGACCACTTCAGAGGGCATTTAAGAGTCAACCATGTTGGTGTAGGACGGGTGTCACATTTCAGGCCAAACCGAGCTAGGACGGCAAATTCCCTTCCTCCGAGTGAACCCGTTGGGTTTTTACTTTTTTTATGCTGATATCAGGTTTTTTTTCCCTGCAGATTTTTAAAAAAAAAACGGAATTCAAATTCTCACACTTGCCTGGGTGGAATTTGAACTCAAGTCCATCTAGATTACTCCTCCCAGTGACATAACCGTATCCCACGTGAGATTAGTGGCAATGCAGATCGAGCAGTTTCTATAACGGGCGCTGATCCGCATCGCCAGTTTTACACCCGGATAACAAGTTAAAAATCTACCCTCATGTCTCTTCAGCCGCTATTCCCTGTCGAAATGGCGTGGGCAAACTCCTCTCCAGTCACCATGCTACTAGGGTAACGCAAGAGCAGCACGGGCTGACTGAAATAAATCACTCTTTCCATGTCATTCTTTGATGTCACTTTCCTCCCTCTTGCCTCCCTTCCTCCCCAGTCTCCGTAAGGCACTGACGCTTGCTGAACCCACAGGCTCTGGCGGCCCTATGGATGTTATCTCACTCAAGTGCCCATTCTTCGTGTGAACCGCGACAAAGAGTGTAACAAGGCTCTTCTACTGTGGGAGGCCTCATGGCCGAGACAGATCACATTCTTACCCGCTATTTACACATGTGCAATTTCCACCAGAGGTAGCAATGGGGAGCAGGAACACTGTGATTTCATTCCCCCTCCCCGGCCATCAGGAGCACTGAATCCCCGCTCCCGCTCCTGCTCGCAGCTCTCTCCCCCTCCCTGCTCCCCCTCCCGCTCCAAGTCCCCACTCTCCCGAAGTGCTCCCCACTCCCCCTCTCCACTCGCTCTCCTCTCTCCTCTCCACGCTCGTCCTCCCAGCTCCCCCTCCCAGCAGCACCCCCAACCCCTCCCCGCTCCCCCTCCCCCTCCCAGCAGCCCCTCCCCACTCCCCCTCCCAGCAGCCACTCCCCACTCCCCCTCTCAACCCATCCCCGCTCCCCCTCCCTAACCCCTTCCCGCTCCACTCCCCCTCCCCAACACCTCCCCACTCCCCCTCGCATCCCTCCCCGCTCCACTCCCCCTCTCCAACCCCTCCTCGCTCCCCCTCCCCACACCCCCTCCCAGCAGCCCCTCCCCGCTCCCCCTACCCAACCCCTCCCCGCTCCCCCTCCCCCTCTCAACCCCTCCCCATCCCCGCTCCCCCTCCCCAACCCCTCCCCGCTCCCCCTCGCATCCCTTCCCGCTCCACTCCCCCTCCCCAACCCCTCCCCGCTCCCCCTTCCCCTCCCCCTCCCCACTCCCCCAACACACTCCCCCTCCCCATCCCCGCTCCCCCTCCCCACTTCCCCTCTCTGCTCCCACTCCCCGTTCCCCCTCTTCCTCACCTCTCCCTGCTACCCCTCTCCTCTCCCCCTCTCCACTCCCCCTTCCCGCTCCCCCAACCCCCCACTCCCTCTCCCCCACCTCTCTCTCTCCCCTTCCCCTCCCTGCTCCCAATCCCCATGCCCCCTCTCCTCTCCCCCCTCCACTCCTCCTCCCCATCCCCACTCCCCCTTCCCCTCCCCATCCCCGCTCCCCCTCCCCCTTCCCGCTGGGCACAAACCAGGGACCAGGTAAAACTAATTGTTAAAAGCTGAACTGAATTACAGTCCCCACCACTCACACCGTCCACGCTTATCACGGGCACCCGCTTATATCAGGCAAATGGTTCTAACCGTTTCGCGTTACCATAAGAGTCGATTATAAAGGTGCCGCTTATAATATATTAAATGCGCCAGCTATTTCTGGTAGTGACTGTACTTCAAAGTATTCCTTTTTGGAAAGAATCATTGCTGTCAAAATCTGTCCATTTCTAAAGGAGACAGCTAGCTGCAAAGTATATTTTCGTCTATATATTTTTCAAAGTTCTCCAACTTAGTCACAAGGCATGAGTGAAGTAGAAGAGAAGCATTGTTATTAGACATGAAGAAATCGCTCAGTTTCAAGACACATGATTTTCTTCAGACTTTCTGCTGCAAAATTATTTTTATTTTTTTGCCGGACTATCTGTTTGTGGTTTGGTCACAGTCTGTGTGTTGTTTTGTGCAGCAGCCTCATGTTTCCACGTGACCCGTGCTGCCTCAGTCCCCAATATAATTGAGAAAAGCTGCATTGTGCTGCCATAGTACTTAATATACCGTACATTAAGAAAAATATGCAATGTCAGGATAGTGAGAGAATAGTGTACGTATTCTGAGCACTTCATTAGGCCATAATAGAGTTAGACTTGCAATCGTTATCAGATGTTGAATGTGGCAATGCACTGCGGTACTACAGAGGATAAGGTACAGAGATGCCTGGCGTGTGATCATTAATATTTATATCTGGAACATTAGAGGAGAGCGTGGTGAATGCTGCTGAGGTAGTCATTCGCGAGCAAGCCAGCGCTAATTACTTTAATCAGGAAGGTTAATTAGGAGCTGAAACAGCCTGGGATGGGAAGTTCATTGCTTCCGAGAGATAGTGCCTCTGAGCCACAGGAGATGACAGCGTAGGAGCATAGGAACAGGAGGAGGCCATTCAGCCCCTCGTGCCTGCTCTGCCATTCAATGAGATCACAGCTGATCTGTGACCTAACTCCATTTCCCCGCCTTTGCCCATATCGCTTAATACCTTTGGCTAACGAAAATCTATCAATCTCAGATTTAAAATGAACAATTGACCTAGCATCAATCGCCGTTTGCAGAGGAGAGTTCCAAACTTCTCCCACCCTTTGTGTGTAGAAGTGTTTCCTAATTTCACTCCTGAAAGGTCTGGCTCTAATTTTTAGACTATGCCCCCCTAGTCCTAGACTCAGCAACCAGCGGAAATAGTTTCTCTCTGTCTACCCTATCTGTTCCCCTTAATATCCTGAAAACTTTGATCAAATCACCCCTTAACCTTCTAAATTCCAGGGGATACAACCCTAGTTTGCGTAATCTCTCCTCGTAATTTCACCCCTGGGGTCCGGGTATCATTCTGGTAGTTTCAACCAGCTTTACTCCGTGTCTTCTTGAGTGACGGATGAGGGAAAGGTTTCAGCAGGCCATGGGGTTGAAAATAAGTGACGGCCCCTTCCAGTACTGCCCAAATGAAGAACTCCTCGTTCTGACACCGCCTGATACTCCGCAGTTTCTTTAAGTCTTTAAGATTGTCGGACCCCCTTCATTTTTTCAGTTTTGTTGTCAATAGTTATCCCCAAACCCTGAACGTTAAAAAAAAATGCTTGAAGTCTATTTTCTCAAAGAAGTGTTTAACGTTTGCCGTGCCCCATTGCTAATGTTTTCATTCATATGCAAATCCATCATGCCATCTGCCCTCGCCCAGCAAGTGCTTGCAAATTCAAGAATGATAGTGGGAGTGAGTGCAAAGCACAATATCCCGGAGATAGGAATCCCATCTCCGTTCAAGACATTTATCCTCCAAAATGCCTTAAATGAGGGACGATTGGGTTGGTTGGAGCATTTGTGCTTTGGCTATCTCTTGGCAAACATGATTCAGTGACTACATGCAGGAGCAATGCGACTGCTGAGCAAGAGGTAGCAGTGGAGAGGTAGAAACACAATCTTAACAGAACCCATTCTCTGAGAATTAAATAGAGAGAGAGAGAGAGGAGAAGGAGACTTTTACCTTTCCGAATAGAACTGTGGCAGTTTTGTATTTTCTTATTCTACTCGTAATAAGCTGCCAGCTCAGACCAGATGCCACGGCTGATAGACACTTGAATCAAAAATTGCAACAATTGAGCATAATATCCCCGTGAAGAAAAATAATGTAATTGCAGTATTTTTTTTTTAGTGTAATCTTATTTTAGCGAGTGCGATAAGCAGTAAATCCCAAACTATAGCAGCAAGCTGTTGAATGAAAAATGTTATGAGACACCATTCTAGACACACCACTGCCCGAGACAAATTTCTAGGCCGGCATGTTCTGTTATTCATAAGTTTTCGCGGTTGTTAACTGTTTGTTAGCAGAAAGAAAGAACTTGCATTAATACAGTGCACAAGCTGTATGAATGTGTGATTTCCCAATCAGCGCTCCCTGTGACCGGTGACCCTGGGGAGTCGGCCCTCCGGCGTCTGTATTTCCCTGTAAGACGACAACAAAAAAACCTGACGTTTGCAGACTGTAGAATCCCGGTGCTTCTCTGCACGATTTCTGCACCATCACCTCCAAGTTCCCCTCCAAGTCACACACCATCCTGACTTGGAAATATAATTGCTGTTCCTTCACAGTCGCTGGGTCAAAATCCTGGAACTCCCTCCCTACCAGCACTGTGGGAGTACCTTCACCACACCGACTGCAGCGGTTCAAGAAGGAGTCTCAACACCACCTTCTCAAGGGCAATTAGGGATGGGCAATAAATGCCGGCCTTTCCAGTGACGCCCACATCCGGTGTCTGAATAAAATAAAAAGAAAGACTTGCATTTATGTAGCGCCTTTCATGACCACCTCAAAAGCACTTTTCAGCCAATCAAGTATTTTTTGAACTGTAGTCACTGTTGTAATGTAGGAAACACAGCATCCAATTTGCACACAGCAAGTCCCACAAACAGCAATGTGATAATGACCAGATAATCTGTTTTTGTTATGTTGGTTGAGGGATAAATTTTGGCCAGGACACTGGGGGAGAACTCCCCTGCTCTTCTTCGAAATAGTGCCACGGGATCTTTTACATCCACCTGAGACAGGGCTTCGATTTAACGTCTCATCCGACAGTGCCGCACTCCCTCAGTGCCGCACTCCCTCAGCACTGCACTGGAGTGTCAGCCTAGCTTTATGTGTTCAAGTCCCTGGAGTGGGATTTGAACCCACAACTTTCTGACTCAGAGGCAAGTGTGCTACCAACTGAGCCACAGGCTGACACTTTAAGAGCTTAGGAATATTGGCCATATTCGTGGACGGACTACACATGTGTACGACATTCCTCTTTCTGATATTTCAGTGGCGGCATTAACCCATTTAAAATAAAGAGGTTACAGCCTGTGTTAAAATTTAGACAGGGGAATGTCATACAGAAGATGTGAAACTAATATCATTTCTGGGCTTCTGTATCAACCTGGTGTACTCACAGCTAGCTGCTCATTCCCTGCTTGTGCTTCTGTCTATAACAATGAGAAACGGAGCTCCCCAATGGCCTATTAGGTAAATGGAACACAAAGGTCTCGGGTTCAGTCCCGTAGCCTGTGCTGACTTGGTTGTTTTCAGCTGGGCCCAGGGTATATACAGCCTGCCTCAATTCTGCCAGCCAGCAGTGGATAATCAGGCAGGGATCCTGCTCCCGATCACTGTTCAGTGACCTGAAAGAGGACGTCTGCAGACATTGGCTGAGAACAGGATTAGGGCTCGGCTGTGATTCCCCCACAGTCGAATAGCCAGCTGACCGTTGCTATCTCGGCTCTCCTGTGACGTACGGCTGCTTGAGTGAGGTCTGGGGGGCGGGGTGGGGGGGGGGGGGGGGGGTGAAGCCAGCACCTGTAAATCCTCGCACCACCACAGTGGCTTTGAGAAAGGGCGGGAGAAAGGAATGGACTGTGCAAAAAAACAAAGGTTTGGGACGTGCCTGCCATTTTGTGTCTGCGCGATCGCTCGCCGCTGGTTTAGGAAGCACGGCGGAGGGGGAGGGTCCGCCCCGATCGGCCGGCGTACCTTCGGCAGAAATCGACGGAAACCCCGGGATGCACCCGTAAAAGATCAGCAGCCGGTCAGGAGAAAGCGGCGAAGAAACTCCTGGCGCATCTCATCCAGGTGTCAGAGCTGCGAAAAAGGCCCATCGGGGGAAGGAACCAATCAGCAGAGGCAGGAGGGCCCTCTGGCTGCAGGTGCCTGTGGTTTTCAGCCAATAAGGCAGGTGGCGGGGGGGTGGGGGTGGGGGTGGGTGTCAACGGTCCCCCTAAGGTGTGCGGCCGTGCACCAATCGCAAGGACCCGCGCAGGCCGCTCACCAGCGCTGCCGCCGGAAGCGATACCGCGCATGCGCAGCCGCTGCGGCAAATTTAAAGGGGGGGCCGCGCAGGGAGAAAAAAAATTCGAGGGGACGTTGGTGGGTGTGAGCTGCAAACTGGGCAGGGGGGTGGGTGCTATGGGCAGCTGGTCCCATTATTTCAGGTTGCTGAAGAAAAGCACATTTTGCTTGTGGAGATGAATGGAGGTTCGGCCCAGCTGGAGTCATTGCTCGGCGGAGGATGCGTACAGTTTTGGTCTCCTTATTTAAGGAAGGATATACTTGCACTGGAGGCAGTTCAGAGAAGGTTCACGAGGTTGATTCCGGAGATGAAGGGGGTTGTCTTATGAAGAAAGGTTGAGCAGGTTGGGCCTATACTCATTGGAGTTTAGAAGAGAGGGGATCTTATTGAAACATATAAGATTCTGAAGGGGCTTGACAGGATAGATGCAGAGAAGATGTTTCCCCTCATGGGGGAATCTAGAACTAGGGGGCATAATTTCAGAATAAGGGGGCACCCATTTAAAACGGAAATGAGGAGGAATTTCTTCTCTCAGAGGGTCATGAATCTTTTGGCATTCTCTTCCCCAGAGAGCTGTGGAGGCTGGGTCATTGAATATATTTAAGGTGGAGATAGTCAGATTTTTGAACGATAAGGGAGTCCAGGGTTATGGGGAGCGGGCAGGGAAATGGAGTTGAGGCCAAGACCAGATCAGCCATAATCTTATTGAATGGCGGAGCAGGCTCGAGGGGCCAAATGGCCGACTCCTGCTCCTACATCTTATATCTTATGTTCTTATGAAATCCGCATCTCCGCCTTTCGGTGCCGGAAAAAAAAGCCCTTTTCCTCTTAGCGCACGCCGTGATCTTCCACGTTTTATACCTGTGCTCGAGCCAGTGTAGGGGAGGGAGGAGTGCTGGTTCCCACTCAGATGAAAGGCAGGCAGCCAGAGATGGACCCACTGGTCACCTGAATCCAGTCAAGAGACAGTGGGGGCAATTCTAACCTAACCCGCCCATCGAAAAACTGACGGGAACGGGTGGAACGCTGGTTTCACACCCCGCCCGATTTTACTCTGCATTGAAGTTAATATTGGGCGGAATGTTAAAAAACAGTGTTCCAACTGATCCCTTGGGTTGCCTGCCCAGAGAGTTGGGTTAAATTTACCCTCGCCGTGTTGGGGCTCTTGAGTTTACTTTCAGACCTGCCGAAGTTGAAATATCCCCCCTCAAGTTTTACCAGTCTTTGCGTCGGCTTGGGGAGATGACGGAGTGCGGGGCAAATATTTTACATTGAAAAAGCATTCCTCCCACCCAGAGTAATATTCCAAGAGCCAACATGAAGCTCTTTGGAAAGTCTCGAATTCCCATACTGAAAGTCTCTCGTCGTAACTCTGGCGAGAGGCCAGCAGAGTTCTCAGGGAAAAAGGCTTAAACGACCGAAAACAGCCGCTTCCCTTTGGCGTCCCGCCAATCTGCTGCTGGAGTTACAGCGGGGAAACTGGTAGAACCCCCGCAGAATTCCAGGGCCTTGGGGTGTGAGGTGCACTGATTTATTTTATGTTCTCTATGCACCTACGACACCAGCGTTACTTCTAGGGTGTTGCACCTAGTTTCCTCCCTTGTTCTCCTTCTCCTGAAAGCAGTGACTCACATTGAAGTACACGTCCATGCACATCTTGTGTGTGTCCAGTTCTCCAGTGTCAGCAGGCTGTCTCACCATGGGATTCAGCGATAGCTGAGCCCAGAACTTTGCTCGCCGGATGTCCCAGCAGGAGTCACTGGAAGACAATCGGGGGGCAGGAACTCTGGTCACATTCCCATTCCTGAGGTAAAACATTGACATTGATTCGCCAGACCACAATCTCCGGCTCCCCTTCCTTTAGGGCTGCTTGAGGTTGTTATCAGCCTGTACCATTCCAACGCACTCCTGGCTGGCCTCCCACATTCCACCCTACGTAAACTTGAGGTCATCCAAAACTCGGCTGCCCGTGTCCTGACTCGCACCAAGTCCCGTTCGCCCATCACCCCTGTGCTCACTGACCTACATTGGCTCCCGGTTAAGCAGCACCTCGATTTCAAAATTCTTACCCTTGTTTTCACATCTCTCTATGGCCTCGCCCCTCCCTATCTCTGTAATCTCCTTCAGCCCCACAACCCCCCGAGATATCTACGCTCCTCTAATTCTGCCCTCTTGAGCATCCCTGATTATAATCACTCAACCTTTGGTGGCCGTGCCTTCAGCTGCCTAGGCCCTAAGCTCTGGAATTCCCTGCCTAAACCTGTCCGCCTCGCTACCCCTCTTTCCTCCTTTAAGACGCTCCTTAAAACCTTCCTCTTTGACCAAGCTTTTGGTCACCTGCCCTAATTTATCCTTATGTGGCTCGGTGTCAAATTTTTTGTCTTAAAATACTCCAGTGCAGCGCCTTGGGAGGTTTTACTACGTTAAAGGCGCTATATAAATACAAGTTGTTGTTGTTGTACACAGCAGGAAATTTACTGAAGTAATTTCTGGTGAGCCTGCTCCCAGGCTTAGCAAAATCTGCAACGTCCAGAATGCAAATAATCGCCAGGGAGGCTCTCTCTGACTGCTTGCCCATATTTAGACCTTCATTGCTTGACCACGTGACCTTGGAATGAGGCCAATTGTAGTAACTCCAGCTGCGACCAGTAAGTTCAGTACGGATCGAGGATGGGACATGCAAGCTGCCTGCCCTGTACGACGGAGCAACCCATTACACGGTGCGCCGTGCTGTGGGCTAATGGGAGAGCAGCTTGCAGGGCCTTTAGTGAAATGGCATCTTCAGAGGAGGAAGTGCCCTCAACATCAGAAAGTCAAGTTTCTCGGTTCCCCAGCACTGTGTCTGTTGGAGGATTCAGCCAACTTTGCACTTGGGGCTGCGAATGTCAAATGCTTCAGTCGGACCTGGTTACGACAGGTGAAAGGATTCTGCTCATAACAGGGTTCTATTGACTTTTTAAAATTCATTCAAGGGATGCGGGCGTCGCTGGCAAGGCCAGCACTTATAGCCCATCCCTAATTGCCCTTGAGAAGGTGGCGGTGAGCCGCCATTTCAAAGGGCAGTTAAGAGTCAACCACATTGCTGTGGGTCTGGAGTCACGTATAGGCCGCATGTATTGCGGGACTAAACACTTTGCTCAGCACTCGAGCAATGATATCGTATGGGTAAAGCCCAATCCTTCACACACACATCACCTAAAGGAAGGCATCGCTAATAACATGCCAGACAGCCTGTCCAAACTAAAAATCAGTGACCATAAGATTTTCAAATAGCGATTGTAAAACTTGGATGGACCGTAGATTCAATCATCAATCCCTGTCGTTCCCACCAGTTTGAGGAATGCTTCTAGTCAACTGGCGGGACATTGCACGGTCTCATTCCATGGACATTCAGGCATGAACTATAGATTTAAGCATGGTCAAACAATCAGAGAGTTCCTCCCTGGATTTATATGGACATCCGGACTTATCTACTGTAGATATAAGCAGAGCAAACCCACGAGGAGATGCTTTGATAAATGCTCTTTTTTTGCACAGGCTGGTAGTGTGGTAGGGCAACTTTAAACATCCCTGGCGATGGAGTACAACTAACACATTAATATCAGAGTTTTACATCGGTTTGAGAGTAAGCACTTGTAGACCGTCCCTCAACACAATATCTGACATCTGTCAGTTAGGTAACCAGTGGGAACCTGGATTGGAGAAGTCAGTCATTGTGCAAAGATGATGTTTGCACACCAGTAGGAGGTGCTGGATGCAAAGCTGTTTCGAAACCTTTAATGAAGGGGTTCCACGTACAGGTGCCACACGCGCCAGGATTTTAATTAGGTGTTTTGAGTTGAATGTCCTTCATTTTTCTCACAACAACTCTCAGCTCCAAGTGCGTAAATGTTAATAAAAAAAGGTTACAACTCTGGGGAGAAAAAAATAGTAATTCCTTTTCCATTGAATCTTAGATTACAAATAAGCTTAACACAAAAACCCAGTCACTTGGAGGCCTTGTTAGTTTCCAGATCTCGAGCTGAGTTTATTAATAGGAAGAGGGAGTCAGTCTCATACTGTACTTATGGCCTTTTCTGTACTGGAGAACCAGTACATAATTAGACATTATTACCACATAATTTTGTCCTTTGTACTGTGCTTTGGTTGCTATCAGATATGAGTGCGTTCTCCTTTGATTTTATTTTTGATTGGTATCCTGTGGTGTCTAAATTTTCCGACATAAGACCAGCAACTACAGTTCAGAAGTAATGTATTGGTTGTGAAGCGTCTTATGATGCCCTGAGGGTGTGATAAGTTATTGTGTGAACTTCCTTCCCCTCCATTTGTGTTTCAACGCAGAAGTTTAATTTCAAAAAATACAACTCCAGTCCCACTCCAGGGACTTGAGCACAAAAATCTAGGCTGACACTCCAGTGCTGCACTGGCGGAGGTGCCGTCTTTCAGATGAGACGTTAAACCGAGGCCCCGTCTGCTCTCTCAGATGGATGTGAAAGATCCCATGGCACTATTTCAAACAAGAGCAGGGGAGTTATCCCCGGTGTCCTGGCCAATATTTGTTCCTCAATCAACATCACTAAAACAGTTTATCTGGTCATTATCACATTGCTGTTTGTGGGAGCTTGCTGTGTGCAAATTGGCTGCTGCGTTTCCTACATTACAACAGTTATCACACTTCAAAAGTACTTCATTGGCCGTAAAGCGCTTTGGGACGTCCGGTGGTCGTGAAAGGCGCTATAGAAATGCAAGTCTTTCTTTTCTAACTGATGAACAAGTGAGACTTATCGCTTTACAGTAGCGCCTACATTTTACTCTCCCCACTTTCATGATTAAAAAATTCTGGCGCTATGTCAACGCTACTGAGTGTGCAAGTTGTGCTGTGCCACCTACGTGTGTCAGTCCTAAAATGTTTCAGATTGTGACACTGTCACCCGCTGGAATGACATTTTTCAAGCTGTGTAACAAAAGTGTAACTGGACTGCGGGAGTACTCGCACCGACTTTTATGTTTCCGCAAAAACAACTGGCAGAGTTGTCAAATCATGTGAAGATTATGGATGGAACCGAGTTTAATTTCTGTCTCTGATTTTTAGGAGGGTTTTTGGAATGGGTTGGCACCACACTAACACAGTTGGATACATCTCTGTTGAGGGAATGAATTGAGGGAGTCGGTGGAAAGGCAGGTGTATGGGATGATTGATTGGTGAAGAAGGGACAGGCTGATTGAGTCCAGTGGATTTTGAAGATTCTTATTGTAAAACCAGCAGCAGCAGTTTGTGGTCATTTTTCGGCCATGCGCCTCAGTGGGCAGAGTGTGGTTGAGTGGTGGAGAGTGATACACGCTTGGTCTGGGAAGCAGGCAGGATGGTTAATAATGAGGCCTGAGCTCACCGCGGTGATGACGGTTGTAGTTCTCTCTGCTGGAATCTGTGGGCTCCAGCGCTGGGGCAATCTAATGTCCGTGCAGACTGCTACAGGTGCCCAGAGCGTGGGCTCCTCGAACCTGCCAGTAACATTCTTTGCTCTTCCAGCTGGTGTGTCAACCACTGCTGTCACTCAGGCCCTGTAACTGGAGCAGAGACGAGCAAATGTTTGGACTGAAATGTGCTACCAGAGTGTAACGTATATTAGTCATGTTATTTTCCATTAGTGCATAGATTATTGAATCCTAGTGTTCCTGTTGGCAGACTCGCTGCAGTTGACACAATCTCTGCATGCCGCAGATGTTCAAATTGGGTTATCTGGATGTAGGAGGTGTGCGAGGGGATCCTGGGGTTCAGTGGGATCTTCAGATTTCTGTATTTGTTGGATCGCTAATATGTTACTGTATATCTAATAAAACAAGCATATCCTGCAATAATAGCACGGTGTTCCCTTGGGTAGATGGCAATGCTTTTCAGCAGTTAGGGCAGGGGGTCCCCAGGGGGGTGTCAGTATTTTGCAGCGAGTCCCCCACATGAAAGCTTGAGAACCCCCAACGCGCTGTAGTCAAACTGGACCTTCGTGTGAAACTTGGCCTGTTGGGAATGTCCATTCTAACTCAGAGAACAAACAGGTAAAGTTATATGCCACTGCCCCTCCTGTCACATGACGCACTAGAACGCTGTCCCTCAAGCCCTTTGCCTCTTCCCACCTTCAGAAGCCTTTAGTCACTTCTCCTACTTCTTCCTCTACCGTTGAGTTATGTCACATGGGACGTGAAAAGACCATGTGTGCTCGACCTATTTTTTTTTGTGCTGACCATCATTTTTCACCACCGTGAAGCCCCTTGGGACTATGCTAAAGGCACTATACTATCTAAATTCAAGTTGTTAGATCTCTGCGCTCCTCCAACTCTGGCCTCTTGCGCAATCGGATTTTAATCGCTCCACCGTTGGCGGCCGTGCCTTCAGCTGCCGAGGCCCCAAGCTCTGGAGTTACCTCGCTAAACCTTTCCGCGCCTCTACCTCTCTCCTCCTCTAAGACGCTCCTTAAAAGCTTTGACCAAGCTTTTGGTCATCTGTCCTAATATCTCCTTATGTGGCTCGGTGTCCAATTGTGTTTGATAATCGCTCCCGTGACGCGCCTTGGGACGTTTTACTACGGCAAAGGCGCTATACAAATGCACGTTGTTATTGTTTATTGTACTCTACAGTTACAATGCAGCCCACTCTGCCTGCAGATCCAGTCTAAACGTATATTATTGAATAAAAAACAATCAATCAGAACAATAGAAAGCATTCTTCCCCTGAAAAATCCTCAGCACTCGAAGTAAAGGAAATCTTTACAAAAAAATTACCACAGTTCATTATCCTTTCTGCTATTTGAAAAAAAAGTCTTGTGAAAATCTTTATTTCCCCATTAAGCATATATAAAGACATTTTTTTACATCGAAGATCGCATATGGCAGTCAAGTCAGAGTTTCTTTTTAAGGACCCCCCCTCCCCCCTTCTCTTTCTGAAGGATTTTTTTCCTCCCATTCACTGCTCCAGATATCGATCTCAGTCGAGAGGCTCACAAACAAAGAGGGTGGTTTGGTTGAGATTCCGAAGGGCAGCTGACACAAGTCAGCAGCTTTGGAACAGGAGGGCTGGAGAATTGGGCAAAGCGATCAGCTGGTAAAGACATTTTATGAATGGTGAATGTAACGATAATGCAGAGAGAAGGCAGAGAGTTTTGTTACTTGTTTTTTAAGACTAATGTTACAATGGCCCCCCTGCTTGGATATACTTAGCAGTTTAAAGCTCCACCGACCAGCTTTGCGTGCCTCAGCTGAATTTAAGAGATGTCATCAATCTGATATACAATAAATCTTTGTGCTGTCCAACCTTGTCCTGAAGCTCCTTGTACAGTCAATTCCACCGGCACAGTATGCAGATCTGATACAGCACTTTTCTGCGAGAGAATCCCCTGATGTCTCAGTGCGGTACATGATGTGGTACTAATCCATTATGACCAAATGGCCCCAGGGTTGGCCTTCTGTTTTAAAAAGACTTACATTTCTATAGCGCTTTTCACATTCACCGGATGTCCCAAAGCGCTTTACAGCCACTGAAGTACATTTTGAAGTGTAGTCACTGTTGTAATGTAGGAAACACGGCAGCCAATTTGCGCACAGCAAGCTCCCACAAACAGCAATCTGATAATGACCAGATTATCTGTTTTAGTGATGTTGATTGAGGGATAAATATTGGCCAGGACACCGGGGATAACTCCCCTGCTCTTCTTCGAAATAGTGCCATGGGATCTTTTATGTCCACCTGAGAGAGCAGACGGGGCCTCGGTTTAACGTCTCATCCGAAAGACGGCACCTCTGACAGTGCAGCGCTCCCTCAGTACTGCACTGGAGTGACAGCCTAGATTTTTGTGCTCAAGTCTCTGGAGTGGGACTATGAACCCACCACCCTCTGACTCCGAGACGAGAGTGCTACCAACTGAGACACTGCTGACACACTGTTTGTTCAGAGTTAGCTGATCTTAGCTGGGGCAGCATTAGGAGCGTAACAATTCGATGCAGTATCCCAGGGTTAGGCTTGCCTGTTCCTGGTCAAGGAATGTTCCTGCCGCTAATAAATGGCACCCGGGTCTTGCAGAAACTTGCATTTATATAGCGCCTTTCAAGACCTCATGAAGTCCACAACCAATGAAGTATTTTTGAAGTGTAGTCAGTGTTGTAATGTAGGAAACGTTACAGGTAACACAGGTGGTACAGAGCGGAGGAACAGTCTTGGTGCGCGGTGTGAGAGGGATGGGCTGTGAGGCATCATTGGATTCACTAGGACCCTACAATCTTCAAAAGAGACATAGCATGGAGCACATTATTGAGTTGGTTATTTAATGGGATAGAGACAGTAATTTCTAAGCAATACTTTAAAGTTGCTTTTACACTATGCAATGTCACCAATTCCCAACGCACGAGTCTCGTGCAGCCGTCTGTAACCGAAGGTATTCTTGCCAGCATCCGCTAAAGCCAGTGGGCGGGAAGACCAGTTTCTTTCATTGGACCAGTTTCTTTCATTGAACCAGTTCTTCCGTTGGCCAAATCACTAGGGGGAAAAATTCATCCCCTTAGCGCCACCCATTAGCACCAGTAGATGGCGCTAATGCTGCGTTGAGACCAGTACCGACAGGGCGAGGTGAATCCACCACCGCACATCAAATCAGGACCCCCTCCACTCCGCCCCCCCCCCCCCCCCGTAGCACTGCCAGTAACAGCTATCGCCGAGGACCTCAAAGCCAGGGAGATCGTGACGTCAGTGAATGTGCAATGTTCATTGAACGCCCGATTTCCAAAATTGCTTTTAGCCACTTACCTCATCGCCTGGAGTAAACACCGACAGGGAGAGCTGGTGTGCAGCACCAGGAAGCCAGCTGCAGGGACGTTATTTAAAGGGATCATCAGTAATCACTCGCACCTGTCAGGTTAGTGCAGTTTCAGTGGCTTTTTGTTAGTTTCAGCTACTGCAACAGTTTCACTGAGTAAGTTCAAGGTTCTTTTGTATCAGGAGTCTTGTGGCAAGTACAAAGTAGCTACATTTATTCTTCAAAGATTCAAACTGCAACACTTGGTAAGATTAATGGGGACTGTACTGGCATGCCACCTCGCCCTCCAGGATCTACAGCGGAGGGAGCGTAGGCAGCAAGAAAGACGGGAACATGTGCGCAGAGGGAGGAGGACGAGGAGGAAAAAGACAAGGAGAAAAGGACGAGGAGGAAGATGATGAAGAACAGGAGGGAGGGAGGAGGCAGCTGGACAATCAGGCTTCCGGACGGGCAGTCCGTGATGTGGTGTGCCACCTCCCTCCACATAGTGAGGCAGACTTGTGGTGAGGGCCTCCTGCCAGATGGTGGGTAAAGGACTGCTTGCCTTCTCTCCAGCGCTAAAACCAATGCCTTCAAAGCTTCATGGGAAAACCTGAGGGCTCTCTCCCTGGGGTGGCATTCTGTCATGAGGGGTTGTAAATAAGTGCTCCTTCTCCTTGTCCTTATTCTTATGGTTGTTGAGGCAGCTGCACAGCCAACAATGCTGAGAATGAGGTGCTGCAGCATCAATGAACCTCCCCTTTAAGTAATGAAAAAAGCCTGTGGTAATCATGAGTTGCGATTAGATGGCACCCGATATTGGTCCAGCCTTTAAGTGTAACGCTTTTAGACATGATTTAAGACTCCAATCATTTTATTGAGCAGTGAGGACGAATTTTGCGTGCAGTCTAGAGCATTTTCGCCTGGCGCTAATTCACCATCTTTTGTCCTAACACTGCCCATTCCTTGGCTATAATGAATTTCTAGCCCATTTACATTTAAGAAGCAGTGCTGTGATGGGAATGTAATATTTGAAAGACAGTGGCATTAGGGCAGGGGAGAGAGGGAGAGACCAGTGCAACCTTCCTACTAGCTGCCGAAGCATGGAAGGGAAAAGGAAATTAGCCTGAACTCCCACTTCTGATTGCTTGTTACCTCTGCTGTAGAGTGTACATTTTGGCATCAGGTGAGAACAAGATGAGACTCGGCTATTTTGGCCCCCCACCCCCCCACAGTCAAAAAGATTGCCTGTACTCGGGCTGAAAATCCGCAATCCCATATAACAATGGCAGAGTGGGGTGTCCCATGCACTGGGCAATTACATGCCTGATCCTGTCGGAATTAATTAAAATAAAGTGGGTGGGTGGTCGCGTTGGTATTGGCGTAGCTGCATGCTGGCGGATGGGGGAAAGGGAATTGTGGCATTCTAAGCCTCTGTGCCCCATGTGCCAGCTGGTCTGGTCGAAGAACCCCTGTCAGGAGAAGACTTGGGCCCTTTCTACGAGGGCCACTCTCCTTAGAGATTGCTTCATGACCCTCTGCCATTAGGATCCTGGTCCTTCCAAAGTTGGTGGGCTCCATTTCTGCCCCCTGGTACTCTGATGTATATCTTCATGCAGATGTTCTTAAACGCTGGGAGCACTAGGAAGCGGGACAGTTGGGAATTCCGGCAGGTGATGTCATCCTACTAGGCCTTCCTCTTCTCTTGACATCAGATTTAGAGAGGGTCTCGCCCTCCCCACCTCCGCTCCCACCCGCTTGTAAACCCTAGCGCGGCCCAAATAGGGTGGAGACCTGGCATAACAGGTTCCTGTCCCATAATCTGCCCCCCCCCCCACCAGTTGTGCCCCAAATCTGCCTTAAACATGGGGAGTTTTCGGGGCTTCAATGTGTGGGCTCACGCATGAAGAAAGGCCATTTGAAACCCTAGAAACTTTCAAATGCAACCACGAGGGAAGACGGTAAGAGTTAAACCAAAATGTCTGCCGCCCAGTGAACACAGTGACCAGAGTAGAAATGAGTTGCATTTCAAGGGGCGGTAGGAGCTGTCGGTGCTGTGACCCATTTCTACTTGAGCTATAGAATCATTGACTGCCTCAGGTCGTGATGAATTGCCGTGCCCTAGAAGGAGAGGGTTTTGAATTCAGCTGGAAGCAAAGACTGTAATTTGTCTCCTGGCTATTCCCTTTGCTGACAGGGAGAGAGGAGTTTATTTGTGAGGCTTAGCAACATCTACTGCAGTCACTGACCCTTTAAATCAGCGCCATGCAGCAGGGTCCAGAGCTTCGTTCTTCTCCATTGCTGTGTTGCCTGTAGACCCTGTGGTCGTACTCAGATTGAAGGTGCATTCTCCTGTTTAGTTACAGACCCACCTGCACTGTAATGCTTATTTCCCCTGCTGAGCACCCAGAATCGAGAGCATGACTCTGCTTGACTTACCCAAGTGCCAAGTGAGACATGATGATGGCTCCAGTTCAGCTTGGGCCGGAGGGAGTTGTGGTTATGTGAGGAGAGCGTGGGGGAAGGATGAATATTCTGTCGTCTTTGTTTGATAACCTTGAGGGATCAGGGAATATTAATATAAAAAAATAACTTTCATTTCTATAGCGTCTTTCATGACCTCAGGCCGTCCCAAAGCCCTTTACAGCCAATGAAGTACTTTTTTGAAGTGTAGTCACTGTCGTAATGTAGGAAACGCGGCAGCCAATTTACGCACAGCAAGCTCCCACAAACAGCAATGTGATAATGACCAAATAATCTGATTTAGTGATGTTGGTTGAGGGATTAAATATTGGCCCCGGGACACCGGGGAGAACGCCCCTGCTCTTCTTCGAAATAATAGGATGGGATCTTTTAACGTCCATTTTCCCTAAGAAGATTGAATGTGTGGGGGGTCCAGTCCATGCTAGTACATTGTCTGTGGAAGGAGTGGGCTCGATGGGCTGAATGGCCATTCCCCGCTCCATGCATCCTTGCCTTCTCAACCTGCCATCATTTTCTTCAGCTCATGTTTAAACATATGGTAATTAATAGTGCATTGTCCTCTAGATTTCCCTTTTTGTTTGACCTTGATTGCTGGGTTATTTAGCGAGGGAGTCTTTATAGGCAGCTGAGGGGGAAGTCACAGCTTATGTTGCAATGTTCATTTTCTTACCAATTGACCACAAAGGCCATTTCTCAGCTATTCCTCTATTCTTAGCACATCGTGTTCCCGAGGACACCTTCTGAACATTCTCTATAAATGATGTAATCCTTTGCCCAAAAATGACAACATTGTAATATGTAAATAGTGCCACTGGGGCAGCTTTTAACTTGAGTATACAGGGAGAGCAGTGGAGGAAAATTTCCTCTGCCGTAGTGAAATTGTGTTCATTTTACTTGTGTTAACGATTTTGTTATAGGTACTAAACAGAGGAGATCGTGGCCCCTTTATTCTCCATCAGGTGAAGTATCATTTATTTTTACGCGGTGATCCATCTACTGATACTCTCTTCGGAGCACGGCTGCGCTAAAATAACTAGCTGGTTGATCCTGAAGCTGACCTGAAACAGACATGTAAGGGAAGTGGGGGGCCATGGCTGCAAGAAGCAGCAGCAAAGTCACGTGTCATTGGGAGTACACACTGCAACGGATTAATGGTCGCAAGCTTTCATTCCCAACCCACACTCACACTCTCACAGACACTTCCTCCCACACACGGAACACAGAAAGATCAGCATCTTGTCGGATTGACGAGAACATCGTTTATCTTGAAGTGCAGTCACTGTTGTGATGTAGGAAATGCGGCAGCCGATTTGCACACAGCAAGCTCCCACAAAGTAAATGACCAGATAATCTGTTTCAGTGATGTTGGTTGAGGGATAAACATTGGCCAGGACACCGGGGAGAACTCCTCTGCTCTTCTTCGAAATAGTGCCATAGGATCTTTTACATCCACCCAAGAGGACAGATGGGGCCTCGGTTTAATGTCTCATTTGAAAAGACGGCACCTCCGACAGTGCAGCACTCCCTCAGCACTGCACTGGGAGTGTCGGCCTAGATATTTGTGCTCAAGTCTCTGGAGTGGGACTTGAACCCACAACCTTCTGACTCAGAGGTGAGAGCGCAGCCCACTGAGCCACGGCTGACACCTTGAGATAAATAAATGGAGTGAAAACCTCAGACCAGTTTAGGAGATGGAGCCTTCGTAATTGGTGTGGCGGAGTGCCACACTGGACAGTGGATTCAGTACTGGGAGACTTAGCTCGAGCACCGATACATTCATCCTGAACCCTGAGAACATGTTACATCCTGGAGCGCACACAATCATTGGCACTTCCACCACTGCTCCAGCTGATCAGCTAACTCAGCACGGGCCAGGGACTGAACCCAAGGGTTTGCGGTTTGGTCTGGCTCGGTCATACTCTATAGAAAGGCACTGAGCAATCGGGGGAATTCTTGAGATCATGCTGGAATGACTGGCTTCTTTACGGTGGTTGTAAGTTGCCAGGGCTTCACTCTGATCTGAACGTGTCAATGAGATGAGTGATTTGTAAGTTGTGATCACTCCCAGGTGCCTCTTGTTCCCTGAACTCGGGAGGTGAAAGGAATCAGCCCAGGTTCCACTCCTGCTTGCTACCTAGTTACCTCCATTTGGAAAGTGCGCGTGTGGACAGCAGATGAGAATCGGATCAAGCTGTGATGCCCCCCATGACCAAATAAGCTGCAGACAAGAGTGATTCCTGGGATGAGAGAGTTGGCCTATGAGGAGAGATTGAGTAGATTGGGCCTATACTCTCTGGAGTTTAGAAGAATGAGAGGTGATCTCATTGAAACGCATAAGATTCTGAGGGGGATTGACAGGGTAAATGCTGAGAGGTTGTTTCCCTTGGCTGGAGAGTCTAGAACTAGGGGGCACAGTCTCAGGATAACGGGTCGGCCATTTAAGACTGAGATGAGGAGGAATTTCTTCACTCAGAGGGTTGTGAATCTTTGGAATGCTCGACCCCAGAGGGCTGTGGATGCTGAGTCTTTGAGGATATTCAAGGCTGAGATCGATAGATTTTTGGACTCTAGGCAAATCAAGGCATATGGGGATCGGGCAGGAAAGTGGAGTTGAGGTCGAGGATCAGCCATGATCTTATTGAACAGCAGAGGAGGCTCGAAGGACCGTATGTCCTACTGATGCTCCTAATACTTACGTTCTTATGACACCAACTGAGAGCACCCCATTCTCCTGCTTCAGCATCGCCTGCCTTGATGAGCGCAAAAAACAATCGCTGAGATCAAGAAACTTCTTGCTGTGCCAGCAAAACATTTCCATTTCTCATACTGGACACCCTTATGGCTTCCTTGAGCACGTTTGTTCAACCTGTGCCAAGGAACGGATAGTTTGATGCCTGGACTCACCCTGAGGTGCTCAACGTTTTGCTTAGGACCCTCACCAGATGTTGGAGGAAGGAGGATGCCTTTAAGGGGAAGCTAGATAAGTACATGAGGGTGAAAAGTATAGAAGTGTGGAGCGAGGAGACTCGTGTGGAGCATAATACTGGCATGGACCAGTTGGGCCGAATGGCCCGTTTCCATGCTGTAAATTCGGTGTAATCTGCCACATTGGGATGCTGCTGAGATGTGTGGGGGTGGGTGGGGGGGGGGATTTATGAGGCTCTGCTCACGGCACGGAGCATCTCCACAAGGGAATCGGTGAATCAATTCTCTGGTCCTCACTCCTATCTAGCGTGACTCCATGCCAACAGCGGAGAGCTTTGCAAAATTATCTGTATAGAGTAAGCACACAATGATTAAAAATGGCATTTTCATTGGAAGATCAGTGGAGTGCAGAATTCACAGTGTAATTTTAATATCACTGCTATTCTGGTAACATCCTGAGTACTCACAGCCTTCCTGCTCGATTTAATACAGATGGAAGGGTGGTTTCGACAAGACAACCTTCACATATTGCCAATATTGTGGTGCCTTCTCCTGCCAAGGCCCTAAGCTCTGGAACTCCCTCCCTAAACCTCTCCGCCTCACTACCTCTCTTTCCTCCTTTAAGACGTTCCTTAAAACCTGCCTCTTTGACCAAGCTTTTGGTCACCTGCCCTAATTTCTTATGTGGCTCGGTGTCAATTTCCTGTCTTATGACGCTCCTGTGAAGCGCCTTGGGACGTTGTACTACATTAAAGGCGCTATATAAATACAAGTTGTTGTTGTTATTGTCTAATGTCAAAATCTAAACATGTTGCATTCAGTGTTTAAGATTTTACTTACTGAATCATTGCTTTAATTAAACTCGGGATTATTTTTACACCAGCGTGTGCAGTGTCAGACTTTCTTAAGCTGTCTTTACAGCGGCACTGGTTTAATTTGGAGGTCGGGAGATGGGTGACCCTTGAGCTAAGTCCAAATCTTTTATTCCCGCAAGCAGACTCAACAGCTGTCTATTCATTGGCTGTAAAGCGCTTTGGTACATCATGAGGTTGTGAAAGGCATTATATAAACATATGTTGTTTCTTTCTATTCAAAACAATGAGGGTTTTGATGGAGTAAATAAGGAGAAACTGTTTCCAGTGGCAGAAGGGTTGGTAACCAAAGGGCACAGATATAAAGTAACTGGCAAAAGAACCAGAGGCGAGATGAGGAGACATTTTTTTTACACAGCGAGTTATTATGATCTGGAATGCACTGCCTGAAAGGGTGGTGGAAACAGATTCAATAATATCTTTCAAAAGGGAATTGGATAGATGCTTGAAGAGGGAAAATTTGCAGGGCTATGGGGAAAGAGCCGGGGAGTGGGACTAATTGGATAGCTCTTTCAAAGAGCCGGCACAGGCATGATGGGGCAAATGGCCTCCTTCTGTGCTATGTCATTCTATGATTCTTTTTCTTTATGATTCTGCCACTGGGCTACATGAGCCAGACCCATCAGAAGCTGGCCAGAAATTCAAACTAAAACAAAAGGACATAAAAGTAGCTTCAAAACCCTTTCCAGGCTCCATTGAAGGCCGATTCGGTGAAATACACAGAGTCTTTATTGACACCACTGTGTCAGCCAATGAGTTGGAGAGAGGGCGGGACTTACGGCAGGACTCACAACAGTTTAGATACAGCAAACAAAGTCTATTTACTCAGCAAAGAGTGTCTGTTTAAACAGCGCACAAGAGCAAACAGTCTACAGAGTCTATTTAAAAAGATTCTCTAGGAACTAGAGGAAACAGAACTCATGGCCTAAACAGCAGCATCTTCTCCTGATAAAAGCAGGGTGATTTCTCCAGCAAAATGCAGTGGGTGGAGGATAGTTACACAATACAAATTATGGGCGTAAAATCAATCCCAGTCACTTACAGCAGGTGTGATTGATGGGGGAATTACCCAATCATCCCCATTCTGGCCGGGAACAGCGCTGTCACTCTATGCAGCCTAAAATGCACTACCCAGTGCGGTACTGAACTGTACAGACCAGGGCAGACCCAGCTTTGAGCCGTAGTCCGTGCTGAGTTAGGTGATTTCAGCCAGGGCAGCGCCAGGGATTGTGAAAATAGCCTCAGAGTCTCCTGGCTAGGGAAGGGAAACATCCAGCAAGGTTCCTGTTTCTGGTTGCTGTTCAGTGACTCCTGCTTCTGTGAGCACCGCATAATGATAGGATTGGGATGTCACCAATGTCCCCCGTACGCTGCACTGCCTCCTGCACGGCCTGCCTTCCCCCAATGCGCGGTCCATTTAAATCTTTGTGCGTGCGCGATATCTACAATATAAAAGCCGGTGAGCAGCCTGCGCGGGACCTCGCAGATGATTGCGCGGCCGCACAGCTTAGCGGGAACATTGGATGCCACCCTTGTGATATTTGCCCAGATATATCAGGAAGACGTATGATGAATGGCCACTCGGGTGAGCTACTTGAGGATTGGCAGTGCCAGTGGATCTGGACCCCAGGGTCTTCAGGGAGAAAATTAGAGTGGCGCAAGTCATTTTTTATTTTTTGGTTTCACAGGAGCATTTGCGACTGGCCTTTGGTTGAAAGAGTTGTGCCGTCGGTTTGTACTGTGGTTATCATTTTGTTTCATGTTTGTCCCTTGAATTTCTTGGGCACCAATTCAGTGGTAATTCAGAGGGACAAGCTTGAAGCACAAAGCAATGGGCTCAATGGCCTTTTCTTGTCTTTGACGTTTTCTCACGCTCTGCAGCAGAGGATTCCAAAGTCCGGCTGCTACTTTTGAACTTTGTAGGTCCCTTTTTGCACTGGACAATAGTCAGGCAATTAGATTAAGCAAAAGAAATACCAGGTAACGTACAGAAGCTCAGGGTGAGATATTGGACTGTCAGTAAATGGAATGGTGAGTTTATGGGATTTTAAAGTTAATCATTCCAGTACCAGTCTACAGAGTGTGTTACAAGGCAGTACACCATAAGATTAAGTGACCTTGATCAATAACTTGAGCTTTGCTTTCACAGGATGCTACTGCCTCGTTATTCTTGATATATATTTACGGAAAAAACAATATCTTAACTCATTTTTTACAAAACAGAAGTGAGAGGTCACTATTCCTACAATGTGAGTAGCCGGTGCGATTGTGCCATATTAGTCAAACGGAGGAGTTAGTTCACTCATAGCTCTGCAACACTTTCCCAGATTTCCTGCGACTTATTATCCAATTTTGCAACAGTAATTGGGTGGCCAAGAGCAGGGGGTGGGCAGTTGTCCCGCCTCCACTGAAGCCCCGCTTACTTTACGGAGTGACACGTTTCTAATGGGCGGGGCTGGCGCCAGCAGAAATGCTTCATTCAAGTATTTGGGGTCAGGGCGTCCTACACGGCGTTTCCTGGGACATCCAAAGTAAATGACATTTAAGTGAAATGGGTGACCGGCAGTGATAAATATCATAAAATTCATGGAGTGGACACAGTAATGTTTTATTTTAGCCATTTATTAACTGCTCTTCTTTGCCTTACTGGTCTTAAACTTTCATAGCCTTTTGCACCAGTTGTTCTGAATTATTTATTGTCCCCAGCACCATTACTGGCATCAATGGGTTTTCCAATGGGAATTTCCCCCCGACATGACATTTTTGGAAGAGAAGGAACGATGAAAGAAAGAAAGACTTGCATTTATATAGCGCCTTTCACGACCACCGGATGTCTCAAAGCGCTTTACAGCCAATGAAGTACTTTTGAGGTGTAGTCACTGTTGTAATGTGGGAAACGCGGCAGCCAATTTGTGCACAGCAAGCTCCCACAAACAGCAATGTGATAATGACCAGATAATCTGTTTCTGTTGTGTTGGTTGAGGGAGAAATATTGGCCCAGGACACCGGGGATAACTCCCCTACTCTTCTTCGAAATAGTGCCATGGGATCTTTTACGTCCACATGAGAAAGCAGACGGGGCCTCGGTTTAACATCTCATCTGAAAGATGACACCTCCGACAGTGCGGCACTCCCTCAGCACTGCACTGGAGTGTCAGCCTAGCTTTATGTGCTCAAGTCCTTGGAGTGGGACTTGAACCCACAACCTTCTGACTCAGAGGCGAGAGTGCTACCCACTGAGCCACAGCTGATGGTGGGATGCCATGTAGATCAGGCTGCACCAGAGAAGCTCTGTGCTCAGCCACCCATGCCAGCAATGCTCCCCCGCCTTAACTGCAAACAGAGATGGACATACCTTTGTCGGCAACCAGTACAAGTGGAGTCTCCTCTTCCCAAAGGACAGCAAACCTGGTGGCACTGCTAAATTCTGTGAATACTTGACGAACCATAATTTTTGTCTGTTCCTTCTTAACCTCCTGCCCCTTCGGTCTGAGCAGAATTTTTGTCACCCTATTGTGACACTCCCCTTTAATTTTCCAAATCCATTCCCACTCCGACTCCTATTGTGCTCTCATGATCTATCCAAATTTGCGCCTGAAGCTGAATGAATGAACTGACCATGGAAAATTGGGTACAAGCAGCCCACTTCTATTTAATTGTCTAAAGCCCAGTAATAGCCATTCCAGTCTAAACTAAGCCAACAGTACTTAATTTGCTGTGAAGCACTATAGGACGTCCTGAAATTGTGAAAGGTGATATATAAATGCAAGTTCTTTCTTTCTTCAGTTGACAGGTCATGCTAGTGAGACCTAGTTCACAGATTGTTACAGTGAAGTAATACCATATAGCGCAAATATAATGGAACAATAAAGAATGATATATGAAATCATAAAGATGCACGTCAATAGCAAACAGGAGGCATAAAATCTGGCTAAATGATAAATCAAGTAAACTGCAAGTTGTTGGCATGACTACACAGTTAAAGTCACTCTTATAGCCTAATAGAAAATCAGTTAAAATAAATTTTAATTGGGCAAGCACTTAACTTTAAAATGTTGCAGACTATTATGTTTATTCATTGTTTATGGAGCAAAATTATATAAAGAGACTTGGAAATAGACTGCACGTATCAGAACACAGCCAGGAATCTGCTTCTATCAGGAGTGCACATTCAGCATACATTGGGACCTACAGTCAGTCAAGGGAGGGAGTCGCTGAGTGACAATGGATTGGATCAGGCTTGTGTTTGTGTCTGGTTTCGCTGAGGGTTATCAGGCGGTGATGGGAACTTTCATACCAGTCTTCTGCTGCTTTCTATCTTTTTGTGAACAGGGTTATGTCCTGGTGTCTAGACCAAGGCCACACAATGTGGCCACGTCCAGCAGGCTGAGCGAGAGAGGCTGCGATAAAGTCTGACTGACTTTTCTTTATGGCAATAATGGGCAAGTTTCTGCCCTTTCAGCTCGAAATGTTTTTGCGCCGTAACCTGCTGGAAGTGCAAGCTGATAACGGCGCAGCGAGGGCAACAGGGCATCTGGGACCTCAGTGAACGGCGGGACCAACAGTGTATCTCCTTAACCAATGAGATTTAAGGATTAAGAAAGAAACTGAGGAACAACAGAGGAGGAGGGTGAATTAGAGTTAAATCAAGTACAGAAAGAGAAACAGAGTGGGAAAGAAAGATTGCATTAAGAGAGAGAGATAAAAGAGACAGAAAGGAAAAGTAAGAAAAGAAAATTAATTTGAGATTTTTAAAATCTCTACTAACAGTTGACTACGTGCAGGAATGAGATTGAACACTTTAAATTGTTCCCATTCTGGGCAAGAGAGGTTGATTGGCATTGCGTTAACAATTATCATGTTGTTAAAAAAGTACATATGCTCTTAATTACCAGCCTTAACTTCCTGCGGTGAGTTTAATGGGCAATTAATGTGCAAATCCAGCAAGTTCTTAGAAATAACGGGGAGGCTAAGGGGGAGATGCCGTTTGTGCGAAGCAAATGGGGGAGCGGCGTAAATCGACCAGCAAGTTGTGGAGATTTGCAACTCTTAGTTCCCTGAATTTGCAAGCCGATTTGCACATTAATAATGGCATGCGTCGTTAACACAGCCATTATTTTTCCAGCAAGATCTGGCCCAACATTTTTTAACGAGTTCCTTAACATGCTGCAGTGTTCAGCCCTATAATGGAAACATATTTTCAGGAATAGTTTTGGGCTTTCCTAACGTGTTACATCATGTAAAGAGCATGTACAAGTAGACTCTTTCCTTCCCTGTACAATCTAGAGGCTTTACAGTCCCAAGTTGCGCCTCACCTATCCTACCTCTTGATTTATTTCACCCTCTCTTTTCCTTCTCCATTCTGTGATGAGGTATGGTTCAATGGGCATCTCCAGTACTTGCCCAAGAGGCAATTCCTCAAGCGTGAGCCCAGACAGTGATTGTCAGCAGGCTATTTGACCATGGAGGCTAGCACAGCCCATCCCAATCCCACTCCAACCCAAACACAAGCCTTCCAGCAGAAGTCACTGGAAAGCCCTAAGGAGTGGCAGCCCTGGGTGAGCTTTTCCCCCCTCACCCCGCCCTATGCCAGAAAATACTGAGGTTAATTATAGCATCTGAACTATTGCCCCGGCTCAGATCAGCTTACTCAGTACAGACTGACAGTCAAACTTAGGACGTAACTCAGCTACTCACTGGTGCAACCAGCAGAAACAAACGTGCGCGTTTATGGGGACAGGATTGGACTCTGCTGACATCACTCTCTGGTGTCACACATATAGGGGGGTCAAATGGTCTACGCCAGTAGTGTGAAACGGGCTCATAGCGAATCGACAGCCCGTTTTACACCCTGCCTGATTTTATTTTCCCATGACTTCAATAGAAAATAAAATCAGGCGCGGTATAAAACGGGCTGCTGATTGGCTATGAGTCTTTTTCGCGCTACTGGCGTAGACCAATTTCACCCCCAAAGAGTGGTCACCCAGGGCTTGTGGAGCTACACACCAGTATGAGTCATCACCTTCAGTAGAAGATAGAGGATTAGAAAAAAAAGACTATTCTTGTCACATTAACTACGCTAGTCCTTCTCTCATTAACTACATTAACCCTATTCTCATTAATTACACTAACCTGTCTCTCATTAACTAGGTTAGCCTTACTCTCATTAATTACACTAAATCTTCTCTCATTAACTACATTAACCTTACTCTCAATAACTACACTAGCCCTTCTCTCATTAACTACATTAACCTTACTCTCAATAACTACACTAGCCCTTCTCTCATTAACTACATTAGCCTTACTCTCATTAATTACACTAGCCCTTCTCTGATTAATCTCACTAGCCCTTCTCTGATTACCTCCACTAGCTTTTCTCATGAAAGTACTCTAGCCCTGCTCTCGTTAACTGCTGTAAAACGTCATTAAGTATTGATTATTATTTTGAGTTTCTGGATCTAATATCTAATCCATCATATTTTGTTGCTGTGTTACATAGTGAAGATATTGGGTATAAGAAGTTGACATCAAAGCAGAGACGCTAAACCAGTCCCTGATGCATCATTGCAACAGACCTAAAGAGTCCTTTCTTGTGGTCAGGATCCTTGATCCCTGCTCCTTCCTGGCAGCAATACCCTGGCGTGCTGTCCTGAACCATTTGGTTTCCATCCACAGCTGACTTTGATCCCTATGATAAAAGAGAGGAACTGTCTTCAGCTTCTGCCGAGGAGTATTGGACTCAACGACTACAGCCACTTTGTAACATTATTAAGTGAAGCAATGATGAATAGAGTTCCTTTTGAGGAGCTTCCTTTGAAGTGGGGGATGGAACAAATGGTCCTTTCCTTGAAAAGCAGCCAAGTCAGAAGCAGATCAGAACCAAAGAGGGCTACATATCTCCTCCTCTGATTTTCAGCAGAGCCATAGCCTGGCTCAGTGACATCTTTTCCTCGAGCATGCTGAAAACCGAGTGAGACTTGGGCTCCATTCTGCTGGCCTGTCTCAAGTTCCAACAAATCAAGAACTGATTCCAGCACTTGTGCTGCATTTGGCGAGTCAGAGTTGGGTTTGAATAACTTACATTTGGATAAGTGCTGTCTTTACGTAAAAGGAACAAAGGGCTAGATTTTCAAATTGCCTCTTAGGCATAAAACTGGCGGCGTGGATTGGTCGCTCATTATAGAAACTGCCTGATATTCACGGCCACAGTGGAAACATGGCAACACTGGTTTTACAACCAGTTGAAAATCTGCTCCGGAGTGTTTAATAAGTCAGATAAAGGTGAGCACTAGGCCAAAAAAAAGGAAGGAACATTTAGAGGGAGGTGGAGGGTTTTTAGGAGGCGATTGAAGGCAGGGAATGTGGTAGTAAGGCTAAGTGGTTTAGGGAGAGACTTTTAGGGTGTACTGACTGAAAGAAAGAAAGACTTGCATTTCTATAGGGTCTTTCACAACCTTATCACATCCCAAAGCACTTTACAGCCAATGAAGTACTTTTGAAGTGTAGTCACTGTTGTAATGTGGGAAACACGGCAGCCAATTTGCACACAGCAAGCTCCCACAAACAGCAATGTGATAATGACCAGATAATCTGTTTTAGTGATGTTGATTGAGGGATAAATATTGGCCAGGACAAGTTGGGATAACTCCCCTGCTCTTCTTCGAAATAGTGCCATGGGATCTTTTACGTCCACCTGAGAAGCAGACGGGGCCTCAGTTTAACATCTCATCCAAAAGACGGCACCTCCAACAGTGCAGCACTCCCTCAGCACTGCACTGGAGTGTCAGCCTAGCTTTCTGTGCTGTGAGACTTAGAACCCACAACCTTCTGACTCAGAGGCAAGAGTGCTACTCACTGAGCCACAGCTGACACCAGGGACTCCGATGCTACATTAGAGGGGGGCATGGAGCAAGCGGTAGTCTCGGCAGAAGTACTCTTTCATGTTTACTTTCATTATCCTATTGAGTAGCTCTGTAAGGTTCTCTCTATATATGGCTGAAGCGTCCTATCTTA
The DNA here is from genome assembly GCA_030390025.1 of Squalus acanthias. Taxonomy (NCBI): domain Eukaryota; kingdom Metazoa; phylum Chordata; class Chondrichthyes; order Squaliformes; family Squalidae; genus Squalus; species Squalus acanthias. The sequence continues at coordinate 125,300,127 of CM059434.1, forward strand.
TCAGGTCATTCAGTTGGTCTCTACTGTACTTCCTCTCGAGCTTGGGTGTTCTTCTTAACACTTGCGGTGACTAGCACTGTATGCTCTGCTCCATGTGTAGTCTGGCCAGGGCTCTGTACAGCTTCAGCGTGACCTCCTTCAGTGGAATTTGAACTCCACTTAATCCAGCATCCTATTTATTTTGTTTATTGCCCTTTCACCTACCCATGCTTAATTCTCTGGTCCTGTTGTTCTTTGCCTTTGTTGTCCACTTCCTTCCCCCCGCCCCCCCCCATCCTCCCCACCACAAATTATGTGGCCTAAGTAACTTGTACTTGGAGAAGAAAAAAGAAATGCTTTCATTTATATAGCACCGCACCACATCATTGAAACATCTGGGGCAGGCTTGATGGACCAACTGGTCTTTTCCTGCCCGTCATTTTCGTATGTTCGTATGTATCTCAAAGGACTCCACCCAATGAAATGCTTTTTACTGCAGTGACTGTTACATAGGCAAACACAGTCTGTACCAGCAATCTCACAAACAGCAATAAGATGAATGACGAATTCATCTGTTTTTGGTGATGTTAGTTGAAGGTCGAACCCTCCTGGACAACTCCTTATTCTTCCAATGATGTTGTAAGTTCTTTAACATCTACCAAAGCAGGTAGATAGGACCTCGGTTTAATGTCTCATCTGAAAGATGAATAGCAAAGGAAAAGTAATCTAACGGTTTTATATATAGAAATAAAGAATGTTCAGGAGATGAATCATTACGTTCTATATGGTCCCTGAATTTTGGGGGCTTCTCTAGGGGCCGTGAGCCCCAAACCAGCCCAGAACCACATGTGCCAACAGCTGTCCGTCATTCAGTATATAATCAATTTGCTTCCTCTCCGTTGTAACTATGTTCAAGTACTCTCAAGTTTCTTTCAAAATAAATCTTGTGCAATTCCAATTTTATAATCTCACGTTCTCCAGGTGTATTTGGTTAAGCAGTGCCTTGGAGAAAATCACTGAATGTTGGGTCGGACTGTCTGAAAAAGATTCATTTGCAGAGAAATGGAGACTTGCGGACTTGCTTTAAAGTGTGGCCCAGTTTATTCACTGGAGAGGTCTCCTGTTGCGCTCACTGGTATGCTGTAAGCCAATCACTGAAGAGGTGGGACTGTGCGATCTGAACAAAATGATTCTTGTGCGTCAAGAGTTTTATGTGGATTGGACCAGTAACAGGAAATTAATTTATAATAATTTGCTTGCTCTAGGCCAGGAGTGTACAAGCATGTGGGACTCTTACATGCGTACAATGGAGCCTTGTTGCCCACATATAAAGCTTAAATTAGCATTCCCATTAATTTGAGGATCTTGGTGTTCTAATTCAGGATTGATCCACCAATAAGACAACAGCACTAAGAACATCCCTTTCTAAATCTTCAGGCCCATAACATTTAAACAGGGCAAGGCCATTGAGAAATCTCAGTACAGATGGAACTGCACTTCGGAGCTGATGGCACTAAAAATGTGGGTATGGCAAATTGTGAAAGATTGCAGGGGGACATAGGATGAGCAGATATTTGGCAGATGCAATTCAATGTAATAATACATTTTGGAAGTACAAACGGGGAAAATATTATTCCTTAAGTGGTTCAATGGAGTAAAGGAGGAGGGGGATCTTGGTGCGCAGAGGTACAGGTCATTAAAGTTGACAGAGCAAGTAGATAAGGCCATTAAAAAAGGGCAAAATAATCCTGGCTTTTCTATCTGGAGGCATGTAATACAGAAGCAAAGAGGTAATGTTGAATTTGTACAAGATTTTAGTTAGGTTGTAGTTGGGTTATTCTCTTCATTTTTCTGCACCCTAATAGGGGAAGGATATCAAAGCAATCGAAAAGATGCAGCTTAGATTCACTAAGATGTTATCTGGGTTGAGGAGTTCCAGTTGTAAAGAGAGATTTGAGTAGTTAGGGCTTTTCCCCCTCGAGCTGAGGTCACAGAATCCCCACAGTGCAGATAGAGGCCATTTCGGCCCATCGAGCCTGCACCGACACATATCCCACCCTATCCCCGTAACCCCACGTATTTAATCCCCCCCTAACACTAAGGGTCAATTTATCATAGCCAAATCAACCTAACCCGCACATCTTTGGACTGTGGGAGGAAACCGGAGCACCCGGAGGAAACCCACGCAGACACGGGGAGAATGTGCAAACTCCACACAGACAGTCACCCGAGGCCGGATTCGAACCCGGGTCCCTGGCGCTGTGAGGCAACAGTGCTAACCACTATGCCACCGTGTTGCCCAGTAACCTTAGAGAAGTCATCAAGGTTATGAAGGGTTATGGTGAGGTAAATAGTGATAGATTATTTCCACTGTTTGAGAAAAGTTAACAATTTGATATAGTCACAAAAATAATTAGAAAGAAAGACTTGCACCTTTCACGACTACCGGATGTCTCAAAGCACTTCTACAGCCAATGAAGTACCTTTTGGAGTGTAGTCACTGTTGTAATGTAGGAAACACAGCAGCGAGTTTGCACACAGCAAGCTCCCACAAACAGCAATGTGATAATGACCAGATCATCCGTTTTTGTTAAGTTGATTGAGGGATAAATATTGGCCAGGACAAGTTGGGATAACTCCCCTGCTCTTCTTCGAAATAGTGCCATGGGATCTTTCACGTCCACCTGAGAGAGCGGACGGGGCCTCGGTTTAATGTCTCATCCGAAAGACGGCATCTCCGACAGTGCAGCGCTCCCTCAGTGCTGCCCTGGAGTGTGGGCCTAGATTTTTGTGCTCAAGTCCCTGGATTGGGACTATGATCTCAACCTTCTGACTCAGAGGCGAGAGTGCTACCCACTGCCACTGGCAGTTACAGGGGAGGGTAGAATAAAGTTACACAGAAAATGGTTAGCATGTGACATCCACAAACCAATTCATAAATTTTAGAAAGATATTAGAAAGTTGCTTGAAAGGATGAATAATAATGGATAAGGGGAATAATCAGGAGAGTGGGATTAGATTAGGTGATTCATGTGGAAAAAATACTGGCACAGACTTGATGGGCCAAACGGCCTGTTTCTGTGCTGTTACATTATATGTTTCGATGATCTCAGTTGCCTAGGCTTCAAGGGATGGAATGCCAAGGCCCATGAACCATAGTTTAGACACCCTCCCCTCCCCCCGCTCCGAGCTATCAAATTAAAAGTCTGGCTACTATGTTTCGTAAGTTAAAAGCCCACCGAGGAAGTGCTTTTTAAAAAAATCATGTGGAGACTGTTGTTTTTTATTACATAGATTAGGGTAGATTTTCATCTTTCCACCCGGGCATGAAACTGGTGTTGCAGTTGAAGTAGAGGGAAATGAAAATCAGGTGGTTTCTATAATGGCCAACTGATCCACAACGCCAGTTCTATGTTTGGACGGTAGGCATAAAACTTTACCCCATTCTCTCCAGGTTTCCTTGTTAAATGTGTGTTTTATCTTGCGGTAGCCTTGAGATATCAGAAGGAATATGATCTCACGATCTTGTAACTTGGGCTACAATTGGTCTATATAAGGCCTACTAAATTTCTGAGTTGAAATCCCGGCAGTTAGTCATGAGCGCAGCAACACATTCACCTGAACTTCCAACGTAGTTCTGTCTGTTTGGCCTTTTAGGCCTTGTTAAAGTAGTGGACACAGGGATTTTGCTCAGCGCAATTTCAACCCATTGATGAGTGCACAGTCCTTGGGGGTTGAAGTTCCACCAGCATTCTCCTGCTCGTGCGTCGGAACTTCGGAGGAAGAGCCGGGGGGAAACCTGGAATAATGAAGTAAACGGCGCTTCATTTTTCCGGGGTTTCTGGGGCTTTTCCATCAATGGTGTGGAGGACGAGCAGGAGAACCCTCTTGGAAATAGCTACACCCTGCCAATCACAACATGACAACCGTAGCAGAGATATTTTGAACAGCCCTGCCGGTGGCTCACTGGGTGACTGCACCATCTGCTGTGGTACTGAACTGTACAGATCAGGTTCTTTCTATGATCAGTGCTCATTTAGCTGGTCTCAGCCATGGAGTCACATGAGAGTGCTTCAATTGACCTGAGTTGCCCAGACTATAGGAAGAATTTACCCAGGGTTCCTGCCCCGGTTGCTGTCCAGTAACAACAGCTGGAAAGTGCGAGCAGACATGGAGATCGTGTAGGTTTAGCCTTAGCTGTGATGCACTCCACCTTTGAATAACCTGACCACACCCACTGTATAGATTCATATGTGAAGTGTGGCCAATTAGGCTAGGGACTGGAGTGATAGCAGCCCCTGTAGAACCTCACACCTGTGTGAGTCAGTACCTGCAGTGGAAGAAGGGCCAAAACTGGGGCAAAGTACAACTGTCGTGTTTGGTTTATTGAGAGCCAGGTGACACCCAGAATCCATTGCCCTCGGTGGTCACCACTACAGCTTCCATTCATTCCTCAGGACAGTATCTGCTCACCCACATACAAAAGGTGTGAAAACCAATGACCTCACTTTGGAAATGCAGATAGAGCCAGAAGACAAACTTTGAAATGCTAAACTGGAGGAGGCCAATTTTTTTTATTTGGAAAGTTGCACGTTCATGAATCTCTCACCCCCTCTGCTCCTGTCATTCATTCAGCAGACGGGAGCTATTTATAATCTGTACACTCTCGGAATCTGAAGTTTATCACTTACATATGTAACCTGTAATACATTACCTTTTCATACAGCTGCGCTAATGATGCATGTGGAAAGAAACTCATTAATATTGCACATTAACGACCATTTAGGTTGTTAACCAACCATTTGAAAGTGTTGCTGAGCCTCACTAAATCATATGAGAATACAATTAATAAATGATGGCATAGTGACCATGAGGCCACCCGAATCACGAATGTGCCATCAGATCAGTTTGTATGAACTTTCATGGTTGAATAGTGGAGATGTGAAGAAGGAGGAATATTCTGAGGCTTTGCTCGATCATCTCTGGTGATCAGGCATTATTTCTGCACAACTTTCCCTCTGGAAATATTTCATCTCTGGAAGAAAATGTCTACTTAAAAACTTCCTGATTTCCAGAGGTGATCAAATGGATCAGCTGAGTTATCATCAGTCCACGACAGAATAGACTACTGGTCTACTCTGTCACTCCACGATAGAATGGACTGTGTATGGTCAGCTGAGGCTCAGTGGGTAGCACCCTTGCCTCTGAGTCAGAACGGCTGTGGGTTCATGGTCCCACTCTAGAGACTTGAACCCAAAAAGCTAGGCTGACACTCCCGTGCAGTGCTGAGGGAGTGCTGCACTGTCGGAGGTGCCGTCTTTCGGATGAGACGTTAAACCGAGGTCCTGTCTGCTCTTTAAGGTGGATGTAAAAGATCCCACGGCCACTATATTGAAGAAGAGCAGAGGGAGTTATCCCCAGTGTCCTGGCCAATGTTTATCACTCAATCAACATCACAATAACAGATTATTTGGTCATTATCACATTGCTGTGCGCAAATTGGCTGCCGCGTTTCCTACATTACAACAGTGACTACGCTTCAAAAAAAGTACTTCATTGGCTGTAAAAACACTTTGGGACATCCTGAGGTCATGAAAGGTGCTATAGAAATCCAAGTCTTTTTTTTCCTGATTTATACATGGCTTACTCTGATACTGGACGGTAGAGCAGACTGCACATCACTCTCCCCATGATTCACTAGACTGTATAAGGCTTGTGGAAGGAGCAGGTTTTGAACAACATAATCTGTTGTTTCTCACAGTAAATGCCATCACTTCGCCATAATTACAAGTCACTGAGATGTCTCCGTTGCTGGATGTGCTTGGATGGAAATGAAACCAGGTCATTTCGTTTATAATGAACTCTGCCCTAGATGCATTGACATCGCAAGCACTTAGCACTGGGAATAGTAAACTAAATCTAGATGAAATACCCACACAGGAACTGATGAATGCATCTTATTTTACGATTTATTGCCCAGCTCATGTTGATTTCCCGTCCCAGTGGATCTTCCACTCATGATATCATCCACAAAGAGGTCCATAAAGAGTTATCTATTCAACATGTGGCATCATTAAGTGAAACATTTCATTTCGCAGAAGGGGGTTCCGTAGCGTTGACAGTACAATGTAACATGTGGACCTTAGAACTTATTGAAGTCTCAGTTTAAAAGAGTGAGGCCCAGATTTCCCGAAGATTTATCGTCTCTTGTCGGGAAGTTTCTGGATGAATGGGAGTGGAAAATGTGCCGGGGAGCCGACTGCCGGCTGCCTGGCCTCTGCCGGCATTTCCACGACTTCCCGTGGCAGACATTTAGTGCACTGAATAACCTAAAAACCACAGCACGGAAACGAGGCCACTTGGCCCAACCAGTCCGTGTGGGTGTTTATCCTCCACGCGAGCAGTAGGCCTAATCCCATGTGGTCGCCCTGTTCCCAAATCTCTTTAATTACCCTTTCCTTCAGCCACTAACCTATTCTTAAATGCCGATCTGTATTCCTTCACTTCACCTGACGAAGGAGCAGCAGCTCCGAAAGCTTGTGATTCCAAATAAAGCTGTTGGACTATAACCTGGTGTTGTGCGACTTCTCACTTTTGTCCACCCCAGTCCAACACCGGCATCTCCGCATCATATTCTTAAACGATAGCAAAATACTGCGGATGCTGGAAATCCGAAATAACAACAGAAAACGCTGGAAAAACTCAGCAGGCCAGGCAGCATCCGTGGAGAGAGAAAGAGAGTTAACGTTTCAGGTCGAAGACCTTTCGTCAGAACTATTCTTAAATGTTGACATGATCTCTGCATCAAATTCTAACTCCAGTAGCGCATTTTACAGCCACTGTGAAAAAAAGTTTTTCTTGCTCTCTGCCCTAACTCTCTTACATTAACTCTTATATATATGGTCCTTCATTCTTGACCCCTCAAACTCTGGAAACAGTCTGTTTCTATCTATTCTCTTCATTAATTTAAACACCTCGCCCGCCTAACCTCTTCTGACCTCTAACAAATACAGCCCAATTTTTCAACTCTTCGTTGTGTATTTGTATTTCCTCATAACAGGGAGCATCCCAGTGAACCTGTATTGTATCCTTTCTATTGCCTCAACATCCTTCCTATAGTGTGGAGCCCAGACTACATACAGCAATCTGACTGTGGTCTTGTACAGATACACCAGTACATTGTGACTTTTATATTCTGTGGGGGAAAAATTGGGTTGATTTGTGCCTTTCGTTAGCGCCCCCTAGTGAAATTCAGCGGGAGGTTAGCGGCGGCGGTAGCCGGTAGCGGCCTGTGGTGCTGCACCGTTCACGATGACGTCATCGCCGTGCGCAGCGCCCCGGCCGCAAACTTCCCTTGCACCTCCTGACAGGGTCAGGGGGCGTTTTTGCACCCGCGGCGGTATTTAAAGGGGCAGGTGTCAGGCGGCCATTTTTATTTTGGCCAACTGCCAGCACCTGCCCCCTTCCCCTTTTTTTCTCGGGGTGCCGGCTGCGATCGGTCAGCCCGGCGCTCCTCTTTGAGTGCCAGGTTGTTTTCACGGCACCCCGCTCCCCAGTGGTCCAGCAGGGCCCTGGTGCGTGCAGCGCTAGGCCCCCTCCCCTTTAGTCAGGGGAGGAGGCCTGCAATGATGCGCGTGGCGCTGTTGCACGTAGCTCCGCGATCTTCAGTTGTAGCGCCCCAAGAAGAAGGTGGAGCCCTTCGAGTAGCACCCCACCTCCTACTTGGGGTGCTACTACTGAATTTCCGACGGAGGGGCACTAATTTTTTCGGGGTGCTAATCGACGTTAGCACCCCGAAAGGGGCACCACCCAATTTTTCCCCCTACACCTCTTGCTATAAAACCCAGTTTACCATTAATTTGTTTCTGACCGTATCCACTTGAGGTGCTGCTTTTAATGTCTTGTGAACCTGAACAGCATGGGCCCACCAGACATATTTCCCATCATTAATACCTCAGTAACTGTGGGCACGAGGGACACAGAGCGTTCGATTATACTGCGCAATGTGGGAGATTCAAATGCAATTGAGAAAAATAAAGCCTTCTTTCTTCAGCCGATATGGCACTTACCTCGGTGATGCCACCCCCTCCCTTCACCGACGCCCGAGGTGGGCAGTCCAGTGACCCCAGAAATCCTCCCGACAATCCGTGCGCCAACATTTAAGTGAGTTTGAGTTCACAAGACCCATTGGGCGTCAAGGTGCAGGGACGTGGGTGGAGACAAAATCCGCAGCGCCTCTGATCTGGTGGGATTCCCAACAAGGCGGAAAATCGAGGCCAGTGTTTCACCATCAGAACCCCTTTCGAAATGGCACTTCACAGGGGGATAATCAGACAACGATTGACTCCCATCTAAAGGAGCAGCCGTTAGGACAGGTGACCAAACGCTTGGTCAAAGAGGTAGGTTTTTAAGCAGCACCTTAAGGAGGAGAGAGAAGTAGAGAGGCGGAGATATTTAAGGAGGGAATTCCGGAACTTATGGCCTGGCTGGCTGAAGGCACGGCTGCCAGTGGTGGGGCGAAAGAAGTCGGGGACGCACATCAGGCCAGAATTGGAGGAACGCAGAGATCTCGGAGGATTGTAGGGGGCTGGAGGAGGTTACAGAGATAGGGAGGGGGCGAGGCCAGGGAGGGATTTGAACGCAAGCATAAGAATTTTAAAATTGAGGTGTTGGTGAACCGAGAGCCAATGTGGGTCGTGAGCACAGGGGTGTGCCGTACTTTCGTACTGTCCTTTTCACTTACATTTTTGAGTATTTCAGTTTAAACCGCAGCCACAGATTATATCACGAGCTTTCGGAGCGGCTGCTCCTTCGTCAGGTGAAGTGAAGAATACAAATCGGCACAGCATATATAGACAGAGAACAATGCCTGTGCAGAGAACAATGATGTACGCTGCACAGGTATTGTTCTCTGTCTATATATGCTGTGCCGATCTGTATTTCTTCACTTCACCTGACGAAGGACCAGCCGCTCCGAAAGCTTGTGATTTCAAATAAAGCTGTTGGACTATAACCTGGTGTTGTGCGACTTCTCACTTTTGTCCACCCCAGTCCAACACCGGCATCTCCGCATCACAGATTATATCATCAGAGGGAGAGGGGAATACAGACTTGGTAGCAGCACTGGACCTGGAAGTATGAAGGAGCATTCTTACAATTATTGCTTCTGTTTGGGGGGCTGCAACCTCCGTGCAGCGATCACCCCCCCCTTTTACATTCAGCATTGGAAGCCGGTCTCTGTAGGTGTATCAGACGCCGCCCACCCCCGTACAATACAAAGGCCCAGTGCACATGTACCAGCTCCGCACATTTACTCCCCTCAAACAAGTGACCTTAATCCAGCATTGAAAGAAAGACTTGCATTTATATAGCGCCTTTCACGACCCCAGGATGTCCCCAAGCGCTTTACTGCCAATGAAGTACTTTTTGAAGTGTAGTCCCTGTTGTAATGTAGGAAACGCGGCAGCCAATTTGCGCACAGAAAGCTCCCACAAACAGCAATCTGATAATGACCAGATATTCTGTTTTTGTTATGTTGGTTGAGGGATAAATATTTGCCAGGACACCGGGGAGAACTCCCCTGCTCTTCTTCGAAATAGTGCCACAGGATCTTTTACGTCCACCTGAGAGAGCAGACGGGGGGCCTCGGTTTAACATCTCATCCGAAAGACGACATCTCTGACAGTGCAGCACTCCTCAGCCTAGATTTTTTGTGCTCAAGTCTCTGGAGTGGGACTTCTTGAGCCCACAACCTTCTGACTCAGAGGCGAGGGTGCCGGGGGAATTCTCTCGGAGCCGCTCCCGCTCCACCGCTGCCACCTCGCCGGATGAGCAGCAGAAACCCCCGTTTGGCCTGGTTTCCGGCACACTTTTGGCAAAGTTACAGAGGTGGAGTGGGAGCAGTTCCGAGGGATTTCCCATCCATAGACTAACAACTGCAATGTCCTTGACCATCAGATCTTTTAATTGATGGAATGCCGCCAGCAGAGTGAGGCAGCAGCACTCCTGCCATTCACTGTACTCCTATATATTTATATATAGTGTGGAATTGCACCTGAATCATCCTTATGTTTACGACTGTATCACAACTGCTCGGATTCTCTTTCAAGCTGACCTCCCCAATGACATTGACACTCATCCTATGTTCCTGTGACCACTCGTTTAAGCGGAGCAACGTTCGAAAAAATTGATAGTGAACGGATGGACATATCAAGAAAGATTGGATCAACTGAACTTGTATCCTCTGGAGTTCAGAAGAATGAGGGGGGATCTTATAGAGACATTTAAAATCCTGACTGGTTTAGACAAATTAGATGTGGGCAGAATGTTCCCAATGTTAGGGAAAACTAGAACCAGGGGTCACAGTCTAAGGATTAAGGGGAAGCCATTTAAGACTGAGCTGAGGAGGAACTTCTTCACCCAGAGAGTGGTGAATCTATGGAATTCTCTTCCACAGAAGGTTGTTGAGGCCAGTTCGCTAAATATATTCAAAAGGGAGTTAGATATAACACTCACAACTAGGGGGATCAAGGGGTATGGCGAGAAAGCAGGAATGGGGTACTGAGGTAGCATGTTCAGCCATGAATGCATTGAATGGTGGTGCAGGCTTGAAGGACCGAATGGTCTACTCCTGTACCTATTTTCTATGTTTCTATGTTTCTAAAAGGCAACACGGTGGCATAGTGGTTAGCACTGTTGCCTCATAGCGCCAGGGACCCGGGTTCGAATCCGGCCTCGGGTGACTGTCTGTGTGGAGTTTGCACATTCTCCCCGTGTCTGCGTGGGTTTCCTCCGGGTGCTCCGGTTTCCTCCCACAGTCCAAAGATGTGCGGGTTAGGTTGATTTGGCTATGATAAATTGACCCTTAGTGTTAGGGGGGGATTAAATACGTGGGGTTACGGGGATAGGGTGGGATATGTGTCGGTGCAGGCTCGATGGGCCGAAATGGCCTCTATCTGCACTGTGGGGATTCTGTGATTCTGTCTGTGATTCTGTGAAAAGGGAGTCTGCGTTAAATCTTAGCAACATTGCTGCACCAAAGAGGTCCGTTCGGCGCACCGTGTCCGTGCAAACTGTCTGAAAGAGTTATCCACTCAGGGCCGCAAATTCTGATGTGACTGCTCCTGGCGTGTGTGGGGGGAACACTTCCCAAAATTGCGTACTGTCAGCCCGTGACTTTCTACGGATGGACAGGAAATCACAGGCTAGGAGAGCACATCCAAAAGAGAGAAAAAAGAACGAACTTGCATTTATATAGCGCCTTTCACGACCTCAGGACGTCCCAAAGCGCTTTACAGCCAATGAAGTACTTTTTGGAGTGTAGTCACTGTTGTAATGTAGGAAACGCGGCAGCCAATTTGCGCACAGCAAGCTCCCACGAACAGCAATGTGATATTTCGAAGAAGAACAGGGGACTTCTCCCCGGTGTCCTGGCCAATATTTATCCCCTAACCAGCATACTCAAAAACAGATTATCTGGTCATTTATTTAATTGCTGTTTGTGGGAGCTTGCTGTGCGTGAATTGACTGCCGTGTTTCCTACATTACAACAGTGACTGCACTCCAAAAAGTACTTCATTGGCTGTAAAACGCTTTGGGATGTCCTGAGGTGATAAAAGGCGCTATATAAATGCAAGTTAATTCCTTGTAATGTATTCAGATGTATATGTTGTAAGAAAGGGCAGGAGGAAATCAGACAGAAGTCCTAATATGGCCTTTTTTTCTATGTCTGGAAGTAATGAGAGTCATGGCTGGGTGGACTGACTTATTATTTTACTATGTTTTTTTTTCCGTTGCGGTTTTAAAATACAAGTCTACCAGTAAATGAGTTGGGATAAACTTTAATTGTGCATCACTGGCTTTGAAATTCTGTGAAGACCTCTGGCAGGACGCTGGTCTCTGTGGCATATCATTAAAAGTCACGACGGGACCACTTACTTTCAATTCACTTGCAGTTATTCATTTTGATCGTGGATAAGAAAAAACATCTTCTGCTAATTGGAGTTGGTCCTGAATAATTTTTAAATTACTACATACGCACACAGTGCCTCAGCCATTTGGCAAGGCCACCTTGCGTCTTAAAACCATCAACTGAACTGCAAACCAGCTGCCACAAATGATGGGCTCCGCAGCCGAGCCAGTTTGAACGCTGCAATGCCTCTTCCCCCTTCCTCCTCCCCCCCCCTCCCCCTCCCATACACACTCAAACACCCCACCCAAAGCTTTGTTTTTGTCTTTGAAAAAGCCATTTTTGACTTTGTAGCTAATGGAGTCAAAGTCATTGGAATCCCAGCCCTTCTCTGGCTTGAAAGCTGTTGCGCTCTTGTGGGTGGAATGTTTGTGGGAGTTCCATGATTTCCTGGCATGACGTCAGCAGAAACCTCGAAAACACAAGGTAAGAAAGAAGCAAAGATCTTGCATTTGTATAGCGCCTTTCAGGACCTCTCGAAGCGCTTTACAGCCATTGGCGTACTTTTGAAATGTTGCAATGCAGGAAACGCAGCAGCCAATTTGCGCACAGCAAGGTCCCACAAGCAGCATTTGTTTTAGTGATGTTGAATGAGGGATAAATATTGGCCCAGGACACCAGGGAGAACTCCCCTGCTCTTCTTCAAATAGTGCCACAGGGTATTTTACATCCAGCTGAGAGAGCAGACGGGGCCTCAGTTTAATGTCTCATCCGAAAGACGGCACCTCCGACAGTGCAGCACTCCCTCAGCACTGCACTGCAGTTTCAGCCTCGATTTTTATGCTCAAGTCTCTGGAGTGGGTCTTGAACCCACAACCTTCTGACTCAGAGGCGAGAGTGCCACCATTGAGCCACAGCTGACACTTTAGTGGCCGTTTACCCTGGGTATCCACCAAAATAACAGCGGATAATTGGAAGAACTCCCGCAGAAATTCCAGACACTGATCTCTTAATTGCCGCCTTATCTTGCTTCTCTTTCAGTGCTCTTTCAATGGGCTATGCAGTGGGCACCATGTGTAAAAATGATAATGGTTGAACCAAGGATTTGGGGGATTGGAGATCAGGAAAGTACAGGTATGGGGACTTGGTCTGAAGAGCTCTCAGCTAGGGCTTTAGAAACGTAGGGACAGGAGTGGGCCATTCAGCCCTTCAAGCCCGTTCCGCCATTGAATTAGATCATGGCTGATCTGTATCTCAACTCCATTTACTTACCTCGGATTGTCTATTGACTCCGCTGTGTCAGCCAATGAGTGGGAGGCGGGACGGGACTTACGGCCGGCAAGAGTTACAGCCAAACAGTGCATTTTACACCAAACAAAACAAACAGCAAAGCAAACAAAGTCTATTTTCAGAGTCTATTTAAAAAGAGACTCTACGAACTGTAGCAAACGGAACTGGTGCGTAAAATCAATCCCCGTCATTTGCAGCAGTGTGGTCTCCAGGCGTGTTTGACGGGAAAATTACCCAATCATCTCCATTCTGGCCAGGAATACTGGTGTCACTATATGCAGCCCATTATCCCTTGATGCCCTCACCCAATAAAAGTCTATCGATCTCAGTCTTGAGAATTTCAATTTTCCCAGCATCCACAGGCTTTTGGGGGAGAGTGTTCCAGATTTCCACTACCCTTTGTGTGAAGAAGTGCTTCCTCGTTTTGTTCCTGAATGGCCTGACTCTAATTGTAAGATTATGCCATCTTGATTGAGGCTTCTGTAATTGGGCTAGGGAGATAAAGAGGCACCAATGTTCTGGCTCCTAATTAATAGTTCAGTGACCTCTGCTGACCTGTGTGGCTGGCATCAGGCTTGGACTCTTGCATGAAGACTACCCCCTTGAACAAATTGCTGAAGAGTGACCAGCGCCCTTGGATCTATACTCTAGAGAGAGAGAGAGAGAGATGGAGGGAAAGGAAGGAAGAACATTGGTGGGGGGGGGGGGGGGGGGGGGGAATTGAAAACCCCCCCAGAAATAAGCGTTCTTACATAAACCTGGTATTAAATGTTGGTTGGAATTGTATTAAGATGATTGACCTGGAGCAAGTGCATATAGAAAGAAAGACTTGCATTTATATAGCGCCTTTCACGACCACCGGGCATCTCAAAGCGCTTTATAGCCACTGAAGTATTTTTGAAGTGCAGTCACTGTTGTAATGTAGGAAACGTGGCAGCCAATTTGCGCACAGCAAGCTCCCACAAACAACAATGTGATAATGACCAGATCATCTGTTTTTGTTATGTTGGTTGAGGGATTAATATTGGCCCCAGGACACCGGGGAGAACTCCCCTGCGTTTCTTCGAAATAGTGCCATGGGATCTTTTACGTCCACCTGAGAGAGCAGACGGGGCCTTGGTTTAACGTCTGATCCGAAAGACGGCACCTCCGACAGTGCAGCACTGGAGTGTCAGCCTCGATTTCTGCACTCAAGTCTCTGGAGTGGGATTGAACCCACAACCGTTCTGACTCAGAGGCCAGGGTGACACCCACTGAGCCACAGCTGACACACTGGAGATTGCTTGTTTATGCTGCATCCACAGCCGAGTATGTTCATGGTGATCTGCCGGGGCCGTTGGTGGGGGTCAAGCAGGTGCAGCGTATGCTGCCCCATTTACATACGATAGATTATTGTGAAACAAGGCGCACTGAACACAATGTAAATCTGCTGCGGGGAAGGAAACACAGCATTGCACATTCGGGCGCATGTTGAAATCAGTGGAAGGGCCCCAGAGTAAAACCACAAGAGTAAAAAAAGTTTTGCCAAATAATCGCAGAAAATTGGAAGACGGCCCTTGTCCTGGTCCAACGCTTCAATTTATATCAGCCTTTGTCGTAAAGCAGCCCCTTCAATGAATCAAAATACAGAGTGGTGGTTTCAGCTGAGGGCTGTACATGCAAACCACACAACCCTTTGCTGGTTTTGGAACGCAGTTTGGTTCCAATCATCTGTTCACTGGGACGGGGTCCAAATTTTCCTCTGAGGCTCTCGGGGGAATTTGGTAACTAAATAAATGTACGGTCCTTAGCCCATTTCACGCTAATCGGGGGCGGGGGGTGGCAGTAGATGCTGAACAAGTGGTATTGTGCCGGGACGATGGTGTTGGCCCTGCACCGAATCTCGAGCCTGTGCCGTTAATTGAAGTCCCATTGACAGAACCGTTTGGGGCTGAGGTTTCTGCACGGATTTAGAAGATTTGGAACTGCGTGACCTGATTCGATATTGGCAATCTTTCGCCCTTCCACCACAGTGGGTTGGCATTATTTGGATGTAGCAGATGGCGTGGGTGTGCATGCCAAGTTGTCAGCACTATCTGACGGGAGATATAAATCATTCCCACCTTAGATTGGGTCATTATGCAGGCAAGGTCTGAAATTTTGGAAGCTTGGAATGAATTCTTGGACCGCTGACTGGAAAAGTGTGTGTTTTCAGTCAGCTCCTCTTCTTAAAGGCACAGTCCAGCTCGCCGCTCCAAAATAAAAAATCAAATTCGGCGACCTGGACCCCTTCAAATGACCAGCTGCCACGGTGAATTAATGCACAGTGTCGTGAAGTGAAACGGCTGTGAAACGCAGCTTGCCGACAACTCCTACAAGTCCGAAAAGGCCTCGGCGAGGCCATGCTTGGAGCAGCGGCTCCTTTAAGAGCTATTCGCCAGTTAGTGAGCAATGGCTGTCTTTTTTTTTTGAACTGGACTAAATTGTTTGTATTTTTTCACACTCTCAAATAACTTGTTATTTGGAATTTAACAAGAGGAAGAAAATCAAAGGAATAAAGCAGGCATTTAGTGCAGACAAAGAGCTAGTCATGTCGGGTAAAGAAAAGCCACTGCAGGCCACAAAAGAATCAGCTGCAAGGAAGAAAGCAAATAAAGGCTGAAGATGGAAGGATAAACAGAGCCAGTGTTGCTCAAAAATTGGCACGCAGCTTTTGGTTTTCATCTGACCAAAACTGGAAGGTAACTTGGGCCAGAGGAGCTGGTGAGTGGGATTTCCCAGCCCTGGGAGGGAGGATCAAAGGAGGGTGGACATTATAATGGCAATAGAAAGGGTACATCGTAGCACAGTGGCTATGTTACTGGGCTAGTAATCCAGAGGCCTGGACTGATGATCCAGAGCCGTGAAGTTCATAATCCCGCCACAGCAGCTGGGGAATTTAAATTCAGTTAATTAAATAAATCTGTGACAAAAAGCTAGTGTCAGTAATGGTGACCATGAAACTACCGGATTGTCGGTAAAAACCCGTCTGGTTCACTAGTGTCCTGTAGGGAAGGAAATCTGCCGCCCTTACCCGGTCTGGCCTATATGTGACTCCAGACCCACAGCAATGTGGTTGACTCTTAACTGCCCCTCTGAAATGGCCTAGCAAGCTACTCAGTTGTCACCACCACCTTCTCAAGGGCAATTAGGGATGGGCAATAAATGCTGGCCTCGCCAGCGACGCCCACATCCCGTGAACGAACAATTAAAAAATCAGTTGACGACAATGCCAAGACCACTGCTTTCCCACGCCATGTAAGGGAAGAGGATCTTTGTGGGGAGTTTGATTTCCTCTGATGAGTTTAATAAGGCTATGCAGTAAACACTTTGGCGACTGAGATCGGCGCTCGCTGGTTTAATTTAATACGCTTAGGCCTGGCTTTCACTTTCTCCTGGCATGAACAGGAAGTGTAACTTCGACATCGCAAGTACCGGTGGTCTGATGACATCAGCAGCACTACTCTGCAGCTGTGAGCCGGGAGACAGAAGGCTGCAAAAAACAGACTTCTCTTCAGCTTCAGAAAGCTGCGAACTTTCCCCCCGCTCCCCCCCACCCCCCTCTCTCCACCCCGTCCCCGAGGCCTAGCGCAAACTCAAACGTATTCCTAACCCATTTGTGGCCAGGGAATTAGATCTGGTTGCTAGTTTTGGACGAAGAGCAGGCCGGCAGCCTAAAGTCACACGCGAGTTCTAGGTAAGTGTCTCTTACGCTCTATCTGCTGCTGTGTCAGCGAGTGAGCTGCTAAAGGGCGGCCGGGCCGCTTGTCTCTAGTAAGTGCAGGTGCCGTTTGTTAGTGGTTTTAAAGATCAGCGTGGTTTTTATTCCGGACTCCTCGTCGTTTTGGAGTTGATCACCCACTTTTCTTCCTCTTGAAATGTATTTCCCGTGTTCTTAGTTACGTTTAGCTTCTGATCCACCTGCCCATGTAGGGCTGTGAGGCCAGACAGACAGTAGGCCAATTTCTAGGCCTCTCCATCCTGTCTGTACCACAACTCGGGCTTGTGCAGGATTGATATGAGTTGACTTCCCTTTAGTTTAGTGGCGCCAGATGCAACTATTTGTTGGCCATTATATCCTAATTTTAAATCAAAAAATGGTGGTTTTTCTGCGAGGGTTCAGCGGGTAAATCACCACGTGGTGTGCTGGTGGTGGGCTCTGCAGGCCCCGGAGGTTTCCTGGGGTTGGATTTCTGGCCTGTGCCGAGTTAGCTTATCTCAGTTGCCGTGGTGCTACAGTTGACCTCGGGTTCCCACGACTTAAAATAAAGGGGGGATTGGTCAACCAGGGCTCTCAACTCTGGATCACTGTCCAGCGAGACCCCCCCACCCCCTGCGGGGAGACGCGCATGTGTGGATGTCTGGCGTGAGGGGTGAAATCAGCCTGCCGACGAATTGCACCAGCTTCTTCCAGCTCGGGCGAGGTTCTGCAGGGCTGCTGGCTCCGTGGGCGCCAGCGCGGCAGTAAGAGTCCCGACGTTTGAGGAGAGGAGGCGGGCAAAAAAAAAACGTTGATGAGTCAACCTCTTGGGGGCGATGTAGAGTAGTGTGCGTGAAAATGAAACAGTGTGACAATATCTAGCGCCATCGTGCAGCCCCCCAAAAAAATAGAAAACTCAGTTGAGAAAATTCTGTAAGAGTCCCGTGAAATATTCGGGTGTTGGTTAAACAAATCGTGCAGCAGCGTAGGAGGGCAAATCCCCCCCCCCCCCCGTCAGCTTTTGCCTTATTCCCTCGGGAGTAAGTCAAGCCATCTGATGAATCAAACCATGTTAAGAGTCAAACGTCGGCGAATTCAGTCTGAGTGCTTGTTGTTCGAAGAGGCTGCAGTCGGACAGGTGTTGGAGCAGTAATTCCCTCCCCCCCCCCAACCCACCCCGCTTACCAGAACTCCCAAGACCGTCTTGTCATGTAGATCTCCATGTTTCAATTCACTGCGTTTTCTTCTCTTTTTGATTATTCGGTGACTGGCTGCACGGAACGAGGCGCGGTGCTGGGGATGGGCAATTGACTTTGTCTTTCCCCACTCCAATTGCATCTTCTGCCAGACCGCACTGGGAGGTTCTGGGGGAGGGGTGGAGAAACCCGCAGCCCACACCAGTCAGTTCTCCTGACTAGAGGAGGACACGGAATGGCAAATATCCCCCCAAATAGGCAAATCTCATGATGATGGCAGGGAGTGTTACAGAGAATTACATCGAATTTACAGCACAGATACAGGCCATTCGGCCCAACTGGTCCGTGCCGGTGTTTTTATGCTCCGCACGAGCCTCCTCCCACCCTACTTCATCTCGCCCTATCAGCATATCCTTTTATTCCTTTCTCCCTCATGTGTTTATCTAGCTGTCCCTTTAATGCATCTATGTTAGGGGGCTAGCGCTCAGATTCATGGAGTGTGAAAGTCACAGACGGGAACCCACACAGTTCCTGATGTGAGCTGGACAGGTGTCAGGCGGAGACTGCATCATCTCCCTTCAGGAAGAGGGAAAAACCAGAGGGTGCCCTGTACTACACAGTACTGAATAGCTCCTGCCTGCCTTCCTGAGGGAGCCATTGGCAGAGGCCTGGAAATCAGGCTGTTGGCCTGCCCGGTTACCAACAAGTCCAGCAATATCTACGGTAAAATGAAAATGACACAGGGATACCAGGAAGACAAAACAAGAAAATAGATGTTTCAACCGATCCGGGAGGAGGTGGGGAATGACCATTAGAAAATACAAACAGAAGGCCTTGGTTCGATTCTAGGCCTGTGCTAAGTTAGCTGATTTCAGCCAGGGTGGCAGCAGGGACTCTGCAGTCAGTTTTGGTGCCCCTAGACAACAGCTAACATCCACGGTCTGGATCACTTATCCTGTGATCCTTCCTTGAAAGGGGAAAAATTTGCGGGGCTGTGGGGAAAGAGCAGGGGGAGTGGGACTAATTAGAGAGCTCATTCAAAGAGCCGGCACAGGCACGATGGGCCGAATGGCCTCCTTCTCTAGTTCTATGATTATAATGCGGAGATGCCGGTGTTGGACTGGGGTGGACAAAATTGAGAGGTCGCACAACACCAGGTTATAGTCCAACAGTTTTATTTGAAATCACAAGCTTTCGGAGCTATCGATTGCCCCTTCCTCAGGTGAAGTGATTATAAGCAGACAATATGTGTACGGTTTTGTGAATATATTCACCATCACAGTTTTAATTACAGATAGGTAGATCATTAAAGAAGTAAGGCAGTAATGACGCACTGCAGCATCACATGTCGGCATCAATTCAGGCCATCTCTTAATTGAAATTTCCAGTGATTTCTTTCTGTTTATTTAACCGACCCCTTGCTCCTGACTTTAAACGGCGGTGAAGGGGAAAGTATTTAAATTTGTGGTGTGGTGCAGCTGTTAACTATAACAGTATCCTGTGCGGCTTAGAGTGTAGTCTGTGACCTACTTACATACTGCTTTGCCCCTGATACCGTGATTAAAAGCTGCTTTGAAACCAGTTTTCCCTCCAGGGATTTTGATCTGTAAGAATTTTACAAACTGCACAGGAGGCTTTGGTAAATGTTGAGGGACACACACATGCACGCACACGCATTTACATACACGCGCGGACACATACACACAAACGCATGTGCGCGCACACACACACACACACACGCAAATGGGCAGACACGTACACATACATACACCCATAAACAGACATAGACATATGCACAGAGGCAAATGGACACACATATACACACACAGACACATATATACACACACAGAAAATGAACAGGCACACAAACACACCAGACTGCCACATTACAAATATCTCAATGGGGAACGTAAGTGTTAATGGAATCAACCGCTTAATGTGGAAATAATTACAATTATAAACTGTATTAGAAAAACAGATTAGATTTCCAGTGGTTTCTCCATATTCCACATTAACATAGTATGGAATTTACATAAATTTAATAAGGTTTCCTCTTAAAATAATTTCCGTGCCTTTTCCACTCATCTCAAATTGAACTTCTCAGTCTCAGCTTTGATAGCCTTCAATAACGTTTTAATCATTGACTCCAAAGAATGTTCTGTTAAAGTTGTTTAAGGCTGCTTAATAAAACAGAAATGGAGAAACCGAGTTTGTATTTCAGTTTATAGGAGACCTTTCAGATTAATTGGTCACTTGGTTCATTTCTGTTTGTGGGAACTTGCTGTGCACAAAATGGCTGCCACATTTCCCTGCATAGCGCCGTGTCATGTTATGTGAAGCGCTTTGAGACAGTTCCGCGAGACATGATAAGTATATGTAAATCTATCTGCCTTTTTTGCCTGTCAGAGGCGGTCGTCTTCTACCTAACATGGTGTAGGTTTGTGAATATTACTCCTTTGAGCAGTCTGATGTCTTTTACGCTGTGCCTCCTTCACAGATAGGATTTGCAACATCTAACCTGAGTACGATTGTTGGGTGTAGACTCGGACGACGAAAGCCTTGAACTCCCAGAAAACACTCTCGGGAGTTTCCTTGCACTGGCTGGTGCTGCGTCTGCGGCGATATGTCCACACAGCCTCTTCTCTTGACAGCTTCAGTGGAGCTGTGCCTGTAGTACTGCAGAGGGAGCTCAGTGCATTAGTGAGATTCTGTGAATATCCAGCCCCACTTATTACAAAATACAATTATGAACGGTGCTCTAGAACATTCCGTCATTTGCAGTATTCTTCAGAGCTGTGTACAATGTTATGGCACAGACACAGACCTTTCGGCCCATCAAGTCTGCGCCAGCATTTTTCCCTTGTCTAATTTGACTCTCCAGCTCATTCGTCATACCCCTTTAATATTCCTCTTGTCCAAGCAACTATATAATTCCCTCTTAAAAGTATTCATGGACTCTTGCTTCAGCTGTGGGTTCCAAATTCCAAATTCTACCCACCCTCTGTGTAAAGGAATTTTTCCGAACCTCCCCTTTAATTCTTTTTACGCGATTACCTTGCATTTGAGTCCCCGTCGTCACCATATTCCTGACCGGTGGATATAATCTGTCACCGTTTTTGCTCGTGATAACCCTTTATAATCTCGAAGAGCTCATTCGGGCCACCTATTAACCTTCTCATCTCGAGTGAAAAGAAAGCCCTATCTATCTCCTCATCTCTCCGCACAACTGCAATCCTCACCTCTTGTAGCATCTTACTGAATTTTGTTAGATTAACAACGAATCTTGTTGGAAGAAGACGCACAAAAAAAAACACCACGCAGAACTGGAGAGGTGAAATTCGTTTTGGGGCAGTGGCGCGAAATGAGCGTTAGGAAATCGGCCGTCCGTTTTCACACCAGGCCCGATTTCTATCTCTATTGACTCCAGTGGAAACGAAAATCTGACGGGGTGTGAAAGTGGCTGCCGATTCGCTAGCGCCCGTTTTGCGCCACTGCCCAAAGGGAATACCTCCCCCTCGGTGTTGGTACATTGCGCGATAAGAGCAGGCAAGCTCGCCGAAGCTCGGGTTTGACGCAGCCAAATGTAAAATTGCTGGAACTCACTAAGACTGGGTGGGGGCCGGAAGATCCCGGGCAAGAAAAAAAAAACCCTGGTTCTTCTCGGCAACTGGTCTTAAACTTCGCGTGCGTGCCCCGGCGGTCTTAACCGTCGCGTTCAGCCAGCCGTGTCAGACCTGCGCTTCGGGAACCCGCAACTTGGATTTATATAGCGCCCTTTTAATGTAGTAAAACGTCCCAACGGCGCTTTGAAAGCGTTTTAACTGGTCGTTTCGTCTTGAGGCCTGGCTGTGTGCAATAAAAAAGCAGGTTGGTTGCTGCATTTTCCGACATAAAAGCAGCTGATCGTAGGTGGCGCGCTGTGGGACATTTTTGAGAGATGTGATAAGGCGCTACATAAATGCAAGGGTCCTTGTAGAATCGTAGAATCGTACCGCGCAGAAGGAGGCCATTCGGCCCATCGCGCCTGCGCCGGCTCTTTCGAAGAGCGATCCCGTTAGTCCCACTTCCCCCCTTTCCCTGCAATTTTTTTTCTCCTTCAAGTATTTATAGAATCTTGGAATAGAAATGTCTTGTTGCATTTCCATTATCTGGCTCAGCAATGCCAGCTCGGTGCTCTTAAGTGTTAATAAGTGTTCTGCACCTGCACTGGCTGCCTCGGAAAATATGCCAAATGTATTCATTCAGTGTTTTTTTTTTCCTTTCCTCCCCCCCCCCCAAAGCCGCTAAGTAGGTTTCTGCAATTTTAGCTCTTCAAGCTTGGCTCCAGTTTTGATCAAGAGTTGCACCTCCCACTTTCAGCACCTGGTGCTGTGTAGACAGTTGCCTCTGTGGCAACTCCTTTTTTTCCTCCCCCCTCTTCTGCTGCTGGTGTGGAGATTGGAGGAAAGGAAACGAGAGAGAGAGAGAGAGAGAGAGAAATGTGACAACTGCCGCGCCGGCTGCCCTGGGGGAGGCCTCCCACACCTGCCCCTGTCTGTCTGTGGGCAACAGTTGTTGAATCAGACAGGCGGAGAGCGATTTTTATTTTGGCCACGGCGAGCCGAGGGAAGAGAACATGACTTCCTTTCAACTGGACTTTCTGCCTGAGATCATGGTTGACAGTTGCGGGCTGGTGTCGGACAGAATGTGAGTCGAACACTTCGGGGCTGGCGTGGGAGAGGCTGGCAAGGCGTTGTGAAGATGCAGTCACTGCAATTGTGCGGCGCCTTGCGCGGTCTGAGCAGTTTTGTTAGCGAGAGAGAGAGAGAGAGTGAAATGATGAAACCGCATCGGAAACTGACCAGGCGGGGGATGGGATGGGATGGGACGGGTGAGGGTTTAGGATTTAAAGCTGCGACTCTGGATTATTTATTTAACTCAGCTGTTTTTTTTTTTGCTACATTGTGTTAAAGGGCTTATCATTATCGGGACTTGTGTGTGAAATGTCTGATGGACGCTAAAGTGTGAATACAAGATGGAGAACATATGTGTGTGTTTGTGTGTGTGTGTGTTTGTGCTATTTGTTGTTAAAAGGGACATAGCAGCTTATTTTTTAAGCTGGGAGAGAGAGAAAGAGCCGGACCTTTTATTGTCTAAAGTGCTGTCGGAGGTTTCCAGCTGCCTCGGGAAAAGATGCAATTGACTGTAATGCCTGCACTGTTTACAACATGGAGTGAGAAAATTGCTTTCCTTCCCCACTCTCTCTCTCCCTCTGGTCAGTGGGTGTTTAGCAAGCTTGCTGCTGGGCAGAGTAGTGGCAGTGGAGATTGTGGAGAGAGGGGGGATGGAAGTAGGAGGTTTTTTTTAATGGGAGAGATTGAGAGAAGTAAGCGGCCACAGCACTGTGCACAAGGACCACTGGTCATTTTAATAACATGTGTCTCCTGCTTTTGATTTAACCCACTGGGTTAAGAGATTATGGCATCTGCCGAGGAGCGCAGGCTTGTTCATTTAATACTTTACAGCTGCTCCTGTAAGGTCTCTAAAGTTCTCTCGAGATGCAGTTCCTCTTTTTCTCCCCACTCCCTGCTCTGCAACATTTAAATGCTGCTCTGTTTTAGGCTTGGCCTCAGACACACACACACACACACGTGGATAACCTGATCTTCCCTTTTCCCCTCCTCCACTGGTGAGCTAACCAGACATCTCTGCCGATCAGATGAATCGTTCGGGAGGGAGGGGAGATTTACGATCGCACAAAAAATAAAAATCCGACTGCAGCATTTTTTTTTGCTCCCCATGCTCTGAGCAACGTGACCACGGGAGCAGAGCGTGAGGGGGAAGTGGTGAGGGGGAAGGTGGGGGAAGTGGAGGGGAAGGTAGGGGTGAGAGGGAAGGTGGGGGGAGTGGAGAGGGAAGGTGGGGGGAGTGGAGAGGGAAGGTGGGGGAAGTGGAGGGGAAGGTAGGGGTGAGAGGGGGAAGGTGGGGGAAGTGGAGGGGAAGGTAGGGGTGAGAGGGAAGGTGGGGGGAGTGGAGAGGGAAGGTGGGGGGAGTGGAGGGGGAGTGGAGGGGGAAGGTGGGGGGAGTGGTGAGGGGGAAGGTGGGGGGAGTGGTGAGGGGGAAGGTGGGGGGAGTGGAGGGGGAAGGTGGGGGGAGTGGAGGGGGAAGGTGGGGGGAGTGGAGGGGGAAGGTGGGGGGAGTGGAGGGGGAAGGTGGAGGGGGAAGGTAGGGGTGAGGGAAGGTGGAGGGGAATGTGGGGGTGGAGGGGGAATGTGGGGGGAGGTGGAGGGGTGAGGGGGAGGATGAGGGTAGTAGTGAAGGTGGAGGGTAGGAGTGGAGTGAGGAGGGGTTAGGGTAGGAGTGGAGTGAGGAGGGGTAATTGTAGGAGTGGAGGGTTAGGGTAGGAGTGGAGTGAGGAGGGGTAATTGTAGGAGGGGAGGGTTGGAGAGGAGAGTGGGGAGAGTTGGAGAGGAGAGTGGGGAGGGTAGTCAGATGCTGCCACTTAGCCTGATTGAAGCTGGGTTCACAAATAAAATTCTCTGCGACTGTCCCACACATCCATGGTAAAAATTGACGACAGGCTGTCTCTCAGAGGCAGCTTCCGCACATCAGATCTGTTAATTTTTGCAAGCAGGAGAGTTCTTTGCATGCAAGCAAGAGATTTGTGAAAGACACAGAACGCCTTTTGAAGAAGTGCGTGAGGAGACAGCAGCTGCGTGAAGAGAGGAAAAGGCCAGAAATGTCTTTTTTGCAGAGCTAGATATTGTAGCAGAGCCAGTCCAGTCCAGTCCTGTGCTGTGATGCTAGAGACCGGGATAAGATCAGCCCCGTGCTGTGTTTGAGTCCGGCAGCACATGTTACCTCGGCTCTTATTTTTAACCTCCATTTCTCAGAAATAAAGCTTGCGGTTGAGGGTAAGCACTATGTTTTGAAACAGGGTTTGCTTTTTTTTTAGTTGTCGAAGGCTGTGGGTTTCTGCTTGAACAAATTGGCAGTTAACCCTTTCCTGCGCTGTAGGAGACTTCACTTGGTAATAAAAATGGA
This sequence comes from Squalus acanthias, assembly GCA_030390025.1. Taxonomy (NCBI): domain Eukaryota; kingdom Metazoa; phylum Chordata; class Chondrichthyes; order Squaliformes; family Squalidae; genus Squalus; species Squalus acanthias. Next base: position 125,325,241 of record CM059434.1, read on the forward strand.
AAGCCTGAGGGTTGAGAAAAAAGTTTAAGTTTGGTTGTTAGTAATGTCTAGAAGAAGACATATATAATAGATAGTTAATTTACAAAAGTTGGCTGATTTTTAACTGGAGGGGTTGAGGCGAATAGTATAGATGCATTTAAGGGGCGGTTGGATAAGCATATGAGGGAGAAGGGAATAGAGGGTTACGCTGATAGAGTTAGATGAGGAAGGATGGAGGAGGCTTGAGTGAAGCATTATCGCCGGCATGGACTGGTTGGGCCGAATGGCCTGTTTCTGTGCCGTAATGTAATATGTAATATATGTACTGACATGAATCTTGTCATTCATGTATGAAGTAATACTGGGCGGCCTGCTGGTGGCGCTGTCCAGGGAGAGTATAAATACTCGGGCATGGGCCCAGCTTGCTTGGGACATTCCTCAACAGGAACAAGTGAAGGACACAACTAGATCTCCATGTTGAAAAACAGTTGATTAAAGCTTTGTTTAACGCTTAGACCAAGTGCCTAGTAGTTTTCTTACGTCATGTACTATGTAATATTATTAATAATATGTAATCCTATGAACTGGCCTCAGCTTCCCTGAACATGGGGTTGCCCTGGAGTCTCCAGGACTTAAAGATTAATTAATCTCCAGGACATCACTGCAAACAGCCTGGGAGAAAAATCATTAGGGGAGTTAAAAATTCTGGGTTCTGTTCTTTGAACACTTTTTTGTTTATTAGTTATAAAAAATATTAAGAAGATGGGTTTAAAAAAAAAAAAGACAGACAAGAATCGAGCAATGGAGTCCATTCGCTTTCTAATTGGCGCAGGAACACGGTGCCCTGTGAGGATGGGTGTGTGGGCTGACCAATAGCAGGGGGCCAGGGCGGTGGGAGGTCGTGTGACGAAACCTCCAGCCAGAGGTGGGAACCGATGCTCCCTCTAAAGCTGCGTGCGCGGCCGTGCAGTAACCCGCAAGGTCCCGCGCAGGCCGCTCACCAGCTTTTACTTCGGGGAAAAAAAAAATTGCTCGCGTGCCGAAATTTAAAGGGACTGCGCATTGAAGGAAACAGGCCTCGCAGAACACAGTGCAGCCTACAGGGAACGTTGGTGGCAGCCCTACCTGGATGAAGGGGGGAAATTTGGTTGGAGTTCCAACTCCTGTTTGCGATCCAGAGAGCTCCCCTTGCAAGTGCACGTGTGCGGACGACAGATGAGAACAGTTTGGGGCCTGGGCTGTGACGGATCCCAGTCGCCTGCCAACATTCACTGTCGAGGCACGCACCAAGAATAGTCACGTGGGCGACATACCAGAAGGGGCAGCTGGCCATTCAACCGTACTCCAGCATGAGTTAGCAGCTTCAGAAGAGGAGGAGAGAGAGCATGGTGGGGGTGTTCGGGTGGTAATCCAGTGCTGCTTAAACTACTATAAAATTAGAATTTGAAAATTATAAGTAGCCACAAAACTAGCTGTTTATTGAGGTCAATCTCTAGACAAAAGATCTAACCAAGCCATCTGGTAAGATAATTAGGAAAGTTATTAGTGGAACAGAAAGGGAGAACCGTATCATTTGAGATTTTAAATTCTGGAGGCCAAATAGAAGAGACCGGGATTGTGGACCTTGCTCTTCTGTTCTGTATATAGGAGGCCATGTTCCAAACCACACTAACTAACATTTGTCCCAATGGGACCTGTTGGAAACTGGAGGAATGTCATTGGATATTATCCACTTACATTTCCAATCTTTGATTTGTATTCAGTTACTGAACCAGTGACTACCTTCACGTGATAAGTACCTTCTTTCAGTCGGCCACAGGGGAGGGGAGGAGAGGAAAGGCTACAAACAAATCAGCTGGCGCGTCGGCCTGTGTGTCCCTCGTGCCCCCTTCCTGTGACTGAATATGGACGCTCTCTGTCTTCTCCAGTCATTGTGCTGAGTTACAGCAAGACAGGCAACCAGGAGAGGGTCCTTGACATTAGGGCTGGGGGTGAAAATAGATTTTTTTTTTCTTCCAAAGAAATGAAGTCTCTCATCTTTTGAAAGAAAAGATTGCTTTCGCCCTGACATCTTTATAGCGTGTCGTGCTGGTGAGGTGCTTGTATATCTGTACAAGATCGTGGGGTAAAATTCAACTTCAATAGGGGCGCAAAACGGGCAATAGCGGATCGGCTTCCCTTTGATCCACCCCATCCGATGTTCCTTCCCATTCAAGTCAATGTATAACAGGCGTCAACCTGCTACCACCCGTTCGACGTAGTTGAATTTAACCCTCGCCCCTCCCCCGTTTCTCTTGCTCATCGGAAGAAATTTTTGATCGGCCTTTTGTCGATTTTTCCGTAGGAAGTGCTTCATTTACAGCACAGAGGGGGGGCCCTTTGACGGCTCCTGTTTTATTCTCTTCCCTCTTGCTGTCGCCGTGCCAGGTACTTGTTCTTCGTTGGTATTGCTGCTAATCGGAAGTGAAAAATTCAGCAGATAAAGGGAGCGTGGGGGTTTAATGGAGCAAATTGCACCCCCTTGCCCCCCCAATTTTTCTGTTTGAAAACAAGTCCCGTGGTGCAGTGGGTTAGACGCTGGCCGTTACCTCTACAAGCTGGGTACAAATCCTGCCCAGACTGACCGGGTGAAAGTGCCCTTTGTCCGCTGGCCCGTGAGGACACCGTGTCAAATGAGTTTGGGCCGTCGGCAAGCTAGTTCCAGCGCAAAACTGCCTATAATTTGCCACTAAGTGGCACTAAATTGGCAGTCTTATTCCGAGAGGCCACAGACAGTTAAAGGGAATAGAAGATGTCACGCTGATGCAGGAAAGGGAGCTCTGCTGAGGTCGAGGCTGAGAGTATTGCGGAAGAGTAGGGCAAACTCAACTCTGCATCTAATGGTGCTGCAAATGACCTGGGAGTGCTTGATGACTGAAATGGACAATGTTCCATTCCCCGGTGTGAACATTATCGACCTTAATGAGCAAGAAAACTCACCAAGAGGGGTTTAAAAACTTGAGTATTTACAGGACGCTGTTGTTTGTTTAACAGTAAGTACATTTCTGTTGTCCTTTATCAAATGCATATTCGATTACTGCTTTTAGCAAGCTGGATAGACTAATACAGAACGTTACAGAAGAGAACACTGAGAGGAATGGACACTTCCCTCCCCCGTTGCTACTTTTGAACCCATTATTGGTCTATTTTTCGGTCTACTTTCGAATTCCTTATTGAGGTGAAGTCTCGCAGGAGCTGTCACCAATCCATTTGCGAGTGCAGCTTTCCCCGTCAGCACTCAATGCAGAGAAAGGTAATAATGGATAACTTTAAGTGGAATTCATGCATGGATTGGCATAACTCGGCAGCGCTTTTTAGAATGAATATTAGCTCGCTGAAATGACTTCTTGCCTGGCAAGATGCGGGCTCAGTACCGCGAGCAAATGTGATTGTCGGGGAATTTTTTATGCCCCCGTGCACACATCATCTGCTGGCCACTGGTGCAGACATTAACTATAATTACACCTTTGAGTGGCTGCGGATTTCATTAGCTGTTGTTGAAAACAAAAGCATTTCTGAAGAGGATATTTGAACACACAGACTAAAGATTGAAAAGTGTGATTAAGCTCGCTGCTCGCCAGAGATGATCCTTCGACCCTAAGGGTTAGTTAGTGAAGGCTGAATGTTTGTATATGAATTTGCCTTCATTCCCTACTGCATATCATAGAATCATAGAAATTTACGGCACAGAAGGAGGCCCTTCGGCCCATCGTGTCTGTGCTGGCCGATTAAAGAGCCATCCAGCCTAATCCCACTTTCCAGCTCTTGGTCCGTAGCCTGGTAGGTTACGGCACTTCAAGTGTATATTCAAGTACTTTTTAAATGCCTCCCTTTCAGGCAGCAAGCTAGTTCCAGCACAAAACTGCCTATAATTTGCCACTAAGTGGCATTAAATTGGCAGTCTTATTCAGAGAGACCACAGACAGTTAAAGGGAATAGAAGATGTCACGCTGATACAGGAAAGGGAGCTCTTCTGAGGTCGAGGCTGAAGAGTATTGCGGAAGAGTGAGTTCCAGACCCTCGCCCCCCACCACGTGAAAAAAGTTCCCCTCAACTCCCCTCTAATTTTTATGTTCATGGGATGTGGGCGTCGCCAGCAAGGCCAGCATTTATTGCCCATTCCGAATTGCCCTTGAGAAGGTGGTGGTGAGCCGCCGCCTTGAACCGCTGTTCTTTGTAGTGTCTCGCTAGGCCATTTCAGAGGGCAGTTAAGAGTCAACCACATTGCTGTGGGTCTGGAGTCACGTGTAGGCCAGACCGAGTAAGGGCGGCAGATTTCCTTCCCTAAAGGACATTAGTGAACCAGATGGGTTTTTACGACAATCCAGCAGTTTCATGGTCACCATTACTTATACTAGCTTTTTAATTCCAGATTAATTTAATTAACTGAATTTAAATTCCCCAGCTGCCGTGGTGGGATTTGAACTCATGTCTCCGGATCATTAGTCCAGGCCTCTGGATTACTAGCCCAGTAACATAACCACTATGCTACCCTTCCCAAATCCTTCCACCAATTACTTTAAATCTATGCCGCCTGGTTATTGACCTCTCTGCTGTCTAACCTTTAGCATTCTTACAGTGGTAATGACAATACCATTGTTACTCAGTCTGAGTAATGCAAAGAATGCAAACAGCCTAAAAGAAGCATATTGTTTAGCGTGTCCCACGGAGAGTTTTTCAAGGGATCTCCACTCCAGTCAGAGCTAGAAACTTGCTAGTCCCTACGTCCTCTTTGTAACACAGGGTTACCTGTGATCAGAAGCATCAGATAGCCTGCTGATAATCCGTCCTGAACAATGGCCACTTGGCAGGGCTACCGATGGGGACCCAGTGCCCATGGGACTCTACCCCGGTACACAGGGGCAAGAAAATTGGAGTGGGGTGGGGGCGGGGGGGAAGAGATAAAATAAATGAAGGAACGACGAGAGAGTTGCTTTGAGTGAATGTCGCAGGTTAATGTTGCTGCACTGTCTTCCTAAGTACTGGGTGCTTGTAATTATATAAAGCAGTCTTCATGTAGGAGGTAATGTGCTCGTGTTTTGACTTCACAGAGGTTGCTGATACACAGCAGAGTCGCGCTGGCTGTAATGAATTACATCGAGGGAAAGTGGTTGTTTGAAATTAAACTCCATTAAATGTAAGCACCAGCCATTACATGCTAACAATTCGCAAAGTGGTCATGCCCATCGCCTTTTTTGAAAACATTATGTTTTGCTTAATTAGTTGATGAGAAATTTTACAGTCAGCGAGTGCCAGGCTTGCTATCTTAGCGTAGATGAATTTGATACTGTTTCCTTTAACCTTCGCTGACGTGCCTTGCAAAATGGTTTCAGCCTGGCTAAGGGAGTGGGCTTAATTACGATAATTTTTCAAGAGTACACTGAGTGCAATTTTTACTCCCTCCTTAATAAAAGCTTACAGAATGACAATTGGACCTCTGCAATTCTAATTTTAATATATTGTGTATGTTTGTACATATATATGTACAAAAATTGCATGCAAATCATTAATCTATCGCCCGCCCGCCCCCTCTCCCTTTGCCCTTTTTGCACACTTGTAAAAATGCAGATAATTATGAATCAGCCCTAAGGAACCATTGACTTTATATTTATACTGGTGCTGCAGATAAATGAGCAACATGTTAATGAGAATGGGAACTCATTCACCCCCCATGCAATCTGCAATGTTTACCTAATGGAAGTTTTAATGGGAACAATTGGATAAGACAAATAATGTGCTCGTCTGGAGGAATGCGGTTCCCATTAAGTGACTTCTGCGGAATGACTCGATTGTAACTTTATTACCGCGGGCAGGTCCTCTGGTATCCGCAGGTACGTTTAGTTTGGCTACATTGTCCCAGCTACCGGGAAGCGTGGGGTTGGGGGGGTGGGGGGGATTTTCGACTTGCCGCCCGGGCGTAAAACTGGCATTGCCGACCACCCGGCCGTCCGAGAGAGCGCCCGATTAAATCGGGATGGTTTCTGAAGTGGGTGGTCAATCCGCCCAGGAGGCAAGTTGAAAATTACCCCAGCACCGCGTTTCCCGGTAGCTGGGACAATAGAGTTAGATGAGGAAAGACGGGAGGAGGCTCGAGTGGAGCATAAACGCCGGCATAGATACATAGAAGATAGGAGCAGGAGTAGGCCATCCGGCCCTTCGAGCCTGCTCCGCCATTTAATGAGATCATGGCTGATCCTCCAATTCAGTATCCCGTCCCCGCCTTCTCTCCGTAACCCTTAACCCCTTTTGCCTGTAGAAATATATCTAATTCCCTCTTAAATATATTTAATGAGCTGGCGTACACTGCCCTCTGTGGCAATGAGTTCCACAGGTTCACCACCCTCTGAGTGAAGAAATTCCCCCTCATTTCTGTCCTAAATGGTTTAGCCCTTATCCTTAAATTATGTCCTCTAGTTCTGTTCTCACCCGCCAAGGGAAACATTCCTTCTGCATCTAGTCTGTCTAGACCTGTCAGAATTTTATACACTTCTATGAGGTCCCCTCTCAATCTTCTAAACTCCAGTGTGTACATCCCTAAACTACATAGTCTCTCCTCATAGGTCAATCCCGCCATTCCTGGTATCAGCCTGGTGAATCGCCGCTGCACCCCCTCCATGGCAAGAACATCTTTCCTCAGATGAGGCGACCAAAACTGTACACAGTACTCGAGGTGTGGTCTCACCAGTGCCCTGTACAGCTGCAGCAACGTATCCCTGTTCCTGTATTCCAACCCTTTTGCTATGAAGGCCAGCATACTGTTTGCCTTCTTGACCGCCTGTTGCACCTGCATGCTCGCCTTCAGTGACTGGTGTACAAGAACACCCAGGTCTCTCTGTACTTCCCCCTCTCCCAATTTATTGCCATTTAAATAATAATTTGCCCTCCCGTTCCTGCACCCAAGGTGGATAACTTCGCACTTGTCCACATTATAGTGCATCTGCCATTTATCCGCCCAATCACCCAGTCTGTCCAAATCGCTCTGGAGCTTCCTGGTCTCCTCCTCTGAGCCCACCCCCCCTCCTAGTTTAGTGTGCCTGGACTGGTTGGGCCAAATGGCCTGTTTCTGTGCCGTATATCCCATGTAATCCGATGTCAAATCGGCTCCACTCTGTTTTCATTACCAGGTAGAAGCAGTACTGTAGGTTTTTTTTTTTTGAGTTGCCACATTTATCCGTTTGTCCAAGAGAAGGGGTCCATGTCAATGACCACGTCATGATCATCAGTGCTACTGTTACAATGATGTGCATAACACAGACACCAGCATCTACCCCCCCTTGACTGTGATCGCAGTCAGCAACAGCTTCTTTGCTGCACAGGCTGTCGTCATCTTCAATCTTCCTTTTTTTTTTATCCCTAAAGGGTACAGACTCCTGCTGGGGCACAGTTTCAAGAGAGCTAGCAGGCCTCCACTCCCTTGCCCAAGAGTCATCCTTCCTGTGTGAGGCTAGGCAATGAATCTTGGCGTGTTATTTGAACCTAGGAGGTGTGCTGCAGCTGAGAGCGTTGTTGTCATTGTCCTCGCCTCACATCTACGTAAGCGCACACACTTTGCAACAATGTTCCCTGGGTCATAATCAGGAGCTGGAACACATCCTGATTTCCCACTCCCTATTCAAGGACAGTGAGGCCAATATTGACTGCCTTTTGTTTAACTAATGGCTCCCCTTTTTTGCAAGTTCTTTGCTCCTGTCGTTTCTTTGGTACCGTGTGCCGTTCTCTGAATGAGAATTCAGGGCACACCGCAGCTCTTCAACAGTGTCACTGTTGAGCCAGCCCACTAAAGAGTGAGCAAGAGGACTTGTTCCCCTTTGAGTGACCCTTCCTTGTAAGATAAACTAGCTGACTCACAATGTGGAGAATCGCCATGCTTAAGAGTTTCCAAATAAAGCTACTGAGAAATCTACACCCGCCTGTAGAGTTTCTGTTTCTTCAATATGGCGTTTTCTCCATTGGGAACACCCCCCACTTTCCCTAGTGCAGAATGCTAACGCACAGGTTGGCAGCGCTAAGGCTTAGGAACCCCACCCCCACCCCAACCAAGTACTTCGCGGTTTAACCAGCTAAAACCACACCGCCTTATCAGTACAGAGCACTGGTAAGCTTCCCACTGCTTCCCCAGCTAGGACCACCCCACCCACTGGGGCATTCTGAAGCTAAGTGAGGAAGAATTCCAGCCCCTGGTGACTGGTCTACCCATCCAGCTTCCATCTGTGAGATAGGTTGGCTGGTCAATCATTAACAGCAGGCTGGCATTCTGCAGACATGTTTGGTTCAGGTATTGGATTGCCAAGGTCACCATGGACGGTTGACTAAGTTCAAGCTTCCAACCTCAGGCTAGTCATCTTGGAACCATATGTATCCCAAAGGGAATTGAAGGGGGAGTCCCCACCTACTCCATGACTCATAAACTCAGTGTGCCCATGTGCAGTGGCATTGGGTCAGGTTTGCCTCATTTCTACATGTTTTCCCAAGAGAGTAAACTATTTCTGCTCTGCTGGTTGGCCTGAGCCTTGTTTGAATCTTTTGTGTTAATGTGGGTCGGGGGGCGGGGGGGGGGGGGGGGGGGGCATTGGGAAAGGCCTCATTGTTTGGCTATTCAATTATTTATGGCCAGTTTAGTAAGGATCAAATTGACAAGTCAATAGGCTTAATGTGTCTGGGTTCCACAAGTATCTAGCAGCGGCTGTAAGAGTAACCTGGGCGCTCTGCCTCCATTCATTATTACAGTGGCATTAGCCAGTCTGTAAGTTGTTCATTAGTGGCCATGAACTCTAAATGCTTTTATACCATGTCAGAGCCGCGCCGCTGGTTGCCGATAATTGCCTCCGAAGGTAAAGCTGCCGGATTTTAACTATGGCTGACTACCAGGAAGACCTGGTGAACAAAACACCTTAGCGAATCTCGACAGGTTTCCCTTTGGGTCATGGCCAGCTGCAGGCGATCGTGTATCGAGAATCGCCAATGCCAACACACTCTCTGGTATAGTATAAAACCAGCTTATGAATAACCGAATGGGGTTGGGATGCTACATGCCGGTTCGATTTAATAATGGGAGATCACTCGCCCTAATAATCTGCTCGTCCTCACAGGGAGCACAAGGAGGAACTAGGGCTGCAACATTTGAGTTGCAAAAATCTCCAGCAGTAGCACGAAGTAAGCATTGGGTGTGGTGATGATGTTTCTGGGACAGTAATCCAGAGGCCAAGAGTTCAAATCCCATCATGGCAGTTTGAGAGTTTTAAATAAAAAGGAAATAAAAAGCTGGTTATGTGTAAAAAGTGACCATGAAGCTGTGGGATTGGTATTAAAACCCAACTGGTTTCACTAATGTCCTGTTTTAGAGAAGGAAACCTGCCGTCCTTACCCAGTCTGGCCTATATGTGACTCCATTCCCACACCAACCTGGTTGGCTCTTGACTGCCCTCTGAAGTGGCCTAGCAAGCCACTCAGTTCAGGACATCTAGGGATGGGCAATAAATGCCAGCCTTGCCAGCGACGCCTACATCCTGAGAGTGATGATTTTTTTGTGAAAAGTTGAGGAATTACCCTTTTTCTATTTGGGCATTTTAAATAAAAACTTCAGCTTCAAGCTCCACTCAGTGGGGCCACGCAGCTTCACCTGTCCAATCGATGGTGTCAGCTTTTGATGTAGCACTGGCACAGCCAAAGAGTGTGGATTTCAAATGGTGGCTTGCTGTGTGATTTTAAAGGTGTACTCTCTTCAAAGCCTTTTTCTTTGGGGGGGGGGGGGGGTTGAGAAAAAGGAGCTGAGAGATGTCACCACTCTCTGATGCAATGAAGCATTTCAACCTGATTTTATTTTATCTTGGTGTGAAAACAATGGTGCCCTTCATTCCCCCTTTCTCCCTCCTTTCCTGAAGGCTTTGCTGGAGTGCAGTTTCATGAGTGCCAGCAACCATCCAGTACCTTGTCCAAGTAGCGCTTGTTCATGAGTGTCTATTCAATCATAAAGGGCATCACAGTCAACCCAATTCTGTTCTCGCCCTAATGTGTGCATACACTCGCTCACCCCATCCCTGGACAACAGTTAAGAGCAGGAATCCTGGATGTTCTTTCCTCTCCCTCCGCCCCCCAACCCATTGGCGGCCCAACCCATTGATCCCCCCCCCCCCCAACCCATTAGCACCCAACCAGCCCAGCTGACATCAGCAAACTCAGCGCAGATGTGGGATCGAACCCGAGACCTCCCTGGTCTGTGCGGCTCAGTAACGGTGGCTCCACTGGGACAAATCACTTGGCGTTGGGATGTAAAAGCGTCAGCAGATTGACCTGCTCCTGACCAGGGGGAAAGTGGCCAATCAAAATGGTCTCTGTGCGTGTACCCTTGGGCGTGTCACCAGTACACCGAATGCATTATCGTGTCTGGGGAGGCCCAGGAACAGAATGACCCTCGAGGTTTGGTTATCAGAGTGTGATAGACACTGTGGAGCAGATAGTTGCAACAATTTGACAGAGTCTGTTTAGGCCCGAAGAATCGGAATCACACTCGTTGCTACAATTGTTTAAAATTGTTTTTGCAGTACGTAGAATTGTTTCACAAATTGCTGAGTGATGCCAAGCCTGGTGTTCCTTGAAATTTGTTATCTTTAAAAGAGAAGATCCTGGTTTTTTTTTAAAAAAAAGAAAGTTTTTCTCTGATATCCCCCCCTGTCCCCGGAGCAAACCACTGGCATTGTGAGCTGTACGGTGGAAACACACAGCTGTCACCAATGTGAGAGGAGCTCTCGAACGGGAAATGCATTCAGCCTAAAGTCCTCTCCCCTCCATAGACGTCCCTGGGTGCACTTTCTGAACTTGTTCCTACCTGAGAAGAATAGTGTGTGTGTGTGGCTTCTCCGTACTGTGCAACAGGGCGGAATGATACCGGGGCTAAAAGGGTTTAAATTATGAGGACAGGTTGCATGGTCTAGGCTTGTATTCTCTTGAGTATAGAAGGGGTGATCTAATTAAGGTGTTTAAGATGATTTAGAAGAGCTAATATGGTAGATGGAGAGGAACTATTTCCTCTGGTGGCAGAGTCCAGAACAAGGGGGCCAATGTCCCCTTTAATTTTTTTTGGGTGCGCGGCCCATTCAAATTCCCGCGCACGTGCGGTTTTTCCGATTGTAAAGCTGGCAAGCGGCCTGCCGCGCAACTTAAAGGGAACATTGAAGGGGGCATAACCTTAAAATTCGAGCTCGGTCGTTCAGGGGGTGATGTCAGGAAGCGTTTCGTCACACAAAGGTAGTGGGATTCTGGAACTCTCTCCCCCAGAAAGCTGTTGAGGCGGGGGTGGGGGTCAATTGAAAATGTCATAACTGAGATTAATAGATTTTTGTTAGGCAAGGGTATTCAGGGTTATGGAACCAAGGCAGGTAGATGGAGTTAAGAGACAAATCAGCCACGGTCTCATTGAATGGCACAACAGGCTCGAGAGGCTGAATGGTCTACTCCTGTTCCTATATTCCTAATTTCCTGTAAGGGAATGTGTTCAAGGAGCCTCACAAAAGTCTTACCACCTGGAGTGATCACCAGCCAACGAGTCAAACCGGAAGCGGGAAGTTGGCAAGGTTAAAACGCAACGAAAAAGAAAAACTAATTTGTAGCATCTGAGGTGATTGGTGACAACATGTTGTCTTTGGGCCTACCCTGTGTACAAACAGGGCAAGGCACTTGTTACCTTGCTGATGATGGCTCTTGTGACCCTTGGCATGACTTTTAGCATGCTTCATCGGCACCCCATCCACCACCTTAAACATTCACTCCTCCACCACCAGGCGCACCGTTGCTGCAGTGTGTACCATCGACAAGATGCACTGCAGCAACTCGCCAAGGCTTCTTCGGCAGCACCTCCCAAACCCACGACCTCTTCCACCTAGAAGAACCAGGGCAGCAGGTGCATGGGAACACCATCACCTCCAAGTTCCCCTCCAAGTCACACACCATCCTGACTTGGAAATATATCGCCGTTCCTTCATAGTCGCTGGGTCAAAATCCTGGAACTCCCTCCCTAACAGCACTGTGGGAGCACCTTCACCACACGGACTGCAGCAGTTCAAGAAGGCGGCTCACCACTGCCTTCTCGAGGGCAATTCGGGATGTGCAATAAATGCTGGCCTTGCCAGCGACGCCCACATCCCAGGAACGAATATATAAAAAAAAAAATATTGAGCCACACAAATCAGGAAGGGTCTGTGTTGAGCTAGCTGCTAACACGTGGCTTGGAGGTGGAGTTGCTGGTCTTAGTGTCCCAGTGTAGAGAGGAGATGCTCGGCCAAGATTTCCACTCTTGTTTATTTACCTGTCGTAAAGTTCACTTCATTTGTCAACATCAGGTAAGGGACAGGTAGAGTTGTGCTTCTGATGTTCCCACATGGTTAAATAGCTCATGTCAACAATCAGCTGAGAGCGGGTAGAGGTTTTTTTTTCTCTGACGGTTCCCCATGGCTAAGCAGCTTGTGAGGACAGTATGCTTCAATAGCCCACTGCTTTTCAGGTACGCCCGTGAAGAGTAGCCAATCGATTGGCTACTGCTATCACCTGGGCAAGTGCTCTCCCAATGCGAGTCCCCACCTTTCGGAGAGGGGGGGGAGAAATTGGAGGAGGAAAATAAAATAAAGCATCTTGGCTTTTTGCAAGAGTGTGCTGGAATTTCTTTGTCATCTGGGCTCCATTTGGGTCTGTTTATACTGGGTGGCAGTGATGTAAACCATAAACCTGGGCCAAGTACGTGGAGTGGGTTAGTAATTTCTGCGATGTGCTGAAAGATCCTTTATTCTTTTTTTCTTTTTCCCCTTATTATGTCACCAAGAGGCGTCTCTGTGAGATGAAACTTATTATGTGAAGTCTGTCAGACTCCAAGTAGATTGCCTTCATTTAGCTGCCATAGACAGTGTCGAGCAGATCAGGGCTGGTTTTAATTTCACAGACTGCAAAGAAAATACTCGTCGATATATTTTAAATACAACTTGTCTCGTTTTATGTTAACGGCAGACCGTTTTTTTTTAAGACAGGGTTTTGGCATTGTTGAAGGAGCTTGCGGCCAGTGTACACAGTACAGTTGTCGCTGGGCTATCGTGAGAAGTATGCAACACCAGAGGAAAATTTGACTTTTTTTTTACATGGAAGGTTGTTTTGCTGCTGTGGTGTAGACTCAAACAAAAGGGAGATTGGGATAGAGAGTGGGATGTGTTTTGCACCTTTTCCGGTTCCAAAACAGGCACCACGGAGTAGAATTTTGCAGCGCGACACCCCACATCGGAAGTATGCTTGACACCATATTGATTCCAGCACTCAATAGGTGTCCCTGGTGGCTGCCTGAAAGACATGTGGATATCATTTAAATATGTTACTAAGGGTGCTGTGCCTGAATCAGGACCCTTATGTGATGTAATTTGTGTCTGTGTACACCTCAAACGTCACACACCACCACCCTTGTGCAAACGCCTAGTGCCTGTCTTTTGTGCTCTTTCACCTATCCGAGTGCTCCTACAAGTTGGTTCTCCAGTGGCTACAGCTTGGAAGGTGGAAGACTGCTGAACTTCCACTGAGGGCACTCGAGATGGAAGTTCTTTAGGGCAACACGGTGGCAAAGTGGGTAGCACTGTTGCCTCACAGCGCCAGGGACCCGGGTTCAAATCCGGCCCGGGTGACTGTCTCTGTGGAGTTTGCACATTCTCCCCGTGTCTGCGTGGGTTTCCTCCGGGTGCTCCGGTTTCCTCCCACAGTCCAAAGATGTGCGGGTTAGGTTGATTTGGCTATGATAAATTGACCCTTAGTGTTAGAGGGGATTAAATACGTGGGGTTACGGGGATAGGGTGGGATATGTGTCGGTGCAGGCTCGATGGGCCGAAATGGCCTCTATCTGCACTGTGGGGATTCTGTGATTCTGTGAGATGGCCGTGGTGGGCGACCTCGAGGAGCTCTGTCCCATCTCCTGTGGCTGAAGGGAGTGTGTCAGCGTTAGAGTTTGAGGACATGCTCGTCAGGTTAGATTAGTGTTGCTGATGTGTGCAAGGTTGGCAGAAGATGTGAGGTGGTGAAGGAAGTAATAGTGTGGAGAGTAGCCGGTGCAGAAGGAGCTGGAGTGCGGTGCAGTGATTGTGAGAGAGTGCTGGTTATCGGGGGAGGGGAAGGGAAGGGTCGCGAGTGCTGGGGCTACAAGTAGTGCACTGCCAAGATGAGAGATAGGCGGCTTACCTTAGTTAGTCTTGTGAGGTCATTGAACTTATTCCTGCATTGCAGCCATGTCCTGGGGGGCACTCAGCCACTCTGCTACCTCTGCCCACTCGTGCTGAATAGCTTGCCTTAATTGCCTGCTGATGATGTCCTTCCTCCTGCCAACCAAAACCTCCAGCACAGCACCAGAATAATGGGGAGGCCCTTGCAGCCTCTACAGTGCCTGCCACTGCCGGCAATCTTCAGTAAGAGTTGCCTGCAGCCAAAGTGCACCTTCGCTTTAAAAAGAAAGACTTGCATTTATATAGTGCCTTTCACAACCACCGGACGTCCCAAAGCGCTTTACGGCCAATGAAGTACTTTTTTTTTGAAGTGTAGTCACTGTTGTAATGTAAGATATGTGGCAGCCAATTTGCGCATAGCAAGTTCCCACAAACAGCAATGTGATAATGACCAGAGAATCTGTACTTTAGTGATGTTGATTGAGGATAAATATTGGCCAGGACACTGGGGATAACTTCCCCTGCTCTTAGTCGAAATAGTGTCATGGGATCTTTTACATCCACCTGAGAGAGCAGGCGGGGCCTCGGTTTAACGTCTCATCTGAAAGACGGCACCTCCGACAGTGCAGCACTCCCTCAGCACTGCACTGGGAGTGTCAGCCTAGATTTTTGTGCTCAAGTCTCTGGAGTGGGACTGGAACCCACTCAGAGGCGAGGGTGCTACCCACTGAGCCACAGCTGACACACATTAAAATAATGCAGTAACGATCAACTTCATTTCCAGTCATCTCTGGGACACGGCTGTATAACTATATGTTAACTAACGATCCCAGTCATCTGACAGGGTGTCTGGTGTGAAAGTGGAGGCAGTAGATGTTGTGAGGATTCAAACACTCGGAACAATCTGGATTCTGTCTGTGCTCTTTTTTAATGAGGCCTGTAAAGACTTGCAGTGCAGTGGATCTGTCTGCCTGTAACAGCTGTATTACCACCGCTGTGCCAGTGACATTTATGGTGCAGCCTCGCAGTGGGAATCGTGGTCATCGACTGGCCCTCCAGCACTGTGAATCGATCCGCTCCAAAGCTGCTTGAAAACACAGCAGATTCTCACCAGCTACTTCTGTGCTGCATGTCCTTTTATTTGGTCTTCTGTTTTTTTTGACTGGGTTGGGGCGAGGCTCTGAATTCTCTGGCCATCTCAGTTCCCGTTGAACAGAAAATGAAGGTTGTCCAATTGGTCAGCTTTGAGCTTCCTTCGTTGTTTCCCCAAATTTCTGCCCTGCCCTCCGGAAGAGACTGCCACCTTCTGGGGTAACAGTCCACGGATCCCAGCAGCCCCCTCTTACCGGGCCCCAGGCTATTCAGCCACGGGGGGAGGGGGGGGTGGCTGAACTCACTCACGCGTGCATTTTCCAGCAATAGTCAGGTGTTCAAGAGCAGGAGCATTGGCTGACTTCCCAGCCTCCTCGTTCCCGAACCCAGGGAACTGATCCAATTGCAACACCTCTACTGCTCTCATAGCTGAGACTAGCTAGTTCAACCTGGGATTCATAGAATCATAAACATTTACAGTACATAAGGAGGCCATTCGGCCCATCGTATCTGTGCCGGCCGAAAAAGAGCTCTCCAGCCTAATCCCACTTTCCAGCTCTTGGTCCGTAGCCCTGTAGGTTACGGCACTTCAAGTGCATATCCAAGTACTTTTTAAATGTGATGAGGGTTTCTGCCTCTACCACCCTTTCAGGCAGTGAGTTCCAGACCCCCACCACCCTCTGGGTGAAAAAAGTTCTCTTCAACTCCCCTCTGATCCTTCTGCCAATTACTTTATGCCCCCTGGTTATTGACCTCTCTGCTAGGGGAAATAGTTCCTTCCTATGCACTCTATCGCGGCCCCTCATAATTTTATACACCTCAATTAAGTCTCCCTCAGCCTCCTCTGTTCCAAAGAAAACAACCCCAGCCTATCCAGTCTTTCCTCCATAGCTAAAATTCTCCAGTCCTGGCAACATCCTCGTAAATCTTTTTGGAACTGAACCCTTCTTGGCTTCGTGTTCCACAGCGGACAGCGCCTCACCAACTGAGCCATCTCGGAGTTTGTGTGCTGTGTTTTCTAATGAGCTCTCTGCCATCCCGTGTCAGCATTAAACCTGCTGGACCGTTCACTTCCAGCCTTATTACCCTTGTGTGTAATACAATCAGCACAACAATTGTTATGATAAAAGTAATAATCTGTACAGTACTCGTATCAGGATCATAAGCCAATCTCTTGTCATGTCTGCTAAAGATTCTTTGCCTTTTTCATTTTGAAGCAGAACTCAAAGGGGGACAATAATAGTAAGTTGAACCAGTGGAGAGATTCCCGATAGTT
Source organism: Squalus acanthias (assembly GCA_030390025.1). NCBI lineage: Eukaryota > Metazoa > Chordata > Chondrichthyes > Squaliformes > Squalidae > Squalus > Squalus acanthias. The sequence continues at coordinate 125,341,807 of CM059434.1, forward strand.
TCACTCAACAGCTTCTGGTAATTTCTGTGAAATGATATTGGCCACATTTATACAGCCCCTTTTATGAAGTTCAAGCATCACAAAGTGCTTCACCCACAGTGAATACATTTTTGTTTTTAAATGAATTGACTGTTGTTACGTAGGGAAGCGCAGTCGCCATTTTGTATACAGTGACATCCCACAATTGGTTGAGGAAGGAGTGGCCAGGACTTCGGAAAGCGCCCTACTCTTTCTTCAGATAGCGCCATGGGATCTTTTTATATCCACCTGAAGCACCGGATCAGGCAGACAGGGCTTCGGTTTAAAAGCTTATCTGAAGAGGGAATGAATTAGGTGGGTAGGGGGAATTAGTTGAACCCATGAAAGGTACATTATTACCTACAAATTGCAAACACTGGGCATCTGAAACGTACAGCAGGTCAGTCAGCATCTGAGAGACGTATATTATCTGATCATTTATTTCATTGCTGTTTGTGGGAGCTTGCTGTGCGCAAATTGGCTGCCGCACTTCCTACATTGCAACAGTGACAACACAAAGTACTTCATTGGCTGTAAAATATTTGGGATGTCTTGAGGTCGTGAAAGGCGCTATATGAATGCAAGTTCTTTCTTTATTCGACAGCTTCTGGTAATTCCTGTGCAATGATACTTTACATAAATGAATATCCATCACTGCCGGTCCTGTGTCCATTCTTTGAGTAGGCTGGTAGCTGCTTGTGCCAGTTATATGCCCCTCGCGACAGTCACTCGCGTCTATTAAATCTGTCCCTTCCTTCCAACACACACAATCCACTCCGGACTGAAGATCCTCTGCCATCTGAGGGTTTATTTTTATTGATTGAACCCATCTCCTCCCATTCCTGTTTCAAGCACCGCCACCCTGTGCCAGTCTGGATGACGAACAGACAGAGGTGTTACAATGTAGTCACAAAAGCAGAGACCGTACCTCTTCTGATCAGCCGTCCTTTGCTGTATAATTATGGTGTGTTTATTTTTGCCACATAGGGTGGCCAATTCTCTTTAGACCAGCGCTCATCTTAATGAACCATTTCCCTCAAGTAATTATTTTGGCTTTATTTCAAAGTGGTGTATAAATAAGATGCTATTTTTAAAAGGTGGTTTTATTCTGTTATAACAGGGAGGTTTCTTCCACCTCCCCTCCCTGCCTTGTCCAATTTACTTGGGTTGGAGGGCGGCAGTGATGTTGAGTAAAGGGGGTGGTGGGCTAGGGGGGTGAAGCATCACAAGACGGGCAGGAGTGGAATCAAGCAATGGAGGTTGCACAAGGGAGACAGCAGAGAAAAGGGAATGGATGAGGATGAAATAGCTTCTGTCAAATACCACTGAGAGGACATGGAGCTGGAAGACGATGACAAGTTCAAGAAACCTGTGAGAGGAAAGGAAGGTTCGAGATAGGATGTGAGTTGGAGAGGATAAAGGGGTCAAGTGTGAGTTTTTTGGATAGGACGGTAATAAGGGCAGTATTGAAATGTGAAGGATGGAGTCTGAAGAAAAGAGATCCATTGACTATGTCATCGAGCATTGGGCCAAGACCTGGTAGTTATGCAGTAAGGAGTTGGGTCAGGACTTGGGAGGGGTTTGAGGGTCCAGGAAGTGGATCTCATGGTAGCCGTAAGCTTGATGAAGGGGAAATGGGGGAGATCTTAAGAGGGGCTCGGGGGTGGGGGCTGGCAGTTGAGCAGATAATCTGAATCTTTGAAACAAAAAAATGCATTAGCTTCTAATATATTTTGCAATGGAGGTGAACTGGGGGAGAAGAGGAAGGCGATCAGAGGAGCTGGTTTGCCATTGAAAAGCAGAGTCAAGGATTGTCCTTTGCAAGAAGTGTAGGGCGTTCTCCTGGTGTTCTGACCAACATTACTCCCTCAAACAACAACACCAATAAAAGACAGATCAATTGGTTCATCTCATTGTTGTTTGTAGGAGTTTGCTGCATACTTAAATGCCAGTTTTTCTTTCTCCCTCCTAAGAAAAGTGAAGATGAGGTTGACAAGGTGATCCTCATTTAGAGTGGACTGGCAATGCAGAAGTAGAGATATTGCCCATTGCAGCTCTCCTTTTAATGGCATAAAGTGGTGATGAGGAACCGTCCCCCGCCCCTTGTACATCCAAGGTCAGAGTGTGGTGCGAGCAGAGGCAACTGTACCGAATACAGATATCTTTAGACCCCGAGAGTTGCGGGGAGCACAATGAGACATGGAGAAATTGCATTGGGGTAGAAGTGGCCAAGTTATAGATTTCCCATCGCCTACTGCATGTTCTGAGCACCTTTCTTGGGTAGTCGTCGTTACTTTCTGCACACACGGGGTCCAGGTGACAACACTGAAGGGTTCCACAGTGAAGCTGACTTTTGTGATTGTTGAGGCACAGCTGCAAGGCTCTTGTGGTTCTTGGCGCAATCGGGGAAATCTGACTTAAGCACTAAGAGCTCCCGTGGTGCTGATCTGGTCACAGCCTTGTCAAGGACTGACTTATAGTCTGGTCGTAACCCTCTAATGCTGTGGAGAGTGGATCTTGGCATAGAGTGGATCGTTCTCATCCAGTCTGAATGGCTTTGGTCTGTACCGAGTCCAGGAGCAGGAGTGCTGCCTGCCAAAACGAGACCACAACATTCCGCCAAGGGCTTCGTATACCGTTGAAGTACCTGACGCTGACGAGCAGGGTGAACTTTCTTACTACAACTTGGCTTTTGTCTGCCTGCCCACAATGATGATGGAAGGTTGTTTTAACCACGTTTAGAGGAACTGTTAATTGTCAAACGGGGACCTTTTGCCAACTTGAGCATCCAGGTTAGGCTCTTTACCAACTGGACTTGGCAAGTTTCAGTCCCAGCCTTGTCTGGCATTTCCCGTTATCGGCCTCAGTTGAATGTTTAAGCAAAGGACTGGGATTTATGTAGCAGCTTATCACATTTCTCCAGCTATCCCAGAGCACTTGCATCCCACGCATTACATTTTGAAGTGCAGCCACTGTTACGTGGGTAAATGCGACAGCCAATTTGTGTGTGGCACATTCCACAAACCACAAATGTGATGAATACCTGATTAAACACAAGCAAAATGCTGCGGAGGCTGGAAATCTGAAATAGAAACAGAAAATGCTGGACCATACTCAACAGGTCAGGCAGCATCCGTGGAGAGAGAAACAGAGTTAACGTTTCAGGTCGATGACCTTTTCAGCAGAGCTGGAAGATGGTAGAGTTGAACTGTTTTTTTAAGCAAGTACAGAGCCAGGGAAAGGGGGGGCAGGGAAACAAAATCAACTTGTATTTATATAGCACCTTTTAACACAGCAAAACGTCCCAAGGCGCTTCACACGAGTATTGGCAAACAAAAATTTGACACTGAGCCACACAGTGCGATACTAGGACAGGTGACCAAAAGCTTGGTCTAAGTGGTATGTTTTAAGGAGCGCCTTAAAGGAGGAAAGAGAGGTTTAGGCAGGGAATTCAGAGCTTGGGGCCCAGGCAGCTGTAGGCACGGCCGCCAATGGTGGAGCGATTAAAATCGGGGATGCGCAAGAGGCCAGAATTGGAGAAGCGCAGAGGTCTCAGAAGGTTGCAGGACTGGAGGAGGTTACAGAGATAGGGAGGGAGCGAGGCCACAGAGGGATTTGAAAACAAGGATGAGAATTTTAAAATTGAGGTGTTGCTGGACCGGGAGCCAATGTAGGTCAGTGAGCACAGGGGGTGATGGGTGAACGGGACTTGGTGCAAGTTAGGATACGGGCAGCAGAGTTTTGGATGAGCTCAAGTTTATGGAGGGGTGGAAGAAGGGAGGCCAGCCAGGAGAGCATTCGAATAGTCAAGTCTAGAAAAGAACAAAGAGGTCTGTGACAGGGTGGAGGGCAGGGGTGATTAACTGGCAAATGGTAGGCTGGGGTTGTTTTCTTTGGAACACAGGAGGCTGAGGGGAGATTTAATTGAGGTGTACAAAATTATGAGGGGCATAGATGGAGTGGATAGGAAGGACCTATTTCCCTTAGCAGAGTGGTCAATAACCAGGGGACAAAGATTTAAAGTAATTGGTAGAAGGATTAGAGGGGAGTTGAGGAGACATTCTTTCACCCAAAGGGTGGTGGGGGTCTGGAACTCACTGCCTGAAAGGGTGGTAGAGGCAGAAATCTTCATCGCATTTAAAAAGTACTTGGATATGCACTTGAAGTGCCGTAACCTACAGGGCTACGACCAAGAGCTGGAAAGTGGGATTAGGCTGGATAGCTCTTCTTTGGCCAGCACCGGCACAATGGGCCGAATGGCCTCCTTCTGTGCCGTAAATTTCTATGATTCTCTGAAAAGTGATGATGGTGCAAGACATAATGACGCAAGTATTGCAACAAAAGAGGAGTCCAGAGGAGGTGTAAATGGTTACAGCAGAATAGCAATCTGTTTAGTGGTTGTGGATGAGGGAGAATTGTTGGCCAGCATGGCAATAGGAAATCTTCCTGCTTTTGTCTGAATGTTTTTTTTTTACATCTACCTGAACCACCTGAGCAGGCAGACAGGGCCTCAGTGTAACGTTTAAACTGACGGACAACTTCAGGGACAATGCAGCACTGCCTCAGTATTGCATTGAAGTGTTAGCCTGGATCATGGGGAATCATTTTTGCGCGCCTGACAGGGTGCCTCACCAGGTGTGCATGATGTTTTGACCGTTAATACCAGCTCCATTGCCAAGGACAGAAAGGTTATTTGCTCCCAGGCTTTGTCAGTGTCACTGGGTAATCTGCTGCTGGAAATTACACAGGAGTGATCTTGGGTGTTCAACTTCTACCCTTGGCCAAGAATAGTGCCTTAATGTTTGGACCTTACCAATTGTTATAGTGTGCTGGGCTGGAAGTCTCTCTGTGTGTGCCACAATAGAATTATTAGAGGTTAGTTTTATGCACTTACAGTGTTAGCATTGGCAATACTGTATAAACAGCTGGAGTAAGTAGAGCTGAGAGCCAATAATGCAGCAGTAGCTTAGCACCAATACCCGGCGATTCTGTTATTTGTTCAAGACATTCTGTACCGATTAGTTGTCAATTCATGGCAAACACAGCAGTTAGATTTTTTCCCCCCAATATTCTCCCCCTCAACTTCTCTTCTGAAGGTGTTGGCTCACTCACTGGGAGAGTGCCATGTGTAGCCGTTGCCCTCTGGTGCCTCACCAAAACTGGCCATTATTCATGTCGGAGCCTCAATCGTGAATGTTGACAAGAGATTGCATTGATGGGAATCACAACCTAACCCGATCCTACCCTCACCTAATGTCTCGGTTTAACGTCTCATCCGAAAGTGTCAGCCTAGATTCATCCTACTACTGCCCTAATCAACTAATTCAACATATCCCGGATTGAATTTGGGACCTTACTGATCCATAAAATGCAAATGTAAAATGTATGTGGTGGTGGTGGTTGTTGTTGTTGTGTGACTCGAGATGACCATTTCCTGAGGAACCAACAGGGTGGGAAATGGAGAAGGGAAGATAAGATCACGCTCAAAAATGATTAGAAGAATGAGACAGAGGAGGTAGATTGGCGAGGGGGAGAGAGAATAAAAAGGTTCCGACAGCCAGCTCTGGACACTGGGACATCCTTCGGGTGACGATGTTTTTTTTTTGCAAATTCCAAATCTCGCCGTGAATTTTTGTTTTATGAACAATTAGCAATATAAATTCTGCTAAACAGGAGAATGGTTATGGCCCCTGCACTGCCACAGCCATTAAAACTAGAATCAATTGTCTCATTCTAATGAAACAGTCATTTAAAATAGCTAATAACTTCAAGAAAGCATATTGATAATTTAAAACAAAGCACTTTGTAGGACATGATTTGATGATGCAATTGCTTAAGTGCTTTCTTCTGAAATGTATCCCAGCCAAGCCAGCAGTAATATTCTTCCTGTCGAGGACCCGAACATTTTTAAGTTCATCAAGTTGCGCTGTTGGCTCAAAATGGTCTTTTAGAGGTTTCATAGATTCTAAGCGGAGAAAATTAAATTGATAGAGCACACACAGATAACAAACTCTTGCAGTGAATCCTTCCCGTCTTCGCTACAGCCTTGAAAGAAGGAAAGAAAGACCTGCATTTATATAGCGCCTTTCACGACCACCGGACGTCTCCAAGCGCTTTACAGCCAATGAAGTACTATTTGAAGTGGAGTCACTGATGTAATGTGGGAAACGCGGCAGCCAATTTGTGCACAGCAAGCTCCCACAAACTGCAATGTGATAATGACCAGATAATCTGTTTTTGTTATGTTGGTTGAGGGATAAGTATTGGCCCAGGACACCCTTGCTATCATTTTCCAATGTCGCTGGTTTCGCCAAGTCTGGTCCAGTTTACAGTGACTCCTGCTGCCAAGCTGCTGGTGTGCGCGATGCATCGCTCCATGTTACAAAGTGACCGCCTACTGAAACTATGTCGCACTCGGCTGTGATACACCCCTCGCCCCCGGCCCACCAAAGGTTGGGTAACCTGTCAACACCCACTGTCGAGGTTCACACACGAGCACTTTGGGCAAGTTACAGGGGGGCGGGGGGGGGGGGGCCCCGGTGACTAGGGCTCGTGAAACTCTACCCAGGCAAGCAGATGCCCACAACCTTCAGGAGCGGAGTCGAGGGGAAAATCTCTGGGCTGTCTGGAAACTCAACTGTGCAGCCAAATTGCTCAGAAACTTTGCACTTTCCTGTGGCTTGAGCTTGGCAACACTGATTTACATCTGATGGTGTCTTGTGAATAGTCTGTAATAAAAATGTCACATTCTACTCCGTTCTTTAAATCACAGTTCTTTGAAATGTAAACTCAACTTCTTCATTATAGTGACACAATTATTTGTTCAGCATAAAGAATTTTTCCTGTCCCTTGTAACTATCGCTCACTGTTGGCATTGCTCTTGTCAGTTGAAGTTCATTCTTCACACCAGTTGTAAAGGCAGGGCAGAAAACTAAATGTGATTCTTTACTCAACGAGTATTAATTGGCCTTCTATCAATTCAGGAGTGAGCATTTCTGTTGTTCAATCTGGATTCCATTGACCAGCAACAGATGCGTAGGCCCAGGCATCTAGTAGTCTGCCGCTGGTCTCAGGAAACCGGATCTAACGCCATAAACAATGGAATCCAACTGAAAAGAAGACCAATGTAAAAGGCTCTTTGGGATAGCGCAAAACAAATAAAGGGTTGTGGGACACGTTTTAGCACCAGCATTGTGGCTGTATTTTACCCCTCACTTGTCCAGAGGTGCTGAGGCAAATTGTAGCAGCCAGCTTGACTCATCACAGACCACGAGTGTCAGCCGTGGCTCAGTTGGTAGCACTCTCGTCTCTGAGTCAGAAGGTTGTGGGTTCAAGTCCCACTCCAGAGACTTGAGCACAAAAATCTAGGCTGACACTCCAGTGCAGTGCTGAGGGAGTGCTGCACTGTCGGAGGTGCCGTCTTTCGGATGAGACGTTAAACCGAGGCCCCGTCTGCTCTCTCAGGTGGATGTAAAAGATCCCATGGCACTAGTTTGAAGAAGAGCAGGGGAGTTATCCCCGGTGTCCTAGCCAATATTTATCCCTCAAATCAACATCACTAAAACAAATTATTTGTTCATTATCTCATTACTGTTTGTGGGAGCTTACTGTGCGCAAATTGGCTGCTGCGTTTCCTACATTACAACTGACTACACTTCAAAAGTACTTCATTGGCTGTAAAGCACTTTGGGATGTCCTGAGGTCATGAGAGGCGCTGTATAAATGCAAGTCTGTCTTTCTTTCTTATGAGATCTTCCAGGTCTGTGTGGTTGCACTGGGTACGCTCACCAAGGGAGCCTTGTTTTTTTGTTTTTATTCATTCTATCAGGGCAGAGATGTGATACCGTTTAAAAAAAAAAAAAAAATTTAAAAAAAAAAATATATATATATATCAGCAAATTGAGGTGGGTTGATACGAGATGGCATACAATGATGTCATAGATGTCATCACAGATTGCCATGGGAACATTTCTTTTGCAGCGCATTATGTTCTGTAGTGTATGAAGTGCTCTTGCCATTAAAACCGTCAACACATTCTAGTATGCCCACATAAGGAAGGAAAATCGTGCTGTTGAAATGGCACATCATGAGTGCTCCTCAATCACCTGCTGTTGAAATCATTTTTAATGAGAAGCCTGGGTGAAGGACCATGGTCTATCGTACGGAAAGAACACCCCAGAGGTTGAAATGAGTAGAGAGCAGACACGATAAATCAGAAAGTAATGGTTAGGTGACACCAAACTTGAGGATTGTAGGAAGAAGGGAAGATTGATATAAACCTCCGGTAAATACCGTAATGGTGGGTAATGCAAATTGGCAGATAACTGAGAGTCCCTAAATACTGGTTTTATATGTATGATACAGCAAAACCCTAGAACCCTGGGAATAAAGCCAAGTGCGATACAAATATCAGAAGAAGCATTATGTAGTTACAATGTTTCCTGCAAGGCCTTGTATCGTGAAATTTCTGGCAGGTAATCGGGACGTCAGATAACTGAATTGCAGATAATCAAGGTCCCACTGTCTATCATTCACAGGCAAACAGAGTTCACTTTAACTAGATAACATACGAGAATTTAGATCCAGAAATATTAAAACAATTAAATGGCCTGGCCCCATCACATTGAGAAGGAATAGCCTTTGTGCCTATTCTATATATCTAGAAAATGCTTTCCATCAATGTAAGGGAACCAAAGGAATCCAACTTGTTCCTGAATAATTAATAGGTTGGCTAAGTGTCTGATTTTAATCAATCCCCCATCTCGTGACCTTTTGAGTCCAGTTGGATGAGGGCTGTGCTAAAGCTGTTTTGTACCATTCAAAGACTTGTTTACAGTATCAAAGGCTTCCTGATGCCGATCCAGTTTGCCTTACCTCGGGCCTTATGCTGCTTGTGTACAAAATCGAACTTCTGTCACACGCAGTATTTTATACAGATGCACGTACATGGTTTGACTCTCCTCTCTGAGCACATTGCACAATTGCTATGCACATGATCGGTTGCAAATGGTTTTTGGAGAGTTGCACGATTTTTCGGGCAGCGTGCACAATTTTCACTTTCAACATTTCGCAAGTTATTTTAATTTGTGCAATAATTTTTTTAATGTAAAATTCAGCATTTTTCATGCTAAATATCATACCCAGTAGGGCACATAAACAGAAGAGGGGTGTGTGTGTGTGTGTGTGTGTGTCACTCATTCTCTCAGTCCAATTCATTTCTGGAGCCCACATTGAATTTTGCAGTGGGAAGGGAGAAGATGATGAAACTTCTTCAACTGAATCAAACAAGCCAAATTTGCCGAGTAGGATGCCAAGTTTCAGAGTAAATGGCAAAGGTACGATTGGAAGAGCAGCCAATACTGAAGTGAAGCTTCATGTTTCTTAAGTGTGGAACTGCACTGAGCCATGACAGCTGGATCAAGAAGCTACTGTCTGTAGCGAGTGCCCAGTCTCAGTCTCAACAACTAATTGGTGTGAATTCATAACTTGTAGGAGATAAAAGCAAGCGCGAGTCAGTCCTTCAGCCATGTTGATGTGGGTGGGTTTTACTGCGCAAAGCTTGAGGGTATTTTATACTCGGTGGCGTTGCTAAAACTATACACGACTCAAAGCTCTTCGCCGGGAGCAAGTGGAAGCCAAGCGCAAGGAGCGCACGTCAACCCAAGCACCCCACCCACCCGCCCCTTCAACCACCGTCTGCCCCACCTGTGACAGAGACTGTAGGTCCCGCATTGGGCTCATCAGTTACCTGAGAACTCATTTTTAATGTGGAAGCAAGTCATCCTCGGCTCCGAGGGACTGCCTAAGAAGAAGACACAACCACTTGGAGTGTCACTGTTCAGATTCTGAGCACAGCGGAAGTGCCCAATAGAAAGTGCTGGGGTCATTCTTCCTCTTAGTTGAGAATTGCTTGAGACGGCTCCCCCCCCCCCCGCAGGCTGGGTGACCCGACGTCGACGATGTATACAAGCGCTGCTGCTGCTGCTGCACCAACAAGCCAATCTGTGATTTCTGCCGGCGGGATAAGGGAGCCGGATTTAGCAGTGTTGACAGCAGGACCTGGCTCACGGACGCTGGTCACCGGAATGCGATCTAAACGAGTTGTGAAAACTGCCGACGCGATAGATCGATCCCAGGTTTGTGTTCAGGGTTAGCTGAGATCTCTGGTGAGGCAGCAGTTGGAGCACCAATACTGGTCTGGACAGGAGAAGAAAAGTTAGCCAGGATCCCTGTTTCTGATAGCCTGTGACTTTGGCTGGAAAGTGTGCATGCGTGGACATTAGCAATTAACATTGGACTCAAAGGTGATGCTCTCCCATGACGGAATAGCCAATTTTTTCATTGATTCTTTGGATGTGGGCGTAGCTGGCAAAGCCAGTATTTATTGCCCATCCCTAGTTGCCCTTGAGAAGGTGGTGGTGAGCCGCCTTCTTGAACCGCTGCAGTCCGTGTGGTGAAGGTGCTCCCACAGTGCTGTTAGGGAGGGAGTTCCAGGATTTTGACCCAGCGATGATGAAGGAACGGCCGATATATTTCCCAAGTCAGGATTTTGTGCAACTTGGAGGCGATGATGTTCCCATACGCCTGCTGCTCTTGTCCTTCTCAGTGGTGGAGGTCGCAGGTCTTGGGAGGTGCTGCCGAAGAAGCCATGGCGAGTTGCTGCCACTCACTGTCTAGGCTCGCACATCAATAATGGCCACTTGGGTGAGGTACAGGAGGGCAGAAAATGCCTGTGGAACTGTATCCCAGAAGAGGAGGGGAAGAGGAGAAAATCGGGCGGGAGAGAGACAGTCCTAAATCACTGCCGCAACATGCTTCTGGAAGCAGTGACCAAAACACACTCACTCTTTTGTTTACGTTTCATTTGCAGAATCACAAATCATCCTCCTTATTAGGAAAAAAAAGAAGAGACCATTATCCAGGATTCCGAGTATCTAGAGCATGAAAGCCAAAGGGGAAAAACAACACTCATTAAGAGATGTGTCTGACCTAGATACCATGTTATTCAGGGGCTAATGTGGCCTGCAGATGGGATGAAAGTATAATTTCATTGACTGCACTGAACGTTTGGCAGTGTTAATGGACCTATACAAGCTGATGTCGGATTGCTGAAATTTTGAGTCAAATTCTATTTGAGAATTATGGTCTTTCCTGAAAATCCTACGGGATTTTCAACTGCTCCTCTGGGACAGTTTTCAAAGAACAAGTATTGCTGTAGGATTTTTATAGATTAAGCTGAACAGGGTATGGATGTTCAGAATGGAAATTCCCATCTTAAGACAGACAATGGTCCCTTACTGAGTTTTTTTTTTCTAATACTGGATACTGTTAAGGAGAGGAAGAATCAGCCTTGTTTTTTGCTTCTGATCACCTTCCCCTGCTGGAAGAGCGTGTGTTGATGACTGTCACCATTTTCGGGTTTTTCCCTTGGATATTCTCTCGGGTTCAGTGTCACCTGTCACCCCTGTCAGTGGACCTCGCATCCCCTACAATCCGGAGTGCACCTTTTACTTCCTCAAATATCTAGCATGGTCCAGCGATTATAACTCTGAACACTGGCTATTGAAATATTGCATGTCTCGCCACAAGCGTTGGCCTCTCATTTAGGAAGGTGGGCTGAAAAACACTCTTATCGAGTTGAGGTGCAGCTTGAGACCAATAAGCTGGTTTATTTTACATAAAATACATGAATGAACAGAGTACAGCTTTCCCAGTGAGAGTGGTCCATTTCCAAAATGCTCTTTAGGTATGGAAAATAATAATGGCGCAACTTAATAACTCCATAAAATGTTAAAAATAACAACAGAAAACGCTGGAAAAACTCAGCAGGCCAGGCAGCATCCGTAGAGAGAGAAAGAGAGTTGACGTTTCAGGTCGATGACCTTTCATCAGAACTGGGAAGAGCTGGAAATCAAATAGATTTAAGGCCAGGGTAAAGCTGGGAAAAGGGGGAGGGGATAAAGGAACAAAGGAGGAGATGAAGAGACATTAAGAGACATTAAGACATCTCTTAATGTCTCTTAATGTCTCTTCATCTCCTCCTTTGTTCCTTTATCCCCTCCCCCTTTTCCCAGCTTTACCCTGGCCTTAAATCTATTTGATTTCCAGCTCTTCCCAGTTCTGATGAAAGGTCATCGACCTGAAACGTCAACTCTCTTTCTCTCTCTACGGATGCTGCCTGGCCTGCTGAGTTTTTCCAGCGTTTTCTGTTGTTATTTCGGATTTCCAGCATCTGCAGTATTTTGCTATTGCCTCCATAAAATGTTAGTTCGCTCCATAAAATGTAGGCCCATTCATCCAGCTAAGCTATTCAAAGCTAACTGGTCCAGTCCTTTTAGAATGCAGGCAACTTCCTGTTGTCTGCTCAGACACATCTCGCTTGCAGTAACCAGAGAGAAAGATATTTCTGTGTCACCTGCTTTAAGACTATGAGAAGGAGTGACTCCATCCACCAAGCTGGAAGGCACAGGCACAGCCTTGAGGTAATGCCTACCCTTTGATGTGTGAATAAGAAGCTCCCAAACATCTACCTTAACGATGCTAAACTAAGGTCTTGTTGGCCTGCCTGGACGAATATCAAAAATCTCATTTGCTGTTCCAAAAAGGAGCAGGAAGCTCAGTGGAAAAGAAATTCAGGCGCGGCATAAAACGGGCTTGCCAATTCACTATACAAGCCTCTTTCGCGCTACTGGCATAGACCACTTTCAACCCCTCCGAGTGTTCCAGAGATAGCATAGAGACTTGTTCTGTGGACTGTCAGTAACCACTTTCTGCTCTCGCACCTCCACTTTGCTCCTGGCTGTGTGAATGGAATGGAACAATGCCTGGCCCCTCAAGTGTCGCAGAGTGCTGCACTCCAAATAACCTGAAATGTTGGAGATTGTACACAAGAATTACTCTTTTTTGAATGGCTAATTAATGCTTCTAATTGCCATAGTAACCCGCCTGGTTTAGGGCTGCTGGCTTATTGTTGAGATAAAAATGCTGAATTTAATATTTCGGAAATATTTTAAGATAGAAAATCCAGCTCAAGTAAAGCAGACCAATTCCAAATCATTGCAGTGTCCCAGCTAAAAGTGCATGTGTGTCCCAGATAAAAGGACACGTGTGTGGACTCAGGGTGAGAGCAGAGTGATCCTCGGTTGCAATGCCAAGAAGAAGAAAGACTTGCATTTCTATAGCGCCTTTCACATCCCAAAGCACTTTATAGCCAAGAAAGTACTTTTTGAAGTGTAGTCGCTGTTGTAATGTAGGAAACGCAGCAGCCAATCTGCGCACAGCAAGCTCCCACAAGCAGCAATGTGATAACGACCAGATAATCTGCTTTAGTGATATTGATTGAGGGATAAATATTGGCCAGGATACCGGGGATAACTCCCCTCCTCCTCTTCGAATAGCACCACGGGATCTTTTACGTCCATCTGAGCGAGCAGACGGGGCCTCGGTTTAACATTTCATCCGAAAGCTGGCACCTCCGACAGTGCAGCACTCCCTCGGCACTGCGCTGGTGTGTCAGCCTCAATTCTTGCACTCAAGCCCTGGAGTCAAGGCTGACGATATGAATGAATGGTTACCAGTGAGGTGCTGAAGGACAGTGGAACTAAACCCCGGGAGTGCCTTTGGGAGAAAGGAGTTTCAAATTGTGGAGTAAAACAAATAGGAAAAATAAACTCCTCTTTGTAAACACATTTTTCTCATTTCCTTTTTACGTTCTCTTATTTTTAATATGTGAAGAATACTGGGCGCCTGGCTTGACCTGTGCAAAATTACTTTAATATAGGGCACTTAATGGGCTATAATTTGCCTGTTTAAAAAAAAAAAATCACCTAGACATGTTAAGCAAAGGTACTTCCCTGTGTTTCTGCAGACCTTGTCGTAAAGTACCCAATTTTTAAAGGCTGCTTTTGATTTATTATTTGCAAAATCCTTTCCTTTTTTAAAAAAAAAATGCAACGCATTAGCCTTTGTGGCTTCTGTGCTACGTGCAGTCCTTTTAACAACTTGATTGAGAGTTCCACAAAAGAATAAATAAAGAAGCTACATCAACTTCAGAAGTTACACTTGTACACCGCGTTTAAGCAGCCTTTCTACTTTAATAATTGCCGTGGGAGATGGAATTGTCTGCCCATTCACAGTGTACTAAAAAGGAAATTAATGCGTATTCAAAGGTTTGGGCAAAGTGGATACACGCGAGCAGAAAGTGGTTACTGATAGTCCACGGAACCAGTAGCTATACTATCACTAGAACACTCTGTGGGGTTGAAAGTGGTCTATGCCAGTAGTGCAGAAAGAGACTTGTACAGCGAATCGGCAGCCCGTTTTATACTGTGCCTGATTTCTTTCCACTGATTTTCAGTGAACTTCTTGCTCTTTTTTTGGGAATAGGGAATGAGATTTTTGATGTCCATCCGAGCAGGCCGACTAGACCTTGGTTTAGCATCCATGATGCGGAGATGCTGGTCTTGGACTGGGGTGGACAAATGTGAGAAGTCGCACAACACCAGGTTATAGTCCAACAGCTTTATTTGAAATCACAAGCTTTCAGAGCGGCTGCTCCTTCACCTGACGAAGGAGCTGCTGCTCCGAAAGCTTGTGATTTCAAATAAAGCTGTTGGACTATAACCTGGTGTTGTGCGACTTCTCACATTTGGTTTAGCATGTCATCCAAAGAACAGTACTTCCTAAAGTGTTGCACCAACTGGGGATGGGATCACATCCTGTCCTCAACCCGGTGGCATTAACCTGCACCATCCAGCAGGAGTTACTGGAGAGGGATCAGGAGCTCGGACACTGGCTGCTTTTTCCCCTTCCACGCCCAGGGGTACTTGGGGGCAGTTGTTGTACCCCAACCGTCGCTAGGGGTTAACCGATCTGGCTCGGTATCACACTGGGTAGTGCATTTACCCGTGGAGCTACCGGAGGAGCCGGCGCTTACATATTAATCCCACATTCGGAGATGGAATTGGAGCCTCTTTCACATGCCTTGACTGATGGCTTGTCTGAATGTGACTCAAATCTTTGATCACGGTTGGGGTGGGGTAGTCTAAGTGGGTGACATTAAACGCCCCCCCCCCCGGCCTCCTGTCCTTTTGAAATAGTTATGTGATTATTTCATCAGCCAATCAAACAGCCTTGATTCTTTGCACTGTTTAAAACCTACATGCGATGTTTTGGTAATGATACTTAACTAACGAGAGGCGACAGATGCTGCAAATAGGCTTTCATCTGCTGTTTAAGTGCCTGGTTCACTCAGGGTACGTTACAGTGTAGTTATGTAGATGTAACTCTCATATATTTGTTTGACTAAAATCCCTGATGGAGCCGCAGTGGCAAGTTTGAAGGTTTATCTGTCTCTGTAAAGCAAGATAATGTCAGCAGTATTCTCCAGTGTACTTCTGTAGTCTGGCCTTCACTTGATAGCTTTGAGTGAAAATCCATCCTGCCTGTAGATAAACCCTTTCTAAGATCTCTGCTTCGTTCCGCCTGTCCCGATGATCATCATCATCTGCTTGGGAGGAAGGCAAGGTGGAGTATTGAAGCCACATACTTCACATCCCTCCACGGAGCCGAGCCAGAGGATGGCTCCCGGTTTGCGGGGTTGGTGACGTCTCTCGTGACCGTGGACTGATCTGATTCACGCACCATTTACCTGCCGACACATCTTCATCCCGAGCTTCCTTGGGAACTGGGAACAGCCGAGCTAAACCATGTGCTGCCCCCAATTACTACACCTCAGCTCGTACATGTGGTCTCCCGCCCCCCCCCCCCCCCCCACAACATTTTTTATAAAGCGCTCTTCATGTTCCGCCTACATTCCCTGTGCCGCCCTCCCCACCGACTCTCAAACACACAATCTCCTCACTTCTCCAGCAGGCACTGACTCATATCAGGACTCCTGTTCTTCACCCCAGTGGTCAATCTTCTTGTATGACCCTAGACTATGAGGGTTGGTGGGTTATTTGACTGCGGTGGTGGGGGGGGCGGGGGGGAGGTGGCTGTGCCCAATTCTGACCACAGCCAACACACGCAAGCATTATCCAGCGAGGGTCACTGGACAAGCTATCGGGAGTGGAAATCCTGGCTGATGCGCTTTTCCTCTCGCTAGCCCTGAGGCCAAGTATATTGACCTTACTGCCACTCAATGAAGCCAGGGCCTTCTGGTCTTCATAGAAGGATTCCACATTGATTGAGGTGTTTACCTACTAAGCTATCAGGGGGGGGCTTTATTTTAATGCCAGCTGAATAAGATTAAGGGAGCTCTGGAATGACTATGCACTGGATTCGTTAGTAGGAAAGCTCAGATGAATCCCACTGTCAGCTGATATTCCTAGGTTATCTTTGCCTCGGGGTGTTTTTGGCTATCCTGGCATGACGTCTGAGAGAGAAAGAGAAAATGTAATCTGGGGACAGCAAAATCCCTTGATGCTTGGCTGAAGCTTGTTGGGCTAAGTAAAGAGCAGGTTAGTTGGCATCAATGGTGGGCAGTAGATGGGGTAACCTGTGCTGGTCACCGACCCATGAAGTGGCACAGTGCACTACTGTGGCTTGATTTCACAGGGTGAGCTCCTGTTTTTAGCCATGCTTATGATCAAGGTTGGTGGGGTGGGGGGCGGAATAGCAAGCAGAGGTCAGCATTTCTTCATAGGAAGGAATGGAAAATCAGGAATGAGTCGCCCTCTTGAGGTAACCAGCTTTAGCCCTTACACCGTCCAAGATCTGGAAGTTGATAGCTTGATTGCTACACTATCTGGACGGTAGTGCAGACTCGGCAAGGTGCAAGAAAAGCTGAGTAAATAAGCTTCATGAATAAGTTTGTCTGGTTTGTCAACACCACATTGAGGAAGGAATCTTGAAGAAAAGGAATGGCGTGAACACAAGTGAAGAATAATGTGACGGGAGTTTGGAGACCTCGGTCTGTTTGGGTCAGTTGGTAGCAATGTTGCCTCTGAGTCAGAGGGTCAAAGGTCTAAATCTTACTGTAGGACTTAAGCACACAATCTAGGCTGTTGCTCCAGGACAGCACTGAGGAAGGAGTGCTGCATTGATCATGGTCCTGGCTCTCAGATGAGATTGCCCAATGGTTTAGCTGCACTTTAAAGATCCCTGGCACTATGTGAAGAAGAGCAGGAGTTATTCTGGTGCCCTGCATTACTCCCTCAACTAACACCATCCAAAAAAAAAATGGTCAACTGGTTATTTATTTCATTGCTGTTTGTGGGATCTTGCTGCCTACAAAATGGTTGCCTCATTTACCTACATAGCAGCAGAGCACTTCAAAGTAATTCATTATATGTGAAGCACTTTGGGATGCCTCTGAGAGCATGATAAGATGCTATATAAATGCAAGTTCTTTCTTTCTCAGTTTGAGGAGACAGTATGGCGATCAATTGGTCAGCCCCCCCCCCCCCCACAACCATCATCCTGAAAACAATTACTGGATGGGTCAAATAGCCTCCTTTTTGTGCTGTAAAGTTCTACGGGGGTCATTTTAACATCCGGCGATGGCGTCAGACAGGTGATATCTGACGGCCGCCCATTATACACCCTGCCTGACTTCCCTTTCCATCGATGTCAATGGGGCGTTGGGTGGCCAATCCGATGTCGCCCGTCTGACGCCACTGGCGAAAGTTAAAATTACCCCAGTGGTTCTGTGTAACACTTTAGTGTCGATGCACCGCATTGAGGGGTGTGTTTCCTCTAAGCTGCTGTTCACCCAGGGCCTTTCAGGCTGATTCTGGAATTGTTGAGGTTCTTCAATAAGTGGAATGAGTAATTTGATTGCACTGCATCACTCCGGGCTCCATTTTGATAACCAATAAAACTCTGTCTGACTCACAGAGGTGCCTGGAATAAGTGGGACTCTGAGCCCACTGTTGTCTGCTCTACCTCACCCCCCTCCTCCAGCCCTACAACCCTCGGAGAACTCTACATTCCTCCAATTCTGACCTCTTGCGCATCACCGATTTCCTTCGCTCCACCGTTGGCGGCCTAAGCTCTGAATTCCCTCCCTAAACCTCTCCGCCGCTCTCTCCTCCTTTTTAAAGACGCTCCTTAAAACCTACCTCTTTGGATAAGCTTTTGGTCACCTGTCCTAATTTCTCTTTATGTGGCTCGATGTCAGATTTTGTCTGAACACTCCTGTGAAGCGCCGAGGGACGTTTTACTACATTAAGGGCACTAGATAAATGTAAGTTGTTGTCATCTTCGGGCATTGCAGAAAGTTAGGATCTGGATGATGTGTTGGTATTAAAAAAAAACAATGCCATTATTACACCTCGTAAAGTTTTACTCTTGTGTAAATATTTCCTGTGTTAAGACTCATTTAAGAGCCAGTACATTTTTGAAACTGTTCTGTGATTTTAAAATAGCCCAATTGTGCAGCAAAGAAACAATTAAAGCAGATTCTACTGAGTTTTAGTAGGAGGCACATGAATATTTCATTTCAGAGGTGACTGATCGCCCCTACCCAGGCACCAAGAAAGTCAAAGGTTGATGCTAAACAAAAGAGCTAGAGAGCCTCATGTTTTGGAAATTTTAAGTACGCTGGGACTTTTTTGTTTCACTCAACAATTCCGCCCCACTTCTCGGAGTGACCGTTCCAACAGGTTCCTGCCCCTGAGAGTTCACCAAAAGGGCTGGAATCTAGCCTGGGACTTGGATACACAGGATGCCAGCCTCGTGCGGGAATTCCCGCTCAGTCTCTAAGGGGCAGCGCCTCCACCCTGTCCCTCACAAGGTCAGCGGAGTGTGAGGGGGGCTGCCGGGATCAGGGACTTCGAACGTTGGAGTACTCGCATCCCTAGCCTCTCGGTGAGACCGGGCCGAGTGGCGGAAGCGGGACCCAGGCAGGGAGCCAGGATCGTGGCTTGGCTCCACGAAGAGGACCTGGAATAATTTTTAAATCCTTTGACGTGCGGCTCCCTCTCTGCAGGCTGCTTACGGATGTGTCTGGGGAGTGGCCTGGCACCAGCCTCCTCGGTCGGCAGGTGCCCCGGATGCCCCTACTGGCATAGGTGCCCATTGTTGTCATGCCCCCCCCCCCAACCCAACGACCTTTGACCGGGTCAGCACCCGAGGTTCCGGGCAGGCACAGCGCTGCACTTAGGCCAGGATGCACCCCCATTAGGATCCAGTGACAGTTGCCGGGATACAATTCCAAGGGCGTCCACGGCCCTCCGGTACCTCGGCCAAGTGGCCATTCCTCACACGTGGACCCTGATGGTGAGTGTCGTCTGGCTACTCTCCCGTAGTCACGGTGACCCTGATCCTCTCCTCAGGCCAAGTCCGCACTTCCCAGCAAGGGTCACTGGCTAGCGTTCAGGAGCAGAAGCCCTGGGGGAGCGGGGGCCAATTTTAACTCTCCGCCCGGCGGAAACCGTGCAGAACGGGAGTTGAAAAAGCGCGGCACTTTTCGGATGGGTAGTTGGCCGCCAGTTTGACACAGGAGGTCTGGCCGGTAAAATCGGTGAGGTAGGATGTCTTATGCCTCTCCCCGGTGTTCCGCTCTGGAGTTAAAGTCCCCGCTCCTGTGTTTTATTTCCCCCCCCCCCCCCCACCTGGTCCAGGGGTCCTGCAGCTGCTGCCACAACTCTGGGCTGAGCATTTCGGGAAGAAGCTCCGCTTCAGTTTTCAAATAAAAATAACAATTTGAATTTATCTAGCGCCTTTAATGCACTAAAACGTTCCAAGGCGCTTCACAGGAGCGATTATCAAACAACATGTGACACCGAGCCACATAAGGAGCTATTGGGACAGGTGACCAAAAACTTGGTCAAACAGGTAGGATTTAAGGAGCGTCTTAAAGGGGGAACAAGAGAAAGAGAGAGACGGAGAGGTTTATGGAGGGAATTCCAGAGCTTGGGGCCTCGGCAGCTGAAGGCACAGCCGCCAATGCTGGGGCGAAGGAAATCAGAGATGCGCAAGAGGCCAAAATTGGAGCGCAGAGATCTCCTGAGGGTAGTAGGGCTGGAGGAGGTTACAGAGATGAGGAGGGGTGAGGCCATGGAGGGATTTAAACACAAGGATGAGAATTTTAAATTTAAGGCGTTGCTGGATCTGCATCTTTTGTTTGGTGTAAATTGCCATTAGTTTATCTTCTGACTCCTGCTGTTTTGTGGCCAGCCTGTTCAATCGCTGAAGGTGAATTTTCTGTATGGACACTCTGCACCAGTGCTGACCTGCCTTTTGTGCGTGAGCAGCCAGTCGCTAATTGGGCCTGGTGTGAAAATGTTCGGTCGTGTCCTCTAAATCATTATTCTAACTTTGCGAACAAAAGGAGTAGAGGCCCGAGTGACCCCGCGATTCTATTCCCACTCTTCAGGGCTGCTGTGGAAACACAGTAACTGGATGAGGGTGTCACGGGCTAGAAATAAATAACACAGACATGAAGTCATAAGCCACGGGGGGATGTTTTGCTAACTGCCAGAAGAATCATTCATCTCTGTTTAATCAGGTAAGATTAGCTGTGTTCAATGCAGCCTTCTTTGAGATTTGTGTTATGCCACAAAAAGTCACCGCTAATTGCTTAATTGTGGCTGTTAAAGTATAGAGTTTCCTTTCAGTGTTCCAGTGAAGTAAAGAGGGTAAAGGCAGATTTATCATATAGATTTCTGTTGGGTACAGTCTTTTCTGAAGCGCCTACAGTTTTTTTCTGCAGTATTTCTTTTAACTTAAATGTGGCAAATTTGAGACCAGCAGCAACAGTCGGCCGATTGCTGGCCCATAAGATTCTCTCGGCCGCAGCTGCTCCGAGCTCATTTAGTGTACTGCAGCTTCAGATTGTACAACTGCCCCCACAGTCATGGGAGAGTCCACACGGCCAGCAATGGAAAAATCCCATTGCAGGCCTGTCCAGCTAGACTGGGAACACAGGCATTGGGCTCGGGGCTCTGCCCGCGCCGGTGGGCTCTGCCCGCGCTGGTGGGCTCGCGGGCTCTGCCCGCGCCGGTGGGCTGAGAGTTTTGCCTGTACCCCAGACCACAATGGCTGCCTTGACGTCGAGCATTCACATTTGTAATAGAGGGCTGGCTCCAAGGGCAGGGCTGTCGTGAAATTGGAATATAAAATCGGGGAGGTTACAGACGCAGTGAGCGACGGTATCCGTTCTTCACTATTTGTAGCGAAATCTCAAACGTGAACGTCAAATCGCAAACCGAGGAAATTCTCATCCCCCTTGTCCTCCTGTGACAAAGCGGAGCTTCACGGCGCGGTATCAACGAGCCCAAGTCCAACCAAGAGTTAACTTTCCCAATTAGGTGAGAGAAGTTGCAAGAGAGAGAAACCGAGGCAATAAAGCTGCCTTTCTTTACAATGCATCCTAAATACTTAGGTGATTTCTCAGCTGTAACGTGATAATTCATCTTAAAACGGAGCTAAATATACAAGTGTCTAAACCTGGGCTGTTGCTGTGCCTAACCTAAACAGCTAAATCAATAAAACATTGTTTTAGAAGTCTTCAAGGCTAGTTACTACCATTTTTGAGTACTACATATATATATATATATCGTGTTATTATGGTTTTCAGAACCATGATAATAAATAACAGAGATCTTTAATGCCGAGGAAGCAAGTGAACTGGAAAGCCCTGTAGCTACTGTAATGGGTGGCTGCGCCACGGAAGATGAACATCTTGGCAAGGCAGAGGAAAGTACATTGAGTTGAAGGATTTAAAATGTGAGGGCAGCAGGGCCACAAACACTAACGTGACATCTTGATAACAGCTCGTGAAGATTTATAACCCAGAAAGCACCTGGGCACGAATCATCATAGAAACATAGAAAAAAATAGGAGCAGGAGTAGGCCATTCGGCCCTTCGAGCCTGCTCCGCCATTCAATATGATCATGGCTGATCCTCTATCTCAATACCATATTCCCGCTCTCTCCCCATACCCCTTGACACCTTTTGCGTCTAGAAATCTATCGATCTCCTTCTTAAATATATTCAGTGACTTGGCCTCCACAGCCTTCTGTGGTAGAGAATTCCACAGGTTCACCACCCTCTGAGTGAAGAAATTTCTCCTCATCTCAGCCCTAAATGTCCTACCCCGTATCCTGAGACTGTGACCCCTCGTTCTAGACCCCCCAGCCAGGGGAAAACATCCTCCCTGCATCCAGTCTGTCAGAATTTTATACGTTTCAATGAGATTCCCCTCTCATTCTTCGAAACTCTAGTGAATACAGGCCTAGTCGACCCAATCTCTCCTCGTACGACAGCCCTGCCATCCCAGGAATCAGTCTGGTGAACCTTCGCTGCACTCCCTCTATGGCAAGTATATCCTTTCTTCAGTAAGGAATGATGGGCACCAGCCCCCTCCCTTGGGAAGAGGTGCCGCTGCTCGTTTCTAAGCTGATAACGGGAAATGGCGGCCGCGCTTTTATCCGGTCTGCCACCTTGGGTTCCGATCACAGGCAGCCTGCTGATAAAGGACAGCCCTCTGCTTCTGCTGTGGGCGGCAGCTGTGGACCATTCCCCGTCAACAGAGGCCATACCTACAACCCCGCACGCGTGTAGCCCTTCAGTTACGCAGCAGCTCCCCAGGCATCAGACTGTGGGTGAGCTTTCCCCTCCGCCCTCCCAGCACCCCTCGTGTACCCTCGGGTCAGAGAGACAGAAAGACTTGCATTTCTATAGCGCCTTTCACGTCCTCTGGACGTCCCAAAGCGCTTTACAGCCAATGAAGTACCCTTTGAGGTGTAGTCACTGTTGTAATGTAGGAAGCAAGTAATGTAAAACAGCAAGCTCCCACAAACAGCAATGTGACAATGACCAGATAATCTGTATTTATTAATGTTGAGGGATAGATATTGGCCAGAGCACCGGGGACAACTCCCCTGCTCCTCTTCGAAGAGAGGCAAAATGTTTCCACCCTGATCACAGTCCAAGAAACCCTGCTGGATAGTGCATGGAGCCAAGGCGGGTGGATGGAGTCACGATCCAGTTCAGCCATGATCTAGTTGAATGGTGCGGCAGGCTCGAGGGGCTGAATGGCCTCCTCCTGTTCCTATGTGTGGCTGTCCGATGAGGCTATGATTAGACTTGGATTCGATGGCCTCCCATGTAGCTTGGTAGCATGCGAGGTTTGGCCGGACAGGGGCAGGTTCGGGTCCGGGTCCGAGCCCCGTTTTCCTCTCCCCCCGCCCCCCCCCCCCCCCCCCCCCTGAAGTCCATGGTGAGTCAAATCGGGACGAGGGGTAAAACGGGCGTCCGACACCAACACGCCGCTGCTGCCGTTAAGTGGGACAGGTTACAATGGGAGCTTTGGTCGGGCGTGAAGGACGACGATTCGAGGGTGGTTTACCCCTGGGGTCCTGAGGAGCCGTAGCCCAGCATGGGCCAGATCCTTCAGGAGTGGGAGGAGAGGAAGGGGAGGCAAAGAGCACAAAAAAAACCCAAGGCAGATGTTTCAAAAAGAATTCCATGTGCACGGATTCAAATGTGTACTGTAGTGGGGGAAAAAAAATCAGAAAGAGAATCAAGTCGAACATAAAACAGAACATGGGAATATGCTGGGTTACTGGCAAAGAAATCAAATACAACTTGCTCCAAGAAAGATGTGATTTAGTGTTTGTTCCTGGAGGCTTCACTCTGACCTCTGGAAATGTGCTGTGCAGTGAATGCTTTTACGACATGTATATACAGAAAGGAGCCCAAATACTCAGCAAATGTTATTCCAGCAGTAAAAAAAAAGCTCGTAACACATGTAGTGCGTGTTCACTCACCCCTTCATTGGAGCGTGGCATTCGAGGAAGCTTCTTCTAATGGTGCCGAGCCTTGCGAGCGCGGCCATTCATTCCTGACCGGGTGGGGAGATCAGTGTAAATGGGGCGGAGAAAGCAGGAGAGTGCTACACTAACCCTGAACGGCCTTCTGTATTGATCTAACCCCAGGGTCACCGGCGTGCAGTGGGCTCTCGGAGCTTTTGCTGTTCGATCCGCTTCCCCCGGGGACTCGTAGATTAGCAGGAACCTACCCCAAGCATTATCTGCAGGAAATGGTGAGGGGCAGCTCTCTGAACCTGACCAGTCTAAAAGCAGCTCATTATAGTCACGGCCTTGATCCCTTTTGGGGACAGTAACTGTTTGAGTCCGCACCCCGCTCTACCCTGATAGTCAGAAAAGAAAAAGGAACTCTGTTTGCTTTATTTTTTTTATCTCTCCAATTCCCCACCCATGCTCTCCTGAGGTTCTGAACTCCTTCCTCGGGTACGATATCATTGGGTTGCCATCTGCCTCCTGGTACCTCACCCGAGTGAGCCTTTACAATGAGTGTCAGGAAGCTATTTGACCATGGGCAGCGGCGCCGCCAACCCCAATCCTGCCCTCGTTCCTGCCCATCCACACAAGTGCACACAACTGTCGTGGCCTTGCCCCTCCCTATCTTCGTAACCTCCTCCAGACCTACAACCTTCCCCCTCCCCCCCCCCCCCCCCCCCCCCCCAGAACTCTTCGCTCCTCCAACTCTGGCTTCCTGTGCCAACTCCACTCCGTTCAACCAGCCGTGGCCCCACAACCTTGAATTCTCTCCCTAAACACCCTCCACCTCCCTCTCATCCTTCCACACCCGCCCCCGGCCTAAAACCCCACCTCTTTGACCAAGCCTCTGGTCGCCCCTCCTAATATCTCCTGGCTCGGCATCCATTTCTCTCTGATCCACCTCGGTGAAGTGTCTTGGGACATTTCTCCCTGTTAAAGGCACTAAAGACATGCAAGTTGTCATTGTAGTAGTGACCTATCACAATCGACAAACCAGGGCTCAAAACTGGGACCTTCCTGGGCTCCAAAGCTTGGCTCCTCACTGGATAAATTCACAGAGCCATACGGTTTCTTTTTTGAACCTTTAATAAAGCTAATGCAGATTGGCTGCCGTATGTTTTTTTTAAGAGAAACATTAAGCGTGGCGCCTGTTCCCGTGTCTGGATGGGCTGGGTGCAGTGACGAGAGGAGAAGCAGGCAGGCTCTCTCGCGGATGTGCAATGGGCTCTCTTACAGTCGTGCAGCAATGTTCCCTGTCAGATGCGCAGCCGGCATGCTGAATGGTTGCACAGGATCAAACAAACTTAGAGGGAACAGTGTCAGCTGTGGCTCAGTTGGTAGCACACTCGCCTCTGAGTCTGAAGGTTCTGGGTTCAAGTCCCACGCCAGAGACTTGAGCACAAAAATCCAGGCTGACACTCCAGTGCAGTGCTGAGGGAGTGCTGCACTGTCAGAGGTGCCGTCTTTCAGATGAGATGTTAAACCGAGGCCCCGTCTGCTCTCTCAGGTGGACGTAAAAGATCCCATGGCACTATTTCGAAGAGGAGTTAGGGGAGTTATCCCTGGTGTCCTGGGCCAATATTTATCCCTCAATCAACATAACAAAAACAGATGATCTGGTCATTATCACATTGCTGTTCGTGGGAGCTTACTGTGCGCAAATTGGCTGCCACGTTTCCCACATTACAACAGTGACTCCACTCCAAAATTGCTTCATTGGCTGTAAAGCGCTTTGAGACGTCCGATGGTCGTGAAAGGCGCTATAGAAATGCAAGTCTTTTTCTCTTACGGGCGTGCAATGGGCTTTGCAGGCGTGCAATGCTCCCCGCCTGTTTTCCTCCCTGCACTGCCCCCAGGCCACCCAATGCACCCAGGTGCGGGAGCTGGAAAATCTGGCCCATTTGTTTGACTCTAGTGGTTGCGCGGCTCAGTTTCAAATACAAGTACTTTTGTTAAACAAACATCCAAGTCGGGCATTGCTGCTAATTGCAGAGTGATGATGGCAAGAAATTAAATGGGATTTACTGTAAATTGAGAAGTGGAAATAAATAGCAGCGTTAGCTAATTTTCACCTCCTGGCTGTCGGAGCCTGCGATGCCGGCAGTGTCGATGCTCCAATGACACACTGTGCTGGAGGTGCTAATGGCTACCCACTTAACATATTGTGTGTCACCCTACAAACTACACACACACAGGCAGCTGGGTCCAGCAGTGTGCTCTGGAGACTGCAAGGCTCATACTCAAGATCGGGTCGCCGTAAGTTGTCTGGTTTTTGATTCTCATCTTGTTCTTGGAGATTGCTTTACCCCCCCCCCCTCCAATGTATGTTGCAGGGCTAGTTCTATGTGCCAGGAGAGAGGAGGTTTAATAATGATGTAGGGTGTTGTCAGAATGAATGGGGAAAGACCATTTGCTCTTGTTTTGGGGGAAGGGAGCAGTGAGCAACGAGCAGCCATCAATTTAAAATAGTCACAGAAAGAGTGAGAGAGGTTAGGATCACAGAATGATGCAGCACAGAAAGAAGGAGGCCCTTTGGCCCACCAGCTGTCCAATTAGTCCCACTCCCCTGCTCTGCTGTCCTGTCCTGCCGCTGAAGTCAGGACCCTCTCCTCTGCAGGTAACTGCAGCATTAGATTTACTGGTGGGCCCAATTCTCCATCCAGGTACAAGGGGTATTAACTGAATCATTGGACCGCTCCCAAACAAAGCCTCGCTTCACTGTGAAGTGAGTCACCTGGCAGCGTCGAGAGTAAAACTCTTCAAACTTCACATAACTGAAGCTGAGTTTTTGTTCTTGGAAACCGCAGGGAACGAGTTCTCTACATAAAGGGTTGAAGCCCTTTTAAATGGCCGCACCCAGCTGATAGGATTTGTGACTTGACTTGATCAAGAAAATTTACCTCAAGAGAAAAAGAAAATGGGAGTTCTGACGAAGGGTCATCGACCTGAAACGTTAACTCTGTTTCTCTCTCCACAGATGCTGCCTGACCCGCTGAGTATTTCCAGCATTTTCTGTTTTTATTTAAGAAAATGGGAGAGTTGTCTTGTCTGGCGTGGGTCGGTATCTCAGTCGCATTGAGTGCCTGTTTGACTTTTGAGTTCCCAAGGAAGTGCTGGAAGTTCAGTCGATTAGCCACTTGGTAGTGTCACTTGGCCTCCACTCCGTTCCTCCATTCTTACTCTTGCTCTGTGAATTGTCAAAGTGCATTACCTAATGTCAGATATGCTTTTAGATAATGCTTATCTTGAGTCTGTAAAGCATGGTCATGAAACACGGATGGCATTTTCTTTTTCGAAGAGCCGTAAAAGGCCTTGGATGCATTTTTTGAAAACCTTGCCCCCTTCCCACGGCCCCCACAGAGAGTAAATGCATCACCCAGTGTGGTACTGAGGCACGTACATCAGCAAGGTCCCTGGTCTGATTTCTGGTCTGTTTTGGTTAGCTGAAACGCAGTTGGGGTGGCGGTGCAGATACTAAAATTGACCTAGACATCCCTTGGCTTGGGCTCCTGATTGCTATCCAGTAATCCCAGCAAGGACGCGAGTGTGTATGGGGCTGTTGAGTGAGGGCAGGGGGTATCAGAATTGACTCTAACTCCCATCACAATCACATTGCCTATCAACACTCATTGTCTGGAATTACATAGAAGGTACAGCACAGAAACAGGCCTATCAGCCCAATTGGTCCATGCTTATGCTCCACCCGAGCCTCCTCCCACCCCTCGTCATCTAAACCTATCAACCTTGCCTTCTGTTTCTTTCTCCCTCGTGTTTATCGAGCTTCCCCTTTAAATGCATCTGTGCTATTCGCCTCAACTACTCCTTGTGGTAGCAAGTTCCACATTCTAACCGCTCTTTGGGTAAAGAATGGTCACTTGGGTGAGGACCTGATGGACAGCGAGCACTTGTGGAATTGTACTGTAATAATAGCAGCAACACCCTGCATTTATATAGCTCCTGTAACAGAGAGAAATGTCCCCAGGTGCTTCCCAGAGGCGTAATCGGACAAAAACAGACACTGCGCCCAAGAAGGAGATAATTAAGAAAGGCGAACATAAGCTTGGTCGAAGAGTGGGTTTTACGGAGGGTCTTAAAGGAGGAGATCACAGAATCACACAGAATCCCCACAGTGCAGATAGAGGCCATTTCGGCCCATCGAGCCTGCACCGACACATATCCCACCCTATCCCCGTAACCCCACGTATTTAATCCCCCTAACACTAAGGGTCAATTTATCATAGCCAAATCAACCTAACCCGCACATCTTTGGACTGTGGGAGGAAACCGGAGCACCCGGAGGAAACCCACACAGACACGGGGAGAATGTGCAAACTCCACACAGACAGTCACCCGGGGCCGGATTCGAACCCGGGTCCCTGGCGCTGTGAGGCAACAGTGCTAACCACTATGCCACCGTGTTGAGATGGCGAGACGGTAGGGTTTAGGGGGGGAATTCCAGGGCCTAGAAGCCTGAAGGCCCTGGCCGCCAATGGTGGGGTGAAAGGCCAGAGAGATGCGCAAGAGGACAGAGTCTGAGGAGTGGAAAGTTCTGGTGGGGGTGATTGTAGGGCTGGAGGAGGTTAATTGTCTTCAGGAAAGGGAGAAAATTGCAAAGTTTGTCCGCATCTATTATTTAACAGATGCTTAGCACCAAGCCCTGAGCTTCCTACCGTTGCGGCAGACTCGGATCAGTACTGAACGAATGGGTTGTTTTTTTCCCCCCCCTCTCTTGCAATCTGCAAGTGCCTCATAGAAATTAAAATCCATGGAGAAAATGGAGTTGGGGGGAGGGGGTGGTGGGGAGTGCTGGAGCGTGTGGTTAAATGCTTCAGAAGTCACTTAACGTAAAGCTAGCTGCTGCTTCAGCTTCACTGGTAGTTCATTAAAAGAACAAACCTGCTGCAAGGCATCAAAGCTGATGACCATTCCCACCCCCGCCCCTTCTTGAAACAAAAACCATGCCAGGCAGCCTTCCTTTCTGCAGGAGAAACAAATGACGAGTTTCACTTCAGAAGCCAGCATGTGGATGAAGATTCCAACAACTGTTATTCAGGAAAAGAAAATAAATCTGTGTGCTTTGTGTCAACAAAGAGCCCCCGTTTTGCAGTAACGAGAGCCGGGCGGAGTGCATAAAAGTCACGCTGAATGTGAATGTATCTGTTCGACGTACAATTGCTTTTAGAAAAGGTGGAGTAAAACACTATGCAAAGCGGCCATGGGGCAATGATTAGGTTAAGATAGAAGATAAATGTCAGCATTTCAGTGGAGTACTGATTTAGTAATCCTCGAAGGTGGGCACAGGCCTCATTTTGTACATTACTTGGGTGTTGTCCTTGAACAGCACCATATCTGCTGCTGCACCAGGCTCTGCCATATTCTTTGTTTTATGAGTTTTTAAGTTTATTAAAAAATGTGTAGAGTCGGTACAATCCATTATTGTGATGACCTTGGCAGCCATGCTGTTAACAAATCTGACAAGGTCATTGGACAAATGATATCTCTTTTTAAAAGCCAAGAAACACTGTAGTTGAAATGGCCCTTGAACATAAGAACATAAGAATGAGGAGCAGGAGTCGGCCATACTCGAGCCTGCTCCACCATTCAATAAGATCATGGCTGATCTTCGACCTCAACTCCACTTTCCCACCCGATCCCATATCCCTTGATTCCCCTAGAGTCCAAAAATCTATCGATCTCGGCCTTGAATATACTCAACAACTCGGCATCCACAGCCCTTTGGGGTAGAGAATCCCAAGGACTCTCTGAGTGAAGAAATTCTTCCTCATCTCAGTCTTAAATGGCCTACCTCTTATCCTGCGTCTATGCCCCCTAGTTCTAGACACTCCAGCCAGGGGAAACAACCTCTCCGCATCTAACCTGTCAATCCCCCTCAGAATCTTAAATGTTTCAATTTGAGGAGTTTTGAAGTACAAAATGTAATTGGATCCCCTTGCCCCTCGCTATGTATGGATTCAAGTTCAGAAAGCCTCAAGTGTCATTAATCTACGAACGACTCTTGGTGACGCTTCTTGATGGGGCAGTGGAATGGAAGAAACCTATTTCCCTTCCTTCTTTCAGATGAGACGTTAAACTGAAGCCCCGTCTGCGCTCTCAGGTGGATGTAAAAGATCCTGTGGCACTATTTCGAAGAAGAGCAGGGGAGTTATCCCCGGTGTCCTGGGCCAATATTTATCCCTCAATCAACAAGACTAAAAAAACATTTCATTATCGCATTGCTGTTTGTGGGAGCTTGCTGTGCGCAAATTGGCTGCCGTGTTTCCCACATTACAACAGTGACTACACTTCAAAAGTACTTCATTGGCTGTAAAGAGCTTTGGGACGTCCGGTGGTCGTGAAAGGCGCTATATAAATGCAAGTCTTTTTTTCCCTCTAATTGTCATCCTGTCAACTCATCAGCATCGACGATGGCCCTGAAGCCATCTGCAAATCAAACCAGTGTGTGCTCCTGACTGAAAGAAAGACAGGCTTGCATTTCTATAGCGTCTTTCACAACCACAGGGCGTCCCAAGGCGCTTTACAACCAATGAAGTACTTTTGAAGTGTAGTCACTGTTGTAATGTGGGAAACACGGCAGCCAGTTTTGGGCGCAGCAAGCTCCCACAAACAGCAATGTCATAATTTGTTTTAGGTGTTAGGTGAGGGATAAATATTGACCAGGGCACCAGGGAGAACACCCTGCTCCTCTTCAAAATAGCGCCATGGGATCTCTTGTGTCCACGTGAACAGGCAGACGTTTAACGTCTGATCCGGAAGACGGCACCTCCGACAGTGCAGCGCTCCCTCAGCACTGCACTGGAGTGTCAGCCTAGATTTTTGTGCTCAAGTCTCTGGAGCGGGACTTGAACCCACAACCTTCTGACTCCATGGCAAGAGCGCTAACACTGAGCCAAGGCTGACAGAGCTGTGAGGCTGGGTTACATTAACAGGATATAATAAAAGAAAAATAATGGAATTCCCCAGCAAATATAGTAAATAACTGATGCAACAAAATCTTTTTCAGGAATGTAAAAAAATGAAGATTATTAGTTAAAGCTCACAAACCTTTCTGGGGGGAAAAAAGGTCACCATTCTGCCAGATATAGTTTCCTTGTTTCTGTGGAAAATTATCTTTGAATCTGCAAAGAATCGATGGTTGAATGTTGACAGTATATTCGGGGATCCTGATGACAATTGTAGCACCCCCATCACCTCCTCAGCTGTGAGGTAGCACAGCACAAACTGGGGGGCAAAGCAGGAAGGGTGGGGTGGTCCTGGTCTGTCATACGAATATAAGAAATAGGGAGCAGGAGTAGGCTATACGGCCCCTCGCACCTGCTCCGCCATTCAATAAGATCATGGCTGATCTTCTACCTCAACTCCACTTTCCCACCCTATCCCCCTATCCCTTGATTCCCTTAGTGTCCAAAAACACTAATGGCGCATTGATGGCTCAGTACCATACCAGGCAATGCATTTAACCACTAGAGAGCTGGGGGAAAGCAAACTGACCTTCCCAGGTTTCTTTTTAACTTCTCAAAAACTCTTTTAGTGTGATAGAACACTCCTCCTGACCTCAGTGTCCCTAAGCAAGTACTCAAGGGTAATTGGCGGTAAAACACACTGAGATCCAAGTTCATGCCAATAAATGTGATTGCACATAAAGGAAAGACTTGCATTTATATAGCGCCTTTCACGACCACCGGACCTCCCAAAGCACTTTACAGCCAATGAAGTACTTTTTTTTTTAAGTGGAGTCACTGTTGTAATGTAGGAAACGCGGCAGCCAATTTGCACTCAGCAAGCTCCCACAAACAGCAATGTGATAATGACTGGATAATCTGTTTTTTTAGTGATGTTGATTGAGGGATAAATATTGGCCCAGGACACCGGGGAGAACTTCCCTGCTCTTCTTCGAAATAGTGCCATGGGATCTTTTACGTCCACCTGAGAGAGCAGACGGGGCCTCGGTTTAACGTCTCATCCAAAAGACGGCACCTCCGACAGTGCAGCGCTCCCTCAGCACTGCACTGGAGTGTCAGCCTAGATTTTTGTGCTCAGGTCTCTGGAGTGGGACTTGAACCACACAGCCTTATGACTCAGAGGCAAGGGTGCCACCAACTGAGCCACAGATGACATTCATTGATGAAACATGGTACAGAAAGAATGTTTTACGGGGAGATAAGGAAACCATGTTTATCTTTTCACTTTAAGGATGACCTTCTAGCTCACTGCTCACTTCTAAGCTGTTGTGTCATCAAACTTCACATGATCCTCTTTGTAGGCCACAGGTCTATAAAAAGTGACCTTTCTTCATGTGAACAGAAAAATAATTTTAAAAATTTGAAAACTGTACAGGCTGGGATTGAATATCTAACAGGACAGTTGGACCATTGTTATTTCCCTCCCAATTTTTGCCACCCTTCTTCTGAAGAGGGATGGCTTATCCTTGGCCACACTGTCTAGCGGGAGTCACTGGATAACGATCGGAAGAGGGAGTTCTGGGCTGATTTTCTTTTGCCCTTTCCCAGCCCATAGTCACTGTGGCCAATTGACCCACTTAGAGAGCTTGCCTCAGCTAAGATCCAGGGACACTGCTGGTATGTATGGCTCTGTATCCCTCCATGGCCTCGGCCTTCCCTATCTCTCTAACCTCCTCCAGCATTGCAACCCTCCGAGAACTCCGCGTTCCTCCAATTCTGGCTTCTTGCCAATCCCCCACTTCTTCTCCCCACCATTGGCGGCCGTGCCTTCAGCTCCTAGGCCCTAAGCTCTGGAATTTCCACCCTAAACCTCTTCACCTCCCTCGCCTTTTAAGACGCTCCTTAAAACCTACCTCTTTGAGCAAGCTTTCAGTCAGCTGTCCTAATATCTCTTTCTGTGGCTCGATGTCATACTGTCTGATATCGCTCCTGTGACGCGCCTTGGGGCATTTTACTATGTTAAAGGCGCTGTATAAATGCAAGTTGTTGTTGTTGGATGACTTCTGGCACTTGCGTTCACACATTATTAAGCTGTGAAGAGAGCTAGCTGGCTGCATCAATGCTAAACGTATATAAGGGGACTTAGGGCCTCGCTAACAATTTGCATCTATCAGGCAGTGATCATAAATGTTCTTGTGTGGGCATGGTTGCACATAAATGGGTTTGATTTTAGGGACTGAACTCCAGTATTCTGTAAATCTGTTCAACGAGAGGTCAAGTAGCAGGTACTAAGATTTTAAATTTAATTTCAAGTTATCTTTGTTGTGTTTTCAAATCTTCAAACGCATGTCAAGATGGTCACGTCCATACTGATTCTCGTGAGAAGTCGCACAACACCAGGTTATAGTCCAACAGTTTTATTTGAAATCACAAGCTTTCGGAGCGGCTGCTCCTTCGTCAGGTGAAGTGAAGAGATGTATATGGGCACAGCATATATAGTCAGAGAACACTGCCAGACGACTACAGTTAATCTTTCTAACTGCCCTTTATCACACCTCAGCAGTGTTCTCTGACTATATATGCTGTGTCGATATACATCTCTTCACTTCACCTGACGAAGGAGCAGCGCTCCGAAAGCTTGTGATTTCAAATAAACCTGTTGGACTATAACCTGGTGTTGTGCGACTTCTCACATTTGTCCACCCCAGTCCAACACCGGCATCTCCACATCATGGATACTGATTCTCAACAGGCAACTTCAGCGTTTTCTCCGTACTGAGGCACATTAAAGCTTTATTCCTGTAGTGAGCTGCACTCCCAACAGGGGACAGCGCTCTCCTCATGAAAAGGCTAAAACCACTACCCACAGAGAAGGCACTGCCCAGGGTGTGATAAAAGTTTAACGTCACTCAGAGCTCTGGTCAGCAATGAAAATCAGAATACACCACTCGCCGAAGGCCTGGGACCAGAAATGAATACAATAAGCCTCTGAGGGTCCCGTCCATTACCATCGGACAGGGTTGCCAACGCTCCGGCTTTGTCCTGGAGTCTCCGGGAATTGAATATAATCTCCTGGGCGTTGCTGCAAGCAAGCCCGGGAGAAAATCATATGAGCGTTCAAAAAAAAAAAAAGTTTTTTTCTTCTTTGAACATTTCTGTTTATTAGTTATAAAAGCATTGGCGATGGGGTGGGGGGAAGGCCATGTGATGACATCTCCAGGAATACGTCCAATCAGAGTTGGCAATCCTACCCTAGGGCCTATACTCTCTGGAGTTTAGAAGAATGAGAGGTGATCTCATTGAAACATACAAGATTCTGAGGGGGGATTGACAGGGTAGATGCTGAGAGGTTGTTTCCCCCTGACTGGAGAGTCTAGAACTAGGGGGCACAGTCTCAGGATAAGGGGTCGGCCATTTAAGACCGAGATGAGGAGGAATTTCTTCACTCAGAGGGTTGTGAATCTTTGGAATTCTCTTCCACAAAGGGCTGTGGCTGCTGAGTCGTTGAGTATATTCAAGTTGAGGTCGAAGATCAGCCATGATCTTAGTGAATGGCGGAGCAGGCTCGAGGGGCCGTATGGCCGACTCCTGCTCCTAATTCTTATGTTCTTCCTCTGGATGATATACACACTAAAATACCATGAGAAAGATGCATTTCAGGTGCCATCCTGGGATCTTTACCCAATCGGGTAGGCTCATAGAATATGGGTCTGAAAACTTGACCCACAGTAAAAGTCAGCTGCATATCGACAAGTCGCTGCGCTTCAAAGTAATCATACAAAAGGAAAATACTGCTGGAAATCTGAAATAAAAACAGAAAAGTCTGAAAACACTCAGCAGGTCAGGCAGCATCTGTGGAGAGAGAGAGAGAAACAGAGTTAACGTTTCAGGTCGATGACCTTTCGTCAGAACTGGAAAAAGTTAGAGATGTAACAGGTTTTTACGCAGGTGCAGAGGCTGGGGGAGGGGGGAACAAAAGGGAAGGTCTGTGATGGGGCAGAAGGCAGGAGAGATTAAATGACAAAAGGGATGATGGTGCGCGGCAAATGGAGATGGTAATGGGACAAGTAAAGAAACAAAAGATGGCTCTAGAGGAGGTGTAAATGGGGTTGGCAGAATCATATATGCAAAGCCGATGAACCATTTCTGAGAGAATGCAGTAAGGGGCTATGTAAATGCACCAGTTCTATCTGTCTTGTTCCTTTGAAATTTAGAAGTTTGTGTAAAAACGTAGGTTAAAATTTTCAAATCTGTTGTGACTCCACTAAGCCACACAACGCTGATGTATTTTTTTTGGGAAGAGGGTGCGAGGAGAATTTTTTTTTTTGGTCCTGTTAATTTGCCTTTTCACTTTTTGCTCTGCCTCGCACTAGGGTATGGCTGCACGGATGTTGGCGGCTGTTTTTCACAGGGAAACGTAAGGTAGAACGTGGCAGGAAGCCCACCGTGGGCATCGTAGCCAACCAAAGCCTGCCTTCACCCAGCATCCGTGCAAACTCTCCTTTCCAGAGGAGGATGCGGGATAGGCATCAGGGGTGGTTGATTAGTTTGATTAATCTGGCTGATTAGTCTCCGCTTACTTGCCGAGGGATATGTAGACCAATTGTAACGCCCCCGACCACTGCCCCCCAGCTGAGATTTTTTTTTTTTTAAAAGGAGAAGTTTCTGGGAATCAGTTTTGCCGAGCACATAGGGTGCAAAGCAGGGGTGTGGCTCCGCCTTGCCAACCATGGTCAGCAGTCACTGCGGATTGTTAATGTGACCAGAGATGAATGCTGCATGTAGTAGGGAGGTAAAACTCCCAGGGAAATGAAGTACCTTTGATGTGTAGTCAATGTTCCTACATTACAACAGTGACTATACCTCAAAGGTACTTCATTGGCTGTAAAGCACTTCGGGACGTCCTGAGGTCGTGAAAGGCGCGATATATTTCAGGTGTCAGCCGTGGCTCCCTTGGTAGCACCCTCGCCTCGGAGTTGGAAGGTTGTCGGTTCAAGTCCCACTCCAGGGACTTGAGCACAAAAATCTAGGCTGACACTCCAGTGTAGTGCTGAGGGAGTGCTGCACTGTCGAAGGTGCCATCTTTTGGATTTAGACATTAAACCGAGGCCCCGCGTCTACTCTCTCAGGTGGACGTAAAAGATCCTCATGGCAGTATTTATAAAAAAAAAAGAGCAGGGGAGTTCTCCCCGGTGTCCTGGACTAATATTTATCCCTCAATCAACATCACTAAAACAGATTATCTGGTCATTATCACATTGCTGTTTGTGGGAGCTTGCTGTGCGCAAATTGGCTGCTGTGTTTCCTACATTACAACAGTGACTACACTAGGGATGGGCAATAAATGCTGACCTTGCCAGCAGCGCCCAGATCCCATGAACGAAAAAAAAAAAACTTCATAAAGTACTTCATTGGCTGTAAAGCACTTTGGGATGTCCGGTGGTCGTGAAAGGTGCTATATAAATGCAAGTCTTTCTTTTTTTATATATAAATGCACGTGTTTCAAGTCTTTCATATGAGGCATACCAGCACTTAATCCACCAAAAAAAAATAGTTTCTGAATTTGTTTCTCTCAGATGTCAGCTCCCCAGAAGCACACTCGCCCAATCCCAGTTATAAACTAGCAACAACTGCCTGGGAACTGGCTGTCCACCCGAGAATATCCATTGGACAATGTGGGAGGGGGGGGGGGAACCCTAAAGGACAAAGAAGGGGAGAAAAGTAAACCTGATACATAATTAACCCTCCCAACTGCTGAACAGCCTCACAGGAAATGAATTCAACATTTCCACAACAGCCACCCACCCACCCAGCCTGGCCACAAAGTTCTCGTCAATCTGCTCTGTAGGAATCTTTCCAGATCTGAACTTTGTCTTCATTGGCAGGTCTATCCTACCGAGGAATGCTCCAATTCCTTTCATATTGGCCTTGTTTTGGTTTGGAATGCACGGGCTGCTGCTGCTGCCGTTTGCATTACTAAATCCCTTGTCCCGGGGGTGATGTCAAAATCCCCGGGAAAACTGGGTCGAGAGCTCTTTGCCGCGGACAAGGGAGCTAGATTGAACAGTGTAACTGCTTACAAAGGCGGGCCTCCCAATTAAAACGAGCCCAATTATAAAAGCGGCTTAAGTGCGTTAAGAACAGTTATCTCGAGCTTTACTCACATTAGCACCTCTTGAGTGCAGTCACATTAGTGACTGAATAGCACAGGAATAATGTGATTTGTCTCCACTGCTGTCGGTTTAATATCATTGGAATCTGGTCATTCCCATTTCCTCCCGCAGTGAATATTATCATTTCAATTCAAGTGTGTTTTTTTTAAGTTTTCCATTTCAGTTTACTTAAAGAAATGTCTTACTCATTTAAAAACGATGCTCTCAATCGTGCTTCCATTATAAACTAAGCAATATTGTGAGATTATTCCTCATCCTGACAAGATATGCCCTTGTCCTCCAATCTTCTTGTGATTGTTATTTACTGCACAGTGGAACAGAAATAATAAAGTAGCGGAATGGAAGGTCTGCTGAGGTATGCCATCTTGTTAAAAATTTATTTACAAGGTCCTTCTGAAAATCCTCATGGTTGTTGAATATTTTTGTCAAGTGTCCAAATGCCCCGGTGTAGTTTTTAGGATTTGTCACGGTTTCTGTGTGCTGGCCTCTTTCAAAAGTAGCTTGTATACTTTTCTTTTTCAAAGTAATCACCAGAGGAATTACTCGAATTAAACACATTACCTCCTCCTTTGGAACACAAGAATGTTTGCCAACCGTAAATTTGAGGTCCGCGGGTTTGCCAAGCTGTTTGTGGTTCAGTGATCTGTTTTTGATGGCGATGATTTGTCGATCCAGGTTGCACAGCAGTTACCGACATCATTAACCTCACTAACTTCAAAAGATTGACGCTTTGCGGAACAGGTGAAAAGGTGGCACACTCTCAGTTTGCCTCTGGAACCCGGTATATATCCGGTCCGTGTTGATGGGTTGAACATTCTCCTCTCTTTGCCAGCAATAAAGGTCCTGCATGAAATGATTTTGGGCACTTGGCAATCCAGTCCAAGAACCTTACGATTGGAAGCTCCTCTCCCTCGTGTTTCTAACCATGTCGCGTAATCCACATTTTCTGGTATCCTCTCTGATCCCAAATCATCTTTGACCTTGATTCCCTTTTAGAGTTGATAAAATTGGAATCAGCGAGATGAACTGAAAATCCTGTAAGGCTCTTACTTCATGTTATTGATGGATTGAATCCTTGTGCCGGCCGACCATTTCAGCAGTGGATATAGGGGTAGAAATGTGTTTTGGCCGGTAGTGCAAAACGGGCGGAATCGCATGGGCCGCCTCTTATACGCCCCGCCCGATATTGGAACTGAATAGCGGGCAGAACGACCGATATGCCACCGCCCATCATGTTCTGCTGCCCAAGGTGAATTTCTACCTCCATAGTATCCACTCTGGAGTTGTGAAAGGTAAAGAAAGGATGAGTTGGATAATTAAGGGACAGAACTGTCAACCTCCCCCTCTCCCCGAAAGTATCTTATACCCACTGTGTAATCCTGTGTAATAAGGACGAATGAAGCACCGATGGATATAATATTGAATATTTTTTCTGGTAACCCATTTGCTTTTTCTTCCTTTGATTTTCTCCCTCCTCTCCTGAAGATGCTGGCTCTTGCGAGGTTTCAGTTCAATTGGCAACCAATTGTCCCCCGTAAGCTGCCCTGCCTCCTGCACGGGCCCATTCCAAACTTTTGCGTGTGAACGGTATCTACAATGGAAAAGCTGGCGAGCGGCCTGCACGGGACCTCTCAGACCACCGCGCGGCTGTGCGCACGCGCACCTTAGCGGAAACTCTGTTGGCAACGGGCTCCCTCCAGGACCTTGCCCAAGTGGCCCTTTTTCCCGGTGTCCTATAGACTGAGCCTCGGCATGCTGCTCAACCAATAGGGCTCATCGTAGACAGGCCTGATCTTGCCCTCACCTGCCAGCCATACATGCGCATTTTCCATCAAGGTGGCGATCAGGAGTAGGAAGCCCGGCTGGCATTTGCCCTTCCTAGTCCAGGGGTGCTGAGGCCAAGTGTCCCTACCACTGGAATCTGTTAACTCGGTACAGGCCAGCGATGGAACCTGGGGCTTAGCTGACCTGGCTGGCTCAACACCACAGCAAATTTATCAACGGAGCTATCGGGGGGGCCGGGGGGAGCTGGTCACAAACTGATAAAGCAAAAGCATAATGACGGATAAAGATAAAGCGGACATAATGACAGCGCAAACACAAGGGCGGTGGGGGGTGGCTGGTGGAGGGGAGTGTGTGGAAATCGAGAATCAGCCTCTGTGGCCTACCGATGTTTTGCTTTTAATATATTCTAACTGCACCTTGAAGTGCGATTTTTATCCTGACACAAGTATTTGTGAGCCCACTTGTGGTTTCATTCATTGTGCTTTTGTGCCTTCAGAGATGGTTTCTTCATCTGTTCTCTGAAATTTAATTATCCTGGCAGAACAACAATGCCCAAATAGAGTCCCATCAGCTGGTGTGGGTGACAGCATGTTGCCCCTCCCCTCTACGCTCCACCTTTTGTTGCAATTAATCGTTTTTATTTTGTCAATTTTTTAAACGCCAAACACGCACAACAGGTAAACAGGTATCCATGGGGAAAGAGCGATGCGGGGGGGGGGGGGGGGGGGGGGAGAGAGGGGCAGGCTTCCTCGCATTCCTGACTATACCAGCCCATCTTAGGTTTTCTGATGGTGATGTTCATTATTATCCCAACGCTGATTTATTTGTTTTACTTTTTGTTCTTCCTTGTACCTTTAACAGTGAAAAAACGTGCATGGTTATGGGGAAAGAGTAGGGGAGTGGGACTAATTGGATAGCCATTTCAAAGAGCCGGCACAGGCATGATGGGCTGAATGGCCTCTTTCTGTGCTGTATCGTTCTATGAAAACCTGGTGTACAATAATTGCAAACTTGAAAAAAGTTTGTATTTTCTTTTTTAAAAAGAAGACAAGTGTGGAGAAACCAAATTTCTATGCAATAAGAGGTGGCAGACTCCATGTACCTCATGGTCCTGGGGCGCAAGAAAGATTTGCATTTCTATAGCGCCTTTCATCACCTCAGGACATCCCAAAGTGCTTTACAGCCAATGAAGTACTTTAGAAGTGCAGTCACTGTTGCAATGTAGGAAACACGGCAGCCAATTTGTGCACAGCAAGCTCCCACAAACAGCAATGTGATAATGACCAGATAATCTGTTTTAGTGATTTTGGTTGAGGGATAAATATTGGTCAGGATACTGGGGAGAACTCCCTGCTCTTCTTCGAAATAGTGCCATGGGATCTTTTACATCCACCTGAGAGGGCAGACAGGGCATCGGTTTAATGTCTCATCTGAAAGACGGCACCTCTGACAGTGTAGCACTCCCTCAGCACTGCACTGGGAGTGTCGGCCTAGATTTTGTGATCAAGTCTCTGGAGTGGGACTTGAACCCACAACCTTCTGACTCTGAGGCGAGTGTGCGACTACTGAATGCCCACATACACCTACTTGCCAGCAAGATTCAATGGGTAGTGATGAGGAGAAGGAAACCCTGGCTGAAGTTTTCCCCTCCCTAACCCAAGCAAGAGAAAGTCCCGGCTCAGTCTCTGACCTGTGCTGAATTCAGATAAAAAGAAATACTTGCATTTATATAGCCCCTTTCACGACCACCGGACGTCTCAAAGCGCTTTACAGCCAATGAAGTACTTTTGAAGTGTAGTCACTGTTGTAATGTAGGAAACGCGGCAGCCAGTTTTGCGCAAAGCAAGCTCCCACAAACAGCAATGTGATAATGACCAGATAATCTGTTTTTGTTATGTTGGTTGAGGGATAATTATTGGCCAGGATGCGACAGTGGTTGAGTTACTGCACTTGACCTCAGTCTCCCCATCTAGGGCCGGGTAAAATCAGCCAGAGTTCCTGCTCCCGATCACCGTCCAATGAATCCCGTTGGAAAGAGCTTGTAGTTGGACATTGGAGAGGGCGAGGCGGGGTTCGGCTGTGACGCCTTCCACAGTCAGACGGCCTGCTGGCCTTCGGGGCGAAATTTCAACGGAACCCGCCTGTCGCAAAACTGTTTTATACCCCGCCCGATTTCGCTCCCCATTGAGGTCCCTATGGAGCGGGGTGTAAAAGCGGCGTCCCACGCCAATCCCGTGGGTTTCCCGCCTGGCACACTAGTTTATGATTCCCCACACCGTCTCGGCTCACGCATGTATAATGATGGTTTGAGCAAAGTCTTGCAGGGCTGCCTGTGCCCAAGGAGTCAAACCTCCAGCAAGAATCAGCACCCCCAACAGACGAGGAAAAAAAACATACTGTTTCTCTGCATTTGAAAGAGATATTTATCATCAAAACATACCTTTTGGCTTGTTGTAGAAAAACTACTTTGAGCTGTAGAGGCTTTAAATGGTTGACAACAAGATAAATGCTCGCATTTTCAGTCAATGAAGCATGCAGGCGTTCAGATAAGGGCAGTTTGTCAGTCAAATGTTGACTGACGTTGCCCTTTCCACTCAAATTCCAGCTGGCATTTAGTGGCAGTATTGATCTAGCATGTCAATACTGACAAAATACTGTTCACACAACTTGTCACTGAGAGGATCAGACTGTGTTTGTTACTCTCTCAAATAAAGTCATGGACATGAGATGTGTCAGCAGGTACCCAGTGCAACCAAGGGCAGGGGTGGGGTGTTTTTTTTTTTTGTCCAATTTTTGCCTGAAGGTGTTGGCTCGTGCTGGGATGCATTTCCATGGTCGCAGCAGCTTTCTGGTAGCTCATCAAACAGCAGCGACTGGCACTCGTACAGTGCCTGTAACAGAGCGCAGTATCTTAAAGGGATTCACAAAGAGGGAGGAGTTACGC
This sequence comes from Squalus acanthias, assembly GCA_030390025.1. Classification (NCBI taxonomy): domain Eukaryota; kingdom Metazoa; phylum Chordata; class Chondrichthyes; order Squaliformes; family Squalidae; genus Squalus; species Squalus acanthias. The sequence goes on from CM059434.1 coordinate 125,383,398, forward strand.
ACGGACATTCAAAAATGAAGGCGCGGACGGGACCAACTGGTCCATCGAGCATGTCCTAAAGTTCGCGGACCCTAAGAAGAAACCGGGAGAGGGAGTTGGGGAGGTGACCGAAGCCCATTCGAAGAGAGGTTTTGAAGATGGGTTAGAAAGGGAGAAAGAACTTGCATTCATATAGTGCCTTTCACAACTGCAGGATTCTGTTGTAATGTAGGTGACATGGCAGCCAATTTGCGCACAGCAAGCTCCCACAAACCACAAATGCATGTCCAGATAATCTTTTTCGGCGTTGGTTGAGGGATAAATATTGGCCAGGACACCAGAGAGAAATACCCGGCTCTTCTTCAAATAGTGTCATGGGATCTTTTACGTCCACCTGAGATAGAAGATGCCTCATCCGAAAGAGGCCACCTCCGACAGTGCAGCTCTCACTCACTGGAGTGTTAGCCTAGATTATGTGCGCAAGTCCCTGGAGTGGGGCTTGAACCCACAACCTTCTGATTCAGAGGCGAGAGTGCTACCATCTGAGCCACGGCTGACATTTTGAAATGTAGCGCAGTGGAGAGGCATCAGATGAGAATGCAAGGGCGTGACTGATGAAGACTCTGTCACCAGTGTGGAGTGGAGGGAGCTCTGCGGACTTTGCAACCATCACTTGAAGGTAGAAAGGATACAGTAGCAGCAACATGGACTACTCCAGGTATCAGTTCCCTAGATTATGAGGAAGGGTTAAGAAAGCTGAGGCTATTCTCCTTGAAGCAGAGAAAACATTGAGGTCACCCAATTGAAGTTATCATGTTTAATGAAAGGGGTTAACAAAAGCGATCCAGGCAGATTGTTCAACAAGGTTGAAGGATTCAAATACCAGAGGTCAGAATCAAAAGCTAGTGCTTTCAAGTGACCTGAGGCTGGGGAGCAGGGCCTGAAAATCGACTAAGCAGGAGATTAGGGCCCGGGGTAACTCTAGGCTGGAGAGCAGGGCTGGAGTGATCTGAGGCGATGGAGTGGAGCAGAACATGGAGCAACTCACAGCCAAGGATTGGGGAGTGGTGGACAAGCATCAGACACGTCAAGTCACTACATGCAGCAATGGGACTCCAGAGCGAATGAGGGAAACATGAGACACGTGTGAAGAGATTCAAAAGCAGGATGAGCTGGGGTGCAGAGTCTTGCACTTCCCTCCGGGTATCCTAAACCAAGCCGTATGATCCTTTGAGAGTTCAGGGTTTAGGCATCAATGTTGACTCTACCTAATGGATCTTTGATGTTGGCTCCAATCAGATTGCAGAAAAGTGGGTGCCGAAGGAACTCGTTTTTTTTTAATAATATAGATTGGGAAGTTATGAGAAAGAAAGGAAGTCAGATGGAACTTCTCACCTAAATGTGTAATGTTTCGAGCTAGAGTCACTTATGGCCGCACTCCCTAGTCTTGGGCCACTATACTTCTGTTTTTATCCTCTGGAATCATTTACCAGGGAGGGGACATGGAAGCAGGCAGTGTACATGGGTTTAAAGCCATTCAGCTGTGTTTTTGGAGAGAGAAGGGATTAAGAGATTTGGTGAGCAGGCAGATAATGGGGACTGATGTGATGGTTTATTGGTCTTAGTTGCCTTTTCTTGGTCCTAAAATTTTGTATGTTCTCCACAGCCTCAGTATTACAGGAATGTTACTGCTCTTGTTTGAATTGCTGGTGTCCGTAGCTAGTTTCGGGATAGTCTTCATATAACGGGCTGCAGTGAGCTATATTCCAGTGCTGGTCTTTCCCAGGCAACCTGTAGCTGCAACTGTCAAAGCCGCGTCAGGTAGTGAGTTAAAGTCGGAGCCATGCCTTATCTCTTCAGCTATTCATTATCTCTGATTGGATCCAACAGCAGCCAATATTATTTTTGGACACCTGAAGGATGTGGAATCGCTCCCATGTACAGAATATTACGTGATGTCATGACTATGGGCAACACGGTGGCATAGTGGTTAGCACTGGTACCTCACAGCGCCAGAGACCCGGGTTCGAATCTGACCTCGGGTGACTGTCTGTGTGGAGTTTGCACATTCTCCCCGTGTCTGCGTGGGTTTCCTCCGGGTGCTCCGGTTTCCTCCCACAGTCCAAAAATGTGTGGGTTAGGTTGATTTGGCTATGATAAATTGACCCTTAGTGTTAGGGGGGATTAAATATGTGGGGTTATGGGGATAGGATGGGATATGTTAGGGGGAATTAAATACGTGGGGTTACGGGGGTAGCGTGGGATATGTGTACTGTGGGGATTAAAGCAGGGACAGGGTACTGGATTTGGATGATCAGCCATGATCGTATTGAATGGCGGAGCAGGCTCGACGGGCCGAATGGCCTACTCCTGCTCCTAGATTCTATGTTTCTATGTTTCTATGACTCCAGTCTGCCTGTATTGCCAGACCAGATATTTGTTGTCTCAGTGGCTTCAGGGGTTTAATTTCCTCTGGTCGCGCGATGTTTAACCGGTTGCATAAAATCCCTTTGAGTTATTTTAACAAAGCTAGCAACCTCTTTATTTGTAACAACCTGTAAAGGAATTTTACCCAGACTTGTTAACGTGCACTACCAGAGGGAATTAGACCCCATAGATTTCTATTGAAATGAGTCATTCCTACATTCTACTTTTAACCTATAATTAGCTGATCTATTGTGTGTGTGGTAAGTGGGATGATATCCTGTTTGATTGCAAAGTTCAGTGAGGGGCTCCAGACATTGAAAGAAAGACTTGCATTTCTATAGCGCCTTTCACGACCACCAGCCGTCCCAAAGCGCTTTACAGCCAATGAAGTACTTTATGAAGAGTAGTCACTGTTGTAATGCAGGAAACACGGCAGCCAATTTGCGCACAGCAAGCTCCCACAAACAGCAATGTGATCATCTGTTTTAGGGATGTTGATTGAGGGATTAATATTGGCCAGGCCACTGGGGAGAACTCTCCTGTTCTTCTTCGAAATAGTGCTACGAGATCTATTGCGTCCACCTGAGAGAGCAGACGGGGCCTCGGTTTAACGTCTCATCCGAAAGACGGCACCTCAGACAGTGCAGCACTCCCTCGGAGTGCCAGCTTGGATTTTTGTGCTCAAGTCTCTGGAGTGGGACTTGAACCCACAACCTTCTGACTCAGATGCGAGGGTGGTACCAACGCTTCTCTTCTTCTTAGGCAGTCCCTCGGAACCGAGGATGACTTGCTTCCACATTAAAAATGAGTTCTCAGGTGACTGATGAGTCCAATGCGGGACCTGCAGTCTCTGTCACAGGTAGGGCAGAGGGTGGTTGAAGGGGCAGGTGGGTGGGGTGCTTGGGTTGACGTGCGCTCCTTGCGCTGCCTGCGCTTGGCTTCCGCTTGCTCCCGGCGAAGAGACTCGAGGTGTTCGGCGCCTTCCCGGATGCTTCTCCTCCACTTTGTGCGGTCTTGGGCCGGGGAATCCCAGGTGTCGGTGGGGATGTTGTACTTTTTCAAGGAGGCTTTGAGGGTGTCCTTGAAGCTGCCAACTAAACCACGGCTGACACGTTGTAACTCTTGTGTATTTTCAGTTGCTGGGTGTATTTTTTAATATGTTGCAAATGCTTGGCTTTATTTCTCTTTTTTTTTAAAGAAGTGTTTGACATAGAAGCTTGCAGATGGGCAGGTGTGATGGACAAAACGTATGTTCGATGTAGCGCTTACATTAGCAGATCACCTGTGGCATAGTAAGGGGAGGTGATGTGCTGTTTTATAAAGGCAGGAGTGTCATGCCATGTAATGCACAATGTGTTATTCTGTGGAGCCGCCTTTCGTTGAAGCCACAAAGCTGAATTGTTAAGTACACACAAGCTCAGGTCAATCCGAGTTTAATTGTAGTTTAGTCACAGAACTTTGTTGATTGGAATGCACTTGACAGTTTCAGGCTGCAGTTCAGAAGCACCCAGCATTGTAAGATTCTTTTACATCTATGTGTAATGCCTGGAGTATGACAGGTGTATCGTGACATCTGTGTGCATACTGTCTTTAATATATTAGGAGGCTGTTTGTAGACAAACCCTGAAAAAACTATCCCGAGAACCTGTGCAAAGTGGAGTAAGGTTGTATTCAAAGATTTAAGTGGAAACACTTGGATGTAGACGAGCATTGACTGTGTTGTGAGCTGAGTGAATCATTGTAGAGGGGTGAGTCCAGTAAGCTTCACCCAGAGGGTTGTGGGGGTCTGGAACACACTGCCTGAAAGGGTGGTAGAGGCAGGAACCCTAACCACATTTAAAAAAGTACTTGGATGTGCACTTGGGATGCTCTAACCTGCAGGGCTACGGACCAAGAGCTGGGAAGTGGGATTAGGCTGGATAGCTCTTTGTTGGCCGGCGCGGACACAATGGGCCGAAATGGCCTCCTTCCGTGCTGTAAGTTTCTATGATTCTAAGCTGCCACTAGACTGGCACACGTACTTACTGTTTTGACACTGGAGCCACATGTTTCCAGTGCCAGCCATGCTGGATTGTATTTTTGGGTTAACTCTAGCGTCACTGAACAAGTAGTGTAAACAGCAGTTCTGTGCTTCTGCATCAACCGTTTCCTAGTAGGATTCCTGAAGGATCAGATGATAAAGGCATTGCCGAAATGTGAAACTGAGCTGCACAGACCAAGAAGCTCCCTGCCGCGATCGCCAGCCTGCGTTAACTTAGCTGATCCCAACTGGGGCGGGTGTAGGGGGTGCCTCAGCTTCCTGGGCTCAGGAGGTGAAAGGAATCAGCCCAGGTTCCCACTCCTGCTTGCTACCTAGTTACTTCCATTTGGAAAGTGCGCGTGTGGACAGCAGATGAGAATCGGATCACGCTGTGATGCCCCCCATGACCAAATAAGCTGCAGACAAGAGTGATTCCTGGGATGAGAGGGTTGTCCTATGAGGAGAGATTGAGTAGATTGAGCCGATACTCTCTGGAGTTCAGAAGAATGAGAGGTGATCTCATTGAAACATACAAGATTATGAGGGGGATTGACAGGGTAGATGCTGAGAGGCTGTTTCCCTTGGCTGGAGAGTCTAGAACTAGGGGGCACAGTCTCAGGCTAAGGGGTCAGCCTTTTAAGACTGAGATGAGGAGGAATTTCTTCACTCAGAGGGTTGTGAATCTTTGGAATGCTCGACCCCAGAGGGCTGTGGATGCTGAGTCTTTGAGTATATTCAAGGCTGAGATCGATAGATTTTTGGACTCTAGGCAAATCAAGGCATATGGGGATCGGGCGGGAAAGTGGAGTTGAGGTCGAGGGTCAGCCATGATCTTATTGAACGGCAGAGGAGGCTCGAAGGACCGTATGTCCTACTGATGCTCCTAATACTTACGTTCTTATGACACCAACTGAGAGCACCCCATTCTCCTGCTTCAGCATCGCCTGCCTTGATGAGCGCAAAAAACAATCGCTGAGATCAAGAAACTTCTTGCTGTGCCAGCAAAACATTTCCATTTCTCATACTGGACACCCTTATGGCTTCTTTGAGCACGTTTGTTCAACCTGTGCCAAGGAACGGATAGTTTGATGCCTGGACTCACCCTGAGGTGCTCAACGTTTTGCTTAGGACCCTCACCAGATGTTGGAGGAAGGAGGATGCCTTTAAGGGGAAGCTAGATAAGTACATGAGGGTGAAAAGTATAGAAGGGTAAGATGAAGTGTGGAGCCTCGTGTGGAGCATAAACACTGGCATGGACCAGTTGGGCCGAATGGCCCGTTTCCATGCTGTAAATTCGATGTAATCCCATCGGCCTTGGCTAAACTTGAACTGAACTTCCAAAGGGGGACAGAGATGAAAGATGAAGAATTCCAGTTGGCATCAAGATGGTTGGGATGTGATTTGGTGACATTTACAAGCATCAAATATCTAAAAGAAAAAGTCTTGCATTTATAAAGCACCTTTCACAAACTCAAGGACTTCCCAAAGCGCTTTACAGCCAATACACTTTTTGGAAGTGTAGTCACTGTTGTAATGTAGGAAAAGCGGCAGCCAAATTGCGCACAGCAAGCTCCCACAAACAGCAATGCGATAATGACCAGATAATCTGTTTTAGTGATGCTGGTTGAGGGGGTAAACATACTAAACCACATGTTTGTGATTCAAAGAAATGCATTTTATCATGTGACTCATAGCTGTTCCCTAAATAAGTGAAAATTTACATTAATCCCTTTAAAAAAAAATAAACCTCAGTACACAGAGTGATTACATTTAAAAAGCTTTTAATACCTTTGAGGTTAGTGAATTTCTGATGAGCTAGAATCAGCAGATGAAGCCCCCAGTGTATGTATAAGCACTGTAAACGGAGCATTTCCCACCAAACATTCAAAGAACTTCCAGTAAAATGCACCAAAACACTTTTAACTTGTATCCTCATTCAGCACCACACTCCCGCATCAGCCGGGCCCTTGATTGAATGATTTCCTCGCTGAGTAAACTCATTAAACGGTGATTTCAGGAAGCAGTCATTTCCCCCACCGGTTTTACCGTAACAGCTGAGGATGGATGCAGCGCGCACTTTAATTTAATTACCCCCCAAAAAAATTAGCCTCGGGTACGTTTGAGCACCATTTGTGTCTCCCTTTTGTTTGAACATTCATCTCCTGACAACAGGCAGAGAGACAGGCATGGCCACGGCTGGGGAAATTAACTCCTTCCCCCTTTGTTAGATTTAATCGGCACCACAATCGCCCTGGTGCAGAGGCGGTTGTACCTCCCCAGATGTTAAAAAGCCATTTGAACGCACGGAAGTTTTTCGTTTGAAAAAATGTTCTGGATCCACTGTTTTGACGGAGGCAGTGAGCCGTTTTAAAATGAATGGATGAGCACCTCCATTAAAATGGCAGACAAAAAGGAGAAGTTCACACGAATGGGTTGAGCACTCAGACTGTGGCTAAACCCAATTTGCAAAGCAGGGAGCCGCAGCCCACCGTTCTGGTTGTGCTGTTTCTTTGCCCCCCTGCCTGCCTGCCTCCCTCTCGAGTTGAAACTTTTTTCATCCTCTCCCTTTCAAACATGGTTACAGAATGGTATTCATAATGGTCTCTTCCCGGCCCTGATCTTGTAAGCAACAGAAACTCATGCATGCCTAACACGACAGGACATGCCATGCCTCCGAGCCAGAGCTCTTATGCATTTTTTATCAACCTGAGAGTGTGTGTATTCATAGAATCGACTCTCTTGCAGACAGTTCCCTTGATCACTTGCATTTTTTTTCCCCCCCGAAGGCAGTGAGTGGTCCCAACCCAAAGCAGACATTGCCCGAAAAGTGGAAGGCCGCGAGATAGCAAACTAGAAAAATTCTCGCCCATCAAAGAGCGCTGTCCGCCTTCATTATAAATATCTGCAAGTACAGAATAATTAGCTCTCTCTCTCTCTCTGTCATTTCGTAACTTTTCATGATGTTTAAAAAGCATCCTGTTTTTGTCTTGTTCAATCGAGAAAGCAGGTCTCCTCCACTGAGCTCAGCTGGTAGGTTCGCCAGCAAAGACAAATTAACTGATCGTTCATCTCGTTGCTGTTTGTGGGATCTTGCTTTGTGCAAATTGGCTGCCACATTTGCCAACATAGCGACCGTCCTTGCACCTCAAACATTTTTCATTGTAGCTGAAGCGCTTTGAGATGTTTCCAGAGAGCTGCGATCGGCAGCTATAGAAAGACGCATCCTTCCTTCCTTTGTTATGTTGCATATTTGCGGGCGTGTGGGGAAAATAGTGGAGGGATTTGCAGTATGAGAGCAAAGACCTTTCATTGAAATGGATGTAGACCAGTTCTGTTATCAACTGTCCATTAAATTGATATTTGTCAGAGAGTATTCACTGCCCCCCCCCCCCCCTCAGTACCCTCGGGAGTATTCTGAGGGGGATTGCCAGGATAGATGCGGCGAGGATGTTTCCCCTGGCTGAAGTGTCTGGAACTAGGAGGCATAGTCTCAGGATAAGGGTTCGGCCATTTAGGACTGAGATGAGGAGGGATTTCTTCACTTAGAGGGTTGTGAATCTTTGGAACTCTCTACCCCAGAGGGCTGTGGATGCTGAGTCGTTGAGTATATTCAAGGCTGAGATCGATAGATTTCTGGACTCGAGGGGAATCAAAGGATATGGAAATTAGCCGTAAAGTGGAGTTGATGTAGATCAGCCATGATCTTATTGAATGGCGGAGCAGGCTCGAGGGGCCGTATGGCCTACTCCTACTCCTAATTCTTCTGTTCTGATATTCACTAACCCATATTTTCTTTAAGAGCATTCACTTACCCTGAGTACCCTAGGGAGTTGCCACCAATCCCAAGTACTTTCAGGGAGTATTTGCTCTTATCAGTATATTCTCAGGGAGCCCTGCTTTGTGTGGAATTCATCAACATGAATATTATGTTGCAGTTGTACCCTTCTATCTGTAGCGGATGACTGTTACATTTGAACTTTGCTTTCTGTTATTTGGTAGGTTGTAGAGACAGTGGCGGCCATGTTACATGTCGTAGCGAGGGTGACCGTATGTACTTGGGCTGTAAACAAGTGCGCTGTGTGACCCAGGGGAATAAATATTACATATTCGCTGAGCAGGAGTTGGTGAGTCAAGTGATTCTGTAGCGAAGGATGAGGGTGGTGGAGGTCACAGAGAAAATGGGCTTATATTTTCTATATCTTTGTGACTGTGTACGGTTTAATTATAGCTGTGTTTGTCAGATTATCTGTGGAATCAGCCACGAAGTACACACAATGCTTTTTCTCTCCGAGGGAAGGACACCTTTATTTGTTCATATTATCTTCCTCCCTTTGTTTATCTCCCTGAGCCTGTACAGTGCCAGCGTCTCTGGCAAATGGGAGATTGTGGGCAGGAGGCCATTCCTGTCATTCCGTGGTGACCTCACACCGCTGCGCTAAGAACACGTTCAATTTTTATTTAGCTGCAGCACCAGAATGTGTCAGTAAAGAGTATTTTAGCTCGCAGAAGATTTCGAGAGGGAAAGAAAACACACTCACACATAATAAGTGTTTAACAAATGAAAAGACGGTGGTGAATTTGCAGAAACACTGACAGTTTTACAAGAGCTTCCACACTGAGCATACTGAGTGCAGATGTGGGTTCAGCAAGTACATGTGAAAAGGTACCTGATTATAGTCACAGGGGACTTGGAATAACGATCTCGGAAAGGAGGGGAACATTTACAAAGTGAACGCGTGGCTGTCGTCAGTCTAATTAGATGGAAAAGGGTGAGAATAAGCTGAAATAAAAACACAAAATGCTGGAAATACTCAGCAGGTCAGGCAGCATCTGTGAAGAGAGAAACCGAGTTAACGTTTCAGGTCGATGACCCTTCGTCAGAACTGGAAAAAGCTGGAGATGGAACAGGTCTTTAAGCAAGTACAGGGGCAGGGAAAGGGGGGAGGGGAGGAAAGAACAAAAGGGAAGGTCTGTGATAGGGTGGAAGGCAGGAGAGATTAAGAGACAAAAGGGATGATGGTGCAAGGCAAAAGGAGATGGTAATGGGACAAGTTAAGAAACAAAAGATGACTCTAGATGAAGTGTAAATGGCAATGGCAGAATGATTGACAGCTGCCATGTGGGAGAGAGAAAAAAAAGATAGGGGCAGAGGTTATGGTCTGAAATTGTTGAACTCGATGTGATATAAGCTGGCTCCCTTGTTAACGGCTCGTCTCGGTGACTGGGAAGAGCTGAGAGCGGGCGGATTGGAAAAGTTCCCCGGGCAGAACCTGCAGCCGGGGTGACCCGGAGCCACCAAAGCCCCCCCTGTGGATCCAATGATGATAAATGTGATGCGTGTCTGGTAAAAGCACCGCCGCAATTAGCACCTTCCTCTTCCTCTCAGCCCATCGCCGGGCTTGTGTTGTGTTGCTGCAAAGATTAAAAACCCCCGCTGGTGAGGGATGGAGTAAAGAAGGGTGAGAATAGAAGGAGGAATGTTGATAGTTTCGGTGAATTAGTTTTCGTTTGCTAAGCCATCTGCTTCTTTCCTAATTTGCATGCAGACTAGACTCACACCAATCTGTACAGTAATGCGATGTAAATTCGCTGTCCCATCCCTATCCAACACGTGGACTATTCCGTAAGGTGGAGCTTGAGGCACTGTGTCAGCTGTGCTCAGTGGGTAGCACCTTCCCCTCTGAGTCAAAAGGTTGTGGGTTCAAGTCCCACTCCAGAAACTTGAGCACAAAAATCTAGGCTGACACTCCAGTGCAGTGCTGAGGGAAGCGCTACACTGTCGGAGGTGCCGTCTTTCGGATGAGATGTTAAACCAAGACCCCGTCTGCCCTCTCAAGTGGATGTAAAATATCCCATTTCGAAGAAGAGCAGGGGCGTTATTCCCCAGTGTCCTGGCCGATATTTATCCCTCAATCAACATCACTGAAACAGATTATCTGGTCATTATCACATTGCGGTTTGAGGGAGCTTGCTGTGCACAAATTGGCTGCTGCGTTTCCTACATTACAACAGTGACTGTACTTAATTGGCTGTCAAGTGCTTTGGGATGTCCGGTGGTTGTGAAAGGCACTGTATAAATGCAAGTCTTTCTTTCTTCTATGATTCTCGATCCCTATTTTCATTATTTCCACCCCCCCCCCATTTTGGACCTCTCATTTCTTTGAGGCACTGACTTGTGACGGGGTGCAGTTCCATGGAGAGTGCTACCGTTGAGCCTTTGGTACCTTGTCCAAGTGACCATTCTTTATGTGTGAACCCAGATGGTCTCCTCAGGCTATTCTGTAACGGGGCGCATCAGGCGAGCCTAATTCTGTGCGCACGCAAGCACGTTCCAGCATGTGTCGTTGCAGAAAGAAGAACATTTAAATTGATATTGCGCGTTGCACAACCTCAGGACGTCCCACAACACCTCACAGCCAATGAAGTACTTTTGTAGTGTAGTTATTGCTGGAACGTAGGGAAGCACGGCAGCCAGTTTGCACACGGCAAGACCCCACAAGCAGCAATGAGATAAATGACCAAATAATTTGTTTCTGGTGGTTTTGGCCCGGGGGCCCAGGGAAATTCCCCTGCTCCTCTTCGAATAGTGCCGTGGGATTTTACCTCTCGTTCAGTAGGAAGACGGGGCCTCCTCGGTTTAGCGTCTCGTCTGAAAGACGGCACTCCCACGGCAACGCACCAAGGTGCCAGCCTAGATTAGGTCTAGCTCAAGTCTCCAAAGTGGGGCTTGAACCCAGAACCTTGCGACACAGAGTTGAGAGTGCTACCGCTGAGCCAAGGTTGGCACTTGGAAATCAACCCTGGAACAGGTGCCCTGGTTGACTCACCATCTACCCCCATCCGCGCCCCCCCCCCCCCCCCAAACTATTACCCTAACTGAGATCAGGTAACTGAGCATAAACCCAGCTCCAGCGGGTGGGATGGCAATATCCATTTCCTCGTATGGTCACATGGCTCCCAAGCGAAATAACCTGAAGGCAGTTTCACGCAGTTCCTAGTGACGCAAGAGCGCCAATGTTTTGGCGCAAATCATTCAGAAAAGTCAGATGGATGGACGTCACGGTGGCCGCGCCGGGGAGGCCCGGAGACCGAGGGGTGCTTGCCGGGTTTGGGATTGAGGCACGTTGTTGGGCAGAGAAGAGGAAGCTTTTTTTTTTCTCCTGCAGCGTGCCTGCGCTATACCCGACCAGCTGCCTCGTGCGGGTAGGGTTGGCATTCCAGAGAGATTAAATGAAATGGGCCGAAGGGCCTGCCTCACCCAAACCTGCCCCTGTGATGTGATTACACACAAACAAATCACCCCAAAAAATATAACTGAAAACATTTTAATGGACGGCTTAGAAAGCGTCAAGGGTCACAACCCAATTGCAGAGTTTAAATGAGCCCAGTGAACTGCTATTAGACTCCTGTTGCTGTGGTGCTGTCAGAACCCATCAATTGTAGTGCTGCCCATCAGTTACATCCTCCTAGCTATTCATTTTTCTCTTTGTAATGTATCACTGTACTTTCCTTTATTTAACATTCAATTTGTGCAGCACATTTCAACTGTGCATCAATTTATTCTTCCCATGGGAGCTGTTGCAGTGATTGGTGGGATCTTATTTTTTTGTCTATCCTCCTTGTTTTCCTCCCCATCCCCCTGCCACCCCCCCCCCCCCTTCCCCCCTCCCCCCGCCTCCACTCTTCAGAACATGTACCATCAGGGCCCTGAATATGTACATCGAGTGGAGCTTAAACCGGTGCAGATAGGCAGCTGTTACAGTATCTGTCCTGGATCAAGTGTAGAAATTTGCATGGTAAACTAGACAGTTGCCTGCTGCCTTCCTTCACTCGAGGGCAGACACACATTGCGATGATTTTAAGGTATTTGTTTCCACTTTATTCTGCTGCTGCCTGAAATTTGTTGCTTATAGCAGATCATCACAAGCCATGCGTTAAAAGGATTTTCTTCGACTCCTTCGCCAGGCTGCTGTGTTCAGTTTAATCTTTTCTCGTTCCTTTTTAAGCCGCCTCTTATTTACTCTCGAGTGTGCTGTCTTAAGGCCAGGCTGTGACACGCAGCGTCCCCGGTCGAGAGGAGCAGGCAGACCACGCACTCCGAGGCCCCTGCCCGTGCAGCTCTCTTGACTGGTTGCTAGGAGATACAGGAGAGTTAGTGCTGGGTGGCAGTTTATCTGATCTGATCTCTCCTAACTGGTCTGTTCTACCACTCCGTGACACAGTGCGTTGCCGGGTCGTCTTACTGCAATGCTCAACCCCACGCTCATCCTTTCCAGTTTTTACTTATTGCTTAATTTCACCCACTTCCTGACCTGAAGACAGCGACTCAGGCGGGAACCTCGCCCAAAGTGGTACATTTTAATGCTTGACGGTGAGTATCGTCAGGGCATTCGGCCATGTTGTTGGGGGTTGTGTGGCTGGGCCGGGGGGGGGTGGTGGTTGTGTGGCGGAGAGGGGGTAGCCAATCCGCTGCCCTCTCCGCGGGCGATGATGCACTGCTGGGTTGATTTTTATTTTCCGAACTGTAGTTTGGCACGATGGGCCGAACGGCCTCCATCTGTTGCTGTATCATTTATCAGTCTGACGAGCCGTACACGTGCAAGTTAATGATGAGGCCAATTTAACGTGTAAACTAAATCCGATAATCCAGCCCTGGAGGGGCACAGCTCCTGTTTATTGCACAACTGTTGCCTAAAAAAAGAATGATTGTCATAAAACTTCAAAATCGTACCCTTTCTGACGGCTGCAGTTTACGTCGGGAATAATATTTAGCATTTGTGGCTTGCACGAGGCTGCAAAATTCCCCCAGCGTTGGGAGGTGATGCTGTCCTTGTCACAAGGTGGGCACACGGCAGGAGCTGTGGGTGTGATGTGCCCACGTGTGTATGTATAACTGTTGCATTTACTGGTGAGCATAATGAGCAGCTTCGCAGACTGAAAAACACTACAAGCAGATGAGTAATTGATCTCTCAAAATGCAGTGAAGCACAGTGGTGGTGGAAGAGGTCCATGTGTCAGAGATGTTCTCATTTTAGACTGACTTTTTTTTCTGCCCAAGTTTAAGTTGCCCTGATGCACACTAAGGAATGTATGAGAGCTGTATGAATTGACTCCAAAACAATCTAGTATTCCCAGCTGAACTGGAGATTGTCTGCCACAATATCCCGCACTCCCGGCTGAAAGGGTGGGCTGTGAACCCGACAATATCCCACACTCTAGACTTGACTATTCCAACTCACTCCTGACTGGCCTCCCATCTTCTACCCTACGTAAACTTGAGGTGATCCAAAACTCTGCTGCCCGTGTCCTAACTCGCACCAAGTCCCGTTCATCCATCACCCCTGTGCTTGCTGACCTACATTGGCTCCCGGTTAAGCAACACCTCGATTTTAAAATTCTCATCCTTATTTTCAAATCCCTCCATGGACTCGCCCCCTTCCCTATCTCTGTAATCTCCTCCAGCCCCACAACCCCCCCCCCCCCTCCCCGAGATGTCTGCGCTCCTCTAATTCTGGCCACTTGAGCATCCCTGATTATAATCGCTCAACCATTGGTGGCTGTGCCTTCAGCTGCCTAGGCCCTTAGCTCTGGAATTCCCTGCCTAAACCTCTCCGCCTCTCTACCTCTCTTTCCTCCTTTTAAGATGCTCCTTTAAACCTACCTCTTTGACCAAGCTTTTGGTCACCTGCCCTAATTTCTCCTTATGTGGCTCGGTGTCAAGTTTTGTATTATAACGCTCCTGTGAAGCACCTTGGGATGTTTTACTACGTTAAAGGCGCTATATAAATACAAGTTGTAGTTGTTGTTCTTGAAAGGGTGGGCTGTCTGTATATTTCACACTCCCAGCTGAAAAGCGTTCGGACAAGTCCGCCTGAGAGGAAGATGATGGGCAGGAATATATAAATGTTTTAGTTCAGCTGGGTTCTCACTGAGGGGATTCAAACAGGATCAAAATCAGAAGCAAGCTCAGCAATCAAAACTACCTCATCAAATGTACAATTGAAGAGCGTTTTCAAATCATTCGATCTAATTTTACAGGCGCGCTCCTGAGTTTCTTTTCTTTTTTTTCACCTCCTCTGGCATTTCAGACCTGCTAATTCAGCTCGGTGCGTGCCATTAGCGAACCTGCTTGTGGCACAGGCTATTCCCAGTGTGATAGCGCGTGAACGCAGAGAGACAGACTGAAAAGGCCAGCAATTTTCCCAGTTATGGCCCACAGTCACAGAGCAAGGCTGAAAGTGTAGGCTGCGGAAAGAAAATGGAGGCAGCTAATTACTGTAACTTTCTGAAGGCCTTTTTGTGGTGAGGAGCACGCTGACATGTCTTTCCCCCGTTGCATGATAATTACTGAAATGCGTATGTGTTATGGGTCGATAGTGCTTTCAACTGGAATTTGCTTTGCACAAGATCTATTTTCCTCCGCCTACCTAACAATCATTTTGTACTTTTTCTAGAATTAGATTGGTAATTTCTTTTTACTCCTTGCCCTGCTCTTTTCTCCTTTCCTCCTTTCCTCCCCTGAAGTTGCTTCTTTCTTGGCAAATTAAAGTTCCGAAAATAACCTAAGTTTGCTGGCACCACATCCCGTTCACACATCACCCCTGTGCTCACTGACCCACATTGGCTGCCGGTCCTCCCCCCCTCCCCCCCCACCAACGCCTCAATCTTAAAATGCTCATCCTCGTGTTCAACTCCCTCCATGGTCTCGCCCCCTCCCTGTCTCTGTAACCTCCTCCAGCCCGACAACCCGCTGAGAACCCGGGGCTCCTCCAACTCTGGTCTCTGGACCCCTCGCCCCCCCATTGGCGGCCATGCCTTCAGCCACCTCGGCCCTAAGCTCTGGAATTACTTGCCCAAACTTCTTTGCCTCTCCAGCCCTCTTGCTCTTCCTTTTAATACGCTGCTTAAAACCTACCACTTTGACCAAGCGTTTGGCCACCTGTCCTAATGTCTCCTTCTTTGGCTTGGGGTCAGTTTTTGTTTGATTACTCTCTTGTGCAGCGCCTTGGGACGTTTTACTATGTTAAAGGCGCTATATAAATACAAGTTGTTGTTGTGAGCCAAGATGGTGTCAGTAGGCTATTTCACCATCGGGGGAGGGGGGGCATTGGAGTCCAGGCTGATTTGGTCCTCATCTGACGTCCATGCACGTGCACTTCTCAACAGGGGGCGGTGAATAATGACTAGATCTGAGGGCCTGGGTAAGAATGTGTTAGAATAGAGAGAGTGCGATGAGTAGGATGCTGGGTTTACAGTGACTGAATAAGTCAAATTTCTTTTTTATTATATAGCGTTTGGGGATTTTTATCAGTCTTTAGGGCATCATATTCCACAAGGCCATCTGTTTATAATTAGGGTCATGTGGCGGTGGAATGAGGCTGACTTTCCTTCCCGCCTCGCCCCTCCCCTGTAATGGCCACCACCTCCAGGTCAGGACAATCTGGCTACTGTCCAAAATTGACAGCGAGAAGGCCTCCAGCCCAGATGTTCCTCCTTGCTAGACCTGGAAGGAAAATAACTTAACCTGCTTGGAGGCAGGAAGAGGTTTCTGGTAGCCCCTCATCAGATCCTCCTTTCTGAGGGGGCTGGGTCCAACCTCGACGGCCCACTTGCAACACGTGCCACTGCGTTTGGACCTTGGCAGGCAAGAGTCCCGGTAAAATAAGGCAGGAGGCGTGCTGACATCCCTCGGGCCTGGTTATGATGGCATTTGATTACTTCTGCCTGTTCCAGGCAAAGGCAAAAGCAATCGCCCCTGCTCTCCCAGGGAAACCCCCCTGGGCACAGACAGGAGACCTGGTGCAATGGGTCTCTGCCACTTTGCGCGTGAGAAAATGGAGTACCCAGGGTGCAGAGCAGAGAAAAATCGACCCCAATAAGTCAAATTCTATTTTGATTACATGGAGTTATGGGAATTTTACCTTTTACATTGCACAGTTCCATCCATTTTAATATGAAAACTACAAACGAGTGGCCTTGGTCACAAGTCTTTACTTCGATACAATGATTTGGTGCCTGGTACTTTTGGCTTCGGCTGGTTTATGGAACCAAGGAAGAGTTGCTGTTAAGTGCGCCTAAGCACACTTTGCCTGTTAAACACCGTGAACAATGAATGTTGTTCTGTTAAACTTAACACACTTTCATAGGTGATTAACTTTTGTTTGAAGTAGAGCAGATTTTTTTAATTATACAAATAGCGCATTACAAGATAACTTATTAAAATTAATGGTAGAGAACACGATGGCTCCTGTTTGATTAGAGTTTGCGATGGTGTTTTAATAAATGGCATGCCCCCCCTCGATGGCTCAATGTGGCATTGAGTCACACAAAGCAAGAAAAGCTAAAGTTTCATCTCTGGGTTTGTGCTGAAAATGACTGATCTCAGCCAGGGCAATGATCGGTGTCAGCCGTGGCTCAGTGGGTAGCACCCTCACCTCTGAGTCAGAAGGTTGTGGGTTCAAGTCCCACTCCAGAGACTTGAACGCAAAATCTCGGCTGACACTCCAGTGCAGTGCTGAGGGAGTGCTGCACTGTTGGAGGTGCCGTTTTTCGGATGAGGAGTTAAAGCAGGGGAGGTGTAAAAGATGGTTCGATTTAAAAAAAAAAAAGAGCTGGGGGAATTAACCCCGGTGTCCTGGCCAATATTATCCCCTCCACCAACATCACAGAAACAGTTTGTCTGGTCATTATCACATTGGTGTTTGTGGGAGCTTGCTGTGCGCATCACGACACAAATCCAGACTTCTATTTCTATAGCACGTTTCACAATCTCAGGATGTCCTAAATGCTTTACAACCAGTGAAGTACTTTTGAAGTGTAGTCACTTGTAATGTAGGAATTTGGAGAGGAAAAGGGAGGTTGGAGATGGGTTGGTAGTTTTCAAAGACAGAGGGGTCAAGGGTGGGTTTCATTAGTTTTTTTTTTACAGCCAATGAAGTACTTTTAGAATGTATGTCACTGTTGTAATGTAGGAAACAAGGCAGCCAATTTGCGCACAGCAAGATCCCGCACACAGCAAAATGATGATGACCAGATAATCTGTGTTTTTAGGTGTTGGTTGAGGGATAAATATTGGCCAGGACACCGGGGAGAACTGCCCTGCTTTTCTTCGAATAGTGCCGAGAGGGCAGACGGGGGGCCTCAGTTTAACGTTTCATCCGAAAGACAGCACCTCCAACAGTGTGGCGCTCCCTCAGCGCTGCACTGGGAGTGTCAGCCTAGATTAAGCGCTCAAGTCTCTGGAGTGGGGCTTGAACCCACAACCTTCTGACTCGGAGGTGAGAGTGCTACCCACTGAGCCACAGCTGACCCTTGGATCATGCTGCAAGTTACACGCACACATTCTTTATGCCAGACCTTAGTACCTGAAAGCGGTTATGCCTGTTCCTGCAGAGGTTCAGGGAAAGCTGCTGAATCAACAAAAATCCCAGCAGCTTGGTAGCCCCAGGCTGTCGAAGTATTGGTCGGGTCGCTGCATTCCCAACGTTAGAAGCCCAACTGGCGAGCTGATCTCGCCATATGTTGAGCCTCATCGTGACAGGAAGTCTCCACATGGGAACAACATCCCAAAGAGCATCATTTCTCTTCTGGAGACTGGAGTGGGCTTTCACTGTCCGTACTGGGAACGAATACAGACAGCAGCAAAATCACTCATTAGCACAAATTTAAAATAAGAAAATAATAGGCCAGAGGAACACTGAGAACAGCTTAACTTTTTTTTACCAGGGATGCAAAAGCTTTGTTATTTATGAAGATGTGTGTAGATTTGTATATAGTGCTTTTTTAATCTTTGTTTAAAAAAAAAAGTTTTCATTGAATTCAGTAAAGATTACTTACTTCGTGGGGCGTGGTATATGACAGCTTACATGATACCTGCACAGAGATCCTTGTATACAATTTGGTGGCACTGTGCGTTCAGGGTAAAGGGGGAATCAGTGGTCGTTCCTTGGTGGAAAGTAAAGAAAGAACTTTAATTTCTACAGCGCCTTTCACGACCTCAGGACGTCCCAAAGCACGTTACAGCCAATGAAATACGTTTGGGATGTACGTCACTGTTGTAATGTAGGAAACGCGGCAGCCAATTTGCGCACAGCAAGCTCCCACAAACAGCAATGTGATAGTGACCAGATAATCTGTTTTAGTGATGTTGGTTGAGGGATAAACATTGGCCAGGAGAGAGAGAGGGGGGAGGATTGGTAGTGTGGTCAGGGGCTTGCTCAATGCTGAGGGCAGGCATGGTTAAGGCAGCAGAAAGGTGCTAAGGTGGTCAGTGAGGAACTGTGGCCTCCTGAGTTATCCGATGATCCTGGGGGTCCTTGTGGCGGGGAGGTGGGGAAAAGCGAGCCGAGCTTGTTTTCTTTGAAAAAGAGAACACTTTACCATGACTTGATTGAAGTTTTCAAGGGTTATAAATCGAATAGACAGAGCTGATTAAGAGTATGAGTAGAATAAACAAAATTGCCCACCGTGGAGAAGGATTCACATAGCAAGAAGCAGCAGTTAAAAATTCAGAAGTAAGAACGATAATTAGACAGAGTCTTGCCCCCCAAAGAGGAGCCAAGCTTTGGGATAAGTTATCAGGGAAAGCCCCTTGAATTAGACAGTATAACTGGGCTCAAGACACAGTTGAAAGCTTTTGTGGAGAGAAGGAATTGAGGGATAGGTGTAGAAGGTTGGTGGGTGGGGTTGAGATCCATCACAACGGGATAGGCTTGTCGGGTGTAATGGCCGCCTTGTGTTCCTAAAAATTCCAATGTGTAGGAAAGGACTGAAAAGGGCGAATGATCTGTTTCACATCACTCTTAATATCGCAGCATCTGGCTCTTGGTGTGTGTGCGCGCATTTTCATCTTTTACCCTGCATTTGGTTGTTAGGTTTAATGAATATCTCTGCGTTGAAAGCAAATGACATTACCAGGATTGGCGTCATCAGGAATATCAGTTCATTAGCAATACAACACCAGTAATCATAAGTCGTAATTTGACGTTAATGATCCCTCGAGGAAAGGGGGGGTTGGGGGGGGGAGAGGAGTGGCCCCTGGGATCAGGTAGCTAACGACACAATAAAGGAATGGGGCTTCTTTTGATGTGCTCAGTTAAGTAGAAATCAGATTGCTGCTGTTTTTAAATGAAATTAACCCCTGACCTTTTAAACCAGCGAGACATCTTGCTTGCCAAAGCAGTTAAGGTTGCCTCTCCATAAACACATTACGTTACCCACTTCACTGTGAGCAATAGCTGGTAGCTACCAATTATTTACACAGTAATGTGGTTTGGATAATTGTCACCGTGAAGCAATATCTCATGAAGTCAAAAAAAAAATAAACAAATAATACGGTTTGTTATATAAGTGTGATGAATTATACCAGGCTTTAAGGCATCAGATTCCTCGGAACTAAACTGTAATTTCGTATAATGTGCCTATTTTGGTGAGGCAAATTTATTTTGCAATAAAATGTAAATTATCATGCTGTGGTTGAAAGTTGCTTTTATGTGCACTTGGACACAGAAGAGTCGAGGTGATGTTGTACTTTTCTTCAAATGGGATTGACATTGAGATCTGCTTGTCACGCGTGAAAGCAAATGGTAAAATGGAGGCCTGTTCTGACATTGCTCTCCGCCCATCTATCCTGCCCCAGACGTGGGGCTGTGATTGGTCCTACATATCTCCGTGGTGTCGGCTTGGCTGAGTTGGTAGCACCCACGCCTCTGGGTCCGAGCCCCGCTCCAGAAGTTGAGCGTATCACCTAGGCTAGCGCCCTAGTGCAGTACTGAGGGCGCGCAGCATTGCCGTGCTTCAGATGAGACGTTAGTGCAATAGTTATACGGGTACAGTAGTGTTATATTACTGGACTAATAATGCAGAGAACATGAGTACAAATTCCACCATGGCAGTTTGAGAATTTGAATTCAGATTTTACAATTTTATCGGGGGTGCAAGAAGAGAGAGAAAGAACAGAGAGACCTGGGGGTGTTTGTGCGCAAATCTTTAAAGCTGGCAGGACAGGTTAGCAAAGCAGTTAATAAAGCAAATGGGAGCCTGGGCTTTATAAATATAGTGAGAAGTCGCACAACATCATCAGGTTATAGTCCAACAGTTTTATTTGAAATCACGAGCTTTCGGAGCGCTGCTCCTATTTCTTCACTTCACCTGACGAAGGAGCAGCCGCTCCGAAAGCTTGTGATTTCAAATAAAACTGTTGGACTATAACCTGGTGTTGTGCGACCTCTCAATTTTGTCCACCCCAGTCCAACACCGGCATCTCCGCATCATGGCATTTATAAATACAGGCATAGAGTACAAAAGCCAGGAAGTTATGCTCAACCTACATAACCAGAGGGCACAGATTTAAGGTGATTGGCAAAAGAACCAGAGGCAACATGAGGAAAAATGTTTTTATGTAGTGGGTGGTTAGGATTTGGAACGCACTGCCTGATCGGGTAGTGGACACAGGTTCCATAGTAGCCTTCAAGAGGGAAATACTTGAAGGAGGAAAAAATGGCAGGTATATGGGGAAAGAGCGGGGAGGGTGGGACTGGATTGATCTTCGAAAGACTCGATGGGCCGAATGGCCGCCTCCTGTGCTGTACTATTCCATGATTCTAGGTGACCGTAAGCAAAAAAAACTGCCTGGCCTTTCTGGAGGTTAAAGATCTGGGGCGTGATTTGAAGAGCAAGGAGCTTACCTAGGGTCTTGTCCACCATCCCTCTCTCAGCCAATACCACCAAAAATAACCACCCCACCCAGCTTACTTGGTTATTCATGTCATTGCTGTTTGTGGGATCTTGCTGTGCAGAAAATTGCTACTGTGCTTGCCTAGTTAACAACAGTGAGTACACTTCAAAGTAAGCCACTGCAGGTAAAGCATTTCCAGACATTACTGAGATGTGATGAGGTGCTAGATACAAGCAAGGCTTTGTTTATGCCAAAGTTTTCTGGGAATGTTGTTTGTGCTGTAATGGCAGATTTTCAGCCAATTAGCCGTTGGGTTTCTAACCATAAACAGAGCTGAGTTATTTTTCTGACCTTTGCTTTGAGCGTTGATAATGAATAATAAAACCCCTCCTTCCTCTTGGCCCCATTACACATCAGAAGACTCACTCTCCGAGTCATGTAAGAGGCCTGATGCAGATCCTCGTTGCTTTCTGATGTGAAAGGAAAAGTGTTGCTGCTTCTGTCTCATTGATAATTTAACACCTCCAAGTGCATGGACTGAATGAGGCAGCTGGTGAGCTTTAATTGCCAGGGGAGCCTATCCCTCTCAAATCATGCCGATCTGAAGGATCCATTCATATTTTGTTGCATAGCTTGTGCCCAGTCACTGTTCAAAAAAACCCCAGCGTTATGGGCAGTTCGTGTTCGTGGGATAAAAACAGCAAATGCTGGAAATACTCAGCGGGTCAGGCAGCATCTGTGGAGAGAGCGAGAAACAAGAGTTAACGTTTCAGGTCGATGACCTTTGGTCAGAACTGGAAAAGGTCATGGACCTGAAGCGTTAACTCTTGTTTCTCTCTCCACAGATGCCGCCTGACCCGCTGAGTATTTCCAGCATTTTCTGATTGTATTTCAGATTTCCAGCATCCGCAGTATTTTGCTTTAGTATTCATGTTCGTGGGACCCTTGGTGTGGAGAGTGGGTGGAGGAGCGCGACAGATATTCCATTCAACAGGACTGCCCTCCCTCAGCTTGATGAACGCAAAATTGAACAGAAAAATAATTTAGAAATGGTTCTGATCTGAAAAATATAAATATAAAATAACTTAGGGTTAGGTTCGAGACCATCTAACTGTGTCCATTTAGTGCCGACACCTGGATTAAATGCCAGATAAAGACAGTTTTAAAATGTGTGTGAAAGGTTGTCAGTACTTTCTTGGTGCGTGTTTGTTATTTAGAGAGGGAGTGTCACTGTGCCCCACGACTCTTTCTCTGCGCACCCCCCCACGCCATTTCTTGGTCATGTGCTCTTGCTATCTCCAGGGGCAAAATACCACACTCCACAGGGAGTTATCACTTGCAATGGAAGCAGCACCGACACTAGTCATCCAAGATGATAAGTCTTCTCCAAATATGTAATAAGGAAGTGACCCTCGTCCATCAAAACCCTTTTCTTCTTTGCAGCAAGTTACCATCCCCTTGTCCAAAATTTTTACAACCAGATTTCCTTTTTTTAATATTACTTGGCAAAAAATTCTAAACCGAATTGTGCAGATAATATTTTCACACTAAGGCAATGTCATATTTTTCCAAACTGCCATGGTAACTCAAAACATGATATAGACGTCTCCTTTCATGCACGAGTACTTTCCGAAATTGTTGCCAAATGATGCGAGAGCTTGAGTACGCGGGATGTTTTAAGATGTGTTTTTAATTTTAAATTAGTCGAGTCTAAATTTTCCATTTCTAACCCACCGCTGTTTTTCATTAGCAGAAATTAAAGAAAGTATTGCGGTTTTAGGAGGTTTGTCATTAATAAACAAGGAGATGTCTTCCCCCCTCCTAACCAAAGTTCCTCACAAAGACAAACCTTTTTAAAGAAATTGGTGAAAATGGCTGTTAATTGATGTCAGTTTCTCTCAGAAGATTGTGGCTTCAATCCAAGTGCAGGACCTGGGCACATAATCTAAGATGACACTTGAGTGAGGGCAACACGGTGGCATAGTGGTTAGCACTGTTGCCTCACAGCGCCAGTGGACCCGGGTTCGAATCCGGCCTCGGGTGACTGTCTGTGTGGAGTTTGCACATTCTCCCCGTGTCTGCGTGGGTTTCCTCCGGGTGCTCCGGTTTCCTCCCACAGTCCAAAGATGTGCGGGTTAGGTTGATTTGGCTATGATAAATTGACCCTTAGTGTTAGGGGGGGATTAAATACGTGGGGTTACGGGGATAGGGTGGGATATGTGTCGGTGCAGGCTCGATGGGCCGAAATGGCCTCTATCTGCAATGTGGGGATTCTGTGATTGTTGTATTGTTGGCATCGCACCTGTTTTACAGGTGCCTAAGCATCCAATATGGCGGGGGACGTATGCGCGCTTATTCTGTGCCAGAAGCACGGCGCCCGCCATATTGGTAAAGTCCCCTGTACAGGCGTCCAGGTCATGTGCCTGAAACCACCATCATGGCCCTTTGCCTATTCAAATAGACGGCCTGATGCCTGTTTCAGGACCCCTTTACGGAGTTCGTCTGTGACTGATCGCAACATGCGGCGTGCATGGTCAGTTCTCAGGCGGTTGGCAGCCAAACCAATGGTCTGTAAAGAGACCGCTGGAGACGGGCCTCCCGAAAGGTAAGTTTAAATTTTTTTTTTTACTTGCCTTATTGTGGAGCCAGGAGGAGCAGGAGCACTCGTTGAATTGGCGAGCCGTTGCCAGCCACCATTGCTGATTTCCTGCCCGGCCAATCTTCTCCCCGGGACCGCAAGCTGCCTCTCTAGGCCGCGACTGGTGCCCGCAGTAATAAACAAATGAGACAGGCGGACCAATTTTGCGCGGTCCGAACGGACGGGCCTCATTGGGCGCGTGCAGCAGTGGCACCCCAATTCAAGCACGATCCAATTTTAGGCTGCCGTCTTTGTCCGATGAGCCATTAAGCTGACGCCCAGTCTGCCTATTGAGGTGGATGACAAAGATCCCATTGCACTATTCCATGAAGAACAGGCAATTCTGGTATTTTGGAAAACATCCATCTTTCAATCAAAAACAGATTAACTGGTGACTTATCTCCTTTGCTGTGTTTGGGACCTTGGTTGCTATGCTGCCCACATAACAACAATGATTAAGAAAGAAAAACAAAGACTTGCATTTATATAGCGCCTTTCACGACCGCTGGCGCTTTGCGGCCTATGAAGTACTTTTTTGAAGTGTAGTCACTGTTGTAACGTCAGAAGATGTAGTAATGTAGGATTGCACTTCAAAAGTGAACTCTGAAGCACTTTGGGATGTTCTGTGGATGTGATTAGGTGTGACACAAATGCAAGTTATTTTATTTCAGCAAAGCACGGCCTGGCATGCACAATCCTTGCGGGATAGTTTGGTGACCCAGGCCAACGGTGTACCGATGTAGCTTACGTTGTTAGGTCAGTGGTTCAACGTGAATATCTGAGCTTGGCCATTGAGGGGGGGGGGTGCGGGGGAAGGGTACAAGCAATGGATCCGTGGGGCTTTAAGGGAAGCATGAACATTTTCAGGCACATCCTCTCAATCTAGTTTATCTTTTCCACGCCAATCTTCTCCCCTCTCCTGATGATGCTGACTTCTTGCAGGGTTCCAGATCCACAGACACCAGTTGCCCTGAAGTATGTTGCCCAAGAGAGCTGCAGCACTGAGGGGGGGGGCGATTTTAACCCTACCCGCCTGTTGGAAACCTAAGAGATAATCTAGTTCCAGTTCGCTGTTTAATGGGCCTTTGACTCAGAATTAAGAAGATGTCGTTAACATATAGAGCATCACTGTGCCCTAAATCCCCCTGGTGACATAACCCCAGTCATATGTTGTTGTGCGGTTGTGTACTAGACTTATTTAGATTTCCAACAGTAAATCTATCGATCCTATAACTAGCTTGAGCCAAACAGAGATTGGTGTTGATTGATTTGGGAATCATTTGAAGGTTGTCTGAATTGAATGTTGTGGTAGATCATCGAGAAAGCAATTTTGCAGCTGAAGCAAATATGTCATGGGGAACAAAAAGGAGCCGATGAGCAAAAAAATCGCACCTCTACAATAGTTTTGTCAAAATCCGTATTTTTGTTCTCACTGCCTGGCTGTGTGTGGCAATCTGATCATTGTTGTTTTTGTCGCAACTGCTTTTTAATTGACATGCTAGGATTTGTGTTGTTTAGAATGGCCGGATTTTGACATTCGCTTCATCAGTCGCACTGATGTACGTTGGATGGGAGGGCTATGTTAATGAGTCAGCTCATTATTAGAGCTGCTCGTCAATGAAGGTTCATTAACACCGCTTCCTGGCCTGACATTTATCTTATCATTTTTTTTTCTCCCTTCGCAATTAACGATCAGGTTTCCTTGGAAACTGTAATCGCACAAAATGGGATAATAGAAAGTGCTTTCCAGAAATCGCAGGGCTTCTGGGCTTAAAAACGGCTGCATTTATCCTGGTCATAGTTAGTTGGTTGGTTGGTTTAACTTGTGTAACCGGCCATCAGCGGTGCCCGCAGAGTACTCCCACCAGCTCCCGGTACTCTACAGTGTAACGGGCATCAATTCCACACCTTGTCTCGCTCCCTAGACCGACGGAGTTTCTGTCGGACCTGATATCTGTCAGTGCAACACACAGGTCTTCATCATCCGAAGCCTCCATCGGCCCAGAAGTGGGGGCACAATGCGATAAAAAAAAAAAATAGGGAGTGTGGTGCCCGTGGTTGGTTGGGCACCTGGAGAGTGCTGCTCCCTCAGCATCCCAAAGGAACGGCACACCAACAACCTGCATTTATATAGCGCCTTTAACGTAATAAAACGTCCCAAGGTGCTTCACAGGAGCGTTATCAAACAAAATTTGACACCGAGCCACATGAGGAGATATTAGGGCAGGTGACCAAAAGCTTGGTCAAAGAGGTAGGTTTTAAGGCGTGTCTTAAAGGAAGGGTAGAGAGGCGCGGAGAGGTTTAGGGAGGGAACTCCAGAGCTGAGGGCCCCAGGCAACAGAAGGCACGGCCGCCAATGGTGGAACGATTAAAATCGAGGATGCTCAGGAGGCCAGAATTGGAGGAGCGCTGATGTCTCTGAGGGTTGTAAGCAATGTTCCCACTAAGGTGCGTGACCGCGCATCAATCGCGAGGTCTCGCGCAGGCCACTCACCAGCTACTGCCGCTGGAAGAGATACCGCGCATGCGCAGCAAATTTAAAGGGAAAAATATCAGAGGGAACATTGGTTGTACGGCTGATGGAGATCACCGAGATAAAGAGAGGCGAGGCCATGGAGGGATTTGAAAATCAGGATGAGAATTTTAAAATTGAGGCATTGCTTAACTCGGAGCCAATGTAGGTCACAGGTGATGGGCAGTGTTTCCCCCTAATTGTTTTTTTGGGTGTACAGTCTCTTTAACGGGCTGCGCGGCCCATTCAGAATTTTCCCATTTAAAAGCCACTCCTGGGCTTAGCGGGAACGTTGGTGATGGGCGAACAGGACTTGGTGCGAGTTAAGACACGGGCAGCCGAGTTTTGGGTGACCTCAAGTTTACGGAGGGTAGGAAGTGGGAGGCCGGCCAGGAGTGCGTTGGAATAGTCAAGTCTAGAGGTAACCAAGGCATGGATGAGGGTTTCAGCAGCGGATGAGCTGAGGCAGGGCGCTGTTACGGAGGTGGAAATAGGCGGGTAGTGATGGTGCAGATTTGTGGTCGGAAGCTCATTTCGGGGTCAAATATGGCACCAAGGTTAGGAACAGTCTGGTTCAGCCTCAGACAGTTGCCAGGGAGATGAATGGAGTTGATGGCTATCTTCACTCATATGGACATGGGGCAGTGCTGTCTTCAGTCAGATGGACATGGGCAATGCTATCTTCAGTCAGACGGACATGGGGCAGTGCTGTCTTCAATCTGACGGACATGGGGCCATCCTATAGACATGCACTGATCAAAGGCCATCCTGTGGACTTGGGGTGGCCAAAAGGCTATTGTACTGACCTGGATTGCCCTAAAGACCTCACCTGATCAAAGAGTTGTCCTGCAGACTTGGGCTAACTCTGTGTGGACATTTTTTTTTAAAGTAAACCAACGGGGGCTGTAGTCAGCTCGGCAGGATTCCAGTGCTTGATTAGTTGCTTTGAAAACAATTCTTGTTTAAACATTTTCATAAGAGTAACAATTGAGACCGTGCAAAAGCAGAATAATAACGGGAAATTCACAACATGTCAACAATTCCGACATGGTTGCAGCTGTGATTACAGAACATCCCCAAGCACCAACCACACAGGAAGGGAAGTGTTCCCAAGTAGGCTGGGCTGGGCCAAGACACATCAGGCTGCTCCTGGCACCAGAACTCGAAAGTCGACCAGAACTGCCCCTGGAGGGTCTTTAATAAGTTATGAGCAATCAAGCACAGGTCATAGAGAAGGCCATTTTGGAAGAATATCTCCAGGCTCTACACTCAGAGGCCTGTTTTCCCTACTCTCTTCACTCATACACAGCCACTGAAGCTGGTTTGTCTCAAGGTATCCAGGCCAGGACATTGCCAAATTAAATGGTCTTTAAAAAAAATAAAATTATTTCTTTATTTTTTGGTAAGTTATTTATTCTTCCAGGCCACACGTCACTCGGAGGTTGAGATTCCCCTGGTGGGTACTCCTTGATTCAACTGCTAAAGACACTCAAAATTCAGATATTCGGGTCGCCTGTTTACCATAACGGCCAGCTGCAGTAAGTTTGCAGTCTCCACCATCTCCCCCTTAGTGATTCATTTGATTGAGGAAAAAAAAAAATGAGTGATTGGTTAGGATAACGACAGAAGTTTTTGCTCGACATTGGAATCTATTTATAGAACAGTATGCATATCTGAACAATCTGAATAGCTCAGATTGAAGTCGGTGAGTCCTTGTGTTTGTCCGTGACATTTCCATTGGTTTTACTTGAGAGGAGAATTTCAGATACTGTGGTGCATCGCTTCCCTCTCCTCTCCTCCTGCAGGTTGATCTTAATCCCACTCCTTGAGATCACCAAGTAGATGCTGATGAGGAACATCGTTCAGCCCATCTTAGCTCAACCAGCCTGAAAGATGTCTCCCATCCATTCCTTAAATGATTCCAGGTTTTTTTGCCTCCACTATCCTACTCTGAAATCCATTCCGTGTGTTGATCACTCCGTGTGTCAACTTCGCAACGAGTCCTGAATTAGCCTTTTGCCGTGCCACTTTGTCTTGCTGTCGAGGTTTATTTTGAAATAGTGTTCCAGATTTTCCTTTTTTTAAAAAAAAAGTTACCATTTATGATCTTGTGTACCTCAGTCAACTCCCCTTAAGGCTGAAAAGCCCGCGTGTCCCATTCTTTGCCCTTGGTTCAGTCCTCTGACCTATGTGGGGTGGGGGGAGAACCACCCGTTGTCATACCCTGCCTTTGATTGAAAACCTTCTTCGACAGCACCTACCAAACCCGCGACCTCTTCCATCTAGAAGGACAAGGGCAGCAGACACATGGGAACACCACCACCTCCAAGTTCCCCTCCAAGTCGCACACCATCCTGACTTGGGAATATATCGGCCGTTCCTTCATTGTCACTGGGTCATCATCCTGGAGCTCCCTACCTAACAGCACTGTGGGAGTACCTTCACCACACGGACTGCAGTGGTTCAAGAAGGCGGCTCACCACCACCTTCTCAAGGGCAATTAGGGATGGGCAATAAATGCTGGCCTTGCCAGCGACGCCCACATCCCGTGAACGAATAAAAAAAAATACTCATCGTACATGGGTTTACTCACAAAGAGCGGCCACTTGGGGTGGGATCCCAAGAGTGGCCAGCAATCCATTCCGCATAGCAAGGAAATAATTAAATTCAGCACAACATCCCTAAAATCGTAAGGTGGCAGCCAAAAATCTAAAAGTGTAGTTATCCTGTAGTTTGGTATGAGCCTTCCATTTTCCATGTATGCTGTACTGTTGGGATTTTTAGAACACTTGTGTTTCGATGAAGCATTTGCCAACATGATTGGCGTACATGAAGGCGGGTGATCACGTCTGTTTTGTAACAGAGTAGTTGACAGATTAGCATACACGTCCAACCACACCCGGTGACATGAGGAACACACATGTTTTTATTGAAGGGTTTAGCAAGCCAACAGGACAGAGGGGATTGCTTTTCTCAGCACATGTTGCAGGTGTAGGGATGCCTCGTGCAGACAACGCAATGCGCCGAGGAGTGGAATGCTCAGCTCCCACTCAGGGCCTTAGACTCTGCTGTGTTGTGAGACTGGAGGGAGTCCAGACTGCATTAATCTGAAATTAATTTGATTCTGAATGGCTCCATCTGTCTGTGTTAAAGGAGGCTCAAGACTTTGTGATGAAGTGCGATTGACTCATGATGCACTCCCCAAGCCAGATGGAGTGTCAACATTGCAAGAAATAACTGGGAGTGGGGGGGG
The DNA here is from genome assembly GCA_030390025.1 of Squalus acanthias. Classification (NCBI taxonomy): domain Eukaryota; kingdom Metazoa; phylum Chordata; class Chondrichthyes; order Squaliformes; family Squalidae; genus Squalus; species Squalus acanthias. The sequence continues at coordinate 125,412,902 of CM059434.1, forward strand.
GAATGAAAAAGAAAAAAAGAACTATTTCTGCCAGGGATTAGGTCGTTTTGATATTGCGAAACATCATTAGACAGATGTGCACCCACTTTTGGGCCTCACTCTGTATTTAGCACCTTCTTTTCCGATATGCTGGAAACAATGGAGAAATATTTTGTTTCGGCTGTTTTCTATGGGTCAAACATTTCACGTTGATGACATTGTGTTGTATTCCAGCAAGATTGTAAAATAAGCAGCCAGGCGGTGAGTTGATTGACTGACAGTGATGGTGAAGTATGGCCTCCGTGACATGTGTTGTGGAACACTCCAGAACACTCCTGTAGTGAGCCTGGAAAACTTCACTCGGCAATTAGCCAGAGACAATTACTTAAGAAGAAAGATCTAAACGTTCCAGCTTGTGAGTGCAGCAGTATCACTGTTTATTCCTTCATTGCATCTTTCTCTGCTTTGATCCTACATTTAATGGCCTCCTGCACCTCTTCCCAGCCCCACCAACTAGGCCGATTCAACACCACACCACGCAAGGGTATTATTCTGCTGTAGGGTTGATTTCCTCTTTTTAACACCGAGGTACTTTTTTGGCAAACAATTTTGTTAAAAGGTCTCACCAATCAAGTGATGAGGTACTTTGAACTTATTACTGCCCTCTACCCTGTGTCACCGCTGACCTCCACCTTTTTAGATTACGAGTATCCAAGGCTTGATAGTAAACAGCAGCATTGGTAATAAATGGAACAGCTCTGGCTGGAATCGTGGAGCTGTCAAGGCAACTAGCCAGGCTTGAATAGTTTGAGCATAGAAGCATATTGTTTTGCTTGAATAGGTCTGGTGTGGGGAGTGGTTGAGGAGACGAGCAGAAATGTGGCAGAATTTCTCTCTGGAGATGACATAGTGGCATAGAATCTGTGGTGGAGCAGATTGTACATGGTCTGTGAGAGAAGTGCTCTTGTTGGCGGAATGGTCTTTCTTGTTCTCTGCTCATTTAATGCGGTTTTAACTTTTCGCCTGTCCGAATTGCTGTACTGGTCAGGTGAGGAGTCAACTTTCACAATGGAGTCTTCTAGTAAGTTGCTGGAAGCTTTAAATCCTCGTCAGCTTGAGATTTTACCAATGGCTCAATCTTCCCCAGTCCAACACCGGGCATCTCCGCATCAATCTTCTCAACCTCTCATCACAGCTCCCCCTGCTGGCTCAGTTAGTAAACGCAGCGTACAGCATGGAACTGAACCATTTACAACCGGGGGGGATCTTGCGTTTATACATCGGATTACATAGGATATACGGCACAGAAACAGGCCATTCGGCCCAACCAGTCCATCCCGGCGTTTATGCTCCACTCGAGCCTCCTCCCGTCTTTCCTCATCTAAATCTATCAGCATAACCCACTATTCCCTTCTCCCTCATATGCTTATCTAGCCTCCCATTAAATGCATCTATGCTATTCGCTTCAACCACTCCCTGTGGTAGCGAGTTCCACATTCTCACCACTCTCTGGGTAAAGAAGTTTCTTCTGATTTCTTGGTGACTATCTTATATTGATGGCCTCTAGTTTTGCTCTTCCCCGCAAGTGGAAACACTCTCACTGTATCTACTCTATCAAAACCTTTCATCATTTTAAAGACCTCTATTAGGTCACCCTTCAGCCTTCCCTTTTCAAGAGAAAAGAGACCCAGCCTGTTCATCCTTTCCTGATATGTATACCCTCGCATTTCTGGTATCATCCTTGTAAATCTTTTTTGCACCCTCTCCAGTGCCTCTATATCCTTTTTATAATATGGCGACCAAAATTGTACACAGTACCCCCAAGTGTGGTCTAACCAAGGTTCGCTACAAGTTTAGCATAACTTCACTACTTTTTAATTCTGTAATACCTGAACTTTGCTGAACTTGGTGATCTCAGCACCCGGTGGGCGTGGTGGTGAGAGGGACACATTTGCTGCTTCCTGATTGCTCTGTGGGAACTCCTGTTGTGTGTGGACATCAGGTGAGGACAGAATGGAGCTCGGACACAGCCACATATTTTGATGAGACTCACGGGGGTAAAAAGTGACTGCAGTGGAACTGAATATCGGGCTGGGCGTATAACGCACGGGCAACATAATTATGCCAGTCGTTTAGCGGTGCCGCCCAAGACTGATTTCTACCCCGCTGCCACAGCCGACGGTGGAAGATTAATCATTGTGGGGGAGGGGAGATATTGCAAGGGAGTCCAGTGCTCCCGGAACCGTAGCCCAACAAAAGGCAATGCCTTCAGCAAAGAAGGGGAGAAGATGATGTGGGGATGGGAATAACAGTGTTACAAATAAAACTTTCTATTTTACTGAAGCCCTGCCCATTAAATATGAGCTGCTTTTAGACCACGCGGGATAACCAGTTGCCCACACATGGGTCTCACGGGAATTCAATAACCTCGGGGCAGGATGACCCATTATGTCAGCAGTGGCCTTTGAGTTGCAGTCAGCTGCACCAGACCCATGTGTCAAGAAATGGCAGTGCCATCAAGAGAGCCCCATGATCTAAATACGGATCCTATTCGTTCCCTTTCAAATCTAAGCAAATGCTAGATAGAGTGGGGAGGAAGGACCTATTTCCTGTAGCAGGGAGGTCAACAACCAGGGGGCATAGATTGAAAGTAATTGGTAGAAGGATTAGAGGGGAGTTGAGGAGAGTCTTTTCCACCCAGAGGGTGGTGGGGGTCTGGAACTCACTGCCTGAAAGGGTGGTCGAGGCAGAAACCCTCATCACATTTAAAAAGTACTTGGCTATGCACTTGAAGTGCCGTAACCTACAGGGCTACGGACCAAGAGCTGGAAAGTGGGATGAGGCTGGATAGCTCTTTTTCGGCCGGCACGGACACGATGGGCCGAATGGCCTCCTTCTGTGCTGTAAATTTCTATGATTCTATGATTTTTTTTTTCCAGCTGTGACACTCGCTTTTGTTCCGGCCTTTTTAAATATTGTCGTTCTGTCTCGCGTAATTAGCGTGCTGGCAGTCTCTGGGTGGGGGGGGGGGGGGGGAGGATTTGCTCCAAAATCGTAAAGCTACAAATGTGCGAGGCAACTCTGCATCACAGCTTATTACCAAGTCAGTGCGTTTTATTGAGGTAAAAAGCCCACCTGAAAGTCTTGTTAAAATGTTACCCTGGCGACAAATTAGCCGTGCCGACGGATTGATGTTCAGGATTATTGCAGACCTGTAGCGCGGTCAGAATTAATTTAATGGGCTTTTAACTCCAGTGTGGGGCGTGAAAGGGTTTTACTCTGCAGTCATTTTCAGGAGCACTTTCCACCATTAAGATCCATTTCCACCTTTCTCCAGCTGCTATTTCCAACACAACTGCCAATTGCAGCCTCTTATAATCAGCCAGTTTTTTTTGTCTCCTGGAAGCACTAACTTGCCCCCTCGCAGAGCTCCACCTGACACAAGCTCCGGGCCAATGCCGCCCGCATCCTGCCCTGTACTGATTCTTGCTCACCCCTCCCCTCTGAGTCAGAAGGTTGTGGGTTCAAGCCCCACTCCAGAGACTTGAGCACAAAAATCTAGGCTGACACTCCAGTGCAGTACCGAGGCAGTGCTGCACTGTCGGAGGTGCAGTCTTTCGGATGAGACGTTAAACCGAGGCCCCGTCTGCTCTCTCAGGTGGACGTAAAAGATCCCACGGCACTATCTCGAAGAAGAGCAGGGGAGTTATCCCCGGTGTCCTGGGACCAATATTTATCACATATTTTAGCATTCACTGACCAGGCTTGTTTGAAGCACAGCTACTTGGCACGTGGATTTATGTGCTAGGAAAAGAGGAGATCATTTGCAAAAAAGCAAAACTTAAGCCAAAAGTACAGTTTTCTTAATGTTGAAGTAACTGGAAAGGTGACGGAGGTGCTGCTTCGGGTATGAAGATTTGACGGTGTTCTGCAGTGTCTTCATGTTGCTGATTTGTGCTAGTGTAGACACTAATTTAGAATCTCTCCACTGGTCTAACTCACGGGGAAAGCTCTGCTCTCAAGTGCTGCCTTCTACTTGAGCAAATAATTTTGTAGAACTACTCACTGCAGCGCGGGAGAGTGTCTCGAAACCACTATTGAGGAGATTAAATGCAGGGTATTATAATTTAGCAGTAGAAAATGAAGTCCCCATCCATCCTCGAAGCTTCACCTACAAAAAAAAAAATGTGCGCAGGTAAGAAGTGGCTGTTTTGCGATATTAGCAGAGGGACACTTGGCATTGCTGTCTCAACTCCAAGTGTTATCCACTTATTTTAAATGGGGAAATGCTTCCATTAAAATAGCAGATAAACGTTCACAGGAACGTGTTTAGTGTCATGCGCTAATGTCACCAACAGCCATTTGTTTGTGGGCATTGCTGGCAAGGCCACATTTATAGAAGGCGATGGGCCTGCTTCTCGAGTTATAGGCGAATGCTTAGGTAGGACACTTCTGAGGACATTAATAGGGGTATTGTAACCTAACTATTCCAACAGGAACACTGACGGGACCACAGTGGCCACCTGATTTTACATTGAGGTCAATAGAAAGAAAAACGGGGTGGGCTGTAAAATCGGGTGGCAAGTCCAATCCCATCAGTGCTGCTTAAACTGAGTCAACCATGTAGGGTGAGGCCAGAGCAGGGAGTGGTGGCAGGTTTTTTATTTATATTAATTCACAGGATGTGGGTGTCGCTGGCAAGGCCGGCATTTATTGCCCGTCCCTAATTGCCCTCGAGAAGGTGGTGGTGAGCCGCCTTCTTGAACCGCTGCAGTCCGTGCGGGGAAGGTGCTCCCACAGTGCTGCTAGGGAGGGAGTTCCAGGATTTTGACCCAGCGACGATGAAGGAATGGCCGATACATTGTCACGTCGGGATGGTGTGTGACTTGGAGGGGAACTTGCAGGTGGTGGTGTTGCCATGTGCCTGCTGCCCTTGTCCTTCTAGGCGGTACATTAATGCCTCATTAGTGAGCCAGTTGGGATTTTACAACCATACAGTAGCTTGGAAAATAATTTATTCTGGTGATGAGCCACAAATTTCCTATCTTGCCAGAGGGGCGATTTGAACTCGTGACTACTGGGCTTTTATCTAGGACCATAACCACTACACTGCTATAACATTCTGGGCTTTTATCATTAGTCTGTGAGTTATGCTGTGGTGCAGTACGATTAACTGCAGATGTTATCTTGATTAGGCTACTTCTACACTTGGCAATTTGACTGACACAATTGGGAACTAAAGGATATTAAAATGAACATGAAATAAAAGCACTTGGAAAAAGTAGGTTGCAGAAATATAATATTGATGATCAGTGATAGAAATGATTAAAAGCCCCTTATACTGACCGAGTTTTTCTGATTTATTTTATTTATGTATTATGCTGCATGATTCTTGTATATACTTTGTTTCCTGTGAAATACCAAATTTAAAAGTGAACATTGTAACAGTCTAGCGTTAAAGAAAATAGGGATTATTCACTTTGAAGACCTACTTAAACACAGGGGAAAAGTCCTGTCTCCAGCAAGTGCATCAAAGAACCTCAACTCTGCATTCAGTGAGCGTCGGACCATGGGGAGACTTAAGTGATTTTTTTTTTTGTTGAACAATAAGAGCCTCCTTTCTTTTCCCAGGATTTTTTTTTCCCAGAGTAAAATCCACAGCCGATTATAGAGCTGCTTCAAGTAGCAGAACCTTATCCCACCAGGTAATCAGGACTGGGACCCTCCTGGTCGGGTTGAAACTTAGTCGCTCCACAGATACACGGTAGAATGCTCACTGTGCCAAACGCCAGCCCTCTGAAATTCCGGATTAACCGTCTGGGCTGCCTGCAAAGGGAGGAGTCACTTCTGAAGGCTGGATTTCAGCATAGGTGCAGTCACGAGGGATGATGTCCTCCAAACTTATTTTTACTTGCCAGTGGTTCTGTCCCCTTTCTACCTCTGCACTTCACTTCAAATACCAGCATTGCCCCTAATGTCCACCCCACTCCCAACTCTTCGTAACACGGTTGTGTCTCTGTATTGAGTTCCCATTGAATACGGAATACTGGAAAGTAACGGGGATATCAGAACGTGGCATTGGGAAGATGATAGCCGCGAACCGGGGCCCCGGTCTTCTGCCTGTACAGCTGGTGGGGGGGGCCTGTTGCACCTTTGTTTAAACTTCAGCTGGTATGAGTACGGTGCATGGGGAGAGACTCGCCTGAGATGCCAGCAAGTGAACAGCTGACACACGTGCCTGGAATTGTGAACGATCGGTGGTATTTTCGCACAGCTGTCAACCTCAACACAATGCGAGACGGTGTTGGGTGTAATCAAATTAATAATGGTGCAATTAAATCCAAATGAATATCTGCTAAAGGCTTTTAAGAAGTGTGTTTTATTGCCGAGGCAGATGATTAAATGCACACAAGCGCAGTAGTTCTACAGAAATGGTAAACAGGATATTAAAAAAAAAAACTGCAGGTTAGCCAAGCTGACGATGGATCGAGCTGTTAAACTGACAAGCGGGGATGTACCACCAATCTTCATGTAATGTGATAGTTGTGGATGAGCCCAGGGTTGTGAGTGATGGTCCTGTAGTTAAGTGATTACCAGGGAAAATTGGCACCAGTTGATTTCGGTGCTTGTGATCTTATGCCACTCACTAGATCCCTGTGATATTCAGAGTATACAGTGGCACCTTGTCACCGACTGTGTTAACATGCCATATGATTACTGGCAGAGGTCTGGGAGGTGAAACAGGCCGGATAATAGCCGTAGGAATTGTTTTGCCAACTCGCTGTAGAATGATCGCCGTGATGTTTATACTGAAAGAGACGGGTTTCTCGGGCTCCTCCCAAACACTGTTAGTCACGATCGCTGCCCCTTGTTCTTGGGTGTAAGTCACACTTCAGGACGTTCAAACAATCTGGTGTGTTTCCATCCCGCATTGTACATCACCGATCGATTGCCTTCCTTGACAAAACCCCCATGTTCTGTGGGCCCAAGGTCGACGAGAAATCTTTCTCCATATATGAGCCTCAAAGCAGCTGTGACAACTTGTGCAGTATCTTGTGTTTGTTTTTTGACTCTTTATCTTCCAGCAGAGTAAGGGTTAAGAGTTGAAAGAAGGTTACGATTCCTCCCATTCTTCCAGATCCATCCCCTTTGTGCCTGGCAGCAGGAATTAATGTCACTTGATTCATTGCCTCGCTTCTCTCGCATGTCCATCAGACAGTGTTGCCTTGTGCAAATTACCCTCTGGACATTTAATGCTTCAGCTTTCCATAAATTAGTTCCTTTGAAGGCAGGGTTAGTTTCAATTTCTCGCCCTGTTGCAAGAAAACCAAGTTGTTTTTGTATCTTCACAGTCTCCCCTTGGAGAATAAAAAGAAAAGAAAGAACTTGGATTTATATAGCACCACCTCAGGGCGTCCCAACACGTTGTACAACCAATGAAGTGCAGTCACTGTTATAATGTGGGGAAACGCAGCAGCCAATTTGCACACAGCAAGCTCCCACAAACAGCAATGAGATAATGACCAGATAATCTGTTTTCGTGATGTTAGTTGAGGAATAAATATTGGCCCCAGGGCACCGGGGATAACTCCCCTGCTCTTCTTCGAAATAGTGCCATGGGATCTTTTACGTCCACCTGAGAGGGCAGACAGGGCATCGGTTTAACGTCTCATCCGAAAGACTGATATATAATAAATAATATATATAATAAATATTGTGATGTAGTGGGAGGATTTGCAGGCTGATTTAACAGTCTAACAGGCCGCAACATGAACGTTGCTTTCGTGGCCGTAATCATCTTTATACCAGGCGGTAGAGTGGTTAGTCCTCTACAGCAGGATGGTTTTATGGTCTCCACGACCCGTACAATGAGGGGGGTGGGTGGAGACACCCGCACCCACCGGACACGAGTATCCCGCTGGATGTCAACCCAGAATTCGGAGCTGGAGCTCGCGGGGGGGATTATCTGCCCCTCGTGACTCCGAGGTAGGAAAGCTAACACTAAGCTGAAGAGTCTCTCCAACCAGCCTGATATGAAATATTATTTTTGAGCGACTGGATTATGACGATTGGCAATGACTATTGGCAATGCACAAAACTATACAGAACAATAGGTTCCCTATTCCAAGTCCACCTGTGCTGGGTTAGCTGCTTTCAGCCAGGGTAGCAGTTGGAGTTCTGTCATTGGTTTCAGCGCCCCTTGGGCAGAGTTTCCCATTCCTGATAACATAAGAATTAGGAGCAGGAGTAGGCCATACGGCCATTCAATACGATAATGGCTGATCTTTGACCTTGACTCCACTTTCCCGCCCGATCCCCAAGAGTCCAAAAGTCTATCTATCTCAGCCTTGAATATACTCAAAGACTCAGCGTCCACAGCCCTTTAGGGTAGGAAATTCCAAAGATTCACAACCCTCTGAGTGAAGAAATTCCTTCTCATCTCAGTCTCAAAAGGCCAATCCCTTATCCTGAGACTGTGCCCCCTAGTTCTAGACTCTCCAGCCAGGGGGAAACAACCTCTCAGCATTTACCCTGTCAATCCCCTTCAGAATCTTTAGATGTTTCAATGAGATCGCCTCTCATTCTTCTAAACTCCAGAGAGTATAGGCTCAGTCGACTCAATCTCTCCTCGTAGGACAACCCTCTCATCCCAGGAATCAATCTAGTGAACCCTCGTTGCACCGCCTCTAAGGCAAGTATATCCTTCTTCAGATAAGGAGATCAAAACCTCCCAGTAGTTCCCGGTGGATATATGCCCGCATTTAGTCATCTGGAAAGGACAGGATCCGGCCATGCTGTAATGCCCACCATGGTTGAATAGTCGCGAGATCCAGCGCCCATAGAAGTGCAGCCGAGCACCAGTCAGCACCTTCAGGAGAAGAGAGGGCAGGGCAGAAAAAACTGAGGGAAAAATTCTACCGGGAATTCAGAGGGCCAAATGTTGCTGGTCAAAGTGAAGAACTGCAGTATCCTATCCCAGGCCTTTCCAACAAGGTCATCTTGTTGAATTCACTATCGACAGCCAGTCACTTTTGGTTGGTTGGTTTGTGAAATTGTCAGGAACATTGGTTTCACAAGGCAGAACGAGATTTCAACCAGCAGCTTCAAAGATTTGTCCGAACTGGTTAATGAGGTGCAAGCAGATTGTTTTTGTCAGTCTAACAAGGACCAGACTGTCTATCAGACGTACATCACTGGCCCTTTTCAGCAAGCTTGCATCATCTGAAAATGTTGCATTTTGTAGTTTATTTTTTAATTGGTTGTCTTGCAAAGCGTAGTCGAAAGTCTCTGTAAAATGAGTGTCGCCAGTTCTAGCACTCACGGCTCTCGCTAATAATTGGCAATAGAAGGCCAGCCTGGCCGTGCAGCACGTCGGAACCTCGATGCACGGTGGACGGATGGGGCTTTGTACGCTCGATTGTCCCACCCCACTGAGACACAGGTGTCAGCTGCTGAATTCACCAGGGGAGCGTCAATGGGGGCTTAGTTTTTCCCCCTTCATCGCTTGGGTCCTGCACTGGCGGAGCGGATCATCCGCCCCTTAAAGAACCCGCCCGATTTTCAATCCCGCTCCATCAGTTCAAAGGTGAGATGAAGAGGGGTAGGAGGAGGCTCGTGTGGAGCATAAACACCGGCACAGACCAGTTAGAAACATAGAAAAATAGGAGCAGGAGTCAGCCATTCGGCCCTTCGAGCCTGCTCCGCCATTCAATATGATCATGGCTGATCCTCTAACTAAATACCATATTCCCGCTATCTCTCCATACCCCTTGACGCCTTTTGTGTCTAGAGTTGGGCCAAATGGCCTGTTTCTGTGCTGTAAATTCTATGTAAAACGAGGGAAAATCAGAAGCAGAATCATAGCGCCCCGGAGGGTGAATGAGTAAAGGCGCCATAAAGTGCGAGACCGAGCCGTGCAGACGAGGAAGGTCGCAGATTCAATCTCCGTCCTGTTTCTTGACCTCGGCTGCAGCAATGGTTAGAATGCTACGTTTGGCTTCAGTTTTCCGGCCTAAGGAGACGGCAGAATCGGCCGGCTTTCTCCCCTCCTGATCGACTGCTATCCAAGACCTTCCTGCAGGGTAGTTTACATGCGTAGGCTTCGGGTGAGGACAGGACCGGGTCCAGCTGTAATACCGCAGCCCCGCTGTTGAACAGACTGCAAATATACACTGTCTTTTTTGTTGTTCATTCCTCGGATGTGGGTGTCGCTGGCAAGGTCACCATTTATTGCCCATCCCTAGTTGCCCTCAAGAAGGTGGTGGTGAGCCGCCTTCTTGAATCCCTGCAGTCTGTGTGGTGAAAGTACTCCCACAGTGCTGTTAGGGAGGGAGTTCCAGGATTTTGACCCAGCGACGATGAAGGATCGGCCGATATACTTCTAAGTCAGGATGGTGTGTGACTTGGAGGGGAACTTGGAGGTGGTGGTGTTCCCATGCGCCTGCTGCCCTTGTCCTTCTAGGTGGTAGAGGTTGTGTGTTTGGGAGGTGCTGCTGAAGAAGCCTTGGCAAGTTGCTGCAGTGCATCTTGTAGATGGTACACACTGCAGACACGGTACGCCGGTGGTGGATGGGGTGCCAATCAAGCGGGCTGCTTTATCCTGGATGGTGTCGAGCTTCTTGAGTGTTGTTGGAGCTGCACTCATCCAGGCAAGTGGAGAGTATTCCATCATACTCCTTACTTGTGCCTTGTAGATGGTGGAAAGGCTTTGGGGAGTCAGGAGGTGAGACACTCGCCGCAGAATACCCAGCCTCTGACCTGCTCTTGTAGCCACAGTACTTATGTGGCTGGTCCAGTTAAGTTTCTGGTCAATGGTGACCCCCCCACGATGTTGATGGTGGGGGATTCAGCGATGGTAATGCCGTTGAATGTCAAGGGGAGGTGGTTAGACTCTCGCTTGTTGGAGATAGTCATTGCCTGGCACTTGTGTGGCTTGAATATTACTGTCTATATACATAGATTAAAAATGGCCAGTTGGATAAGGTTCTGGAAGGCAGGCATGTGATCATCACCTTCAAGAGAGACGGAAAGGAAGTTAAAGGGAATCTTTATTTAGATTGAAAGCAGAGCCATGCCGAGGCCACAATTCACCTTTCCATGGCTGGTTTTTAAGAGTAGCCTTATTGTTGAAATAAGTGTAGTGGTTCAACCACGAGGCCTTGTGGTTGAACAGAGTACAAGACGCAGGAAGACGCAGTTGTGGAACGAAAGAAAATAGCTCGCAAAAGAAAGAGCCAAGTTGAACCCTCATCAAAAAGCGAGGGGCGAAATTGCAATAGTCCTTAAATAGTACCAGTCATTGCACGTAGAGTTTTATAGACGTAAGGTCAGACAGTGGGACTGCTTTTGCTGATCTTATCCACATGTAAATGAACTCTGAAAAAATAATTTGCATATTTATCTTGAGTGAGTCATTCGATCGGTGTTCTGAGCAATTCCTGTCATGTGATCTGCATGAATCAAGCTATGTCTTATTTTTAACTCCAGCGACAGTGACCCTCACTTTACAACTGACAAACGCAAGTTATGAATTTGTAATTTGTATTGTGCTTTTCCTCATTCAGCTACGTAATATAAGTAATAATTGCATTTACGTGACCTCTTATCGCATCACGATGTCTCGGTGCGCCACGCGGTGAATTGCTGTTGGAAGGCAGTGCCGCGTGGGCAAAAGTTGTGCATCCACCGCAGTTAGCGCATCCGCTTGTCCTGTCGCTGATGAGCAGCCGATCTGCTCCACTTCCTCAGCATGAGGTCCACCCGCTCTCTGCTGCCTGGCACAAGCGGTGACTGTCCTGTGTATGAGCCCAGACAGTCAGTGTATCTGTCCTGGAGAGCCACCCTATAAATATTAACGAGATGATGCCACTGTGATGGGGAGCTGCAACACGGTGGCATAGTGGTTAGCACTGGTGCCTCACAGCGCCAGAGACCCGGGTTCGAATCTGACCTCGGGTGACTGTCTGTGTGGAGTTTGCACATTCTCCCCGTGTCTGCGTGGGTTTCCTCCGGGTGCTCCGGTTTCCTCCCACAGTCCAAAAATGTGTGGGTTAGGTTGATTTGGCTATGATAAATTGACCCTTAGTGTTAGGGGGGATTAAATATGTGGGGTTATGGGGATAGGATGGGATATGTTAGGGGGAATTAAATACGTGGGGTTACGGGGGTAGGGTGGGATATGTGTACTGTGGGGATTAAAGCAGGGACAGGGTACTGGATTTGGATGATCAGCCATGATCGTATTGAATGGCGGGGCAGGCTCGACGGGCCGAATGGCCTACTCCTGCTCCTAGATTCTATGTTTCTATGTTTCTATGTTTCTTCTTAGGCAGTCCCTCGGAACCGAGGATGACTTGCTTCCACACTAGAAATGAGTTCTCAGGTGACTGATGAGTCCAATGCAGGACCTACAGTCTCTGTCACAGGTGGGGCAGACGGTGGTTGAAGGGGCGGGTGGGTGGGGTGCTTGGGTTGACGTGCGCTCCTTCCGCTGTTTGCGCTTGGCTTCCGCTTGCTCCCGGCGAAGAGGCTCGAGGTGTTCGGCGCCTTCCCGGATGCTTCTCCTCCACTTTGTACGGTCTTGGGCCAGGGATTCCCAGGTGTCGGTGGGGATGTTGCACTTTTTCAAGGAGGCTTTGAGGGTGTCCTTGAAGCGTTTCCTCTGCCCACCTGGGGCTCTCTTGCCGTGTCGGAGCTCCGAGTAGAGCGCTTGTTTTGGGAGTCTCATATCGGGCATGCGGACGATGTGGCCCATCCATCGGAGCTGATCGAGCGTGGTCAAAGCTTCGATGCTGGGAGCTACTAGTACCCGCAACTCAGTTCCCGAGATGAGATTTGGTCAGAAAAAGCGGGACTTTTGTGATTAATTTCATTAAAGCGACCAGCGGGTCGCCACCTCGATACATGCCTAACCTGACGGTTTTGTTTGTGTGTTTTTTTTAAACAGTAACGGTACAAATAGCAAGATGAATGGTGCAATAGATCACTCGGATCAGCCAGATCCAGATGCCATTAAGATGTTTGTTGGCCAGATACCGCGATCCTGGTCGGAAAAGGAACTGAAGGAGCTGTTTGAGCCGTATGGAACAGTCTACCAGATCAACGTTCTCCGAGACCGCAGCCAGAACCCTCCGCAAAGCAAAGGTACTGAGTTCTTTTTAAAATTGTACAGACGCACTCTCTACTGGGAGAAGCACTGTAGAGATGCGGGGAATGATTTTTTCCCTAATTCCTTGGCCTTTGAAATCCTAGACCTTCTGCAGATCCATGTAAAGTGACTCGGAATGGGTTAAGTTGTGAGATCAGTGTGTGTTTTGATGTGATTCGCAAAGCATCTGACAAGAGAATGCAGCTCCAGCACATGGGATTCGTGGAAATTTTAGAATCTCCACTCTGCAACATGTGAAACAGTACTGGGTTATGTTAAATGGCTGGGGTCACTGCTGGGGAGTCAATGCATTATATTAAAGGGGTGGTGACACTGTACTAGGGTCAGGCTGCACCTTTCATAACCTCCAGGATGTTCCAATGTGCTTTACAGCCTATTAAGTACTTTTGAAGTGCAGTCACTGTTGCAATGTAGCAAACAGAGCAGCCAATGTGCGCACAGCAAGCTCCCACAAACAACAATTAAATAAATGACCAAGTAATCTGTTTTAGGTGTTGGTTGAGGAATAAATGTTGGCCAGAACGCCCCTGTTGTTCTTTAACTAATGTGGTGGGATCTTTAACGTCTACCTCAGAGGGCAGAAGGGACACTCAGTTTAACGTCTCATCCGAAAGACGGCAACTCCGACCAGTGCAGCACGGCACTGGAGTGTCAGCCTAGATTAGGAGCTCAAGTCTCTGGAGTGGGACTTGACTCAGAGGCGAGGGTGTTACCCACTGAGCCACAGCTGACACCTGTAGGATCATTAAAATAGGAACTAGTACTGTATAAGTTAAAGCAAACAATTACATCTTAATTTGTTTTGTTGTTAACCCCCCCCGCCCCCGACCTTTATTTTCACCCTTTGCACCCATGCTATTTTCTATGCCTCGGAGACAAAGGGGGAGAAATTCAGTATCGCCCCATTTGGGGCGCAATTATGGGCTGGGCGCAAAGATTAGCGCCTGGCGCTAATTATCACCACCGACTGCAAACTTGACTTTTATCGCCCCTGGAGGTGATTGCAGCGCTAAATCAGGCGCTTCACACCTGTCTTAAGGCGCAAAGGCCGAGGAGCGAGGCGCTACCTCAGAGCGCTGGCGAAGCTCATGTAATGTCAGTCAGCAATGGAACACACACACAATGGCACGGGCCAGTTCTTAAAGGGGATGGTTAATCTTGCTTTCCATCCACATCCTGCTCATTGCAGCCTTGAATCTCGGCCTGGAGAGACCTGCACATCAAATGTGCTGGAAAGAACAATGGAGAGTACCAGGCCAAGAGCTCAGAATGCAGCCCCCACAGTCTCTGCTAAATCGATACAAGGAATGGCAAATCAAAATGAACCTGCAAAGTGCTGCTCAGTACCCAAAACTCCTTCACACAGCGTTGAATCTCTCCAGAAGTCTCTCCCTCTCTCTCTCAGAATGCGTAGTTCAAAAATGGCACCAACAATAAAAGGCAGGAAGCGGTCACCTTTAAATAGCGCTCCCCCTTTCCCTTCATGACTGCAGAACGCTCCCCTCAACCTGTCGTTGCTAGCGTCAGGCGGTAAGGCAGGGGGCGCCACTCAATATCCGCTCCAGGGCGTTGCGCACTCGAGTGACGTCATGATCTGCCGGCGCAGGAGATCATGACGGTAGTGTTTAGCGCCACCGCAAAATGTCTAGTTAATTTCACGAGCGGCGCAAACTTCGCCACGCCTGGGCGCTAGATGCTTTGCGCCCCATTAGCGCCCTCTTAAGGCGCTAACGAGAGGCGCAACCAACTGAATTTTTCCCCCAAAGCCTTTTTACTTGGAATCATCTCCAAGCCGCCAAGTCTTGGGTCCTCCTTACTGAATCGCCCAAGAGTATTATAGGGAACGAACTCCTAACTCCAACCCTCACTCTCCAAAGCATTTTACTTCCCTGGGAAAACTAACCAACATCAGCTTGCATATAACAGACAAATGGTACGTCCATCTAGTCGAGCGTGCTGACAATCTTAATGCCACAGCTATCCAATCATCCTGTGTCGCTTCATTTAAGCCCCTTACAGAGCGAGTTTAATGCTGAAATGTCGAGAACGTGTCCCATTAAAGCATTAGTCAGAGCTTAAAATAAAAGTGGAATTTCTGGCTTTCATCCAAGAGCAAGATTCCAGTTACTTGCCGTCATAGCAGGTGACCCAGCGTATAATTACGCTGGTTCGTGATCTTGTTGTGTTACTCGAGCTGTCGTCCGTTGCAGTGTCATTGGCAGACAGCATGAGCTGGTCCCAATCCTCCCCGCGGGTGCAATGGATGAGTGCAGTGGACAGCAAGAGCCCAGACAGCCTCCACATCTGGCAGTAGTATTGTAGGTTTCAGGAATGTTCTCCTGGACAGTGCCTGCTGGTACATTACTATGTGCCTCCTGCACCCATCACACACCCTACATTAACCCCTTTGGGTATTGCATTCCTCCATTAGTGGCATGTCATTGCAGGACAACTTTGTTAGATTGTAGTAAAATAAAAAATATGTTGCGTTTATATAGCACCTTACCACATCCTCAGGTTGTTCCACAGCGCTTTGCAACTAAGTTACTCTTTCCATAAAAATGGAAGTCACTGTTGCTGTGCAGGCAAAAGCAGCAGCCAATTGGCAGATAGCAAGGTCGCACAAACAGCAAAGGGATGAATGATTAGATCATCTGGGTTATTTTTGGTGGTGTTGGTTGAGGGATGAATGATGTCCAGGCCACTTCCCTTGCTTCTCCTCAGAGTGGGCTATGGGAATCCTTTATGTCCACTTCGACAGGGCCTCTGTTTACCACCACATCGGAAACTCTTCATCTCCAATAATGCAGCGCTCTCTGAATACCGTACTGAAGTGGCAACCTAGATTATATGCCCCGAGCCACACTGCGGCTTCAACCCACACCATCACCTTCTGGACTTGTAGGTGAGAGTTTGTCAACTGATCTAAACTGACACTACATAGATAAGGTGACTGTGTAGCTCTTTAAACTAACAACAACAACTTGTATTTATATAACTTCTTTAACGTAGTGAAACGTCCCAAGGCGCTTCACAGGAGCGATTTATCAAACAAAATTTGACACCAAGCCACATAAGGAAATATTAGGACGGGTGACCAAAAGCTTGGTCAAAGAGGTAGAATTTAAGGAGCATCTCAAAGGAGGAGAGAGAGATAGAGGTTTAGGGAGGGAATTCCAGAGCTTAGGGCCCAGGCAGCTGAAGGCATGGCCGCCAATGGTGGAGCGGTTGAAATCGGGGATGCGCAAGAGGCCAGAATTGGAGCAGCGCGGAGATCGCGAAAACTTAGGAACTTGAGTGATCAGCTGATAGCCAGATTGTGCCATTTTAAGGATTGCCGTGAAGCATTTAAGGGGGGAACGGTGTTGAAGCTCTGAGTTTAGTACTAACTGAGGCATCAGTGCTGCCTCTGGAGGTACTGGAACCCATCTAGAGAGCTGGGCCTTGCCCTGGTGCCTTCAGAGGCTGCCGTTCTTCTGGCAGCAGGCGGCCTGCTCGGACAGGCCAGAAATGCAGATTTCTTTCACGCTTGCCAGAGAGTGGTGTGGATGTGGAACTCGCTACCACAAGGAGTAGTTGAGGTGACTAGCATTCAAGGGGAAGCCAGATGAACACATGAGGGAGAAAGGAGTAGAAGGAAATGCTGATGGGGTTAGATGAAGAGGGGTGGGAGGAGGCCCGCGTGGAGCAAAAACACACGGACCTGTTGGGCCGAATGGCCTGTTTCTGTGCTGTAGATTCTGTGTAATTCTATGGGGATTGGGGTGAGTAATTATTCGAATGCAGCACAGAGGGTAGATAGGAGAGGGAGGGAGAGAGGTTTTTGGTTTGGGAATCACCCCAGGACACTGGAACATGTGTCTGAGACATGGTCCTGGCACTGCCTCAGGTGATCCAAGACCTAGCACTTATTCAGTTGAACGAGTGAGGAAAAATACAGCTAAAGCAGGAAAAGAATTGTTGAAGGCCAGGCAAGGTCTCCAGAGGGTAAGTGCCTATCAGGAGTGGTACTTACCCCAGAGATACCTTTCCCTTTAATGCGTAGCTAAGGATTACATTGTACTTATTATATTTTTACATCCAGCCAGTCTGTAATTTTGTAATAAAAAAAATTTGTCTTTGTACTTTGCATTGAGGTAAATCGACTGAATTAGATTACATTTCCATCTCATTACACTTGTTCAATCAAGAAAATTTCACATGACAGCCTAAATATAGGTTTTGTGATAGTGGAAAATTGACGATCACCCTTTTGTTTTTTTTAGCTGTAAGTGTTGCCAGCAGACAGCTGACAGACTGTCCCGTGGAGTGGGAACTCGTGTCTGAACCTGCTGTTTCCCCACTCGTGGGTTCCCATGCTTAGCTAGGTTGGGAGTGGGTATATAGACTGGGATTTTTATTATATATGTAGGCAAAGGATATATTACGTAAAATAATATCTTATACATGGTACATTATATTTTATACATTAAAATAAAATATATTCTGTAGTATATTTAATGCATTATGGGATGTACAATGTGTACAATGTATAATACGTTGCACAATATATTGACTATATGGAGGGATGTGTAGTGTATATTATAGCGCGTTGCTATAATAATATAAGAACATAAGAAATAGGAACAGGAGTAGGCCATTCGGTCCCTCGAGCCTGCTCCGCCATTCAATGAGATCAATCACAGAATCCCCACAGTGCAGTTAGAGGCCATTTCGGCCCATCGAGCCTGCACCGACCCACATCCCACCCTATCCCCGTAACCCCACCTATTTAATCCCCCCTAACACTAAGGGTCAATTTATCATAGCCAAATCAACCTAACCCGCACATCTTTGGACTGGGAGGAAACCGGAGCACCCGGAGGAAACCCACGCAGACACGGGGAGGATGTGCAAACTCCACACAGACAGTCACCCGAGGCCGGATTCGAACCCGGGTCCCTGGCGCTGTGAGGCAACAGTGCTAACCACTATGCCACCGTGTTGCCCATGGTTGAGATCATGGCTGATCTTCTGCCTCAACTCCATTGGCGGCCGTGCCGTCAGCTGCTCTGGAATTCCCTCCACAAACCTCTCCGCCTCTCTCCCTCTCTCTCCTCCTTTTAAGACGCTCCTTAAAGCCTACCTCTTTGTCCAAGCTTTTTGGGTCACCTCTCCTAATATCTCCTTATGTGGCTTGTTTGAAACTCCTGTGAAGCACCGTGGGATGTTTTACTAGGTTAAAGAAAGAAAGGCTTGCATTTCTATAGCGCCTTTCATGACCACCGGACGCCTCAAAGCGCTTTACAGCCAATGAAGTACTTTTTGGAGTGTAGTCGCTGTTGCAATGTGGGAAACGCAGCAGCCAATTTGCGCACAGCAAGCTCCCACAAACAGCAACGTGATAATGACCAGATAATCTGTTTTTTGTTTTGGTTGAGGGATAAATATTGGCCCAGGACACCGGGGAGAACTCCCCTGCTCTTCTTCGAAATAGTGCCATGGGATCTTTTACATCCACCTGAGAGAGCAGACGGGGCCTCGGTTTAAGGTCTCATCTGAAAGACGGCACCTCCGACAGTGCAGTACTGGAGTGTCAGCCTAGCTTTATGTGCTCAAGGCGCTATATAAATGCAAGTTGCTATTAATATATACTCGCATCATATACTCTGCTGCTGGAATCAAACCTGGTGTTCATTGGAAGGTGCCATGTACCTTCAGGACATGCATCACCATTTTGTGACCCTTTCAGCTACAACACACCCAAAAGTCCTCAGCAACCCAGCCCATAACAGGAAAATAAAATGCCCAGCAGTTGTGTGTGCAAGGCAGTCTCACCGAGCTGATTCTCATAAGCTGCTAAAGCTTCACTCTCATGGATTCGAATGGGATCACAGTGCTCCATTGAATTACTACCCAGCCCACTGATTCAGGACCCTCCATAATCGGCAGTAATGCCGCAGATTGTTTCATTTTTAAAATGTTTTTGTATCCGCTGCGAAAGGCACCAGCTGGTGCGGGACAAATCCACACAAACCACAAGTTGCCGTGTTTGATTGCGAGTCTGCGCTGAGTTCGCTGATCTTAGCCGGGGGCTAGGGGTGGCAGGGGAATAAAAATCACCCTGGATTCCTGCTCATGATTGGGAACCAGTGATTCCGGCTGGAGAGCACACTCGCGTGGACATCAACTGAAAAAACGGGATAGGGCTCGGCGATGATGCTTTGCCGGGTAGTATTGCCGCTGATGCTCACTCTCTCAACTCCATTTGAACGATGACCCGCTGGCTGAGGTACCAGAGGCCGTCGGACATAATGTTCCCTTTAATTTGTTTTGGGGGGCGGGGGTGCGCGGCCCCTTTAAGGGGCTGAACGGCCCATTCCGAATACTGCGCATACGGGGTTTTCCCGATTTTAAAAGCCAGTGAGCCGGGTGTGCAGGAGCTGCAGGGAACATTGGTCGGACACCACTGGAACCGTGCACCAGCTTGAGTTACAACTCCCGGGGCAGGAGGAGAGAAGACAAACAACACTTGTTTTCATTATATTTCTTGTTTTTAAAAAAATATATATTTTAATATATTTCAACAGGTGTGCAATCGGATATATCCTGAAATCTTAATTACAGCCCAAGTCTACAGGGGAGGGGGGTGTCATCATTCCTAGCTTAGTACGAAGAAGCCAACAATATGACACCTGTCTAAACGCAAGAAAATCATGTTCAAATCTGTGCATTCCATGTGTTCAACAGACTCTCTTTGAGCACCCCCAGTTAAATCCTGATGAAAGTCACTCAGATAGCTGGAAGGGCCGAGTGAGTTATTTTCCACCATACCCCGACAAAGCTGTGCTGTGCCGTGGGCTGCCATCCAGCCCCTCAGACGGTTTGATTTGTATTCACCTGGTCGGTGCAGCGGATCTGTGACAGTAAGTCTGACTTTTGCCATCTGCACAGTACTGAATCAGGTCTGGGAACAGGTGAGGCAAAAATAACACCGGGAAGGCAGGCTTCAATTAGCAGCCTTACCGGAGTGCCGTAGTGTGACTGACAAGTCAATACCTGATTTGGACCCAGAACCAAAACATCTGGAATACTGTGTGCAGTTCTGGTCGCCACACTATAGGAAGGATGTGATTGCATTGGAGAGGGTGCAGAGGAGATTCACCAGGATGTTACCTGGGCTGCAGCGCTTCAGCTATGAAGAGAGACTGGACAGGCTGGGGTTGTTTTCCTTAGAGCAGAGAAGGCTGAGGGGGGACCTGATTGAGGTGTATAAAATTATGAGGGGCATAGATAGGGTAGATAGAAAGGAACTTTTCCCCTTAGTAGAGGGGTCAATAACCAGGGGGCATAGTTTCAAGGTAAAGGGCAGGAGGTTTAGAGGGGATTTGAGGAAAAACTTTTTCACCCAGAGGGTGGTTGGAATCTGGAACTCACTGCCTGAAAGGGTGGTAGAGGCAGGAACCCTCAACATTCAAGAAGCATTTAGATGAGCACTTGAAACGCCATAGCATACAAGGCTACGGTCCAAGTGCTGGAAAATGGGATTAGAATAGACAGGGCTTGATGGCCGGCACGGACACGATGGGCCGAAGGGCCTCTTTCTGTGCTGTATAACTCGATGACTCATCATCATCACTTTTTTTTTCATCTGCACATACGCGCACACGTAAGAAAACGTGTGGTCCAGTGGGTGTCACTGGATCGTGGTCAGTAGCAGGGAAACAAGCTCCTATTTCCTCACTGAATGCAATTAACCATCTCCGCACAGGCCAGTAATCAAAGCCCGCCCCTTCCTGCATGGCTTCATTCTGCACAGAGTCATCCAATTGAACGATCGGGGAGCTTCCAGATGCTGTTGGCAGAGGCCCCCTGGAGTTGATGTGTAAGTCTGTAACACCAGAGCCACTGGATTTATTACATGGCCTGAGATACTTCACTTCCGCAGTGTCCTCGGATTTCCTTCCAAAAGGTTGAATCTTCCTTCAAAGGTTCTTTTGTCTCCCAAAGGGGTTTCTACTTCACCATCATAAAGAATGATTCTTAATGCGTTGACGGGAAATATAATGGGGAGTTAGGTATGCGTATGTCATGGATTTTCGGATGGCAGGGCCTCATTTCGTCTAAGAGTTCATCGTTCCAAGAGATTGCAGCTTTTGCGCAGCAGTAGATACTGAGAGGGGTTCATTCTGGGTTGGCGGAGCTGAATGTACTGCCTTGGTTTGATATCGTGCTGCCCTGTGTGAATGAACCCGACATTGTAGCTTACACATCAGGCAACGCCTAACAGTCCAGGAAGCTCAACCGTGGCCTCTTTCCTCATTGGTTGAACATGCTGCTGCTGGTTCACTTCTTGTAGTCTTCAAAACTGCAGATTGAAGATGCAGTCGTCATCATTAAAAGCATTATGCTTAGCTCTGCCAATGGTGTTTGACCACGGGGTACTAGCATGAGCCACACAGAGCAGATAAACCCCTGGTTCCATCTTTGGGCTGTGCTGTGGTTGTTGATCTCAGTCTGGTCAGTTACAATTGACCTCATTGTCCCCAGGCTGGAGAGGTAAAAAGAAAAATCAGCCTTTGTTCCTGTTCCCAGTCGTTGTCCAGTGATCTGAGAGAGTGTGTGTGAGTGTGAATGACCGTCGGTCAGTCACAGACTTGGCTGTGATGTCCCCATGACTGAATAGCTTGGTGACACTGGTAGGGCATAAGATGACAATCTACCAGTGAAATCCTGCTACTTGTAGAACTCTACCCCAGCTATCGGCAGCTTTAGGAGAGGTGGAAGAAAACTTGAAAAGAAAAGAAAGAACTATTAGGTTAATTCCAGAGATGAGGGGTTTGACTTATGAGAAAGGTTGAGCAGGCTGGGCCTATACTCATTGGAATTTAGAAGAATGAGAGGTGATCTTATTGAAACATATAAGATACTGAGGGGGCTCGACAAGGTTGATGCAGAGAGGATGTTTCCCCTCATGGGGAAATCTAGAACTCGGCATAGTTTCAGAATAAAGGGTCACCCTTTTAGAACTGAGATGAGGAGGAATTTCTTCTGAGGGTCGTAAATCTGTGGAATTCTCTGCCCCAGAGAGCTGTGGAGGCTGGGTCATTAAATACATTTAAGGTGGAGATAGACAGATTTTTGCAAGATAAGGGAGTGAAGGGTTATGGGGAGCAGGCTGGGAAGTGGCTTTGAGCCCAAGATCAGCCATGATCTTATTGAATGGCGGAGCAGGCTCGAGGGGCCAAGTGGCCTATTCCTGCTCTTATTTCTTATGTTCTTATGTAAGTATTCTAGGCTTAAATGTACCACAGTACATTGAGTCAGTTGATGGAACTGAAGGAGCAGTCTGAACCCAGACTGAGGCAGAAATACCTTCTAAAGCAGAGTCTTGTTGCACAGCACTGTGGTAGCAACACTAAATGCTCTGGAATGATAGGATGCAAATTCATGGCCATGATTCCAAATGTGTTCTAGGCCACGTTGGAAGGGATAAAAACAGAACAAAGGGTGCATTATCACAAAGAGGAGGGAACAATCAAGAGGATGAGTCAATGTGAAACCCTTTCAGACATCTCCTTTTGCTTGATTGTAGATCACCATGGGCACAGCTCTCTGAGCCTGGACAGTGTATACTGAGGAAGATAAAATGCACCCTTAAGCCTCCCCATGTTAATAAAGCAACATCTGGACTCCGTTCAATGAAAACAGACCTTGTTAGTATGCTGATTGGTACATACACTGTAAATGGGGGTCCTACTTGCTGCAGGGTTGCCAACCCTCCAGCAGTATCCTGGAGTCTCCTGGAATTAAAGACCAATCTACCGCGAACAACCCAGGAGAAAAATCATAGGGACATTAAAAAAATTGTGTGTTTTTTTTTAACACTCACTTATTAATTATAAGAAAAATATTGGAGATGAGGGGCAAAAGTCTGTTTTGGGTGGAATGGCTGGCAAAGTCCCCCCTAATTTTTTTTTTTTTTGGGTGTGCGGCCTCTTCACAGTTTCGTACACGCACAAAATTTACCATTGGGGAAAAGCCGGTCTCGAACTGCGTAGGACCGGCAGAGAGCTCCGCGGCCACACAGCTTAGAGGGGATATTGGCGGTTGGAGGCAGCGGGTTATGCGACGAAACCCCCAGGGACATGTCCAACCCTAACTTGCTGCCATACCCAGGGTGAGTCTGCAGAAGAGGGAAGGAGAGGAGGAGCAGGAGTCGGGGGAACTGGGTAAAATAGATTCATAGGGACAAGTGACCCAGTTGGTCATTGGAGTAGATGTTAATGTACGTTAAAAGCTTGCCTTCCTCAAGCAAGTGCAGGGAATTAAAAAAAAAAAGCTGTGAGAGAGAATTCTCAAAGATTCCATGGGCTGCAACGTTCTATAAATGAGTTTGAAAATGAATCAATCTGCAGGTTTCTGCACTGGAGCAGCAGGCATTCAGTACTTCGTGCTCTAATCAGGCCTGCGTTCTCTGGTCACTCAAAGAACACCAGAACATCTCATCAAACTGCAGCAATAATTACGGCTGTGTTTTTTTTTCTAAAGCAGCAACAGTAACGGCAAAGAGACTTTGGAGAAGAAGACGGAAAATGTCTTGAGCTGGACAATACTCTATTGTTAATTACTCGTAAGAGGGTTTGAAGCTGGTTTATTATTACTGTCAGTTCCTGGCACTATGAGAGCTGCGAAAAGAAAAATGTACAGTGTGGGAGAAGCACAAGGTTGCAGCTGAAAGAGTTGCAATTTCCAATGATAAGCTGGATACATATGGCAAAATGTGCCTTTCAATCAAGAGCCATAACAAGGTCACCCAATTGGAACATGGAGAGAAGTCACACAAGACGTTTAGTCCTTTGGAACTTGTCACAGAAATAAAGTTGATTCAGCCTGAACACACACACAAAATTGAAATAATCAAACTTGGAGCTGAATGGGTTGTCACAGAATTGTAAAATTATTCATCAGGCATTTTGCCAAATCCTATACCTCCTGGAGTCCTCTCTGAATTTAAAGGTATAAATATCACTTTAGAACAGAAATCCCATCTCCAGACTCCCCAGAAACTGATGACAAAGTATTCATCCGACCTTTGTTGTGACCCATAATTCCCCAATCTTTACATAACTCTGCACTGTCCTCCTCCACATCTGGGATGGGGTCCAGATTCCAGCATCAAGCACACACAGTAGCGCTGGGAGGTCTGAGCTGGGATTGAAGGGACTGAAAGCAGGCAGTCTTTGCAATCAGTTCTCCGAGAATAATTGAGATCTTCTTTTAATTCTTATTATCAGATTGGCCTCCGCCTGGATTTCTACATTATTCTGGCATAAATTGACCAAATTACAACCTCCCTTTCCTCTGTGCCCATTGAATTTGGGGAAAGTCCAGAACCAGGGGCCGTAACCTTAAAATTAGAGCTAGGCCATTCGGGGGCGATGTCTGGTAGTGGAAAGCTGGAACTCTCAAAGATTTTGTGGCTAGTGGGGGGGGGGGGGTCAACTGAAAATTTCAAAACTGAGATCGACAGATTTTTGTTAGGTAAGGGTATTAAGGGATATGTAACAAAGGCCGGTCGATGGAGTTAAAATACAGATCAGCCATGATTTCATTGAATGACGAAACAGGCTCGAGGGACTGAACTCCTATTCCTAATTTGAACCCAGATGTGAAACAGCCACTCTGTAGTATAAGCAAATACCTTGCTCACTAACAGAAGATCCTCCATTCGGTGGAGTTCTCATTTTGTTTGATAACAGGAGTACAGGAGCAAGGATGTCTTGCTACAGTTGTACAGGGCCTTGGTGAGACCACACTTGGAGTAGTGTGTGCAGTTTTGGTCTCCTTACCTAAGAAAGGATATACTTGCCATAGAGGGAGTGCAGCGAAGGTTCACCAGACTGATTCCTGGGATGGCAGGACTGTCATATGAGGAGAGATTGGGTCGACTAGGCCTGTATTCACTAGAGTTTAGAAGAATGAGAGGGGATCTCATTGAAACGTATAAAATTCTGACAGGGCTAGACAGACTGGATGCAGGGAGGATGTTTCCCCTGGCTGGGGGGTCTAGAGCGAGGGATCACAGTCTCAGGATACGGGGTAGGACATTTAGGACTGAGCTGAGGAGACATTTCTTCACTCAGAGGGTGGTGAACCTGTGGAATTCTCTACCACAGAAGGCTGTGGAGGCCAAGTCACTGAATATATTTAAGAAGGAGGTAGATAGATTTCTAGACACAAAAGGCATCAAGGGGTATGGGGAGAGAGTGGGAATGTGGTATCGAGATAGAGGATCAGCCATGATTATATTGAATGGTGAAGCAGGCTCGAAGGGCCGAATGGCCGATTCCTGCTCCTATTTTTCTATGTTTCTATAAAACAGCTGAAACTGGGGGATTTCAGTAACTGAGCATGGTTGAGACAGCCCTTGCTCTAATATGCTGATCAGTACATAAACTGTACAGTGAAGTTCTCTGTATTCCACTTTATTGCAAACCAAGAGGGAGGGGAGAAATAAATAGAGGTGGGGGAAATATTCATAGCTCAATTATGGTGTGGTGCTTGTTGGATTCATCCTCTACCCGTCATCCTTTCCTGACGGGTGAAACCCAGGGCTCAGTTGGTAGCTCTCTTGCCTCTGAGTCAGAAGGTTGTGGGTTCAAGTCCCACTCCAGAGAGCTAAGCACAAAATCTAGGCTGACACTCCAGTGCTGCACTGTCGGAGGTGCCGTCTTTCAGATGAGCCGTTAAACCAGGTGGAGGTAAAAGATCCCACGGCACTATTCAAAGGAGAGCAGGGGGAGTTCTCCATGGTGTCTTGGCCAATATTTATCCCTCAACCAACATCAGTTTAAAAAAGATTTATCTGGTCATTTATCACATTGCTGTTTGTGGGAGCTTGCTGTGCGGAAATTGGCTGCCGCGTTTCCTACATTACAACAGTGACTACATTTCAAAAATACTTAATTGGCAGTAAAGTGCGCTATATAAATGCGAGACTTTCTTTTACCATGTCCGTGAACCAACATTTACCAACAAGACCTTTCCAGACTTACTATATTTTACAAATATTGTCTGGAATTTTCTGATCGGGTAATGGCGTGCAGATTTCACGTTAAGTGTCTCCAAGTGGACAAAACACAACTTCAGAAGGAATTAAACAAGTTAAACTTTAGAGAGATTTGGATAGTTATTTGAGTGATGGAGAGGTAGTAGTTTTTGGAACCAGCCAGATAGAGTCTTTTCTTTTCCTGTACTTTTCTTTAATAAGTTCAATGAACTTCTCAATCTGTCTTTTTTTAATATAATGAAAAGGATATATCTAGCATGTGTTTTCATCACCCCTCTTGTGTCACACAACTTCCATTACAGTGGCACATAGACACGTTTATTCGAAGCCAAGAAAATTTCTTATAGTTAATTGACACATATCCCATCCCACCACAACTCCACCTTGAAGAGTAGAGTACCCCTCGATAAGTCTGGAAGCAATTCTACTGACGCCCACAACCCTCCCCTCAAGTACTACCAAACCCCAACTACCTACCTCCGAGCTGACATATCTTCCCAACATTTTACTTTCTATTCTGCTCTTATGCCGATCAATGGCTTTCAGACTTTCCTGTGTGGGTGACACCCTGCAAATACTGGCGCAGTCCGAAAGACCCCTGAAATTGGCAGAGCCCTGGAGAACCCTGCAAATATTGGCACGGTCCTGGGGACCGCTGCAAATATTGGCACAGTCCTGGAGACCCCTGCAAATATTGGCACAGACCTGGAGACCCCTGCAAATATTGGCACAGTCCTGGAGACCCCTGCAAATATTGGCACAGACCTGGGGACCCCTGCAAATATTGGCACAGTCCTGGAGACCCCTGCAAATATTGGCACAGACCTGGGGACCCCTGCAAATATTGGCAC
Source organism: Squalus acanthias (assembly GCA_030390025.1). NCBI lineage: Eukaryota > Metazoa > Chordata > Chondrichthyes > Squaliformes > Squalidae > Squalus > Squalus acanthias. Next base: position 125,439,951 of record CM059434.1, read on the forward strand.
AGACCTGGGGACCGCCTGTGAGGTCGAAGGGTGGGGGAGTCAAAGTCTAGATTGTGGCAACGACACAACATAGCCACAATGGCATCATCCAAAGCTGCGGTGTCATTCATGTCGGACTGAAAACCAGAATGTGATCGGGGACTTAAAAGTTAAGAGAACGAGTAAATTATTTTCAGTCAATTTTGGCCAAGTCTTGACGTACAAAATTGGCTGACCTCAAAGTGACCTTCCCAGCCCCCACCACCACCTCAACCCCACTGACTCCTGCAAACATTGGCAGACACTGGGGATCCTCTGTTCTAACTTACAAAAGACAGTGTCAGCTAACGGAAGAAAAACAATGCTACCATTGCAGCCACAGAAATAATATGCTAACAAGTACAGAAATCCAGCAACAAATCTAGAATGCGGAATTCTTAAGAGGCTACTCATGTCAGACAGACAGAAATCAGATGACCTCACAGACCCTCCAGTGTCTGGGACCACGAGTCTGAAAACCTAAGCTTCGATGCAGGCTTAAAGTGAAAGGAATGGAAATAGCAAACAAGAAACATAAAAGGAAAAAAAGGAGGGGAGCGAGCGGGCGGAGAAATACAATAAGGTCAATTCCATGGACCCACGTTCCTCGCGGAGGAGGGGGATGGGAGGGCTTGCTCACAAGAAGCGTATCGTGGGCGCACACATTAACATTCGCTGTACAATAATTTTAATAGAGGCACAGGCTGCAAGGGGCCCTACGGGGAATGCGGGATTGTAGAATCAGCCCTCATGTGTCTCAGTACGTCTCTGATGTGACGGCATTCACTGTCGAAGTGAGTGGCATATCTTGTCCTGACTGGAGGCCGGGGGACTTTGCTATTTCTGCACCAGCCCGGCATTATCTCTGCTACACATAAACAAACATTGTAATTGGAGATTAAACGCTTTTGTTTCTTTTTCTGTTCCAACTCTGGACAGTTGCCAATTGCTGGTCAATTGGTCCGGTGTGTTTTTTGTGACGAGACAAATAAAACAACATTTCAAATGTTCTGGACGGCAGCAGTGAGCATGCCCATGTGGGGCTGTGCCTGACTTTGAGCGTTTACACGCAGGCCGAAAGCATTGCCAACTGGGGCCACAAGGAGCTGGCGTATTTGCTGGAGGCCGCACAACATTTCCATACAAATAAAGATCCAGTCAATAGAGCAGAATCAGACAGCCAGATTTGTGAGATCTGGGAACTCGCTGCTTCAAGTCAAACCCTCGACAGAGAGCTGGGTTCAAACTGGAGAAAGGCAAGTTTCCGAACCTGATGATCCCGAAGTTCACCTTCCTACAAATAAAGCTGAATGTTTTGAACCGGGTTCCATGTCGAATAGCAGAGGCGAAAAGCCCGGCAAACAGTTGGATACTGTGATGGGGGGGGGGGGAACTGTCCGTACTTGGATGGATGACCTTCCCATATCTATCTTGTGACAAGTGGCCCTAGGCCTCTGATGACAGTTGAGGTGCTGCTGCACAAGGAGCAATTGTGCGGATGAGACTTGGGGGGCTTCCATGTTCTCTGGCCATTGTGCTTCACATTTTAATTTTTTTTTGCTTTGCTTTTCTGAAACAAAATAATTACAAGTTCAGGTATGCAATGATGATTCATTAATACCGTACTGTTCACACAGAACCTTTCAAAGTCATACGTCTGTATTCTGACTCGAGCATCAGATTGGCTTTCAACATAAGAATATTTCTTCGCTGCTAAAGCTCGCGTTATATTTGAGCCGTTACAATGCAGAAATTGTTGGGGACTAACAAATTGGAGCATGTTGTTGTAAAATCCTTTACTACAAGCCTAGGCGAAGGGCCACGGCTCAAATGTAAACCGCACTGCCAAGGTTAAAAAGAAAAGCAAGCGTGGAGATGAGATTTTATCAGGATGTAGTGGTTATGTGACACTGTGTGAGTTTTAAAAGTCTGCAGATGGTGGGTGGAAGGGGACACTAAAGCGTTCTACCGTTTTGAAGTCCTGGGAAAGAATTTGTCAAGAGATAGTGATGAGGCGTAATTTTTTTTTAATATTCATTCACAGGATAGGGGTGTCGCTGGCAAGGCCAGCATTTATTGCCCATCCCTAATTGCCACCATTTCAGAGGGCAGTTAATAGTCAACCGCATTGCTGTGGGTCTGGAGTCACAAAGAGGCCAGACCGGGTAAGGACGGCAGATTTCTTTCCCTAAAGGACATTAGTGAACCAGATGAGTTTTTACGACACTCATGGTCACCGTTACTGGGACTAGCTTTATGCCAGATTTATTTAATTAACTGAATTTAAATTCCCCAGCTGCCGTGGTGGGATTTTGAACTCATGTCTCCGGATCATTAGTCCAGGTCTCTGGATTGCTAGCCCAGTAACATTACCACTATGCTACCGTACCCGATTAAATTAATTGCAACAATGCATTGGAAGTGCAGGGAGAAGGTGGTGCAGGCATGATGGCATTTGCAGCTCTGAAGGAACAAGAGAGGAAGGTTCGGAGAAACAAAGGCCACAGTAGTTAGCGACACGATAGAGAAAGGTTAGAGAGAGAGAGAGATTGCAGGCTCGAGGTGAGTGGAAAAATTGCTGATCTGGTGATTGGGGTAGAATCTCTGTGTGGCGGGGGGGGACCTCCCGATATTCTGCAACGTTTCTGCCGATCTCCCGTAGGAGCCCGGGAAAACGCCTGCAGAGAGTCCAGGCGACAGCCTTTTTCTAGTATCCCACCCAGGCTAGAATATTGGGACCCCAGATATGTGAGCAGTATTGGGCTTTGCAGGAAGGATTTTTAAGGGGTGTTGAGGGGAAAAAGGATCATTTAGCATGAAAGAGGAAGCTGTACCTGTTGGAGACGGCTTTACTAATGGAGGAGATGCATTTGAGTCTGACAGGATCATGTAAGAGTTTCTCATCATTTTCAACCATCTGTGATGGGATGGCATTACAATCTTGAGAGGTTGACACACCAACCTACAAAGGGAAGCTGCATGTACTCCTCCTCAGTGAATAGCTGTGAGCACCTCCATGGTTCATGGTCTATATTGCCAGCACGCTGCATGGTCCGTACTCTGCCAGCCTTAAATTCCTTCATTATCCGAGACAATTACACACACAGGTTTTCTGCCAAACTTTGGACCTAGCTGATCTCAGTCTGGCTGGCAGTATGGGTGCTACAGTTGGCCGAAGTGCCCTTGCGTTAGGGGAGGAGCAGTCAGCTAGGGTTCCAACCCCCCACCCCCTTCCCCGCCCCCCAATCACAACACCCAGCCCCAGTTACATTGCACTTACATAGGATATACGGCATAGAAACAGGCCATTCGGCCCAACCAGTCCATGCCGGCGTTTATGCTCCACTCGCGCCCCCTCCCGTCTTTCCTCGTCCAACTCTATCAGTAAAACCCTCTATTCCCTTCTCCCTCATGCTTATCTAGCCTCCCCTTAAATGCACCCATACTATTCACTTCTGGGTGGTAGCGAGTTCCACATTCTCACCACTCTCTGGGTAAAGAAGTTTCTTCTGAATTCCCTATTTGATTTCTTGGTGACTATCTTATATTGATGGCCTCTAGTTTGGCTCTTCCCCGTAAGTGGAAACACACTCTCGGTGTCTACTTGTGTGGACATCGAGTGAGGTTTCAGGATCAGGCTTGACTGTGGGCACCACCCCACATGGTTGAAAAAAAAAACCCCATGTGACGCTCACTGACAAAGCTCAATCATGAAAATTAACCATTTTGGGAAGTTATTGGAGAATCCTCCTGATTCCCAGAGAGACAAACTCCAGCAAGATGGGTTTCAAAAAAAATCAGCTGAGGAGGGGGAGGGGGAGGGGGGGGGAGGAGAAAATTGGCGGGAGTGAAATCGAAAACTATCTTTAATGCAATTTATTTTGTCGTTGGGTTATGGTTGCCCTTTGGCGTTCTATCAATGCTTCTTTTTTCCCACATTGTTACTCACAACAAATAGAAACACAGTGTTGATATATTCTTCTGAGTGAGAAATAAATATCTTTTGAGTCAATGTGGCCTCATGGCATCTGCTTCAACGTGAGGAATTGGGAGTGAAAAGCATTTACAATTTCAATTGCTTGAAATTCGCAAATCATTTTTTTTTTTTAACAAATGGTTGTTGTAGGTTCACTCCAGCGAGTAAACAGTATTCATATTTCCCATTCATCTTACATTTTATGTGAATTGGTTTCTACGCACTGTACAGAAACATTTATCTCTCACATCCTTAGCACACATTGCCTCCAAGCAGCCACTAGAGACCATGGGTATTGTCCTCCTGCCAAGAAATGTGGAGCGAGAAAAAAAAAACTCGGCTCATTATTAACCCAAAATTGGTAACGTAATAGCATTTTGGATGTCTTCATTCTGAAATGCTGCCAGTCTCCCTCTAAAAAGCTCTTCTGAAAGTACAGTGAAATTGAGTCCCTCGTTTCAGCAATCTCCGAGCCCTTGACGTAGGATAAAGCAAGTGTGCTCAGAAATCAGTCATTCTGAATGGCTTTATCTTGTGTAGCTCTGCCTCGTCAAGATAATAAACACTCCCGAGAGTAAATTACAATGGTCTGTTCAATGTAGATTGGCCCTTGATTCATTGCGTTTTAACAGTAATACTTTTTTTTTTCCCTTTAAGGCCGCTTCCAAGCAGAGGGCTCTTCTGGCACAGCCGACATTCTCCAGCCCAATTAAGGCGAGAGTGTGAAGAAGGTGTCTGCTACTGTAAATCATAACAACGGCGGGCACACTAATCCATTAGTTCCTCTTTAACAAAGAGGTCGCAGCAGCTGGGGGTGTTGGGAGACGGGCAAAATATTTGATGCAGCGTTCGCATCATATGCCTCTGGCAACAGCACCTGAATAGATTTTTCTTGCGATGCAGTGCAATTGCCCTTTTAGTTGGCTGACCACAGGGCTGATTTAAGTGCTGCATTATTGCTAATGGATTCTAGGTGTCACCTAGGAGTTTGGAGGAGGCCTTTTTTTAAAAAACCTCTATCCTGAGAAGACCAGGTAACTTGCATTTACACCATGTATTTATTTTTTTAGTTTTCCCCCCATCTTCTCCTAAGACTGAGGTCCACTTCTGCGGGTGTAGAATGCTCCCAAACAACTTTCCCCAAGTGGCCATTCTCCATGTGTGAGCCCAGACAGTGAGTGTCGGCAGGTGTTCACAGCTGAGCTCAAAGTTATCTTCACCCAAAGCTCACCTTCCAGCAGGATTCACCTGATCAAGACCAAGGGGTCAATTTTGACTTTGGGGCAAATAACTCGCGAGAGAGAGAGAGAGAGAGAGAGCCGTAAATCCAACTTTGCCAATGACCCAAAGATTGGTGGCATATTTAGTAGTGTAGACGGGAGCATAAAATTACAAAGAGACATTGCTAGATTAAGAGAGTGGGCAAAGCTGTGGCGGTTGGGCTTCAACGCAGGTAAGTATGAGGATTTCCATTTTGTACCAAAAAGGGACAGATCCGAGTATTATTTAAATGTAGGAACAGCGGAGGTCCAAAGACTTTTAGGGGTCCATGTACACAGATCACTAAAATGTAGTAGTCGGTCAGATACAAAAAAATAATCAAAAAGGCTAACGGAATGTTAGCCTTTGTAACTAGAGGGCTAGAATATAAAGGGGAGGAAGTTTTGCTACAGCTATACAAAGCCCTGGTGAGACCATATCTGCAGTACTGTGTACAGTTCTGGGCACCGCACCTTAGCAAAGATATATTGGCCTGAGCAGGAGGGCAGCGCAGATTCACCAGACTGTTACCAGGGCTCCAAGAGTTAGATTATGAGGAGAGATTACATTAACCATGTTTGTATCCCCTGGAATTTAGAAGGTTAAGGGGTGATTTGATTGAGGTTTTTAGGATTTTGAAAGGAGTTGATAGGGTAGATAGAGAGAAACCTTTCCCGCTAGTGGGGGAGTTTAGGACAAGGGAACATAAATTTAAAATCAGAACCAGGCCATTCAGGAGAGAAATTAGGAAACACCTCTTCACACAGACGGTGGTAGAAATGTGGAACACTCTCCCACAAAAATCAGCAGATGCCAGCTCAATTAATAATGTTAGTTTCTGAGATTGATCAATTTTTTTGCTAGCTTAGGGTATTAAGGGATATGGAGCCAAAGTGGGTAAATGGAGTTAGGATACAGATCAGCCATGGTCTCATTGAATGGCGTAACAGGTTCGAGGGGCTGAATGGCCTCCTCCTGTTCCCGTGATCCGCGGAGTTCGCTGGCCGGCTGCCCATTCCGGCGCCAAAGAGGCCTCCGCAGTTTTGAGGTCCTGGCCTCATATAAATTTGGCAGGCGAGCCGAACGGGCCTCAAGATCGGGCCGGGGCGGCTGCCAGCAAGTAGGTTGCAGAGGTTGGGGGGTCCCAGGGCGGCAGCAGTCAAGATTATTTTTGTGGGCCCCAGAGGTGTCCTCTTCGGTTCCATTGCGCTGGAGTGACCTTATTTCAAAACCTTTTTCGCTCCCTATTCTCTCGGCTCATGTCTGGATGCGGTGCCACAGCTACCAAACTCACCTTCTGGGACCTTCCCAAAGGTCACACAGTGTCAGCGGTCTATTCCATCATGGGGAGCAGCACCATAGTCCAGCCCAATCCTGTCCCCCCCCACCCCCACCCCCACGCATTTCCCAGCAGGAGACACAGGATAAGAAAGAAAGACTTGCATTTATATAGCACCTTTCACGACCACCAGACGTCCCAAAGCGCTTTACAGCCAATGAAGTACTTTTGGAGTGTAGTCACTGTTGTAATGTAGGAAACGCGGCAGCCAATTTGCGCACAGCAAGCTCCCACAAACAGCAATGTGATAATGACTAGATCATCTGTTTTTATGTATATTGAGGGATAAATATTGGCCAGGACACTGGGGATAACTCCCCTGCTCTTCTTCGAAATAGTGCCGTGGGATCTTTTACGTCCACCTGTGAGAGCAGACGGGGGCCTCGGTTTAACGTCTCATCCGAAAGACGGCACCTCCGACAGTGCAGCACTCCCTCAGAACTGCACTGGAGTGTCAGCATAGATTTTTGTGCTCCGGTCTCTGGAGTAGGACTGGAACCCACAAACCTCTGACCCACTAAAACAGAAGATCTGGTCATTATCACATTGCTGTGTCTGGGAGCTTGCTGTGCGCAAATTGGCTGCCGCATTTCCTACACTACAGCAGTGACTCCACTTCAAAAAGTACTCCATTGGTTGTGGCGCGTTGGGACATCCGGTGGTCGTGAAAGGCGCTATCGAAATGCAAGTCTTTCGACTGAGCCATGGCTGACTATGATCAGGAACCGCGGATTTTCCACTCCTCCGCTCGGAATCACCGACAATCATTGCGCGCACCCCAGCTGAAATCAGCTAAGCAGTGACATTTCTGTATATTGTAGAAAATAATAACACAAGATCTATTTTTTATTTAACTCTGAGGGCATTAAAAACAAACATATGTGGTGTTTAGCGTTTAATTTCCCACAGGGGAGGTTAATTATGAATGACTCGTTCTCCCTTGTCACATCTTCATAATGTTCACCTACCTTATGGGTTTCAGTTATGACCGGAGAAATCATTTAATCTTTGGCTCAGCTTAGTGTGATTAGATTATTTGTATTTTCTGTAATGCGGGGGGAAAAAAGGCCCTTTTGTTCAAACTGCTTTGTTAGTTGGACATTGTGTTCGGGCCAAAGCTACTCTTTAGCGACACTCCTGGTCAGTCTGAGAGCTGCAAGCTCCAATACCGCTGCAGTTCTCCCACTGACCAGTGGTGTCACTGTATGACATTGTCAGCGCAAGCCAGACTGATGTGTGCTGACCTGATTTGTCCACTTTAACCTGTGTCCTTCATAACTAGGGATTTGTTGAGGATTGCCAAGGGACAACTGTTCACCATCTCCAAAACTATCTTTAAAATGCATTCAACGTGGCTGCTTGTCAGTGAGTTGAACAGCTCACTGTATCAATGTAGGATATTAAGTTTTTAAAAAAGAAAGACTTGCATTTATATAGTGCCTTTCACCGCCTCTCAACATCCCAAAGTGCTTTACAGCCAATTGAGTACTTTTTGGAGTGTAGTCACTGTTGTAATGTAGGAAACACAGCAGCCAATTTGTGCACAGCAAGCTCCCACAAACAGCAATGTGATAATGACCAGATAATCTGTTTTTGTTATGTTGACTGAGGGATAAATATTGCCCCAGGACACCTGGGAACAGCTCCCCTGCTCTTCTTCAAAATAATGCCATGGGATCTTTTGCATCCGCCTGAGAGAGCAGACGGGGCCTCGTTTTAATGTCTCATCTGAAAGACGGCACCTCCGACAGTGCCGCACTCCCTCAGTACCGCACTGGAGTGTCGGCCTAGGTTTTTGTGCTCAAGTCTCTGGAGTGGGACTTGAACCCACAACCTTCGGACTGCAGAGGCGAGGGTGCTACCCACTGAGCCACTGAACGGTGTGCAAGTAAACTTCACATTGCTGGCTACAGATTCGGATTAAGAGCTTAAATGAGTAACACACGCATCATTTCGTTATACCAGGGAGAGCAAAATGATTGAAGGCGAAGGTTGCCAAGTCTGGTTGGACATATTCCTGGAGGTTTCATCCCATATGACCTCCCTCCTCCAACTGCCCCGCCTGGTCAAACAGTTTTTTTCCCCCCCATCTCCAATATTTTTATAACTAATAACAAAGTGTTCAAAGGAAATGGAAAAAAAAACACACACTGCCCCAATGATTTTTCTCCCGGGTTGCTCGCAGCAGTGTCCAGGAGATTAATCTTTAATTCCTGGGTAATCCTAGGGGGGGGATTGGCAACCCCTATTCCAGACACAGTGACGTTGTGGTCACTTTACTTACATTTCCTGCAACTACTGTCAGTTTAAGTGAAGGCATGTCCGGACAAATCCGTATTCCCGTCCACTACAGCAAACAAGCATTACTTTTAATACATTTAGTTGAGGAAAACATGTTTGTCCAATCTACCCAATTGAACAAGCCTTGGCCACTGAAAGTGAGATACACTGTATGTGAACGAACAGAGAGGACTTTTTTTTTTTGAAACAAGACAAGTAGTGCAGGACAGAAACGAGATGAATCAAGGATTTTGCGGTTAGGTTGTTTTAAAAGTCTACAGATTGTAGGGGTAAGAGATGACTGAGGGAGGGAAGGAAAGGAATATCGCACGTTCAAAGTGAGGGTACAGAAGAGATTTACTAGAATGGTTCCAGGGATGAGGGATTACAGTTGCGTGGATAGACTAGAGAAGCTGGGGTGGTTCTCCTTGGAGCAAAGAAGGTTAAGAGGAGATTTGATAGAGGTGTTCAAAATCATGAAGAATTTAGATAGAGTAAATAAAGAGAAACTGTCTCCAAAGGCTGGCTGAAGGGTCGATAACGAGAGGGCACAGATTTAAGGTGATTGGCAAAAGAACCAGAGGCGACATGAGGAAAAACTTTTTTACGCAACGAATGGTTAGGATTTGGAACGCACTGCCTGATAGGGTGGTGGATACAGAGTCAATAGTAGCCTTCAAAAGGGGAATTGGATAAATACTTGAAGGAGAAAAAATTGCAGAGATATGGGGAAAGAGCGGGGCAGTCGGACTAACTGGATTCTTCGAGCGAGAGAGAGAGCCAGCGCACAATCGATGGGGCAAATGGCCTCCTTCTGTGCTGTACTATCCTATGAGTCTATGATTCTATGATTTCAAGGTTCTGGGATCGAAGCAGAGTAGGAATTCTATGCAAGAAAATGTAGCGTTCAAAACCTCTTTTATAATGGAATCAGATATTAGTTCGAAAAAGGAACATTAAAGGCTATGGGGAATGAGCGGGAGAGTGGGTTCATATGGATGAAAACAGACCTGTTGGGTCACATGGCCTCTTTCCGTGCTGTAACATCCGATGATCCTAGGGGATGGTGCAACACATTCTGACTTCAACACTGGGAGGGTCCAGGAAGAGGAAGATTGTGCAGGGTTTGCAGCTAGACATAGAAACAGAGAAAAAAAAATAGGAGCAGGAGTAGGCCCTTCGAGCCTGCTTCGCCATTCAATGAGATCATGGCTGATCCTCTTTCTCAATACCATATTCCCGCTCTCTCCCCATACCCCTTGATGCCTTTTGTGTCTAGAAATCTATCTATCTCCTTCTTAAATATATTCAGTAACTTGGCCTCCACAGCTTTCTGCGGTAGAGAATTCCACAGGTTCACCACCCTCTGAGTGAAGAAATTTCTCCTCATCTCAGCCCTAAATGTCCTACCCCGTATCCTGAGACTGTGTCCCCTTGTTCTAGACCCCCCAGCCAGGGGAAACATCCTCCCTGCATCCAGTCTGTCGAGCCCTGTCAAAATGTTATACGTTTCAATGAGACCCCCTCTCATTCTTCTAAACTCTAGTGAATACAGGCCTAGTCGACCCAATCTCTCCTCATACGACAGTCCTGCCAACCCAGGAATCAGGCTGGAGGCTGGCGTGTGTTACAAGGCATTAATACTGTGAGGGGTAGAGATGACAACTTGAGTGGTTTATAAACATCACCTGAACTATGAGGCGCTTTTGTTTAACTCCCGCCCCCCAACCCCACCATCCCGTGCTCGAGTTTCATGATTTGAATTGAGGTGCTATTGTATGGGGAATATGAATTGAAGCGATGTTGGGCTTGAAAGTGCTGGAATTCTGAAAGAGAAACAGAAAATGCTGGCAATACCCAACTAGTCCATCAGCACCCGAAAGGAGAAAAGATGGGTTAATGTTTTGGGTGTAGACCCATCACCAGGGGCTTGCAGGGGGTTCCGAGCAAAGGTTCGGTTTTGGGGCTGCTAAATTTTATTGAACAATGATACTAAATATGACCACCTTAATGTGGTGTCAGATCCACTGGGTCCCGTGTAAACCTGCTGGATTCGCTGGGGCTAGTCGCCAGGATCAGTTAGGATCGGGTTTTTCCCCCAACAGCTAACCTTAGCGAGTCCACCAAGTTTGCTCCGGGATAAGACTCATCCTTCAGGAGCTGGCGGCATTGGTTCCCCATTAAGCCCAGTATAAGAGCAGCTTATCTTCTAGAACCACTTCTTCAAGCAGTCTTGAGTCTGCTGGTAATGGGAAATCTACCCCGTTTGTAGTGTCTGACACATGCCACAGCACCACGAGAGACATGCGCAAGATTGCTTGAAAGTCGCAGTGTGGGACTTTATTTTCTGTTTGCTGGTGTCAGCTGTGGCTCAGTGGGCAGCACTCTCGCCTCTGCAGTCAGAAGGTTGTGGGTTCATAGTCCCACTCCAGAGACTCGAGCACAAAAATCTATGCTGACACCCCAGTGCGGTGCTGAGGGAATGCGGCACTGTCGGAGGTGCCGTCTTTCGGATGAGACGTTAAACCAAAGCCCCGTCTGCCCTCTCAGGTGGACGTAAAAGATCCCACGGCACTATTTTGAAGAAGTGCAGGGGAGTTATCCCCGGTGTCCTGGCCAATATTTATCCCTCAATCAAGATAAAAACAGATGATCTGGTCATTGTCACATTGCTAATAACAGCAGAAAACGCTGGAAAAACTCAGCAGGCCAGGCAGCATCCGTGGAGAGAGAAACAGAGTTAACGTTTCAGGTCGAAGACCTTTCGTCAGAACATTGCTGTTTGTGGGAGCTTGCTGTGTGCAAATTGGCTGCCGCGTTTCCTACATTACAACAGTGACTACACTTCATTGGCTGTAAAGCGTCTTGGGACGTCCTGAGGTCGTGAAAAGTGCTAGATAAATGTAAGTCTGTCTTGCTTTCTTTTGCCGGGGAAGGGCCAGCAGATACTGGACTGTATTCAAACTGCATGGGTGGGCAGAGCGCTCAGCTTGTGAGCGGGCCGGCAAGTGGCGATCTCCAACAGCCCCTCCGAGGCAACATTTACATTACACTGCCGTATTTGAGCGCACCAGTGGAAAATCGTTGGGCTTTGGCAGCTCGACGGGCAAAATGCCGCCTTGTTTCGCTTACAGCGACGCCGCCAAAGTCCAGCGGCAGAGCCGTAACCACGAAGCATTAAAAAAAAACAAGCATGCACGGACTGTGGCTACTGGCAGGTTGTTCCATGCAAATCAATGAGCCGCAGCTGTAAATGAATCAGAAAACGAGTAATAAATAATGTATAGAACAGCACAAAGTTCAATGAGCTGTTGAAAGTATGCGAGATTGACATACAGTACTTAACATTTTCCATGTTCAAAATTTATCTTAATGCATTTTGAGACGTTAGGACAGGCATATGAATTTTTCAGCTGCTTTAATGTAAGCGCGTGTTTTTATATTAAATACCTCTTTTTTTTCTTTTTGTAGCAGTCTCGCAGTTTAGGCAGAAGGTACATGTTAATGGATTGTGAGTGTGTCACACTGGACATGCCTCATGCATCAGGCCCCTCCGCTTTCCCAGAAGGGCTTGAAATGGTGCGATTTAGGTCAAAAAACAGCCTCTCTTCCTGGCTCAGGGCGTTTTTGTTGAAAGTTTTCTATTCACAAGAGGAAAAAGAGTAAAGTCGTCCACTCGTCCGATGGAATTCCAGAAAGGCAACTGTAGTTTTGATTTCAGACGCTGAGAATTGTGCGGTCAAATATAGAGAGAGCTGAGCTAAGGAGCTGGCACTTCACAGTTGGTGGCCCACATAAAGAGGCCCAACAAGGCAGTGATCCCAGATCACGGTCAGAAGTATCTGGCAGATTGTGTCTCTCTTTCTCCCATTGTGTCTCCTTCATATTTTCCTGCACACTTTTTTTTTCTCACTATTTGCACGAAAGAGTGGAATTTCACTGAGGAATGACTTTGACTTTCCGATATTTTACCGAATAGTAAGATAATACAGCAGTTACATGTGGCTGAGGCAGGAGTATCTCATGAACCCACAGAAGGCCTCAAGCAGTCTTATTTCCTGATGGCTGGTTAAATTCCCCCATTAAGGACACATATATATCCTGCCTGTGCTGTGTCATATCCACTGCAATGTCCCAGTTTTTGAAATTACTACGGCCTGCAAATGGGCTATTAATAGTAAAGCTCTCTTGCCCTCTCTTTTATTTCCCCATAGAGCACAGTCTTTCTTTACCTTCCCTGCAGTATCTGTAAACAGGTCATTTTCCTGTGAATTCCATAAGTCATACCAACCGTTTCCCACGAAGATGCACACAAAGAGCAGATCTCCCTTTTCCCCTAGTTTTCTCTTCCGAAAGCAGGGATACACTACCATAGGTGCTGGCAACTTTAAAAAAAATTCATTCTTGGGATATGGGCGTCACTGGCAAGGCCAGCATTTTTATTGTCCATCCCTAGTTGCCCTTGAGAAGGTGGTGGTGAGCCGCCTGTTTGAACTGCTGCAGTCCGTGTGGTGAAGGAGCTCCGACACGGCAAGAGAGCCCCAGGTGGGCAGAGGAAACGCTTCAAGGACACCCTCCAAGCCTCCTTCAAAAAGTGCAACATCCCCACCGACACCTGGGAATCCCCGGCCCAAGACCGCACAAAGTGGAGGAGAAGCATCCGGGAAGGCGCCGAATACCTCGAGTCTCTTCGCTGGGAGCAAGCGGAAGCCAAGCGCAAACAGCGGAAGGAGCGCACGTCAAGCCAAGCACCCCACCCACCCGCCCCTTCAACCACCGTCTGCCCCACCTGTGACAGAGACTGTAGGTCCCACATTGGACTCATCAGTCACCTGAGAACTCATTTTTAGTGTGGAAGCAAGTCATCCTCAGTTCCAAGGGACTGCCTAAGAAGAAGAAGAGAAGAAGGTACTCTCGCAGTGCTATTTGGGAGGGAGTTCCAGGATTTTGACCCAGCGACGATGAAGGTACGGCCGATATATTTCCAAGTCACCCAAATATATGTCCAAGTTGTTAGACCGTGGGAGAAGGTCGATACATGGAGCAAATTTTTACACTGTCTTTTTCTGGTGCACAAAAGGATCCCTGTGGTATCTGGAATCCTAGTCGGACACACACAAGCACCTGCACACAAGAAGGGTCATTTTGACTTTGTGCTACCGTGTAAAATGGGTGTTAGTGAATCGGCAACCCGCTTTACATCGCTCCTGATTTTTTATTACCACCAGCTTCAACGAAAATCAAAATGGGGAGAGATGTCAAACGGGCTGCTGATTCGCTGTCCCCCGTTTTACACAATTGCACAAAGTCAAAATTATACCCAAGACATCTACACTCCCATTCGCAGTCCAAGGCTCCAATATCCAGCTGCTTTTTGCATCTACCACCTTTTCTTTTCCCTTCAGTTTTCCCACTCCTCTCCTGAAGATACCGATGGTACAACTCCTTCTCTTACTCATGCATGAGCCTAGACTGTGAGTGCTAACAGGTTGTGCAACAAAGGGTTTGCCATCCAGCCGGGCCTGATCCTATCCTCACCTCGCATCCACCCAAGCTCACTTTCCACCAAGAGCAGCCAGGAGCAGGAATGCAGACAATTTCTCACTCGTTTTTTTGCCCCTCTCTATCCCAGGGGAGCTTGAGCCCAATTGTAGCAGCCCTACTTTCACCTCCGCTGAGGTCATCCAGCTCAACAGAGATCAGGGACTGAAGCTGGCGCCTTCCTGATGTATGTGGCTCAGTTCAGCATTGGCCAGTAAATTTACCAACTGACCTATCCAAGGAGCCCCTTCTATTTTAATTTTTTTTGGAACAAAATGGGATGGAGCTGAAATGGGAATTTGTCGAACAAAATGCTTATTTCATTGATGAGGCAGATCTGCATTGTTCACCCAAAGTTTTGTGATCTACTTCCATTGTGGAATCAAACTTCAATCTCTCTCGCCTCCAATCTCTCTCTCTTGCTGCCTTCCTGGCTAACACTGTGGTCCTCTCTTGTTTCTCCTAAACCCTACATACACTGCCCAGTGTACTCTTCCACTTCCCTGGGTCCTCACTGTGCTCAATCCTTGCACCTTATTTTTTTTGTCGTCATTAACTCATTCTTTCCCAGGAGCTTCTTGCCTCCTTCTCAGTCTTCCTTCCTTCTTGCAGTACAAAGACTTTTAAAGACCAAGCGCGCCTCCATTGATTTGTGGCCAACCCCACGCTATTTTCCCTTTGATTGACCTTGTTCAGCCCGCCCAGTGGGTTTAGCAGGCCAATTAAGGGAAAGCCGGTTGCAGAGCACGTCAACGTATGACGTTTCACCTGTCGGAAAAAATTTTGACAGATGAATTGTCATCGTTTGACAGCTCTGTGAAGCTGTCAAACACTGACATTCTCTGTAGTTTTGATGAGGTCTTGAAATGAGATGGTTGTTGCATCTGAGAATGCAACGGCCGTCTCTCATCTGCAACACGGAGGGTGCGAGACTCTCCGCATAGAAACCGACTGAAGCCTGCAGGGAGAAACAAAGGTAAGTACACTTTAACACTTTGCACTTACCTCAGATACTCACCTCTACACTCTTGCACCCATCACTTACCTTCACACCACACTTTTGCACCCGCCCGACCCCCGCAGACCCAGTACTCGCCTCGCTGACCTGGCGGGTTTCGGAGCCTTCGGGAAGCCCGCACTTACGAGGGCAAAAAGGGGATCATCCTATTTTCTGTCTGTTAACTTCCTGTTAACAGGCAGTTAATGGGCTTTAATCCCTTCCCGCCTCCAAGGAGACGGGACCCAGCGCGGGACGGCTACCCGCCTCCTAGGAAGATGGCATGGTACCCGCCCCCAAATTCTGCCATTTTCCCGCAGTCCCGCCTCCCCAGGGCTGGCAAAATCGCCTCCTTGGTGTCTGTCAGCCAGAGGGCAAAATTGCTAGGGTTCCCACTCATCATCACCAAGGGTGGAAGTGCCCGAATGTGGAGATCGAGTGAGGACAGCATCGTGATTGGCTGTGATGCTTTCCGAAGTAAATGAGCCTGTTAACACTCAAGACTCACGGGAAAAAATGACGGCCACGTCGGCTAATTACTGTAGGGTAACCGGCGCCTGTGGAGCAATACTCTAGCAAGGCGTCTTCAGGAGAGGGAAGGGAAATATTGTTGGATAAAATCGGTGAGAAAAGAAAGTAAAATAAAAGTCAAGCTTGGCATCTAGCCGTTACTTTCTAACTTATCGCCCACTCTTTTCAGCCTTGATGATGTCCCGCCCTTTGGGCCTTCACCCTTCCTGTTGGTTTCTCAATTGCTTGTAATATATATTTGTAGATTTGCGGCAGTGAAGGAGTTAAAACGTAAAAAACGCCACGCCTGTCTATAATAACTACAACCAGTAATTGTCTAGCCGTTATTAGAACTTGCTGTTTTCGCAATTCTGGCAAATGCTCAGATGACACAGTAATTCAGTTTCAATGATTGATGACTCCATATTAAGTTATATATCATAAAGGACTGGTAGCACTAAATATTTATGGCTTTCTGTAAGTTTTAAAGAATCTTTTAGCAGCGCTGCAGTGGAGCACGTGAATTCGGAGGGGGGGTGGGGTTAAGTTTCTTCCAATTGAATGAACATGTGCGGAGTTTAAGCGCTCTGGGGAGAATTACTGTAATATAAGGAGGTTAGGAACCAATTGATTTTTACACTTAGATGGCTTTCAAATTCACCATGGCGAGGTAATAAGCTATAAAGTTACAGAAGGCACATCAATAATGGGCTGCAATGTTCTTTTATGAGTCTTAGCATGGCGCTAACACTAAAGCCAGTTAACACACAACAGCTGCATGATCGCTGTTCCAGTGTTGCCCAATGAGTTTGTTTATTATTCATTGTTCTGCAGGCTATAAATTACTGGAGACAAAGTTATTTGGAATGGTTATGCTTTTCAATGACAAAAATGTGCCGAATGCACAGAAGAGCCCGTATACTATTTTTTTTCTCCCCGGTACTGATTGACAACACTGCTTTTTGGATCTGGTGAGAGCTTCAGAAATACTTTTCTTACTAGTCGAAGTGGAAGGGTTACACAGGTAGACGTGGAACATTCCAGAGAATAAGGATAAAAGCCGACATAAAAGTGTTGACATCTCCAGCAAAAATGTAAAAAAAAAAAAACCAGCACATTGCATTTATATAACACGCCACGTGTAGATAAATATCTCCGAGCACGCTAAGGGGGAAGAGATTGATGCTGAGTGAGTGAGTTTAGAGAAGGAGATTGGAGGTGTGGTTGAAGTGCTACACTTTTATGTGTTTTTTGACAACAGGGAGGCACGTTTGTTATGTAGCTGTACAAAATGTTGTGCTCTGTTCCTCTTGGATGGTATCCTGCATTTTTTCTTCCTGATCCTTTTTTTAAGTTTCCATTTTGCTCCCCACTTTACCCTCTCCCCTCCTTCCCCCCCACCACATGCCATTCCTAAGCCGAGAACGCTGAAACCTGCTCCCAAAGCTGTGTCGATCTTGAGTTAGTTGTTCAAAGCTACATCCCATCCCCGAGTTTAATCGCTCCACCATTGGCGGCCGTGCCTTCAGCTGCCTAGGCCCGAAGCTCTGGAATTCCCTCCCTAAACCTCTCCCCGTCTCTACCTCTCTCTCCTACTTTAAGACACTCCTTCAAACCTACCTCGTTGACCAAGTTTTTGGTCACCTGTCCTAATCTCTCCAGACTTGACTATCCCAACACACTTCTGGCCGGCCTCTCATGCTCTACCCTCCGTAAACTTGAGGTAATCCAAAACTCAGCTGCCCGTGTCCTAACTCACACCAAGTCCCGATCAACCATCGCCCCCGTGCTCGCTGACCAACATTGGCTCCCGGTTAAGCAACGCCTCGATTTTAAAATTCTCACCCTTGTTTTCAAATCCTTCCATGGCTTCACCCCCGCCTTATCTCTGTAATCCCCTCCAGCCCTACAACCCCCTGAGATATCTGCGCTCATCAAATTCTGGCCTCTTGAGCATCCCTCGATTTTAATCGCTCCACCATTCCCTCCCTGGAACTCCCTCCCTAAATCTCTCCGACTCTCTACCTCTCTCTCCTCCTTTTAAGACACTCCTTAAAGCCTACCTCATCATCTGCCCTAATATCTCCTTAAGTGGCTCGGTGTCAGATTTTATTTTATATCGCTCCTGTGCAGCGCCTTGGGACGCTTTACTACATTAAAGGTGCTGTATAAATACAAGTTGTTGTTGTTGTTGTTGTAGCGGTTGCTAAAATACACAGCAAGTCAAAATCCTAATTACCTGATAGTAAGGAGCATATTTTTGGAGCATTGTTGACTTTGGCAGTGAGAAACATTTTTAGGTGGCATGTGACAGGCATTAGCAATTATCAGCTGAAGTGGGACCTCGATTCAGATCAGCGCTCGACTGTCCCACCGATCCATTGAAACTCAAACACAATGCATTAACTTTAAGGCAATTAAGTGCGACGAGAAGCTGATTGGAACAAAGCCCCCCCCCCCCCCGGGCTTTTCCGACGCTGCTTCGAATAACGTTCGCGATGTGATGCAGAAACCCAAAGCAGCCACCAAAGTAGACATTTAAAGCCTCCTCACAACCTGTGCTTGGATCATGATGCGGAGATGCCGGTGTTGGACTGGGGTGGACAAAAATGAGAAGTCGCACAACACCAGGTTATAGTCCAACAGTTTTATTTGAAATCACGAGCTTTCGGAGCTGTTGCTCCTTCGTCGGGTGAAGTAAAGAGTTATCAGTGGTGAGATTAAAGAACTAATGCCAGGTTTGAGGGATTTGCTCTCCCCACTCCCCTTTACCCTGGTGGATTTATGTGCACTAGGAACAGGATTAGTGCTGCCAGAAAATCTAGATCTGAAAGAATTGAAGAGCATTACAGTCCCACAGCGTAAACCCAATTGTGCTGGAATGGACACAATTCTGCTGTTGGAGCCAATTTGACAGTTGATATTCTGACAACAGCTACATCCTCCACTTAGAAAAATATGAACAAAACAAAACAGGAGAGATATCTATTCAGTAAGAAAGAACCAGGGCCAAGTCTGCGCATGTTGCTGCATTCAGGCCAACGTGCCTTGATCCATCAGTCCTTGGATTTCCAAAGTAGCCTTTGTTGAGAGGAATTTATAATATACAATTAAAATAAATCTGGTGGCCTTTTTGAGCCCAAATCAGCTCCGATCAAGGCCGTGGGCTCCAAGGAAACGCACGCAGAGAAAATCTGGAAAATGTTTTTCATTTGAATGAAAAATAATGACAGTAGTTACATGTTTTTCCTCGCTGTCCTTGGTATCATGCTGCTGGGTTAAGCCAGTGCTGTTGTATTTTGTTCTTCACCTGTAGTACACCCTAGTGATCTAAAGTAACATTGGGTCCCTTTGTGCTTTTGTCAGCACCATTAATTGGCAATTAGTGAGGTGTGGGAACACAATGAAAGCCTCCAGAAATGCCGACCACCTACTTGTAATGGATATGATAACATCTCATTTATATTGCAGAAGGCCGCGATGTTTTTCTGTTTCCAGTGCCCCGACATTCACCCCATTCAGATTGTAGGGTAGAAGTCAAGAGCGTTGGTTGTCACACGGCAACAGCTGCACGTGTGTAGGGCTGTGGAGGCATTGATACTCCAAAGTCACAATTGCAATTTTTAGTTTCTGGCTGCAGATCTTCCCTCCTGGTGGGAGGGGGGGAAATTTCATACAAGACAGTAATGGAGTAACTATCTGTGGAGAGAACAGACTGTTAGCAATTTGGGTTTGTACCCTTCATAGAATCTTACTGCACAGAAAGAGGCCATTCGGTTCATCGTGCCTGTGCCGGCTCTTTGAAAGAGTCATCCAATTCGTCCCACTCCCCCGCTCTTTCCCCCCCACAGCCTTACCAATTTTGCCTTTTCCAGTAAATATCCAATTCACTTTTGAAAGTTATTATGGAATCTGTTTTCACCACGCTTTCAGGCAGTGCAATCCAGATTGTAACAACGCGCTGCGTTAAATAGGTTCTCCTCATATCCCCTCTAGTAGTTTTGCCAATTATTTTAAATCCTTAACCTCTGGTTACCAAACCTCCAGCCACTGGAAACAGTTTCTCCTTCATGAGTTTGAACAGCTCTATCAAATCTCCCCATAACCTTCTCTGCTCGAAGGAGAACAATCCCAGCTTCTCCAGTTTCTCCACGTAACTGAAGTCCCTCATCCCTCCTTCTGAACAGGAGATGTTGACTGACCTGTGTGTGTCCAGCTTTTTTTCCTCTTTTTTTTCTTTCAGATTTCCAGCACGTTACATTTTTTCAAATAATCCCTGTTGCAGTATGGTTCTGCGGACGTCAGTACCTCACCAAGGTGGCCATGCCGCCCGTGTGTGAGCCTAGAGAGTTTGTGTTGGGACAACCATTTTCCGTGGTGATTGGGGGAATGTCACAGCTGGGGTTGATCCTGTCCTCAACCGATGTCCACACATTCACTCTTTCCAGCAGGGGGCCCCTGACCAGCAATCAGGAGCAAGAACGCTGGCTGATTTTCTCCTGGCTTAGCCCAGAGAGACTTTGGCGCTCCTGCCATTGCCCCAGCCAAGAAAGAATTTGCATTTCTATAGCGCCTTTCACTATGTCAGGATGTTCCAAAGCGCATTACAGCCAATGAAGTGTAGTCACTGTTGTAATGTCGGAAACGTGGCTGCCAATGTGCGCACAGCAAGCTCCCACAAACAGCAATGTGATAATGACCAGATCAGCTGTTTTAGTGATTTTGGTTGAGGGATAAACATTGGCCAGGACACTGGGGAGAACTCCCCTGCTCTTCTAAATAATGCCATGGGATCTTCTACGTCCACCTGAGAGGGCAAACTGGGCCTCGGTTTAACGTCTCATCTGAAAGGCGGCACCTCCGACAGTGCAGCACTCCCTCAGTACCGCACTGGACGTGCTCACGTCTCTGGAGTGGGACTTGAACCCACAACCTTCATGACTCCGAGGCAAGAGTGCTACCCACTGAGCCACGGCTGACACCAAACTAGCTCAACAAATTGTAAGGCTTACCTTATCCTAACTAAGATGAAATAACAGGCAAGGAATGGTTTCTTTTCATTGTTATTTTTAGTATCTGAATAAATGGCCCAAAATACACATTTTGGTTTATTTTTTTAAGTCTGCATGTGAAAGGTTTACCAAACAAAATCCGATTAAAACTGAAGTTAGATAAATTAGAACCTCATTGATGGAAATCAGATATTGAGACAAAATACGCTGTGCAGAATCAGGCCTGTTTACATTGTAAATGTTGACTGCCTGTCAGCACGATAGTCTCGCTCACACTCAGCCTCAGATGTACAGCAGGGAAGTCTATCCCACAGCAGCGACAAAAAATTACCAGTTACAGTCAAGATAATGATTGAAATTCCTGTCAGACTCAATCCCGCACCCCCACCCCCTCCCCCATGCTTCCTAGAAAAATAAAACCTTGCCGATGGCTTTGTGCTACAATATAATCAACGGACGTTTTAGAAATCTACTTTCAGGAATTGCTGAAGTGTTCATGCTTAGATGCCTGGGGGAAAAAGTCTGGAAAAGCTTCTTGGAAATGGTCAGCAGCATTTACGTTGCAATGTTTTTTTTTAAACGGCATCAATGTTAAACGTCTTTTTATAACACCCGATGGAAAGAAAAGACTTGCATTTCTATAGCGCCTTTCACGACCACCGGACGTCTCAAAACGCTTTACAGCTTTTGAGGTGTAGTCACTGTTGTAAAGTGGGAAACGCGGCAGCCAATTTGCGCGCCGCAAGTTCCCGCAAACAGCAATGTGATAATGACCCGATAATCTGTTTTTGTTATGTTGATTGAGGGATAAATATTGGCCCCAGGACACCGGGGAGAACTCCCCTGTTCTTCTTCGAAATAGTGGCCATGGGATCTTTTACATCCACCCGAGAGAGCAGACGGGGCCTCGGTTTAACGTCTCATCCGAAAGACAGCACCTCCGACAGTGCGGCACTCCCTCAGCGCTGCACTGGGAGCGTCAGCCTAGCTTACATGCTCAAGTCTCCTGGAGTGGGACTTGAACCCACGACCTTCTGACTCGGAGGCGAGTGTGCTACCCACTGAGTGAAACTAGAAGTAGTTTTGATATCCTTGTGATTCAGACGGACTGACTCTAGGTATTTGCTGTGTGTTACGCTGACGGGAGGCACATGCAGGAGTGCGGCCGACTGTAGAGGTGTGGGTTTCCCACCGTGAGCTGCACTTTTAATTATAGTCCAACCAAACACCACCAAAAAACTGCCAATTCCTCTCGCTGCTGTGGGCAGAATAGGCGGCTATGTTTGCCTGCAGTGACTGTAGTTGAGAGTAATTCATTTGTAATGTGAAGCACCGCAAAACATTTCTGAGTGACCTGGTAAGGTGCTAGATAAATGCAAGGCAACCGACATCAGTGAAGAAACGAGGTCCATTAATCTGCCATCAGGTTAAGGCCACCTGTTCCAGCAGAGTAAATGTGGGGAGCCCGTCTCCCTGCATTTGCCCTTGTGAATGATCAGACTGTGATAATACCAAAAGGCATTTACGCACCTGCTTTGTTGATCTGTTAATCGTGGTGGGATTTAGCAGCAAGATTCTCCACTTGTTATTTTGGCCTCCTCTTTCTTTACTAAAAGAAGACAATACATACGTTGGCGGGAGTGCGACGAAGGTTCACTCGATTGATTCCTGGGATGAGAGGGCTGTCCTATGAGGAGAAATTGAGTAGAATGGGCCTGTATTCTCTGGAGTTTAGAAGAATGAGAGGTGACCTCATTGAAACGCATAAAATTCATAGAGGGCTTAACAGGGTAGATGCTGAGAGATTGTTTGCCCTGGTTGGAGTGTCCAGAACCAGAGGTCACAGTCTCAGGATAGGGGTTGGCCATTTAGGACTGAGATGAGGAGGAATTTCTTCACTCAGAGGGCTGTGAATCTTTGGAGAGCTGTGGATGCTCAGTCTTTGAGTGTATTCAAGACTGAGATTGATAGATTTTTGAACACTAAGGGAAGGAAGGGATATGGGGATAGGGCGGGAAAGTGGGAATTGATGTCGAAGATCAGCCATGATCTTATTGAATAGCGGAGCAGGCTCGAGGAGCCAAATGGCCTACTCCTGCTCCTTTTTTTAAATATTCGTTTATGGGATCAGGGCGTCACTGGCAATGCCAGCATTTATTGCCCATCCCGAGTTGCCCTCGAGAAGGTGGTGGTGAGCTGCCTTCTTGAACCGCTGCAGTCCGTGTGATGAAGGTACTCCCACAGTGCTGTTAGGGAGGGCGTTCCAGGATTTTGACCCAGCGACGATGAAGGATCGGCGATATACTTCTAAGTCAGGATGGTGTGTGACTTGGAGGGGAACTTGGAGGTGGTGGTGTTCCCACGCGCCTGCTGCCCTTGTCCTTCTAGGTGGAAGAGGTCGCGGGTTTGGGAGGTGCTGCCGAAGAAGCCTTGGCGAGTTGCTGTAGTTTATCTTGTAGATGGTGCACACTGCAGTCACAGTGCGCCAGTGGTGGAGGGAGTGAATGTTTAAGGTGGTGGATGGGTACCAATCCTAATTCTTGTGTTCTTATATTTTCAAAATGTCAAAGCAGAAAACGGTTTCTCTGTGTCCTCCAGTGAGGAATATGGGTGTGGAGCCTCTGTTCCAGAGGTCCACTAAAGAAGCACTTGGAGAAGGACAAAGGGCTGGATTTTCTCAATGGGGAGCTTTTGGAGGCGGGACTCCCGCTTGTCGGGTTTCAGTCCCGCCTCCATCGACTTCAGGCCAACCCACGCTATTTTTCCTTGATTGACCTTGTTAAGCCCGCCAATTAAGGGGAAGCTGGTTACAGAGAACGTCAGCGAGTGACGTTTCATCTGGCAAGAGCTTTTGACAGATGAAACGTGAAGCTGTCAAACACTGACAATCTGTCTTCTGAGTTGAGTCTTTACTCAAGACTCAATTAGAAAGCCTTCCTGAGCAGAAAGCAGAAGGCTGCAGCTTTTGACAGTTCAGTGGCCATTCTGCTTTCTGTGCCGGTGAGCTGAGGGACTCCGAGACCTGAAGGGAGGAAGCGTGCAGGAAGAAGTAAAGGGTAAGTAAAACTTATTAAAACACTTTACACTCACCTCACACACTTACCTCACTACACTTGCATTCATCACTCACCTGCACACTCGGCCCCCGCAGACTGACGGCCCGCCTCGCTGACCTTGGCAAGGTTCGGAGCCATTGGGAAGCCCACACATCAGGGCTGAAAATAGGGATTCTCCAAAAAACTGCCTGTTAACTGGCAGTTAACAGGCAGTTAATTGGCACTAATCCCCTTCCTGCCTCGGGGAGGCAGGTCCCAGCGCGGGTCGGGCACCCGCCTCCTGGGAAGATGGCATGGAGGCGGGTTGGGGGCATGATGGGCACCCGCCTCCAGATTCTGCCATTTTCCCGGCAGTCCTGCCTCCCCAGGGCTGGCAAAATCGCCCCCAAAGTGTACAGCTTCTTCGGGTTACACACAATGGAACCCAGAACACCTGCAGGGACTACAGCTCACCACCAAGTTTTAAAGGACGAGACTGGCACATAGAGGTCACTCTCCCCAAACAGGGACAAAATCCTTCTGAACATAAATGTGTCTAATGATGACTGGATGTTATACAGAGAGTAATAGCAAGCAAGAGAGTGTTACAAAGATAATAATAACTAGCAAGGGAGTATCTTGCATAGAAATAACTAGCTAGAGGGTGTCTTACACAGAGTAGTAGCTAGCAGGGCTGGAATAGCTAGCAAAAGAGTGTCTTGCATAGATAGTTATATCTGGCAGGGGAATGTCTTACATAGATAGTAATAACTAGCAAAGAACTATTGCACAAGGCGTATTAGCTACAAGAAAATGTGTGACATAGAGCGAGGTAAGAGCTAGCAAGATAATGGGCCAGAAATTTGGCTTTCCGGCTTCCTGCGGGTGCAAGCATCGCGCGCGTACTTGCCTACCGTGCCTGCCGTTGTGCTTCGGGCCCACGAGGACTTCGGGTCCTGGGCCTCCTGCAGCTGCCAGCGCGCAGTGCTTGTGTATCCCAGGGGCGCAGTTAGTTCGAAGCGTCCCCTGGGATCACGTGGGCCATGGAGAGCCAATCCTAGCAGGGCATTTTCATTCATAGATTTGACAGGAAGACCTGTCAAATCTATGAATAGAGATCGGCCCCAAAACCACACTTAAACTTCAAATAAATTTTTTAAAAATCATCACATTTTTAAAATAACTATAAGTTACATAAATTAACTACTTTAAACACAAATTTAAATTTTTGAAAAAATTAATTATACTTTTTAACGGTGCTAAAAATAAACTTACCTTTCCTTAAAGTATCTAAAAAAGATAAACCTGTTGAAAAATGTTTTAAATTGTAATTAATTAACCACTTACCTTGTTAAAAACAGGCCTTGCGCCTCCTTTTTAAAAGTGCAGCTTCTCCATACTTACCTTCCCGGAGAAACCTGAAAAAAACCTGAAGTTCGCTGCGTGCGCGCAGCCTCTCCCGCGCACGCGTTCGACTTCTGAACCCCTCCCTTCAGGGGAACGGAAGTTCCGGTTTCCCGCGCATGCGCAGTGCATGCAGGAAACCGGCACTTCAGGTGGCCTTACGGGCGCGTACTCACCCAACAAGAGCCGAATTTCTGGCCCATATATGTTACGTGTAATCATTAGCACAAGAGTATATATTCGATAAGGAGCAAAGCAAGGCAATGTTAATTAGTGAATAATAGGCTGCTGACAATCACTGTCCAGCCTCACACATAAAGAATGGTCACTTGGGGCAAGGTACCAGAGGGTCAGTCGTGCCTATGGAACTATGACAGGAGTTAGCACCTTCCTGAGAGAAGGACAGAAATCTGATAAAACACAAAAATATCACCAAGAAATGTTCCCCGAGGCGGTACGGAAATTGCAGTTGTCAAATCATCCATTTTCTCCAAGATTTTAAAATGCTCCATCAGCTGGTGACTGAAAGTGAGCGGAAAAACATCAGTGTGTTTAACAGGGTTCGTCGTTTTCCTCCCTGTAAATCTACGGGGACACGATTTTTCCACTGCTCCACGGATTCCTGCCGAAATCAGAGTTCCTTAAGAGCTAACACTTTATTTTCTAATGCTCCTTATTTTCTTTCCAAAAGCTGACAATGAGCCCAAATATCCCACGGTAAACACGACTATCATTAATCTTCAGTAACTGCTGGAGCATTGAGAGGTTTTGCTCCCAAACATGTTGTTCATTTATCTTGCCACCCCTCTATAATTCTCTACCCCTCTCCTGAACGTGCTCAGGTTTGGAAGCTTGTGGATTCAAACGCCACTCCAGAATGTGGGTGCATAATCTAGACTGACACCCCAGGGCAGTACTGAAGGAGCGCTCCAAAGATGGAAGGTTGAACCAAGCTCTTGCCTGCCCGTTCCGGTGGTGCAGGTGGACATTGTAGATCCCATAAAGAAACAAAGAACTTGCATTTATATCGCACCTTTCACGACCCCATGACGTCCCAAAGCGTTTTATAGCCAATGAAGTACTTCTGATGCGTAGTCACAACAACAACTTGTATTTATATAGCGCCTTTACTGTAGTAAAGCGTCCCAAGGCGCTTCACAGGAGTGTTATCAAGCAGAATTTGACACCGAGCCACACAAGGAGAAATTAGGGCAGATGACCAAAAGTTTGGTCAAAGAGGTAGGTTTTAAGGAGCGTGTTAAAGGAGGAAAGAGAGGTGGAGAGGTTTAGGGAGGGAATTCCAGAGCTTAGGGCCTCGGCAGCTGAAGGCACGGCCACCAATGATTGAGCGATTAAAATCAGGGATGCTCAAGAGGGCAGAATTAGAGGACCGCAGATATCTCGGTTGGGGGAGGAAGGGGGGTTTATAATGTAGGAAATGTGGCACAATTTGAAGAGTAGGTAGTTTACCAGGTGTCTTGACCAACATTGCTCCCTCAACCACCACCAAAAACAGATTAACTAGCCATTTCTCTTACTCTCCTCTTGTATAAGTGTCAACATTGAGTGTCGTCAGGCTTTTCTATCATGGGGGAAACACGGCCTATCTCCTATCGTATACCTTCACCTAACGTCTTGTACGTTTTGCATTGGGGATTATAGAGTTGGCAATCAGGAGTGGAGACCTTAGATGATTTTTTTCTCTGCCTAGCTGAGCCGCCCTAAAGCCAATTGTAGCACCTTTACTGCCAGCCCAAATCAGATGAGCTTACTCAGTGAAGGCCAGGGATCAAATCCAGGACCTTACTGATCTCCATTCTACACCAGATAATTCACATCGAGACATCAAGGGAGCCCATTATTAGGCTCTGAAAACCATTGCAGCTCACTGTTAGAAGATGTACCTGACCTGTTGGCATGATGCAGGCTCCTTCAGCATGGAGAGTAAACCAGTCCACATCACCGGCATCTCCACAATGTTTTCCAGTCAAATCTCACTTCATGATGAACCAAAAAGTAGACAGTGCCAATATTCTCTTCCCCCCCCCCCCCCCCACACCCCAACATAAACCTTCACTTCCAATGATGCATAACACCCTTTAGCCCAACCTAGAACTGACAAAACTCATCCTCACAGCAGTCGGTGGATTCAGTTAACCCGACAACCCGGGACTTGAACCCATGACCATAAGGTAGGGACGTGAATGCTTTCACTTGACTATCACTCAGGAATCAGCAATCTCCTCCACTGTAAAATGTTAACTAGGAACTGACAGCCTCTCTGGAGGTAAATGAAGCAAGTGTTTTACTCCTACGCTAAGTGCTATTGCCGAGATAAAAATGTGCATTAGAAGGTTGCCTTTTATTGAATAGTACCTAGTGAACTGACACTTACGAGAAACATCATTTTCTTTCCATTACTTCTACAGGAACCCAGAATTTCTATGCTTAATGTACAATGGGGCACATAGAGATTCAATTATGTTAACTTCAGCATTAAGTAGAGCTGCGTGATACGACAGAAGCCAAGGTAGCTTTAGACGTTTCCATTGTAAATGGTGAGAATTTTAGTTTCACTATCCTGACAGGATGGCACCAGCACTCTCTAATGCGTCTGTATTAGTGTGGAGCATACTCCATATCGTGTGGGCACGTGAACCCGTTTCTCCCTCCTTGTTTTCTGAAAGGTGTCTGACTAATGTTGCAGCACGCACATCATCTCCTCACCCAAATGGCCACTCTTCATGTTCAAACCTAAACAGGCTATTCAACCGCGGAAGCTATGACCGCCAAGCTCACATTCCATGCTCCAGAGGTGCGCACTCTATATCATTCAGGTGTGGGAAACCTGCCTCCCCGGCCTGGGATCGTTGAGGCCAGTTGCAGCAACATTGACAACTTCCATTTATATACCGTAGTACCTGTCAGCTGTGGCTCAGTGAGTTTGTGCTCTTGCCTCTGAGTCAGAAGGTTGTGGGTTCAAGTCCCACTCCAGAGACTTGAGCACAAAAATCTCGGCTGACGCTCCAGGGAGTGCCGCACTGTCGGAGGTGCCGTCTTTCGGATGAGACATTGAACCGAGGCCCCGTCTGCTCTCTCAGGTGGACGTAAAAGATCCCATGGCACTATTTCGAAGAAGAGCAGGGGGAGTTATCCCCGGTGTCCTGGGCCAATATTTATCCCTCAATCAATGTAACAAAAACAGATTTATCTGGTCATTATCACATTGCTGTTTGTGGGAGCTTGCTGTGTGCAAATTGGCTGCCGCATTTCCTACATTACAACAGTGACTATGCTTCAAAAGTGCTTCATTGGCTGTAAAGCGCTTTGGGATGTCCGGTGGTCGTGAAAGGCGCGATAGAAATGCAAGTCTTTGTAGAAAAAAAGTAGCAGCCCAACCACTGCCCTAGATGCGGTCAGCTAACTCAGAACAAACCAGGGAACAGGCCTGATCTGTACAGCTCATGTATTCACTACATTAACCAGCAAGTACATGAATTTTCAGGGGAGCAAGGCCCTTTAGCATTGATTGAAACTGCCAGCATTGATATGGTGCACTGAAGCACCAACGTGCTGTGCCATGCAGTGATAGAATGAGAGTCTGATGCCTTGCTCCACTGAGTTCCTGATTTCAGCCATGGAGCAGTGGGAAGTGACAACTGGAGGCCAACAACGTTGCCATAGGGACGAGGGAGAATTGGATGATTTTTTTTTAAAGTGTGAATGCTCGCTGCGCGCGCTGATTCAGCCATGCAATAAGGAACGCCTCACAGTCCCACCATTATTACCGCTTTGGGAAAGCTGTCAAGCCTGCGCGTTTCAGGAATCTGAACCTCTATTCCTTTGCCATTAATTACAAGGCTCAGTCTAACACTTGGCTCAACATCAGGCTGCTCACAGATTGGTTTCCTTATCGGTTTTTATCGCATCGGAAGTGCCAGTGGAAGCAGCCGAAACTTCCTGGCAGAGTCATTCTGATCACGAACCTAGGAAAATGTGATCAAGTTTTGCTATTTGTCTTGTGCTTAACACATGATGCCTAACCTTCGGCTCTGGAGTTGTCCAATAAACCAGTTCAATAAAAAATTAATTAAGCCATCAGTGGGAAAGCAGCACCAGGCTGTCCATCATTTAACTCCTTAACTCACATCAGAGGAGTGACAGCACAGACGGATGCATTACTAACAACCGCCTTGTTTCACTAGTTCTGCGCAGGCAGGAATACAATTGTCAAAGTAATCATGACCAACAGTCTAGTACTTGCTCTCCGGATTAGCTGGGTTCAATTTAACATCGTGTCGCTCTGTTCACAGAATCTTTCACAATCTCTTTCAACTTATAGACCGACGAACAAACGTCAGTGAAAGATTTCCCTCTTAAACCTTTTGGACTAGTCATAGAGTCATAACGGCATAGAGGGAGGCCATTCGGCCCATCGAGTCCGTGCCGGCTCTCTGTAGAGCAATCCAGTCAGTCCCATTCCCCGCTCTATCCCCGTAGCCCTGCAAGTTTATTTCCCTCAAGTGTCTATCCAGTCTCCCCTTGAAAACATTGAGTGTCTCTGCTTCCACCACTTCCGTCGGCAGCAAGTTCCAGGTCCTCGCCACTTGCTGTGTAAAAAAGTTTTTCCTCACATCCCCCCTGTATCTTGCCCAAAACCTTAAATCTGTGTCCCCTAGTCCTTGTACCATCAACTACTGGGAACAGCCTTTCCCCGTCTAGCCTATCCAAACCCGTCATAATCTTGTACACCTCTATCAAATCACCCCGCAACCTCCTTTGCTCTAATGAAAACAAATCCAACTTCTCCAACCTGTCCTTGTAGCTAAGATCCCATATCCCCGGAACCATTCTGGTAAATCTCTTCTGCACCCTCTCAAGGGCCTTCACATCCTTCCTAAAGTGTGGGGACCAGAATTGGACGCAATACTCCAGTTGTGGCCTAACTAGCACTTTATAAAGTTTCAGCATAACTTCTCTACTTCTATTTATGAAGCCCAAGATCCCATATGCTTTGTTAACCACTTTCTCAATATGTCCTGCCACCTTCAGGGACCGATGCCCATTAACTCCCAGGACTAAGTGGATATAAAGACATATGACTTCATTGAACCACTGCCAGTTTGGTTACTGTATAAAAAACAATTCGCTATGCACTTCTCCAAAAATTCTTCTAACTTCTACCTCCGTTCAAACCACTTTCTCAAACTTCTCAAAACAATCTGATCTGTTTCTAATACCATTCTTCTCCTGTTCTGGACTTCCTCAATCGATCGAAAAACTTTCCTTTGAAGTGCTTCTTCTTGCCTGAATTAAGGCACTGGCCCCAGATATGTGACTTGGGCCATTAATTATGCCACTACATTATTTTCCTGGGACTTTTGCGCTGCTCCACATTAACCCTAGTATCAGTGAGAAGTTAATTATCACAGCTCCGCAACCCCCCCCCATTAAAATCAATGGCGATCCCTATTTTCCTGCACTTTTCACGCTGCGGTCACTTAGACTTAAAAATAATGGCACTGGAGACCTGGCGGCAGTGTGATTTATTGCTCCAGGATCAGTGTGGAAAACGGAGAGCCAAAATCAATTGTATTCCACGGTATTATTTATCATTTACTCGGAAGTTTGTTGCTATAATATTGTGATGGTGGCTATCCTGGGAACATTACACCTGTCTCAAATCACAAAGGAACCAAGGTAGTTTCTACTCAGTCGTTTATTTAGCCAAGTCAATTATCTTTCTTAATCTTTCTGTCGTGGGCGCATGAGTACTTCAGCAGGACATCCGTGTTCAATGCAAAGCTCAATTGTAGATTCGCGTTTATTTAAGAAGTTGCACTTCCGTTCACTCGATCCCTCTCGCAGCTTCGGCTGGCCAATGTGCAGTCACTCCAGCTCTTCGATCGCCGCTGAGTGCCTGATTGCGGCGTATTCTCCTTGGAAAACCAGCAAAATTTGGGAACAAGTTAGCAACGGGGAGACCGGCACACTAGACGGCGAAATTTGCCCGTGTAAATCGCCGATTTCGCCGTTGCAGGAAAATCTGGGCCAGTGTGTCGGGCAACCTGACCAATCAACCAATCTCCACAAAGTTTAGGGTTCTGATTAAAACTGTGCAAACACTGCCTGTACTTAGTTAAAAGTTCTAAAGGCGCACGTTACTCTTCATGTTGGCCGACATAGCCAGGTATTTACCCCTCATTAATGAGAGCATCAACAGACGATCCTTTATCTAAGAGTGTCATAAGGGAATTGGACATATACTTGAAACGGAAAAATTTGCGGGACTCCGGGGAAAGAGCAGGCAGTGGGACTAATTGGGTCGCTCTCCCAAGGAGCTGACACAGGCGCGATGGGCTGAGTGGCCTCCTTCTGTGCTGTCCGATTCGATGATTCAATCTCCGAAGGATCAGCAGGTCATTAGTAAATTTCCAGTTAAAACAGTTGTCCAACTAACTTGTCTCTGTGGGTGTCTCACATCTGCAGTTAATTAAAACTAACAAGGTGCATGTTGGTGTCGGTAGAGGTATTCCATGTTCCAACAGTTCTGACAATGAGAGACAAAATCCTCCTTTTTTTGTCTAATTTGTGCCACATCAATCACCGCTACACGTCGGGCCCGAATCCAGTTCAACAATTAGCTTGCCTTGTGTACAGAAAGTCATGTGAATATTTGCCGTGGACAACACTATGGTGCACCCTGCAGAGGAGACCCTTCACATCATTGACACGGCAGTACTAAATTGGGCATCAGTACAAAGTTTTCCAAGCGTTGTTCTTGTCGCTAAGTTATTGTAAGTTTGTGAAACAATAAAAGAACAAATAAAGTAACGAAAAGAACAATCGCACAAGAGTAATTAAAAAGAAAAAAACACACATTTAAAAGAGCTGTGTTGCTACCTTGGCGCTCCTGTCGCTCTCTCACCACCAAGTCAGAAGGTTGTGCGTTCAAGGCTTACTTCCACCAGACTCGGACTCCAGTACAATCTAGACTGAGGCTCAAGTGCACTACTGAGGGAGTGCTGCACTGTCGGAGGTGCTGACCTTCCGATCAGAAGTTAAACCCGAGGTCCCCCGTCTGACTATTCTGGAGGTTCAGCTGAATATTAAAGATCCCACGGAGGACTCAAGAGGAATGCCGGGCTGATGGATCGCGGCCGGAGGGGTCAGGTGCTGGCAGGCGGCCCACAAAAAAATGGCCGCCTGGCACCTCCCCTTTAAATATCGCCGCCCCGGTCGCAAGTACGCCCCCCTGACCCTGTCGGACATAGCGTCCGGCGGTACGTCAGGGAGCACGACCCAAGATTGTGAGCGGGGCACTGCGCACGGCGATGCCATCATCGCCAGAGGCACAGCGCTGCGGGGCGCGACCGGCTACCAGCACCGCTAGCCTCCCGCTGAATTTTGTGGGACGCGTTAGCGGCGCTGCACCCGGTGCTAGTTGTTTTGCGCCTTGGGGCGCTAATGGGAGGCGCAAAGCAACCGAATTTTACCTTCTTTGAGACAAATGGACATGGTAAGCCGCTAAATAAATGCATGGGCAACACGGTGGCACAGTGGTTAGCACTGTTGCCTCACAGCGCCAGGGACCCGGGTTCGAATCCGGCCTCGGGTGACTGTCTGTGTGGAGTTTACACATTCTCCCCGTGTCTGCGTGGGTTTCCTCCGGGTGCTCCGGTTTCCTCCCACAGTCCAAAGATGTGCGGGTTAGGTTGATTTGGCTATGATAAATTGACCCTTAGTGTTAGGGGGGATTAAATACGTGGGGTTACGGGGATAGGGTGGGATATGTGTCGGTGCAGGCTCGATGGGCCGAAATGGCCTCTATCTGCACTGTGTGGATTCTGTGATTCTGTGACTATGTGTTCACAATCTTCTGCTGTACTGAATGGATCCTGGTCTGCTTTACTTTGGTAAGGCGAAATCGATTAAAATTTTATCATTGAAAGTGTCTCACACTGTGAGGGGTGTAGATGGTAGCCCCATTTGTAATCAGTGCTTGGAGAAATCTGAAAGAGAGTGCTTCTGATTGCTACTGATTGAACCCAGAGACTATAATATGCAGAGCTGAGCGTTTGCAGCAACTTTTAGATTTTCTTGCCACCAAAACTTGCTTTTAGCAAAGCCTGAAAGGGCTTGTCGCTGCACACAACCACCCACTGGCACATCGCTTTTGGGGCAAGGGCCCCAGAGGGCAGCCCGCCCTCGGGAATCTGTAACCTCGGGTGAGCCAGCACCTTCGGGAGAAGAGGGGAGGTAATGAAAACTAAACACGCTCTGCGGCAACAGTCAGCACAAGCTGCCATTGCAAGCTGGTTTTCCAGAGATCCCGGGGCACCTACTGGAGGCACCTACACTAGATCAGGACCAGAATCTTTACTCAGATGAGCGATTCGTAAGCTCGCTTATATCACTTAAGTTTGCCGTTGTTGACTTAGTGGAAGAGTTTTTCAGTGAAGAATAATTACAGTATTGCGTCTGAAAATTGTGAAGTTTTGCTGTAATTTATAAGGCTCACTGGGGACGTGAAACACAAAAAGTTAGCATGCAGGTAGAGCAAGTAATCAGGAAGGCAAATGGAATGTTGGCCTTTATTGCAAGAGAGTTGGAGTATAAAAGCAGGGAAGTCCTGCTACAACTGTACAGGGCGTTGGTGAGACCACACCTGGAGTACTGTGCACAACTTTGGAGGCAGTTCAGAGAAGGTTCACGAGGTTGATTCCTGAGATGAAGGGGTTGAGCAGGTTGGGCCTATACTCATTGGAGTTTAGAAGAATGAGAGGTGATCTTATTGAAACATATAAGATACTGAAGGGGCTCGACAAGGTAGATGCAGAGAAGATGTTTCCCCTCATGGGGGAATCTAGAACTAGGGGGCATAGTTTCAGAATAAGGGGTCGCCTATTTAAAACTGAGATGAGGAGGACTTTCTTGTCTCAGAGGGTTGTAAATCTGTGGAATTCTCTACCCCAGAGAGCTGTGGAGGCTGGGTCATTGAATACATTCAAGGTGGAGATAGACACATTTTTGAACAATAAGGGAGTGAAGGGTTAGGGGGAGCAGACAGGGGAATGGAGCTGAGCCCAAGATCAGATCAGCCATGATCTCATTAAATGGCGGAGCAGGCTCGAGGGGCCAAATGGCCTACTCCTGCTCCTATTTCTTGTGTTCTTATGGGACACAGCAGTGAAAATAAAATATCAGAGCATGGAAGGGGCAACAATTCAACCTCCATTGATTTCATCTGAGCTGCAGATTTCGTAAAAGGAAGATTTGTTTAAACTCTTCTTTTGTTTGATGGAACTTGCTATAAGTAGAATTTGCCGTGGCATCCATGTGAATCTCGCTGGTTGTAAAGCGAGCAGAGAGTTAGAACCGGTCTGGTTTTGTACCAGTTTATACGATCCTGAAATTTCTAAAAAGGTATCAGAAGTTTTTTTTTAAAAATAGGGAAGCCTTGGTTGTGGGTTCAAGTCTTACTCCAGAGACTTGAGTACTAAATCCAGGCCGACACGCCAGAGAGGGAGGGAGTGCTGCACTGTCGGAGGTGCCGTCTTTCGGATGAGACGTTAAACCCAGGCCCCGTCTGCCCCCTCAGGTGGACATAAAAGATCCCACGGCACTATTCGAAAAACAGCAGGGGAGTTATTCCCGGTGTCCTGGGGCCAATATTTATCCCTCAATCAACATCACTAAAACAGATTACCTGGTCATTATCACATTGCTGTTTCTGGGAGCTTGCTGTGCGCAAATTAGCTGCCGCGTTTCCTACATTACAACAGAGACTACACTCCAAAAAGTGCTTCATTGGTTGTGAAGCGTTTTGGGACCTCCTGGGGTCGTGAAAGGTGCTGTAGAAATACAAGTTATTTCTGTTTCTTTTTCTTATTTCTTCCTACTTATTTCTGTGACATGTCACGTGGGCCAGAGGGGATCTCGGTGAGTTTCTTTTGTTGGACCTCGAGCCCTGATCCCATCCCAACCGCGTGCCAGAGCCTAGATGGCAGGTTTCAGCCGGCTGTATCGCTGTGGAGTTCCCAGCCACCGTCCTTTCTTCCCCCGATGTCTACCCATGTGCATGCTCCAACAGGGGAGGGGGGGGAGGGTCACTGAATCCCCATTGGGAAGACCAGGCCACCCCGACTGAGATTCCTTCCCCCGTCCTCCCTCCGCCTCGTCGGAGACGTTGCTGGGCCCCACTGTGGTTCGCCACCACTGCCTAAGTTGAAACCAGGTAATTCAGCACAGGCTTGAACCCGATGCTGAGAACCTCCTGCGCGACCTAGCTCCACACCAGTCAGTGCAGCCATTAACTTGTGCGACTGGAGGACTGCATCCAATGAACGCTCATCGGGAGCTGGAAGCCCGACAGTAGTGGTGCAAGTAGGCAGTCCACAGCGAGGCATTGAGTTCTATTTAATAGAATATCAGTAACAAAGCTTTAGCAGTGTAGAACGCACAGGAGAATGCATTCTCCCCCTCCCCCCACCCCCCCCAGATGTTTCCTCCTTACCAGCTGCTGAAAGCCCTTATGTAAATAGTCTCTGTCTTAAAAAACATACTAATTGGAATATCATGTAATATTCGGCTGTGATTTTTTTCTGGTGAAAATGTTGTCAGCGTCCTTAACAGCTGTGGTTAGTGACGGTTGCTCAGTATCCAGATGGTATTTATTGGTGCTGAGCAACGAGTCGCAGATTAAAATAGCATCACATCGAATGTAAGAGTGGATAGAGACTTAATGTAGTAATAAAAAGCATGTTGTTGCATGCTTCTCATCCTTGTTTTCAAATCCCTCCATGGCCTCGCCCCTCCTTATCTCTGTAATCTCCTTCAGCCGCCCCCCCCACCCCCGAGATATCTGCGCTCCTCTAATTCTGCCCTCTTGAACATCCCTGATTATAATCACTCAACCTTTGGTGGCCGTGCCTTCTGTTGCCTAGGCCCTAAGCTCTGGAATTCCCTCCCTAAACCTCTCCGCCTCGCTACCTCTCTTCCCTCCTTTAAGACGCTCCTTAAAACCTACCTCTTTGACCAAGCTTTTGGTCACCTGCCCTAATTTATCCTTATGTGGATCGGTGTCAAATTTTTTTGTCTTAAAATACTGTGCAGCGCCTTGGGACGTTTTACTACGTTAAAGGTGCTATATAAATACAAGTTGTTGTTGCTTTCATCTGACTCCATAATTTTGGCTTGGTAGCATCTATTATCTCCCTGGTTCAATCTCCTTGGACAAGTAATTTGACCTGCTCCAGGGGAGATCTGCCTGAGCTACTTTGAAATCCGTGCAAGGGGGCCTGGCATTGGGACTGACTGTACTCGGAGATACAAGGAAGCACCATCTTTTCCATGTATTGCAGTACATCACTTGCTTCATACATTGCTGCCTCAAAACAAACTTCATTCCTATCCCATGTCCTGGGCCAATATTTGTCCCTCAACCAACATAACAAAAAACAGATTATGTGGTCATTATCCCATTGCTGTTTGTGAAGCTTGCTGTGTGCAAAATTGGCTGCTGTGTTTCCTATATTACAACAGTGACTACACTTCGAAAGTACTTCATTGGCTGT
This sequence comes from Squalus acanthias, assembly GCA_030390025.1. Taxonomy (NCBI): domain Eukaryota; kingdom Metazoa; phylum Chordata; class Chondrichthyes; order Squaliformes; family Squalidae; genus Squalus; species Squalus acanthias. The sequence goes on from CM059434.1 coordinate 125,476,899, forward strand.
GAGCACTTTGGGACGTCCTGAGGTCGTGAAAGGCGCTGTAGAAATGCAAGTCTTTCTCTATTTGTCAATAGAGACCCCACGCTGTATCATTCCAGTGATGTAGTACAGGCAAACCCAACAGCTACCTACTTTTATATGTAGGACCCCTTCCCGTTCCCTCCCTCAAAAGGGGACCGACCATCGAGAGCTGGCAATGTTGCTGAACGGAGATCAAACGCTTTCAGTTTCAGCGGACGAATGTGCGTTTATTGGGAAATCTTTTGATAAGTCCGAGGATATAAGGACACCGGAGTTTCAGGACTGTAGAGATGAAGTGCCAGCAGCTCAGCGACTGTCTGTGTGTGTGAGTGTTTTTCTATTAAATCGAGGTCCTATTGATTGTGCAGTGTTTCACATGACCGGTGAAGCTGCACTCGAGGGAGAGGAGTTAAGTGTTTGATGAAAACAAAACACAACATCAATGCGAGTATAATGCCCAGAAACACAGCAGTAATTTTGTCTGGTCTTATTATTATCGTTCTTTGCTTTTTAATTTGTTCTGCAATAGTCCTGATTCTCAAATGGCCTAGCACATTATTGCAAAGCATTCTAAGTATCAGAGACCTCCTGTTGCGTTTGTCAAATCTGTTATCAATTGTCTGCGGCCTATACCCAACTCCTCTCAGGAGAGATGCCATTCTGTTGTACGTGTTTACATTTTCCTGTTTATTCTGAATATATTAGAATCGTCTGCGCTGAGTTCTGTCAGGATGGTGGTAGGAAGGCTACAATTGGCCTCATTGTTTTGGGCTGAGAAGAGCAAAGATCAGCCAGCTGTTAGAAGGTGTGCGTGCGTGTATGTGGGCATCCAGTGAGGACAGGAACGAGCTCAGCTATGATAGCTCCACCCCGCCCCCCCCAACCCCTGTCTCATGCCCTGTTCACCCTCACTATCCAAGCTAACAGAGTGTCAGCCGTGGCTCAGTGGGTAGCACTTTCGCCTCTGAGTCAGAAGGTGGTGGGTTCACAGTCACACTCCAGAGACTTGAGCACAGAAATCTAGGCTGACACTCCCAGTGCAATGCTGAGGGAGTGCTGCACTGTCAGAGATGCCGTCTTTCGGATTAGACGTTAAACTGAGGCCCCGTCTGCTCTCTCAGGTGGCCATAAAAGATCCTATGGCACTATTTCGAAGAAGAGCAGGGGAGTTCTCCCTGGTGTACTGGCCAATATTTATCCCTCAATCAACATCACAAAACCGATGATCTGGTCATTATCACATTGCTGTTTGTGGGAGCTTGCTGTGCGCAATTTTGGCTGCCGCGTTTCCTACATTACAACAGTGACTGCGCTTCAAAAAAGTACTTAATTGGCTGTAAAGCGCTCTGGGACGTCCAGTGGTCGTGAAAGGTTCCATATAAATGCAAGTCTTTTTCTTTTTAACGCGTGAGGGATGTCCACTCGGCTGAGGTGCCTCAGGGAAACAGGTGGCCAGGAAACAACAAGTTGGTGCCATCAGGAGATGTGGAGACGAGGAAACTGGGGATTAAAAGAAAACCCACTTAATATCAGAAATCTGAAAAATAAGATTACAGGAAAGATTGGGAACACGCAGTGCATCCATAAGGATGATGAGCAATGCTGTGTCATTCCAGCATCGTCTGGTTTTTATATTATATTTTTATGCTCGTTATATTTTCTGTTTTGAGGATTGTAATATTTTCATTTGTAACCCTGCTTCGAAGAATATAATAAAGTGGAATGATTATTGCTTGGGAACATGGATATGCTTGTTACAGCAAGTATCTAGAATATTCAGAGCTGCCGGATATTAAATCCACCTAATCACACTTAGTCTTTAATCATTTAAATAAGACATAATGGATGAATCATCTAAACCTAATTGCTCCCAGCACACACTGGCATTACTTCAAATGGAGTCTGGGTTTTGAAAGGGGGGGGGAATTAAATCATTTAAATTACATTGCACAAAATGATGTCTGCTAGCCTAATGAGTTTTGTGTATTTATTGTCTTTTTTAAATTTAATTTTAATTTCCTATCTTTTAAATTCTTCCATTATTGTTTTTTTTCCACAGGGTGTTGTTTTGTTACATTTTACACAAGAAAAGCTGCACTTGAGGCACAGAATGCCCTGCACAATATAAAAACTTTACCCGCGGTGAGTACCAATGATCTTATTTCAAATGGTGACAGAAGGTCAAGGCTTGTCTTCCTTCTTGGGCCTGTCTTCTTTGGAGAAGAGGAGGCCTCAAGGTGATCTAATCAAAGTTTTCAAGGTTGTGATGATGGTGGGGGACTGACAAACAAAAGTTGCTCCAGGCAAATTGCTCACCGTGGCAACCGATTGCAAATGCCGAGGGACGGAAGTTAAAAAGGAAGAACGAGGAGTAGGATGGAAATGTTTTCACCCAAAGAGTAATAGGCACGTGGAGTAAGTCACAGGGGAAGGTCAGTGAAGTATAAATTGGGTGAGAAGCAAATTAGAAGCAGGCAGAAGGGATCGAGGGTGAAATTCTCTGTCAATAATTTTACCAAAAGCTTCGATGCTTTCAAAAGGAAACTAGACGAGTACATGAGAGAAAAGGGAATAGAAAGATTTGCGGAAAGGCTGAGATGAGGGTGATGGAGTGGGAGGAGACTCGTGTGGAGTATAAACACCAGCACAGACTGGTTGGGCCGAATGGCCTGTTTCTGTGGAGAGAGAAGAAGCAGAGTTAACTTTTCAGGTCGATGACCCTTCGTCAGAACTGGAAAAAGCTGGAGATGGAACAGGTTTTTAAGCAAGTACAGGGGCAGGGAGAGGGGGGAGGGGAGGAAAGAACAAAAGGGAAGGTCTGTGATAGGATGGAAGGCAGCAGAGATTAAGAGACAAAAGGGATGCTGGTGCAAGAAAGACAAAAGGAGATGGTAATGACCTGTTTCTGTGCTGTATATTCTGTGTAGAAGAGTTGTTACGCGTGCCTATCGGGAAGTCCTGTTTTGTACTCGAAACTACATCTTTGGTAAATATTGGAAAGAAGGAAATTCACTTTGATGGTCAAAAAGTGACAGGTTAGAGATGGCCAATCAAAAAGATGTGTGACATAATGGCCTCTTCCTGCCTATTCTTACGGCCGTTCTCTGAATGAGCTACCGTTCGCACTATTTCCCTCAATCTAGTCTTAAAACCATGATCGTGTTATTCACATAGACATGGAATCGGTGCTTAGAACTGGTCTAATCTGGAGCTCTGCTCCTCCCACTGGTTAGCAAGCTGTCCAGAGAGAGAGAAAACCTTTCAATCCTCAAAAATAAAAAGCAGGTCACATTGCCCATATTCTGTAGTGGTTTTAAAAGCTAAAATTAGAATGCTTTAATTTAATTATATCAGTACACTGGAAAAATGTTCAATAGAAACAAGTTAAATGAACATCTGTTTAGTGGGCACCAGTGAACCCATACCAGTTGACACAGGAGTAGATTACAATTCTGTGCAAATATGTCTTGCAGAATTTGATTTTTATTAAGGATACCTTTTGAGGCTGAAATCTCTGCTTTGATTACCACTGTTTAAATGGACCCGTGCATGAGGCATATTACAATATATAGATGTATTCAAGAAAGGCAGTAAAGAACTGTACCCAATTTGCATTTGGAACGGATTGGTGGATCTCCCGTGGCATTGCTCCCGGGTGTCCGAGATCTTGAGCATGATTGAGGAGTTTAGCTGCTAACCCCCGTGAGCCTCTTTAAGGCCACAGCTCAGTTACTCCGGGTGGGAATCCACGCAGTTGCAGCTGCTTGCGAATTAGAGGTCACTTACAGGTAAATTGCTCGTAAATTTCAGGCTCCAGGTCAGAAGAGCCCAGGATGAAATGTCTGGCTTCCTTTCTCCTCTTGTTTTAAAGATTGGTTTGCCTTTGTAACAAAGTGCAATGCCTGGCGTGTGACAGATATGTGCTAGAGATAATATTTTGATTTAATTCTATATGTGTAACGTATGCATTGTGTGTGTGTGTGTGTGTGTGTGTGTGTGTGTGTGTGTATCTATAGAGAGAGGGAAAGATTGTATTATTTCCAGTAAAGAACTGTCTTGCCTGATATCTTGTAATGATTGTATTATGATCAGGGCTTAGTGTATTTAGTGGCCTTTTTCTGTTCCTAAGAATCCTCTCTATTAATACCTCATGTGGATCTCAACTAGGAAGTGTACTTGTTTTTTTCCACACTGAGTTTTGCCACTGGTTCAAAAGGAGATGAAAATGCATTAAAGCCACCCACTCGGAACTCCATAGAGTATGTTACAATAAACAGGCAAATCCAGGGGATTGATTTCAGGGCTGTAGGCAGGATTGTGCCTTGGATTTCAGTAAAACGTAATGACATAAATCATGGTTTGACATCCACAGACCTTACCTCATTTATTTATTGATTATGTTGTTTTTCCTTATTTTACTTGTTTCTGTCTCTCTCTCTCTCTCTTGTTAAAGCTACAGTTTTGAGAGTCAATTTTGTGTCAGACCTTGTCTAAACTGCTCAGCAAGGGAGAAGCCACTTCATAACTTTGCTAACTTAAACACTGTAAGCAGGCCTTGCATTTATACCATGCCTTATAAACGCATGAGGGAGAAAGGGATAGAAGGGTACGCTGATCGGGTTAGATGAAGAGGAGGCTCGTGTGGAGCCTAAACACCGGCATAGGCCAGTTCGGCCGATTGGCCCGTTTCTGTGCTGTAAATTCTCTGCCTTATCACATCCTCAGGATGACCCAAAACCCGTTGCAGCAAATGGGTTATTTTTTGAAGGGCTGTCACGGTTGTCATGCGGTTGAAATGCCGCAGCCAATTTGCACATAACAAGGTCCCAAAAATAGCAAATGACTGAATGACCAGATAATCTATTTTGGCGGTGTTGGTTGAAGGAGGCATGTTGCCGAGGACACCAGGAGTGTTGCCCTTCTCGATGGAATCTTTTGTATTCTCCTTCAACAAGCAGATGGGGCCTCAGCTAAACATCTCATTTGAAAGACTGCATGTACTTATCAAGCTGCCTCTTAAAGGCATCTACGCTATTCTCCTCAATTACTATTTATGGCAGCAATTTTCGCATTCTCACCACTCTCTGGGGAAAAGCAATTTCTCCTGAATTCTTCATTGGATTTATTAGTGACTATCTTATAGTTAAGGCCCCTAGTTTTGGACTCCCCCCCCTCAAGTGGAAACATCTTCTCTGCGTCGACCCTATCAAACCCCTTCATAATTTTAAAGACCTCTATTAGGTCACTTCTCGGCTTTCTCGTTTCGAGAAAAAGGAGCACCAGCCTGCTCAGTCTTTTCTTTTTTTTATTCATAAATGGGATGTGGGTGTCACTGGCAAGGCCAGCATTTATTGCCCATCCCTAATTGCCCTTGAGAAGGTGGTGGTGAGCCGCCGCCTTGAACCGCTGCAGTCCGTGTGGTGAAGGTGCTCCCACAGTGCTGTTACGGAGGGAGTTCCGGGATTTTGACCCAGCGCCGATGAAGGAACGGCCGATATACTTCCAAGTTCTGATAGGTATAACTCATAGTTTAATGAGGCTAATGACAACAGTAGTAATCTCGTTAGATTTCAAATGAAGATGATCGATCCATCAAGCTTCACTCGTGACTACAACGGTACCTGAACCTCTCAATGAGATCACTGTCATGATGGTGCTCTGATCTCTTTATTCACGCTTTCCCCTCTGCTGCATGACTATACCCCAATAGACAGGGCAGGCCAATCAGCTGGTACCCAGACCTCCACCAGCGTCACTCTGTAGCAACCTCTTTGGAAGTATGCAGCAGTTACCTGGAGTGACTCGCCCATCGGTTTCATCCTCCTTCCCAGTGGGTTAGTGCCCATTACATTCCAACCCCCGCACCCCCACTCCCCAGGCTGAAACTGTAGAGACGTGTGAGCTTTGACCCGTATCCAACCCCTCTGCAGCGCAGCGCATTTCTGTTGGTGCTTCATTCAGGTCTGGCACTATTGAGCATGAAATTCTGAGCGGACCCATCTGTACATCGTGCTTGTATATATGTGCCCCAAATTTGTTTGTTTCTTTTCAGCTTTAGCATACCAGTCTGGAGACTAGTGCCTGGAGATGGGTCCCAGGATTCTTGTAAACTCTTTATTCTGTTTACATCGCATGAAGTTTTTTTTTGGTCAATTGAGGGCTGCCAAAAGAAATCAGTGAGTTGACTGATTGAAGCCGGGCATGGCCTTCCTCCCTGTGTTAATGGAGTTAGTTCTGTGCTGTGGACTCTCAGCCACTGGGATTTGGGTTGAGACGGAATCAGAATTCTTCCATTTGAATGAGGGGTTGTTAAAAGATCAATTGGGTTAAACTATGGCAGTTGCTCAGACTATGGCAGTTATATTAAGTGGATTCCTCACATCAGTTTTCACAGAGGACTGTAGACAAATTCAACTAATAGTAGATAGAAATAACACTAAATAATGTGTATGGAAAATGAAAGAGATCTGGAGGTCCTGATTGGCAATAAATTGAAGCTATCATAACAATCCTCAGTGGCAGTGAGTAAAGCAAGTCAGATGTTGGGATGTATTGAAAGGTCAATGCTGAACCGAAGTAGTGAGGTAATCCTGCCACTTTATAAGTCGTTGGTGTTACCGCGCTGAGAATACTGTGTACAGTTCTGGTCGTCACAATACGAAAAGGCTACAGAAGAGGGCATCCAGAATGATTGAGGGATTGGATGATGAGGAGCAATTACATAAATTGGGCATGTTCTCACTGGGAAAGAGAAGGTTGAGAGGTGATATAATTGCCATTATTTGGATTCTAAAGGTGCCAGATAATGTCGACCATGACGAGCTGTTTCACCTTGTCCAGAACAGCAGAGCCAGAGGGGCCCGGCCTGCACCGGAAGAGGTGGTAAATTCAAAACCAATGTACGGAAACATTATTTCAGTGAATGAGTGGTAAATCTGTGGAAAAGTCTCGCTAGAGACGGTGAAAGCAGATAGTGTTGATTCATTCAAATGCAAATTAGATAGACTTCTCTCAAAAAGTAGTATTTTGGGATACAGTATTTGAGTAATTTAAGACATGACATGCGGTGAGTGTATCGTGCTTGCGAGGAACATGTGGCCTTGGACCTATGGTTCCCAAAGGTCTCCGCCACTAGAGGTTTTCTTCACCTCATGTCTGAGTCTATTGTAGACTAATTAATATTGATTGCCATAATTAGCCAAAAACGCCATTTTTGTGGTATGTGCGACTACCAGGATGGTAGAAGGTGAACTGCATGGACCGTGCTTTTTTTTTGTCTAGCAATTCCTATGTCCCTATGATTCATAGCTCTTCTAGAGGTTAACAAATAATGCAGAAACTAGAAGGATTAAATATCCACAAGGCTCCAAGACCAGATAGGATGCATCCTAAACTCCTTGAGGAATGAAAGGAGGAGATTAATATGCTTTGGTTAATATTTTTCAGAGCTCCAGAAATATTGGAGAAGTGTCTGAGAACTGGAGGATACCAAATGTAAATGCAATTCTTTGTTCAAAAAGGGAGAAAGGCACAAACCTGGCAATTACAGGCCAGTTAGCCTAATATCCATAATGGGTAAAATATTCAAAGGCAGCAAACGATGCTAGGTATGAGTGTTTAAAGAATACAGCTTTCAAAGAAGTAATAGATCATACTGTGCAAACCTTCTGGCATTCATTGAGGGGGTAATGAAGTTAGTGAACCAGGGTAATCCAGTATATGTAGTTTAATTGGATTTTTAAAAGGTGTTTAACAGTTCCTCGTGGGACCAGAAAGGCTCTATCTGGTAAAAATACCTCTTAGATGATGTGGCTGAAATCAGGATGTGGGGGGCATCATTGAGGTAATCTCATGTCTTAACCCTGTCCATAGTGCAGTGCTGTGCCATCAAGGAAATAGACTGGAACTGCCCAAATTATTTTCACGTAAGACTCTAAGGGGGGCAAAATTTGGTCACGCCCCCTTTGGGGTGCTAACTTTAGCGCCCCCGCGCCCGAAATTCACTGGTAGCCCCCCAAGTGGGAGGCGGGGCGCTACTGGAAGCGCCCCGCCTCCCTCTTGGGGCGCTGCGAGTGAATATCGCAGCGCTATGTGCCGCGGTACTGCAGGCCTTCCTCCCCTTATTAAAGGGGAGGGGCCGAGTACAGCGTGACCCGGGACCCAGCTGGGCCACCAGGGATCGGAGTGCCGGCAAAAGAGCCCGGCACTCATGAGGAGTGCCGGGCTCACGGAGCGCAGCCAGCACCCCGCGGGGGAGTTGCACAGAAGGCCGGGGACAACAACGGGGGCAGGTGCTGGCAGGCGGCCAGCAACAAAAATGGCCGCCCGGCACCTCCCCTTTAATTTGCGCTTCCCCGGCTGCAGGTAGGCCCCCTTCACCCTGTCGGACATGGTGTCCGGCGGTAAGTCAGGGGGCGCTACCGAAGATCGTGACCGGGGCGCTGCGCACAGCGATGATGTCATCGCCGGAGGCGCAGTGTCGCGGGGCACTAACGGTTACCGCCACCGCTAACCTCCCGCTGAATTTCGCGGGAGGCGTTAGCGGCGCCGCGCCCAGGCGCTAGTTGTTTTGCGCCCCGTTAGTGCCCTCTTAGGAAGGCTAATGGGAGGCGCAAATCAACCGAATTTTTCCCCCTAGGAGATTTTCATCCTTATTAGTCTTGATAGCAGGTAACTGAGGGGAGTCCTTATAGAAGTATACAAAAAATAAATGGCATAGAGGTTAATCCAGTGCATGACTTCACGGTATGCCAGGATACTAGAACAAGTGGCAGAGGCTAAAATTGGTGAATGGTTAGACATCAAGAAGAACTCCTTCATGCAAAGAGTGATCAACTCTTGGAATGATGATGCGGAATGCCGGTGTTGGACTGGGGTGGACAAAAATGAGAAGTCGCACAACACCAGGTTATAGTCCAACAGTTTTATTTGAAATCACGAGCTTTCGGAGCTCTGCTCCTTCGTCAGGTACAGTGCGGGAATACAAATCGGTTACAAAGTATATATAGACAGAGAACAATGTGTCTGCAGAGATGTGTCGACGTCGTTGTCTGGTTCACAGATGTGATTTCCAGTTTTTTTAAAAAAAAGTAAAAAGCTTAACTGCAGACTGCAGCATTTGACACGTTGGACCCCCTGTGACCCCACCTCATTGTCTTAGCTGTACTCTGCTGTGTCTTTGATGTAATGCCTCCCTGACGGATTGTATCTCTGCAGACACATTGTTCTCTGTCTATATATACTGTGTAACCGATTTGTATTCCCTCACTGTACCTGATGAAGGAGCAGCAGCTCCGAAAGCTCGTAATTTCAAATAAAACTGTTGGACTATAACCTGGTGTTGTGCGACTTCTCAACTCTTGGAATGGAATGGAATGGATAGGGTAGAGGCTGTGAAAACCTCAGACTCATTCAAGATACAGTTAGATGACATGATGGGGGGGAGTATAAGCTTTCCTCAATTCTAGATAGATAAGCTAAAACAGGCCATCTGGAGAGTGTAATCCCATCATCCTGGGCTGGATTCAGACCTGGTCACGTAGGTGAACGTATAGTGTACTACACCATTGTGCTACCCAGCTCCTTTAAAAAAAAATATTTTAAGATTTCTCTGGTTTACTATTTGTAGCAAAGTCATAAACGTGTTCTTTATATTTGTATTTGTGAGTTAGCAGAAGAAGTCTCTTCCTTGGTGTATAGTTTAAAAATACCAAGGGGACAAAGAATTGAAGCAAAGCTTCCTCTGGGAAACTTGGCTTCAGGAGGAACTGGACGTAGGCAGTGGGCAGTGTTTGCGTTCCACCTCCCCATATTTCCAAACATTCCCCATCCCACCCGAGAGATTCCCTGGGCCTGTGCTTTGCTCTGTACCCAGAGGTCAGTGTGGAGGGAAGCTGCCGTTGGGAATTAATTGCATTAAAATCAGCGAGGAGCAGCCTCGCCGACGCTCGCAGTTTTACTCGCGATTTGCAGGTCTTTGTAACGCTCACACCTCAGGTGCAATGTTCCCTCTAAGCAGCCGCACAGTAATCACAGAATCACAGAATCCCCACAGTGCAGATAGAGGCCATTTCGGCCCATCGAGCCTGCACCGACACATATCCCACCCTATCCCCACGTATTTAATCCCCCTAACACTAAGGGTCAATTTACCATAGCCAAATCAACCTAACCCGCACATCTTTGGACTGTGGGAGGAAACCGGAGCACCCGGAGGAAACCCACGCAGACACGGGGAGAATGTGCAAACTCCACACAGACAGTCACCCGAGGCCGGATTCGAACCCGGGTCCACTGGCGCTGTGAGGCAACAGTGCTAACCACTATGCTACCGTGTTGCCCTGCAAGGTACCGCACCTGCGCAGAAATTTAAAGGGACAGCCCATTGAAATAAACAGGCCGCGCACGACAAAGACAATTTAGAGGGAGCATTGCTCAGGTGGGAAATTTGAATGTATAGAAAGATCCACACTTAAGTGTCCTGTGTGAAGCGCAAAAGTTTGGGGAAAAAACCTCAAGACTTGCCAGCAAATCAGGAATGCTGGCCGTGTCGGAGGAGCAAGAAATAGGACAAAGCACAAGAGAAGCAAAGTTTTATCAGAGGAGGTCCGACGGTTGCAAAACTTGCTTCAATCCGAGTCCTATTTGGCGCGATGCGATATTGGGGCATTCCAAGCTCCTGCCCTTCTCTCCCGGCGGCGCTCACTCTTGCTGGGGTATTGGTTCCACGGGCATCAACAGCCCTGCAGCCACCCCGCACAAGTGGCCACTCTTCAGGCATGAACTTGTTTGGGGGTTCAATAAAAATGCTTGGCAGAACAACTTCTTCTTATAAATATTCTGCTTCTTTCAGGAGTCCATTCACTTTCGCACGTGGAGTCCGTTGTTTCTGATTCGTGCAATCATTGATCCTAATCAGGCGAAAGCACAGCTTCCTGACAAAAATGGATCTCGCTTTCCAGACTTAATTTTAATTTGAAAATGTAACATTTTGAGAATTGATCCAGATGATTGTTTAAACCCAATTTTATGCAACAGAGTCAAAGCTATTTGTTTGCCGCTGCTGCACACTCTTAGCTTGCAATTGCAATTAGATATTCAGTACAGATTTCCAAATAACTGGCAATTTAATGGGTCTTTATCTTTATTTTTTGAGGAAATAATTGTGTGTCTCACTGCAAAGCTCCTGCATTTGCAGAAAAAAATGGAAAGTAGTGCACATTGTTCCCTCTGTTGTAAAACATTATCTTAATTGGGTGCTTGAGTGAAAGCCTTTATGCAACGAGACAAGAGCAAATGCAGAGGCTTGAAATACAAGCACCGTGGTTAATGGTTCTGTGTCGTAAAGCTCACTTCTGATAAAGTAAAACACAGGGCACAGAATTTAGATGGGATTTTAATTGGCCAAATGTCCTCTGCTGATAGCTAATCAGAAAGCACTGACAATGGCTGCAGATTGCTGACTAGTGGGACCTCTCTCTAAATCCACCCACTGTCACAAGGTAAATGCACAGAAGGCCCATTCCTCCCCATCCCAGCACCCAGCTATTTTTTCAGTGATTCCAGGGTTATCCCTCCGTAATCCTACTGGAAGGCCACGCCACGTGTTCATAAAATCATAGAATCAGACAGCACAGAAGGAGGCCATTCGACCCATCGTGCCTGTGCCGGCTCTTTGAAACAGCTCTGCAATTAGTCCCACACCCCGCCCCCACTCCCTCCCCACAGCCCTGCAGATTTTTCATTTTCAAGTATTTATCCAATTCCCCTTTTGAAAGTTACTATTGAATCTGCTTCCACCGCCCTTTCAGGCAGCGCGTTCCAGATCATCATAACTCATTGCGTAAAAAAAAAAATTCTCCTCATCTTCCCCCTGGTTCTTTTGCCACTTGCTTTAAATCTGTGTCCTCTGGTTACCGACCCTCTTGCCAGTGGAAACAGTTTCTCCTTATTTACACTATCAAAATCCTTTTATAATTTTGAACACCTCTATTAAATCTCCCCTTAACCTTCTCTGCCCGAAGGAGAGCAACCCCAGCTTCTCGAGACACTCCCCATAACTGAAGTCCTTCATCCCTGGTATCATTCTGGTAAATCTCCTCTGCGCCCGCTCCAAGGTTGTCTCTCCAAGGTCAGTCTGTGTGAAGAACTTTCTGACTTCAATCTTGAATTTAGCTTTGTTGGTCTGGACCTTTTCCCCTTGTCCCGCTGTCATGGTTTAATTTGAATTGACATTCCCACAGCAGGAGGAGGTAAAAATGTCAGATATATATTTTTTAAATTAACCTCTCTCAGTGTGCACTGTAATTTTAGCGGTGTTACCATTTACTATTGCAGTGCTGACCCAGTGGCACACTTTGTACCCCAGTTAAAACAGGGATTGATGTTCTTTCTATTTTAAATGGGTTAGCAACTTTGTCAAAATGGCAAATAAAAGAATTCATATGAACACAGTAATCAATTAATCGCAAATAATAGTGCAGCAGGTTTAGATTAATGGATAGCCAGGAGTGAGCTCCAGTTACCGTCTAATCAAAGGATTTATACAGAAAATAATGGATAGCCAGGAATGAGTCCAAGCCACACACTGTCGTCTGAATCTTAAGATTTACACAAATTTTCAATTTATAATTCTTGGTGTATTTTTGTGTTCATCGACCTGAGGGTTAGCAATCCTGAGGAGTGCACTGAATTTCCACTTGTTGTGTCCATTGTCAATATAAAACGCCCGCCAGGTCAGGTACGGCACAGATAGCAGGAGAGTGAAGTCCCCTCTACACTGTCCAACAGTGCAATCTCAGAAGAACGCCACCTACAAGATGGCACCAACACCTGCAGATAAAGAAAATGTCCACAGAAATAATGATAAGAACAGAAGAAATCAGGCAACAAGAAAATGTCACCTGACCCAGCCCGACCCTGTGCTCAACCAACATCCAATCACACACACCTTTTTGCAGCAGGGACTCTGGGTAACAGTCAGAACGGGGCACTGAGTTCAGTTGTCTTCTCTTCTCTCTTAGGCAGTCCCTCGGAGCCGAGGATGACTTGCTTCCACACTAAAAATGAGTTCTCAGGTGACTGATGAGTCCAATGCGGGGGACCTACAGTCTCTGTCACAGGTGGGGCAGACGGTGGTTGAAGGGGCGGGTGGGTGGGGTGCTCGGGTTGACGTGCGCTCCTTCCGCTGTTTGCGCTTGGCTTCCGCTTGCTCCCGGCGAAGAGACTCGAGGTGTTCGGCGCCTTCCCGGATGCTTCTCCTCCACTTTGTGTGGTCTTGGGCCAGGGATTCCCAGGTGTCGGTGGGGATGTTGCACTTTTTCAAGGAGGCTTTGAGGGTGTCCTTGAAGCGTTTCCTCTGTTCACCTGCTCTCTTGCCGTGCCGGAGCTCCGAGTAGAGCGCTGGTTTTGGGAGTCTCGTTTCGGGCATGCGGACGATGTGGCCCGTCCGTCGGAGCTGATCGAATTCCAACTGCTGCCCCCAGGTGAGATCAAAAGGGACTGGCGGTTGGACCTGGCACCGCACACTGTCTTTTTAAAGCAAGCAAATGGCAGCTCGCATGCACTGCCTCTTTCACATGCTACTATCACCAGCTCCATGGCCTTTGCTGTGTGATTTGGACTGCATCGGGATAAATCAGTGTGCGTAGAACTGGACTGAACAGTGAATCAATTACTGTCCTAATCTCGTTGCTGGCGGTATTATCGATCTCCACTGATGTAATTACACAGCCGAACAAATCTTTAGTCTTTTTTCCGTCTGTGTTTGCTTTTAAGGTGACGTGCCAGTGGGTTATGTTCATTTTGTGGTATATCTTAAGGGATTGTCACTGGGATCTCAAGTAATACCTTTAGGAAGTAAAACTAGGGAAAGGACATGCAACTTTAATGGCAGGATTTTGAGTGGTGTAGAGGAATAGACGGACTTTAGTGTGTAGATGCACCATTATTAAAGGTGGCATCATAAGGCCATAAAAAAGACAAAATGGATTCCTTGTTTTTGTATCCAGAGCCATTGAATACAAGAGCAAGAAGGTAATGCTAAACTTCGACAGGCTGTGGTTGGAGCATCGCACGCAATTTAGGGCACCCCATTCTAGGAAGCATATAAAGGCAATAGGAAAATGCCGCGTGTATTCAGTAGAATGTTGCCAGGGATGTGGATGGAATACAATACTGGAGGGAGACCTGAGAAATTAGGACATTTTTCACTTGTGCCGTTAAGGGGTGACCTGAAAGAGGCCTTTAAGCTCATTGATGGGCTATGATGCGGTAACAGTGATAAATTGTTTGCACGGGTTGGTGAGATGGCACAACTTTAAGATGATCACTAAAGGAATTAATGGGGAGGTTAGAAAAACAATCGTTACACAAAGGGTGGACAGAATGTGGAATTCTGTAGCGCAAAGGGAATGAGGATTGAACCGGAGAGGGGCTCATGTGGTGAAAAACACTGGCACAGATTTGATGGGTCGATTGGCCTGCTTCCATGCTGCAACATTCTGTGATTTCGCCAACACATTATATTGAGTAACGCCATCCAATATATAAAGTAGTTATTTTGTTTCCTCCTCTCCCTCCCCACCCATAAGGCATGGTAGATATAGCGCAGGTTCATTTTTATGAATGAGTGTGGGTAAGTTCTGTCTTCGTTGACATGAAACTGATACTATTGTGACAGCAGGAGTATCATACCAGTGTTGAACCATATTGGAAATAAAAACAGAAAATGCTGGAAATACTCAGCAGGTCAGGCAGCATCGGCGGAGAGGGAAACAGAGTTAACGTTTCAGGTCGATGACCCTTCGTCAGAACTGGAAAAAGCTGGAGATGGAACAGGTTTTTAAGCAAGTGCAGGGGCAGGGAGAGGGGGGGAGGGGAGGAAAGAACAAAAGGGAAGGTCTGTGATCGGATGGAAGGCAGGAGAGATTAAGAGACAAAAGGGATGATGGTGCGAGGCAAAAGGAGATGGTAATGGGACAAGTTAAGAAACAAAAGATGACTCTAGATGAAGTGTAACTGGCTTATGGCAGAATGATCGACAGCTGCCATGAGAGAGAAAAAAAAAAATGATAGGGCAGAGGTTATAGTCTGAAATTGTTTCTCTCTCTACAGATGCTGCCTGACCTGTTGAGTATTTCCAGCATTTTCTGTTTTTATTTCAGATTTCCAGCATCCGTAGTATTTTGCTTTTGTTGAACCATATTGGGCCTTGTTTAATTGGAGCTGTCGCCATTTGCCCAGTCCAACGCCGGAAAGGGTGCTGGGCTTTGGGTGGACTTGTTCACACATACACGGAGCCACGGCCTGACTTAACTCGTGAATGCATTGAACAATACTTAAAACAGGAGCACCCAAAAAAGCACTCTTACTATGCCAGTTTTCAAAATGGCACTGTCTGATTCAAACCGAACAGTTGGTCAAACTTGTGCCATTGCCGCATTCATGATAGGACATCAGGCCCAAGGAGGCAGTGAGTCTTAAACATAAACATAAGAAATAGGAGCAGGAATAGGCCACTTGGCCCCTCGAGCCTGCTCCGCCACTCAATAAGATCATGGCTGATCTTGGGCTCAAAGCCATTTCCCTGCCCTTTCCCCATAACCCTTCACTCCCTTATCTTGCAAAAATCTGTCTCTCTCCACCTTAAATGTATTTAATGACCCAGCCTCCACGGCTCTCTGGGGCAGAGAATTCCACAGATTTATGACCCTCTGAGAGAAGAAATTCCTCCTCATCTCAGTTCTAAATGGGCGACCCCTTATTCTGAAACTATGCCCCCGAGTTCTAGATTTCCCCACGAGGGGAAACATCCTCTCTGCATTTACCCTGTCGAGCCCCCTCAGCATCTTATACGTTTCAATAAGATCCCCTCTCATTCTTCTAAATTCCAATGAGTATAGGCCCAGCCTGCTCAACCTTTCCTCATAAGTCAACCCCTTCATCTCAGGAATCAACCGAGTGAATCGTCTCTGAACTGCCTCCAATGCAAGTATATCCTTCCTTGGTGACAACTATGCCTTACCCCAAAATAGCAGTCCAAAAAAACACAATCAAACAATTCTTTACACAGAGAATGAAGCAGGGTTTTCATTTCCACCCCCCTCCTAAGCCTTGCTCCAAAGAATTCAATCGGTGTGCTGTTTCTTGTGGGTTCAGTTAATATATAATTCTGGAACAGTTGAGTTGTTTTTGTGGAGGCCGAGTTGAATCCAGAACCTTGGAGAGTGTTCAAAGAGTTTTCTGTGTTCTTTTAAATTGTGTATAATTGAACAGAAATGCCCAGTGGGTACATAATGTATGCTTGAGGTTTATTTTCTAAATTATGCATTGAAACAAGTTAAACATTAGAGCTAATCATGTGGAGTTGATTAAATCTTTGAGGTCACAGAATTTTCCAACCTAGTGCTTTGTGGTATGGATATTTTGTTATTTTTCTTTTCCTCCCCCAGTTTTCTATTCTCCTGTCCCGCAGACACTTGCTCACGCTTGGACACGGTTACACAGGTGGCGGTCCCCCCCCCCCCCTCTGGTACCCCGTTCACGCGACTCTTCCTCACGGGAGTCTTAATGGCGAGCGTCTGCAGGCTAATCCATCGTGGAGCAGTGCAAACAGCCTTGCCTGGTCCTGTCCTCGCTTGACTTGCAAGGATTTTCCAATTGGGGTCACTGGATAACAATCAGCAGTGGGGAAAACTGGCTGATTTCTTCTCTCTCTCTAAGCAGCTGACATCGCTTAACACAGCACAGGCTGGGCATTGAACCTTGGGCCTTCTTGGTGTTCGTGGCTTAGTACTGCAGCAGGAGATGCGTAGTCCCGCTGAGTCACAGGAAATTGATATTTATGTGTGAGCAAAATATAAACGACCTCCCGCAATGAGTAGCTGAGCCACACAGACCAGGACGGCGCCAAGTTCAGTCCTCGGTCGTGTCAAGTTAGCTGCTCTCAGCCAATAAAGGCCTCTACAAATGGTTTCAGCGCCCCCTGGGTTGGGAATGAGCAAATCAGCCAGAGTTCGTGGTGCTGATCGCGATCCAGTGATGCCCTCCTGGAAAACGCAATCACTATGGGGGTAAAATTCGACTTTGGTGGGAGCGCACAAAAGGGGTGATAACGGATTGGCCACTTGTTATACACTGGCGTTAAACAGAAAGGAAACCGGGCGGCGTGTACAGCGGGCGGCCAGTCCACCGCTGCCCGTTTTGTGTCCCTGCCGATAATTGAAAGTGCTTTGGGATGCCCTGGGGGTTCTGAAAGGCGCAAGTCTTTCTTCTTAAAGCCAACATCTCCCACGTGTGCAGCTGAACTGAATGTTGCCTATGTATTTTGAATCGGAGTGAGTCTTGACATCACTGTGTCAGCCAGTGAGTTGGAGGCGAGGCGGAGCGGCACTTGCAGCAAACAGAGTCTATTTAAACGGAGTTTGAACGAACTACAGCAAAGAGAACTCGTGACTGAAACTACAGCAAAGTCTCCTGATAAAAGTAGGATTATTTCTCCAGCAAAATGCAGTGAGTGGCGGATAGTTACATAATACAAATGTTGTGCGTAAAATCAATCCCAGTCACTTACAGCAGTGTGTGATGGACGGGGGAATTACCCAATCATCTCCATTTTGGCCCGGAATAGTGGTGTCAATATGCATCCATTTTGAATATCTTTCCAAGTCAAATATAGGGAACTGAATTACATTTGTGCTCCCTGATCCAATTCTCCTCTGGCATCTAAACTCCCTTCATCTAAAGACTACACTTGGTCTTAACCCCCTGTGTGCAATGCCACAGGAAATCAGCAAGTAAATTGTTACTGTTAGTAATCAACGGCATTGACTTGGCTGCCTCCTTTCATGCAGAGCCGAGAAGCTGAAAGCCAAGCTTCCAGCACGCGGATTCAGAAGCCACTCTGAGGGTGGTATCTTTCTTAACTGAAATAACAACAGAAAACGCTGGAAAAACTCAGCAGGCCAGGCAGCATCCGTGGAGAGAGAAACAGAGTTAACGTTTCAGGTCGAAGACCTTTCGTCAGAACTGGAAAAAAGCAGGAAATGGAATAGATTTTAAGGCAGGTTTAGGGGCGGGGAAATGGGGGAGGGGATGAAGGAACAAAAGGGAAGGTCAGTGATAGGATAGAAAGCAGGAAAGATTGAGCGACATTAAGAGATATTCAAGACAAGAGGAGGTGGTAATGGGACAGGTTAAGGAACAAAGGATGGCTCCAGATGAAGTGTGAATTGCGCTGGCAGAATGAAGGACAGCTGCCATGTGGGAGGGGAGAAACAAAGGCCAAACAAAAAGTGTGGCTAAAAAAAATATATATATATTTGTGATAGGGGCCGAGGTTATGATCTGAAATTGTTGAACTCTATGTTGAGTCCAGAGGGCTGTAGAGTGCCTAATCGAAAGATGAGGTGCTGTTCTTTCTTAACTGAACCTGGTTATAACCTAAGAACCACGGTGCAAAGAAGAAATGCCTAAGCTACAGCCGGAAATACCCCATTTTTGTCACAATGATAGGCTACATGGTTTTTTTCCGGTGCCACTCCAGACCACGTAACGCACAATGTATTATTCTGCTGCTAAGTCGGAGCTGCATTTAAGCTGGCTCTATCGTTTTAGGGACGCAACGGTTAATTGCTGTAAGTAAGAACGGCCCGGGTCTTTTTAGAGACAAACTCTGCAAATTTAGTGGTCCCAAGGTCTTTGGGGGAAAAATTCGGTATCGCCCATTTTGGGGCGCTAATATCGGCTGGGCGCAAAGTTTAGCGCCCGGCGCTAATTATCGCCTCCAACTGCAAAATTCGCCTCTATCGCCCCTGGAGGCGATTTGAGCGCTAAATCAGGTGCTACACACCTCTCTTAAGGCGCTAACGTCAGGGAGCGAGACGCTACCTCAGAACGCTACCGAAGCTCAGGCGATGTCCATTACCATGGAAGCCAGACAGACTGGCGCCGTCCAGTTCTTAAAGGGGAGGGGCCATCTTGCTGGCCAGCCACACGCTGCTCATTGCAGCCTTGAATCTCGGCCTGGAGAGACCTCGAAAGCAATTGTGTTGGAACCACTAATGGATAGGCCCAGGGAAAGAGCTCGGCGCTTAGGAACCTCAAAAGTGGTGCTGAGGGCCAAAACTCCTTAGGACAGCGTTAAAACCAAAAATTTTGCCAACAAGGAAAGGCAGGAAGCGCCCGCCTTTAAATAGCGCTCCCCCAGCCCCTTCCCGACTTGACAATGTTCCCCATTACCTGTCATTCCTAACAGCAGGCGCTAAGGCAGGGGGCGCGTTTGATGTAGTGTATATGGACTTTAGCAAGGCTTTTGATAAGGTTCCACGTGGCAGACTGGTCACGAAGGTAAAAGCCCATGGGATCCAGGGCAAAGTGTCAAGTTGGATTCAAAACTGGCTCTGAGACAGGAAGCAGAGGGTAATGGTTGATGGGTGTTTTTGTGACTGGAAGGCTGTTTCCAGTGGGGTTCCGCAGGGCTCAGTACTAGGTCCCTTGCTTTTTGTGGTATTTATCAATGATCTTGACTTGAATATCCGGTCTGGGGCGCTACCAGGGCATTGCACGCTTGACTGACGTCACGATCTGCGGGCGCAGGAGATCATGGCGGTAGTGATTAGCGCCGCCGCAAAACGACTGGTCAATTTCACAAGCAGCGCTAAAATCGGCGCGCCCAGGCGCTAAGTTCCTAGCGCCTCGTTAGCGTCCCCCCGGAGGCGCTAACGGGAGGCGCTAACCAACCGAATTTCTCCCCCCCCCCCCCCCAATGCACTTGTTAACTTGCATCTGCGCTCGCTCAACCTCGTGGGGCGTGTCCTTACTGGGAGAAAGTGCTCTCCCTGTTGGGTAAACACATGTTCTACCTGTGTGGATTTCTCAGTCACTTGGTTTGGAGAATGTTTAGCATGATGATGGGTTTCTGAGGGTTTCAGGCTCTTGGTTAATCCACAAAATAATCAGTTTCCTTTGTTCTGATCTCCCCCTGCCTATTTATGTCTGGGTGTCTGCCTGGTTGCCTCTCTCTTTTCACATAGTCTCTTTGTCCCTCTCTCTTTCCATCTATTTTTTTCCCTTTTGTCTATCTGTCTCTCTCTCTCTTCGTTTCTCTCACTCCGCTCTCAATTTCTTGTTCGGATCTGCAGTTCTGACACCGCCTCTCTTTTGTCGCTTTATTTTTTCTCTTTCTGCATCCTTTGCCTTTCGGTTGTTGTTCTGCCGATCGCTCTCTTGCTCTGTCTCTCTCTCTCTCTCATCATTCAGTGTCCCTCTTTTCTCTTTCTCCTGCTCTGTTTCAGTTGGCAGGATGCTCACAAGGTTCTGCCAATAGCCAAAACAAACCGAAGAGCTCACCAGTGACTGCAGGTTCCAGGCACTCATTCACTCATATCAAAGACTAGTAGCATAAAAAAAAACACTCGAGACTTGGCTACGGAGCGAGTTAAGCAGGCTTCTGCCTCAGAGCTGGAGAGATGAGAAACTCTCTCACTGATCATTCCGGCCTCATGACCAAAATTTAATTTGCTTAAAAATACGAAGTAAAACGACTTAATGAGGGCACAGCGCATTTCAACGAGCGCGCTGGTAAGATTTATTTAATCGTTTGAAATCTGGTCCAGGAAAAGCAGCCACCAAAGAGAAACGAGCTTTAAACGAGGAATCGAGCTTCGTGTTTGCAGTTCAAATTAACACAACATGGCTCCGGCTAAATGAAGCACTGTCTTGGAATCACAGTGTGAGTCAGGTGTATATTAGCTTAGAATTCAAGGAGCTTTGAATAATGCCGGTGCTAATCAAACAGCAGGATTCCTTCCTATGTCGCTTGCGAAGGAATTGCATTAATCATCTGAATGTGATAGATTGATCATCTCTGACCAGCGTATATGTTGCCCACCGATGAAAAATTTGTTGCTAAAACTGTTTTTAATTGCTTGTGTTCTTTATCGCTCGCAGCTACACAGCCTTGGCTGGTGTGTTGCAGAAGCCCTGCTTGAAACGGCGACTGTTTTCATTGGGGGTGGGTGGGACAGAGTATATCGAGAAGGTTCTGCACTGTTTCCTGACGACAACACCACCCACAAGGGATACTTGGGCAGCAGAATGACACTTTTCCTTTTCTTGGTGAATTTTGTGCTCATCAAGATGAGGGGTGTTAGGGCTGGAGAATGGAACATCTTCCAATTTGGGAGACCTATTCCGAGCTCTCCCGATCAGCGTTATGTTAATGCGGGAGGTCACCCTGTACCAAACTAACACCGATCTAGGCTCTGGACTCAGCATCATGTACCCCCCCTCCAGGCCAAATATAGCATGGGTAGGTGCAGGGCACAGTAAACCTACTCTGCCCCAGTAATGTGCCTCAGCCCCAAACTCAATCTCAAGGACATTACGTAGGTCCGACCCACTATCGCATTGGATGCCTCTCGAGCGTCTTTGGGTGCGGGGCGTTGGCCCACAATACAGGTTAAATGTACTTCATGTGTAGGTTTAAACATCTGCTACCATTCAGTAACAAAGGAAGCAAAGCACTCATACTGTTTAAAAAAAAAACACTCATCCACTTTGCTTACTATTTCACCAACAACCGCAGGAAAAGGTTAAAGTGCACATGCACACGCCGTGCGAATAGGAGTATTGAGATCACATGCCTACTGCTGGTGTCTCTTATTCTTTTTTTTACTAATCATAAATGCAATTAGCCACAACCTGTATTCCCCAATTGGCAACATGTGGCGAGTATTGGACAACACCGGGCGAGATGATGATTGTTGACTGATCCTTCAGTTGGAAGTCGCACAACACCAGGTTATAGTCCAACAGTTTTATTTGAAATCACAAGCTTTCGGAGCGGCTGCTCCTTCGTCAGGTGAAGTTGAACTTCACCTGACGAAGGAGCAGCGCTCCGAAAGCTTGTGATTTCAAATAAAACTGTTGGACTATAACCTGGTGTTGTGCGACTTCTCACTTTTGTCCACCCCAGTCCAACACCGGCATCTCCGCATCATGATCCTTCAGTTGTGTGAGCATGTGGATGAGATGAGTATGGGCTGTGGAGGTCTGCCCCAGCTTGTGTCAGCACCTTCGGGCAAGGAGGAAAGAAAACTGGTGGGGTGGTTGGGGGTGGAGGGGAGTGGTGGGGTGGTTGGGGGGGCGTAGAAACGGTTGTGATTTGTCCTAGATTTGATGGCATAAAAGCAAGTTCCATGTAGACTCCTGAGTTAAATGTCTTACAGTCTGCCTGGCTCACAGGTGAAGGAAGTAATATTTGGTGCTGAGCTGCTCCACTGAATTCAATACCGCTTAATCCCTTCTTATCAAGATTTCCATCAGTCACAGATGCATGGGGGCGAGTGGCAGCTCACACAATGCTCCCAGATACCACGAGAGTTTCTGTTGATGGAGAGAAAACCACCTATCCTGTCTTGGAGGTTGTGACCACTTCAATTTGGGATCAATGGGATCCACAAGGTGGTTTCTTTCTGACTACTTGTTCTTCTAATTCACGCCCACTGCAAAAGGCGGCTTCCTGTGCCTCCTACAAAATTCTAGGCTGACACTTCAGTGCAGTGCTGAGGGGGTGCTGCACTGTCGGAGGTGCCGTCTTTCGGATGAGACGTTAAACCAAAGCCCCGTATGCACTCTCAGGTGGACGTAAATGATCCCATAGCTCTACTTTGAAGAAGAGCAGGGGAGTTATCCCCAGTGTCTTGGCCAGTATTTATCCCTCAATCAACATAACAAAAACTGATTATCTGGTCATTATCACATTGCTGTTTGTGGGAGCTGCTGTGCGCAAATTGGCTGCCACGTTTCCTACATTACAACAGTGACTACGCTTCAAAAGTACTTCACTGGGGTACTGTCCTGAGGTCATGAAAGGCGCTATATAAATGCAATTTTTTTTCTTTCTACGAACCAAAGCTTGACCTTGTGTGTGAAGTGACTGGGGTAGCGTGCCTTATGGCTAATACACTACTGAAACTGAGGGGTACAGACCAGACATAGTTCAGAATACTTGCTGTATATTCCAGACCTCCCATTGGGTGCATAAACACCACACCAACATACCGTATATTTCAGGCTAAGCTGCAGATCATATTTATTGTAAGTCATAAATTTATACATAGGTGAAATAAAACAGCAACGCTGTATTTAACAACACTCAAGAAGCTCGACACCATCCAGGACAAAGCAGCCCGCTTGATTGGCACCCCATCCACCACCTTAAACATTCACTCCCTCCAACCACCGGCGTACCGTGGCTGCAATGTGTACCATCTACAAGATGTACTGCAGCAACTCGCCAAGGCTTCTTCGACAGCACCTCCCAAACCCGCGACCTCTTCCACCTAGAAGGACAAGGGCAGCAGGCGCACGGGAACACCACCACCTCCAAGTTCCCCTCCAAGTCACACACCATCCTGACTTAGAAGTATATCGGCCGATCCTTCATCGTCGCTGGGTCAAAATCCTGGAACTCCCTCCCTAACAGCACTGTGGGAGTACCTTCACCACACGGACTGCAGCGGTTCAAGAAGGCGGCTCACCACCCCCTTCTCAAGGGAAATTAGGGATGGGCAATAAATGTTGGCCTTGCCAGCGACGCCCACATCCCATAAAAACGAATATAAAAAAAAGTACCAATACTTTAAACCTTTTTCCGAAACCAAGTAACAAAGAATTTTGAAATTCTTAGAAACATTTTCCAGTGTCCTTTAACTGAATCGTGGATGTACATGTTTGCTTCGGTTCCATCTCACCCCTACACCATAGCGTTAAATAGTTGAAACAAGTAAACTAAAGATATGGCAAAATTAGCCATATTTATTCCAGATTGAGAGGCCTCTGAACACACAACTGTCAATCAAGCCAAATCAAAGCAGATTTTTCATAATACGAAATCTCAAATTCTTTCTTAACGGATTGGTAATCAATAATGATTATTTCTATCATCCTGGGGAAACGGGCAATGAAGAAAGTAATTTTCCCCCCCTGTCATCTGGGGAAATGTTTAATACATCAGATTTCAGACAGAACTAATTGGAATTTAACACCCAGCGTGCCATCCCTCTGTGAAGCAGGTGTCAGCATCCACTAAATATCATTCACCCCACAGACAGCATTGTGTATTGGCTCCACCCACCAAAGTACAAAGATTTAAAAATCCTAGCGTCCTGGCCCAGCTACAACTTAAATGAAAAGATATATAGTACAGAAACATTTTAGAGCATGATGCAGGGCAAAGCCAATAGTCAGACCTGTGAATAGTAACAGGATATGAAACAAAAAGTACCTATTCATCATTATTTAGCAAATTTAGCCGCGCTTTTGGCATGCAGTGGGATGCTTTTGCTACATTAAAAGGCTCCGCACCCTGAGTCAGAAGGTCGTGGGTGCCAGTCCCACTCCAGAGGTTTGAGCACTAAAGCTAGGCTGACACTCCCAGTGCGGTACTGAGGGAGCGCTGCACTGTCAGAGGTGCCGTCTTTCGGATGAGACGTTAAACCGAGGCCTTGTCAGCCCCCTCAGGTGGACTTAAAAGATCCCGCGGCACTATTCAAAGAAGAGCAGGGGAGTTCTCCCTGGTGTCCTGGCCAATATTTATCCCTCAACCAGCATAACAAAAACAGATTATCTGGTCATTATCACATTGCTGTTTGTGGGAGCTTGCTGTGCGCAAATTGGCTGCCGCGTTTCCCACATGACAACAGTGACTACACTTCCAATGTACTTCATTGTTTTGAGACGTCCAGTGATCATAAAAGGCGCGATATAAATGCAAGTCTTTCTATTTGTGGGAGCTTGCTGTGTGCAAATTGGCTGCTGCATTTCCTACATTACAACAGTGACTACACTTCAAAAGTACTTCATTGGCTGTAAAGTGCTGCAGGACATCCTTTCTATCTTTATGTAAATGGCAGTTAGTGTTGTTGTTCCTAGACTCTCTTAAGTTAGTTAATTTTGGGCACTGCACAGGGAGATGTTTAAAGTTACTCGGGAGCATTTTGACAGAAGCCCACTTGGTAGTCCTGGTTGGCATGACAATGTGGGGGGTGGGGCGTATGAGAGTGTCTCCTGCAGCTGTATATAAATCCCCTGTAAAGCTACATCAAAATATAATGTCAAAATATGCTGCTAATTCTGTGTAGGTGTGGAATCCAGCGATCTACAAAGAGGCCCACAAACAGGTGATAATTCAGTATGAGTTCAAGCTCACTGTCAATCATTTGACCTCACTTCCTACTTCTTCACATGGAGGACCACCCCATCCTGTCTGCTCTGAGGTTGCACTTCAAATTGTATTTGAATTTTTTTTCCAAGTCTTTGTTGCACTATATTTATATATTTGCTTATAAGCTGGAAGACTTGCTGAAATTCATTATCATAATAATACTTGTATTTATGTAAGACCATATCACGTTTCTCATTAACATCTCTAAAGTGCTTCAAATGCAATGAAGTAGTTTGTCATGTGGGCAAACATGATGGCCAGTTTTCCCTCGCAATGTCCCACAAACAGCAGTGAGATGAATGGCAAATTAATCCGTCTTTAGTGGCATTGATTGAGGGAACGCATGTTAGCCAGGACACTGAGAGAACTCCCTGCTCTTCTTTCAATAGCACTAGGGGACCTTTACCATCTTAAAGAACGTTCAGTGACGACACTAAAAAAGGCTGTTGCACCATCTTGGTTATGAGATTATGTTGCCTTTGAAAGCAGAGTATTTGTGGCTTTGGTTCATGGTAGTCCAGATACATTAACTCCCCAGAGATGTCTCCTGTGGCACAGGCCTTTAGCGTGTACTATACCAGAGAAAAACTAGGTCATGGATTTTGCCTGCTCCCATGCCCTTAACACCCCACATATTGGGCCAGAATTTGCTGCCAAAATAACAGCGAGTTTAATGCGCACCAATGTTCCCTGTAATTTTTTTTGGCGCCGCGTGGCCCCTTCAAAATACCACGCAGCTTGCAGCGAGCATGAATGCGCACGCCATTACGAATGTGTAAAATGCCCCACTACTTGTGGCGAGGGATATCCCGTGCGAATCACCACAAGTTGCTGGACGATTTGCGCCACTCCGCCATTGGCCTCGCAAAAACGGCAGCTCGCCCTTAATCTCCCCGTGAGTTTCAGGAAACTGTGGCATTTGCACATTAATTGCGAATTAAACTCGCCGCAGAAAGTTAGGGCTTGTCCTTAACTGCGTAAGTATCTTTTTAATAAGATTTATGTTCCTGCACTGCCATTCACCTTCTCCAGACCAGAAAGGGAAGAATTTAAACTGTGGCATCTCATTCCTACAGGTAGTAAATTGTTGTTGGATATCTTTTAAAATTTTAAAATTTACATTATTTTCTTAATTTTCCTTTCTCTCTTTTAATTCAATCTTTCTTTCCCACCTTATTTCTCTTTCTGTACCCGATTTGATTCTAATTCACCCTGTTTCCTCCTCCCATCATTCATCATTCCTCTGTTTCTTTCTCGGTCCTTAAATCCCATTGGTTAAGGAGACTGACTGTTGGTCCCGCTGTTCACTAAGGTCTCAGATGTCCTGTTGCCCTCGTTATCAGCTCGCCCTTCCAGCGCAATTTTTTTCGAGCTGAGGGGAAAAGTCGAACTAACGGAGCACGCCACCAGACGATCCCGGCTCCAGTATATTCAGGCCATTGTATTCCGAATTTCTACCAGCCTGCCTGGGGAAAGTTAGGTCATAGCCTTGGAATGCAAGTGTTTGGGTGCAATTCCTTTATCCTCTGTTTTATTAAGGTTACCACCACTTGAAATAGTGGAGAAAAAAAATTGCACTTGCACGGGTTAATCATTTGTGCGATAATATTCTCACAGCATAGTTTGAAGGTCGATATATTTTTTAAATTGGGCTGATTTTAAGTGGTTAAAATAATTAAGCCCAGCAGGCGTTGTAATTTATGTTTATTGGTTTATCAGGAAGTGGGAAATTGGCCAGATATTTGCCTTAAATGCTGAAATGAAGAAAGCCCTTTATAATTTGATACTGGAGGTGCAAGTGGCAGTCCGTGCTCGTCAATGAACGGACTGCAGCCTGGGCCCCATAATTGGCATTCTTCATATAAAATGAAATAGATTTTTTCAGCAGCGCGGCTTGTCTGGGTGAATTCCTCAGGGCTTCGAGGGAAGAGCACAGTGAGAAATGTGGCTGCTAATTTTAGCCAGCAGTAAATATTGTCAAGATAAGAGTTATCTTATTGAATCTTTACTCAGCAAATGCTGTTGCAGTGTCATTAGCCCAGTTGTTAGCAGAATCAATTTAATTAACTGTGTAATTACAAAAATGAGCCGAAGCTACTATTGTAGATCCTCTTTAAAAATTTAACTCTGTTCTTTCAACAAAAAAGTAGATTGATAGGTTTAAAGCCTATTTATTAGGCCATATTAAATATTAAATATTAATTGAGCGTTTCCACACGGCCCTTTATTGTCAGCTGTGCCTTTAACAGCTTTGCAAACCTTCATTAATGCCCACAGTGTCTCCTCTTGGGCCGATGCTTGTTTGAACTTTGAGATATGCTGAGTTAATAGTCTAATTAAAATGAGGCAGAGCGTTTTTCTCTCTCTCTCTATTTGAATTCAAGATTTATTTGGACCTCAATCAGCCTTGTTAAAAGATGAACATGGTCTTTTGTAGACAGTGCCACTCTATGGAGATTTATGTGTGGTTTTTTTTTAAATGGAGATGAAAAGTGATTTGCATGCTAGTAGACACTGGCTTTATTTTAGAATGAATTTAAGACAAGTACGTGAGCAGCCTGTGTGGACGCTGACTGCGAACGGGATCGGACTTGACTGTGAGGCCCCCTAGAGTTGAATTGCCCCCGACTCGCCGCTTGGGTATGCATGTGGAAAAAAATGGGCTCTTGGGCGAGGTACTGGGGTGGGGGCTGGGGGCGGGTGGGTTTGCTGGTGCCCGTGTAACTGTACCTCACCACGATCCATCACTAAGAGAGAAGAGAAAGTGGGGGGAAAAAAACCCCATATCTTGGGGTCTTGCCAAGGAAAATACAGAGGAATCCATTTGAGGTGTCAAACTGCATTCACATGGGAGAGCTGCCTCATTTCTTATGTTGGCAGCTTTAGTCATTTACCAAGTGGAGTGGAGACATTTAGGGGGGTGTATACGTACCTCTGTGATAAGGCACTATATAAATACAAGGCTTTCTATTTGATAAATCTTTAAACTCAAAATGATCCACCTGAAAATTCTAATGAGATGGCAGCCTGTGGTCTCCGGTATTGCACCAGTTTATATTTATCTTCAGTTGAGATTCCTGACCATCTACACTGCCAGATGAGTCTGGGGGGGGGGGGGGGGGGAAATTCAGTTGGTTTGCGCCTCCCGTTAGCGCCTTAAGAGGGCGCTAATGGGGCGCAAAGCAACTAGTGCCCGGGTGCGGTGCCTCCCGCGAAATTCAGCGGGAGGTTAGCGGCGGCGGTAACCGGTAGCGCCCTGTGGCGCTGCGCCGCTGGCGATGACGTCATCGCCGTGCGCAGCGCCCCGCTCGCGCTACGGCCGCGATCTTCGGTAGTGCCCCTTGACTTACCGCCGGACGCTATGTCCGATGGGGTCAGGGGGGCCTACCTGCGGCCGGGGCGGCGCTAGTGAAAGGGGAGGTGGCAGGCGGCCATTTTTGTTGCTGGCCGCCTGCCAGCACCTGCCCCCGTTGCTGTCCCCGGCCCCCGTGAAGCTCCCCCCCACGAAGTGCCGGCTGCGCTCCAAGAGCCCGGCACTCCTCTTGAGTGCCGGGCTCTTTTGCCGGCACTCCCGATCCCAGGGGGCCCAGCTGGGCCCTGGTTTGCGCTGCGCAAGGCCCCTCCCCTTTAAGAAGGGGGAGGAAGGCCTGCAATACCGCGGTGCGACGTGCCGCAGCGACGTAGCGCCACGATATTGACTCGCAGCGCCCCAAGAGGGATGCGGGACGCTTCCAGTAGCGCCCCGCTTCCCCCTTGGGGCACAACCACTCAATTTCCGGCGTGGGGGCACTAATTTTTATGGGGCGCTAAAAGTAGTGCCCCGGCGAAGTTAGCGCCCCAAAGGGGGCGCGACTCAATTTTTCCCCCTTGATGTTTCCCAAGGCACTGGTGCTACCTGTTTGTAACACAGTGCTGACTCCAGAGGTACTGGAGTCATCCATTTGTAATGCAGTCCTGTCTGTTTGTAATACAGTGCTGACTATTATAATGAGAAGTCGCACAACACCAGGTTATAGTCCAACAGTTTTATTTCAAATTACGAGCTTTCGGAGCGCTGCTCCTTCGTCAGGTAAAGTGAGGGAGTACAGATCAGATACAAAGCATATATAGACAGAGAACAATGTGTTTCTGACTGCCCTCCATCACACCACCTCGGCAGAGATACAATCAGTCAGGAAGGCATTACATCAATGACACAGCAAAATACAGCTAAGACAATGAGGTGGGGTCACAGGGGGTCCAACGTGTCAAATGCTGCCGTCTGCAGTTAAGCTTTTTACTTTTTTTAAAACTGAAAATCACATCTGTGAACAAGACAACGACGACTCGAGTCTGGATGACTCTACGTCGTGTAGCGTGACATGAAACCAAGATCCCGGTTGATGTAATGCCTTCCTGACTGTATCTCTGCCGAGGTGGTGTGATGGAGGGCAGTCAGAAACACATTGTTCTCTGTCTATATATGCTTTGTAACTGATTTGTATTCCCTCACTTTACCTGACGAAGGAGCGGAGCTCCGAAAGCTCGTAATTTCAAATAAAACTGTTGGACTATAACCTGGTGTTGTGCGACTTCTCATTTTTGTCCACCCCAGTCCAACTCCGCATCATGACTATTATAATGTAACGACGGGGCTATAGTATAAATGTACACTAAGGTAAAATATTTTGTATTGTGGTTGATTTAAAAAAATATATATTTTTTTTAAAGTAGTCACTGAATTGAATAGTGTCTGTAGTATTGTTCTGTTCCCATCAGCACATTCTGGACCCTCTCCTCCTAAAACAGCACTAAATAATTCAGCAGCTTCTAACAATACTGGCAGCGTTATTCCCCACTATTATAGTAAAGGCATCATACAGTTCTTCAAGTTCGTTATTTTTGAGTTTTTATTTAAATAATAATGATTGTGCCTCCCAGTATTAGGATGAAGGGTTGCCGCTTCACACTGAGCTAGAGCAGGAAGGTGTCGGGTAGGAACTGGGTACCTGTTCACGGGGAGGGTAAGAGTTACCCCCAGGCTGTTCTAGAGCTTCTCCAAATCCATTCTCTCAGCCGGGGAAGTTGTGTGACATATGCAGATAACCAGAGGGGGGGGAAATGGCAAAATACATGATTTTTAAAACATTATATATTTTTTTTAATTCATTCATTGGTTGTGGGTGTCGCTGGCAAGGCCAGCATTTATTGCCCATCCCTAATTGCCTTTGAGAAGGTGGTGGTGAGCCACCTTCTTGAACTGCTGCAGTCCGTGTGGTGATGGTACTCCCCACAGTGCTGTTAGGGAGGGAGTTCCAGGATTTTGACCCAGCGACGATGAAGGAATGACCGATATACTTCTAAGTCAGGATGGTGTGTGACTTGGAGGGGAACTTGGAGGTGGTGGTGTTCCCGTGCGCCTGCTGCCCTTGTCCTTCTAGGTGGAAGAGGTGGCGGGGTTGGGAGGTGCTGTCGAAGAAGCCTTGGCGAGTTGCTGCAGTGCATCTTGTAGATGGTACACACTGCAGCCACGGTGCGCCGGTGGTGGAGGGAGTGAATGTATAAGGTGGTGGATGGGGTGCCAATCAAGCGGGCTGCTTTGTCCTGGATGGTGTCGAGCTTCTTGAGTGTTGTTGGAGCTGCACTCATCCAGGCTAGTGGAGAGTATTCCATCACACTCCTGACTTGTGCCTTGTAGATGGTGGAAAGGCTTTGGGGAGTCGGGAGGTGAGACACTCGCCGCAGAATACCCAGCCTCTGACCTCTTGTTGCCACAGTATTTATGTGGCTGGATCTTTTCTTCACTGTGCAAAATTGGAAAGGGATATATCAATAGAAACGAACTAGCAGCAACTGTTCTCAATCCACTGTGCTTTCATGGGCCTGGGAGAAATGGCTTGCTAACAGCCGCTTTGTATTGATTTACTGCAAACCATCAGACATCCACAAGAGCCCCAGAGACCAGTGTCAATAGCTGGCCTGTCTCCAGTAATTGTGAACTCTCCTGCAACTGATGAATGAAGAATGTAATTTACATACCAGTTCTATTGCGGTTACACTTGATTAACACTATGATTTAAATCAAGGTTTGAAAGCTTACACAGATAATCACATCAATCAACATGCAGTTATAGTGCCGGCCTCTAATGCAGCACTTCTAATGTAGCACCACTACCTGCAGGGCTGCTGCCATTAGAGTTGCCAACTCTGGTTGGATCCTTTAAGACGCTCCTTAAAACCTACCTCTTTGACCAAGCTTTCGGTCACCTGTCCTAATATCTCCTTGTGTAGCTCGGTGTCAAATTTTGTCTGAAAACGCTCCCGAGAAGCGCCTTGGGACGTTTTAGTGCATTAAAGGCGCTATATAAATGCAAGTTGTTGTCACTGTTTCATAGGAACAGGAGGAGGCCATTCAGCACCTCAAGCCTGTTTTGCCATTTCAGTCAGATCATGGCTGATCTGCTCCCTCAACTCCATTTGCCTGCTTTTGATCCATTGTCCCTCGATACCCTCACCTAACAAAAAATCTATCCATCTCAGTCTTGAAAATTTCAATTGACGCAGCATTCAGGGCCTTTTGGGGGAGAGAGGGTTCCAGATTTCCACTACTCTTTGTTTGAAGAGGCTCTCCTGATGACACTCTTGAACGACGAAGCTCTAATTTTAAGATTGCGCCCCCCCCCCCCCCCTGTTCTGGATTCCCCCACCAGAGGAGGTAGTTCCCCTGTATCTACCCTATTGAATCATTTTGTCATTTCTCTAAACCTTCTAAACTCGAGGGAGTACAAACCAAATTTATATAACCTGTCCTCATAATTTAACCCTTTTAAGCCCCAGTGTCATTCTGGTGAATTTTCACTGTCCCCTTTCTGAGGCCAATATATCCTTCCTGAGGGTGCGGTGCCTCGAGCTGAACTCAGTACTCCAGATGGGGTCTGACCAAGGCTCTGTATAACTGAACCATATCTTCCTACCCTTTGTATTTCAGCCCCCTTGAGGTAAAGACCAAGATTCCATTAGCCTTTTTGAGTCGTTTTTATACCTGTCCACGAGCTTTGTGTGATTCGTGTACATGAACATCCAAATCTCTCTGCTCCTCCACAGTTCTTAGTTGCTCACCAATAAGAAAGCATTTCGATTGGTCTTTCTCAGATCCAAAGTGGATGACCTCACACTTTCCCACATTGAACTCCATCTGCCAATTTAAGCTGTGCCCCTTTGTAACTTCCAGCTCCCATCTGCACAACGTACTGTCATCTGCAACCTTGGATATACAACTCTTGATTCCTTCATCCAAGACATTGATATATATGGTAAAAAAGCTGAGGTCGCAGTACTGATCCCTGAATTTGCAAATCCATGCTGACTCTCTCTGATCAGCTCATACTTGTCCACGTGTTCATGTCACTCTGTTCCTGATGGCAGATTCCAGTAACTTCCCCACAACTGATGTTAAACTGATGGGCCTGTAGTTGCCTGGTTTCTCCCTCCCTTCCTTCTTAATAATGGAGTGACATTTGCAATTTTCCAATCCAAAGGCACATCATGCACAATACTTAACCCAGACCCTATGCATTTTGCAGATGACCTTCCAGACTCCCCTCAGAACTTGTGCCACTTTGTTCTATCGAGCTTTTACCCATTGATCTCTATAAACGTCAATCCCCTTCATATGCAAATACCTATTGAGAGCTTATTTTAAGAAATTCATTGACCTAGTTCTTTTGATGGGCGTCTATGTATAAATAGATTTAACGCTATTAATGTAATAGAATGAAACATTCTTGGAGCTCAGGTCGTGTAACCTCCCAGATTTCTAAAAACCTATTTTCCTGAGTTGTATCACAGCTGGAATACCACAGTGTATGGGGTAAATTTTGACTTTGTGCAATATTGTAAAACGGGTGATAGCGAATCGGCAGCCCGTTCTACATCTCTCTCCATTGTCATCCAGTGGCTCAGTTGGTAGCACTCTTGTCCCTGAGTCAGAAGATTGTGGATTCAAGTCCACGCCAAAGACTTGAGCACAAAAATCTAGGCTGACACTTTCCAGTGCAGTGTTGTCGGAGGTGCCATCTTCAGATGAGATGTTAAACGGAGGCCCCATCTGCTCTCTCATGGCATTATTTCGAAGAAGAGCAGGGGAGTTATCCCCGGTGTCCTGGGGCCAATATTTATTCCTCAACCAACAGATAATCTGCTTTAGTGATGGTCATTATCACATTGCTGTTTGTGGGAGCTTGCCGAGCGCTAATTAGCTGCCGCGTTTCCTACATTACAACAGTGACTACACTCCAAAAGTACTTCATTGGCTGTAAAACGCTTTGGGACATCCTGAGGTCGTGAAAGGCGCTATAGAAATGCAAGTCTCTCTTTCTTTTATTTCCATTGAAGTCAGTAGAAATGTAAATGGGGAGAGATGTCGAATGGGCTGCCACTTCGCCACTACACAAACGTGCAAGGTCAAAATCTACCCGCGTGTGTTTAATGTAAAAAAAAACTGTTGTTTAAGTGGAAATACACTTGGGGTTGAATTTCTGCGACGGATTGTCCGGCGTAACTTCAGCGGGATATCCGCGGAAACCCCGGAGAAACGGCTTCAATGGCGGACAATTGGCAGCCCCTGCCCGGTTGGAATTAATGTTGTTGGCGTCAAAGGTCCAATAAGACCACTCTGGAGAAGGAAGGTTGGCTTTCATTGAACTTATAAGCAGCAATATTTTTAAGATCACATTCAAAAATGGAGCTACTGGAAGCTAAAGTCATTAGACTCGCTATCATAAACTGTAAATTGTAAAATGCTCTGCACAGCGCTGGACTTGACATGTCCGCCAACAAACTAACAGCGACTTAACGATCAGATTTAAATGGTAACTTGATTTGGTAAAGTCAGTAAATCAATTAAACCAATTAAGACTTAGTGACTCTGGTGCTGGCAGAGCATCGACTGAATCGTAAATGGAGGAAAGTTTCTCTTTTAAACTGGAACAGATTTTTTTTAATAAAGAAGTCAAACTCTTCAGGGACTTTAGAGATCTAATAGGATTTGACAGGAAAAAAATGACTTCTGTCCTCTAAAACTATTGAGGTTATAAATCGCTCAGCCAAAACCTTCCCCAGTGGCTTGGTTGATAAAGGGCATTGTCCAGGGTGGGACTGGCCCAATTGGACCGAAAAGGTCCAAGGTTCAACTCCTGATGCGTGTGCTGACTTATAAGAACATAAGAAATAGGAGCAGGAGTAGGCCAATCGGCCCCTCGAGCCTGCTCCGCCATTCAATAAGATCATGGCTGATCTGATCCTAACCGCCAATCTACTATCTACTATCACAGAACCATCTCCTGCATCTAACAGAATTGCACACACGAAATAGGAGCAGGATCAGGCTACACGGTCCCTGGACCCGCTCCACTACCCACAGGGCCATGACCGATCCGAACCTAGACTCATGTCCAAATTCCTGCCCGCTCCCCGTAACCCTTAATGCCCTTTACTTAGCTGATATATGCTCAATGGGCAGCAGTTGGAGCCTTCAGTTGGCCTCAGCGCCCGTGGACTAACAGAGCGGAATATCCGCCAGTGTTCCCGCTCCTGATTTCAATCCAGTGACCCTTCCTGTAAAGCTGGCATTGCGTGAGGGCAAGGCCGGGCTGATGTTCCCTCTGGATTTTTTTCTTTTGGGTGCGCCGCCCCCTGTGCGGCGCATTCAAATTTCCGCGCAGTGCGGGGTTTTTCCATTTAACAGCCGGTGAGTCGGCTGCGCGGGACCTCCAGACCGCTGTGCGGCCGCGGAGCTTAACGGGAACATTGGGCTGGGCTGATGTACCCGCCTCCTGCCCTCCCCCTTTCCACGGTCAAATATCATGTCGAAACCGAGACTTAAAAACGACTGCTTGGCATAGGGCAGCCAATAGAACCGTATACTAGCATGGGTAGATGGGAAGTAATTTACTCCAGGCTTTGTCTAAGTTGAATAAAGAGTATTCGGAGTTAGATCGCAGCCCTGACCTCATTGAATGGCCGAACAAGCTCGAGGGGTTAAACGGCCTCCTCCTGTTCCTATAAATGTGCAGAACTTAGCAGGGTTACCGTACTTTTCCGTCTCTGTTTGTGTTTTCACTGATAATCAGTAAGAAGGTAAGGAAGATTTATAGACACGCTGTCCTTTTTGAAGCAAGCAGTGAAAGCTACTTCCCTAAAAGAAAGTTAGAAGTTCTATTTGTTTACATTTGCTGAATATTTGGTACGTTTTCTGCTAGTTATCCTCATAGGCACTGGCATTACTCAATGCTGATTGGTAACAGGAGGCAAAGCCTGGAGTCTGGTTAGGGCCTCACTATCAGGAAGCAACATGCAGTGTCCGTGCTGCCTACTATGCATCATTTGGCAACAGCACATCACAAACATCACCACCGATCAACAAACTAACGCTAATCCACTACCTCCAACACTAACCAGATCGTTATGCTACCTTGGACATACCGCCCAACCAGCTCGGGTTAACCATCTAATTTTTGCCAATTTGGGACCACCAGAGTGGACAGATCTGCAAGGGTGACGACGTGTTTGCTCAGCTGGTCAACAACTCAAGTTTGTCATGTACACCAGCCTGATCAGCATCCCACAGAACATGGGTCATCTTGATTCTGACCGCCATGATTGCAATTCAAGTGGAATTGTTTGACTGGCTAGTAGCATTCCCATGACTCCCGACAAAAAGTGTTTCAAACTGGGTTTATATGTTTAGACTGGTGATCTCACCAGCCGCAGGCGGTCATTGTATACCGAGACGGCTGTGTTTCTCCAGTCTTTCCCCTTAATTCCGTTCTTTGACTGTAGGGAATCAGTCTCATGGCTCTTCTCTGCCCCGTTTCCAATGCTTGAATGTTCAGTCACTGTCTCCGTGATCTATGGCTCATAAAAGAAAGAAAGAACTTGCATTTATATGTGAGAAGTCGCACAACACCAGGTTATAGTCCAACAGTTTTATTTGAAATCACAAGCTTTCGGAGCGCTGCTCCTTCGTCAGGTGAAGTGAAGAAATAATTTCTTCACTTCACCTGACGAAGGAGCAGCGCTCCGAAAGCTCGTGATTTCAAATAAAACTGTTGGACTATAACCTGGTGTTGTGCGACTTCTCACTTTTGTCCACCCCAGTCCAACACCGGCATCTCCGCATCATTGCATTTATATGGCTGCCTTTCACGACCTCGGGACTGCCCTCAAAGCGCTTTACAGTCAATGAAGTACTTTTTGAAGTGTAGTCACTGTTGTGATGTAAGAAACGCGGACGGCAATTTTGCGCACAGCAAGCTCCCACAAATGTGATAATGACCAGATAATCTGTTTTGGTGGTGTTAGTAATTAGGAGCACGAGCCTTGGCTGAATTTTTTTCTCTTTGCCATTAGAGTGGGGACATTAAGGTCACGCTGAGCACAGAAACTGAGACCTTCCCCACGCTTTGTGGCTGAGGACCGCACTAGTCACTTCATTTACCCACTGAGCCTATTTGAAAAATGAAAACTGACAGACCTCTAAACATATTCAGAGTGCCATGCTCCTTCCTTACAATATCAGTTTGTCTATTCACATACTGCTCAAATGCCCAGAAACACAATGCAGAACAATCTAGATCTGGCACAAGTATTCCAACCAAATTAGGTTAACCCAGGTAGAATTCTACCTGGGAATTTATAACAGCCTTGCAGATTAAATCATCATTTCCATCAGGTTATACTAAGTGCCTGTCAGATACCATTTGGCAGCTGCCTCTGTAACCCCCACATTTGAGCCACTGGGTAAGAAGCGCCCTCTCTGATATACGAGCACTGAAATAGCTGACAGTCCTGTGCAGTCTATCAGTAAGCCTTGTAAAAAGTGCAAGAAGTTGTTGGAAGGCTGCTAGTGTCTCAGCGATTGGCCTCTGAAAAGAACAGATCAGACTTTAGTATTTGCATATTAACCGAGGGACATGAATTTCTTAGATTAAGGAAAGGTATCAATTCACTCCTTGATAACAACAGAAAACGCTGGAAAAACTCAGCAGGCCATGCAGCATCCGTGGAGAGAGGAAAGAAGTTAAACGTTTCAGTCGTGACCGAATCACTCCTTGAGTCATTTGAACTTTTTATCGAAGTCGAAGAAAAGCGAGGGAAATCGGGCGATGGGCGTGAAATCGGGGAGAGGGCGCGTGAAAATTTTTCGGGGGAGAGGGGCGTGAGATCTGCGAGGGGAGGCTGAATCGGCGAGGGGTTGTGAATCGGGGGAGAGGGGTGTAAATCATGCGGGGAGGTGTAATCAGGGGAAGAGGGGGGTGTGAATCGGGCGAGGGGGGCGTGAATCGGGGGAGAGGGGGTTGAACGGGGGAGAGGGGTGTGAATCGGGCGAGGGGGGTGTGAATTCGGCGGGTGTGTGAATCGGGAGAGAGGGGCCGTGACTCGGGCGAGGGGGCGTGAATCGAGCGGGGGGTGTGGAATCGGGGCGGTGTGGTGTGAATCGGGCGGGTGTGAATCGGCCGAGGGGGTTGTGAATCGGGCGAGGGGGGGCGTGAATCGGTGGCGGGGGGTGTGAATCGGCGTGGAGTGTGTAAAACGGGCGGGGGGTTTGTGAATCGGGCGAGAGGGGGTGTGAATCGGGCGAGGGGGGTGTGAATCGGGCGGGGGGGTTGTGAATCGGGCGGGAGGGCGTGTGAATCGGGTGGAGTGTGTAAAACGGGCGACCAATTTGCTTTTGCCCGTTTTTCACCTGGTGGATGTTGTAGGCGGGGGTGCCACATCTTGCAATAGCGCCCTCCGTCCTGAGAGTCAACAGAGGTCCCAGCAACTGATGGGTTTCTAGTGAGCACAGTGGGAAAGTGTACGCATGCCGACATCGGGTACGGACAAGGTCGAATAGCCAGCCTGCCTACTCCCACCGTCCAGCTCACACGTAAACACGCAAGACCACTTAAAAAAGATAAGTGAGGGCTACCAGCACCTGTGGAGCTGACTCTGGTTGAGTCACCACCTGCAAGTGAGATGGGGAGAAAGGAAAATTCGCCACGTCTATAAGTCCCACCAACTCTTACATGCACACATTTTGTATGGTTAACAAAGGTTATCTTAAAATAAATCGCACACATCTTTTTCAACAGAGTGGGTACTTATTCTTTTATTGGGCCACAGTCTATGTTTTACCTTCATGCCGCCAGT
This sequence comes from Squalus acanthias, assembly GCA_030390025.1. Lineage (NCBI taxonomy): Eukaryota > Metazoa > Chordata > Chondrichthyes > Squaliformes > Squalidae > Squalus > Squalus acanthias. Next base: position 125,515,315 of record CM059434.1, read on the forward strand.
CAAGGTTGATTGATATCAGTGCCTATGAGGATGGGCACCAGAAAAAAATAACAGATACTCGGTACGTGTTAACTGAATCTCACTTCACTGTAACGTGAATCCCATCTACTGATGGCTTCAATAAAGGACAGTGTGTCTGTAAATCTTCCTTATCTTCTTATTGATTATTTGTGTTTTCTCTTTGCTAGGATTTACAGACTGACAAGTATTGTATTCCTGTTATGTTCTGTATATTTATTCTACTTAGACAATCCGTCTCGTTAGAAAAAGGCTGAAGATTCACTCATTTTTTTTAACCTCTTCTGAAAGACCCATGCTGGTCCCTCACACCTTGCCCAAATATCAACTCTTAGTGTAAGCCTAGTCAGGCAACACTGTGTATTTGCCAAAAATGTTTGTTACTCTGGCGATACCACTTTGATCAACTGCATAGAATTTACAGCACCGCAACAACAACAACTTGTATTGATATAGCACCTTTGACATAGTAAAACATCCCAAGGTGCTTCATAGGAGTTTTATAAGACACAAAATTTGACCAAAAAAACAGGCCATTCAGCCCAACTAGTCTGTGCTGGTGTTTATTCTCCACACCAGCCTCCTCCCACCCTACTTCATCCAGCCCTGTCTACACGTCACCCAACCCTGCCTAGAATGTACAGCACCGAAACAGGCTATTCGGCCCAACCAGTCCCTGCTGGCGTTTATGCTCTACTCGAGCTTCCTCCCATCCTTCCTCATCTAACTCTATCAGCATAACCCTCTATTCCCTTCTCCCTCATGTGCTTATCTAGCTTCCCCTTAAATGCATCTATACTATTCGCCTCATCCACTCCCTGTGGGAGCGAGTTCCACATTCTCGCCACTCTCTGGGTAAAGATGTTTCTTCTGAATTCCCTATTTGATTTCTTGGCGGCTCTCTCTTATATTGATGGCCTCTAGTTTTGCTCTTCCCCACAAGTGGAAACACTCTGGGAGAGAAATTCGTGTGGCATGCGCCGCACATTAGCGCCAGGAGATGACACTAAAATGCCGTTGACAGCTGTAACGACAACTGATGCCGGTTCCAGCACCGCACGCCCTATCGGTGTTGCCGGTAGCGCTGTCGGTAACCTCGATCACCAGGGAACTCGCCATGATGTAGATTGTGACATCGGTGAGTGTGCAACGCTCACTTGACGCCCGATCTCCCAACTTCGTTTCAGCCAATGTACTTACCAGCTGGAGAAAGCAACGACAGGTAGAGGTGGCATGCAGCTGGCTGCAGCAACGCTACTTAAAGGGATCCTCACCAATCGCAACTGTGTCAGGGTTATGCAGTTTGAGTGGCTCTGTGCTACTTCCTGCTACTGCTAGTCATTTCGAGGTTCTTTGGTATCAGGGGGTGTTCTGGCAAGTACAAAGCTCCCTCATTATTTTTGAAAGGCTTCAAAGTACAACGCTTGCTATAAATCATGGGGGCTGTACTGGCAGTCGACCTCGCCCTCCAGGATCTACGGTGGAGGGAACGAAGGCAGCGAGAAAGACGGGAACATGTGCGCAGAGGAGGAAGAGGGCCATCAGGGGTCTCAACAGGAGGCCTTACCCACCCAGGGTCTTCCGACATCACTTCTCCTACCTTCAATTAAGCGAGGAGCAGTGTATTAGGAGGCTTCACCTCACCAAGGAGGTAGTCACAGAACTCTGCCACCTCCTGCAACCAGACATCCAGCCTCTGACCAGGGCGACCATGGCTCTCCCAGTGGCAGACAAGGTCACTGTGGCCCTCAATTTCTTCGCCAGCAGATCCTTCCAGTCTGCAACAGCAGACATAGCTAACATCTCGCAGTTCGCCGTCCATCACTGTATCCGGGAGGTCACTGAGGCTCTCTACAGCAGGAGAAGGGACTACATTGGCTTCCCGATCACCAGAGAGAAGCAGGACGAGCGTGCATGTGGCTTTGCCAGGATAGTGGGATTCCCCATGGTGCAGGGCACCACTGACTGCACCCACGTGGCTTTGCGGGCACCGCATAACAATCCTGAGATCTTCCTTAACCACAAAGACTACCAATCACTTAATGTGCAGTTGGTATGTGACCACGCACAACGAATCCTCAATGTCAAGGCCCGCTATACTGGCAGCAGCCACGATGCCTTCATCCTGCACCAGACCGGTGTGCCAGCACTCTTCCAGCCACCTCATCAAGCTCGAGGGTGGCTGCTCGGACACAAGGGCTATCCACTCTCCACCTGGCTCATGACTCCCCTCTGCAACCCCGACACTTGTGCCCAGCACTCATATAATGAGAGCCATGCTGCCGCCAGGAACATCATTGAGCAGACCATTGGAGTGCTCAAGCAACGGGTCCGCTGCCTTGACCACTCGGGAGGAGCCCTCCAGTACATGGCTGAGCGGGTGTCCCATTTCATTGTGGTCTGCTGCATGCTCCACAACTTGGCCATCATGAGAGCGCAACCCTTGCCAGCAGGGATTGCGGGACCACCGCCAGAGGAGAACAAGGCAGAGGAGGATGAGGAGGAAGAAGAAGAGGAGGAGGAACAGGAGGGAGCGAGGAGGCAGTGAGACAATCGGCCTTCCGGATGGGTTGTCTGTGACCGGCTCATCAGACTGCGATTCGAATGAATGAAACCCCAGGTCTCTGTTGCTCACCACATCCCCATCATACCATCCTTGTCTCATGCCATATCACAGCATCCTCCTGGGCGCAAAGGTGAAATGAGAGAGGCCACAACATATTCCAAACACCATTAATAAATTTATCTATAAACATATTACACATATCACATGAATTCTAATAACTAATGACCCTTGTGCCTGCCATATTTGAATAGCTGTCATTGTATGCAAGTGTGAGATGTGGGTGTGAGTGTTGGTAGGTAGAGATTGTTGGTGGGTGAGTGCTGGGGGTGTGGTACATTGAGCAGTGTGTGAAGCTTGTGGTGCAGATGGTGGTATGTAGCATTTGTTGAAGCCTTCACTCACCCTGACCACCCATGTAAGCTCGTTAAACTTCCTTCTACACTGGGTGTGGGACCTGGGGACCACAGTGCTGCCCATGACGTGGTGTGCCACCTCCCTCCACATAGTCCGGCAGACTTGTGGTGAGGGCCTCCTGCCAGTTGGTACAGGATTGCCCACCTTCTCTCCACCACTAAAACCAATGCTTCCAAAGCTTCCTCGGAAAACCTACGGGCTCTCTCCCTGAGCGACGATCTTCCATCAGCATTTGTAAATAAGTGCTCCTTCTCTTTTTTTCCTTCTTCTTATGGTTGTTGAGGCAGCTGCACAGCCAACAATGCTGAGAATGAGGTGCTACAGCATCAATGGACTTCCCCTTTAAGTAGTGAAAAAAAGCCTGTGGCAATCATTACTTGCGTTTAGACTACACCCGATATTGGTCCATTTTTTCAGTGTAACGCCAATGAGCTTGGATTTTTAGACGAGAATCAGCCTTCTCTTTTCAAGAGAAAAGAGACCCAGCCTGTTCATCCTTTCCTGATAGGTATAACCTCACAGTTCTGGTATCATCCTTATAACTCATTTTTGCACCCTCTCTGTATCTTTGTATAATATGGCGACCAGAACTGTACACAGTACTCCAAGTGTGGTCTAAGCAAGGTTCGATACAAGTTTAGCATAATGTCTCTACTTTTCAATTCTGTCCCTCTAGAAATAAATCCTAGTGCTTGGTTTGCTTTTCTTATGGCCTTCTTAACCCGCATCGCTACTTTTAGTGATTTATGTATTTGTACTCCCAGATCCCTTCGCTCCTCTACCCCTTTAGATTCTTATTTTCCAAGTAATATGTGACCTCCTTATTTTTTCTCACCAAAATGCAATATCTCACACTTATCTGTGTTGAAATTCACCCAACCCTTTCTGCCCTTAACTGATGGGGGCCTCCATTGTCAACAGGAAGGAGGGCACACCAGTTAAAACTCAACTTCTAATGGCCCAGTGAGAACTGCGCCATGCAGCGTAGTGTTGAGCACTGCTTGAATTTTGTGGGCCTGCCGGTTTCTCCTCATTCCTGGACCAATTCCAAAGTCCGCTGTGAAGGGAGCAGCATTCAGAACAGACCCATCAAAATCGTTAAATTCCAACAGTCAAATCCAGCGTCATTACCTGAGTGATAAATGTAGGAGGGTGAGTCACTGGGCTGGGAGCCCTTCACAAAATACAGAGTTAAAGTAGGGAGGGTAGAGTTCAGTAGAGTGAAGTTCTGCCATAGCTGAAGATGAACTACAAAATTTCCACCTTGTGCATGGGTCCCATTTGCACCATTTTTCCAGAGTTTCTGTGCCTCCTCCTGCAAAGTTACAGTGAATGAGTGGATGAATCCCCACTGAAATTCCACCCCCACCCTGGCTGTATTTAGGATGAGAAATCAGTGGTGCCCTAACTAGATGTGACGGATTATCTTCAATTATCCATCAGTTGCCTTGTCCGAGTTGTCTTTAAATTTCAGACGGTCAAGCTAGATTTCTGCGAAGTGGTTTCAGCTTCAGATTGGCGTCAAGCATCACTCAAGCCAGCGTGGGACGAGCTCCCAGAGGCAGCCTCGCGTCTCTGTGAGGCTTCGTACCCGCTGCAATAGAACTGCGGGCTGTTGAGAAGAGGATTCTGCTGACGTTGCGATGTGAGCAGTGCTCGGATGCCAGTGCGCGCAAGGCTCTCGCGTTACCTGTCCGGAACACTGGGACAGCCCAGTTGTTGGGGGCCCGGCGTCGCTGACAGAAGGTTCCGGTCTCAAGCCACAGCTGTAGTGTAAAATCTGTGCGACACTTAACTGCACGTTGAAGCCTCAGGACGAAAGTGAATGTCACTCCTGCAGTGAAAAGTAACATAAGAATAATGTGCGGCTGTGTTAATAATTGTTCTGAATTCAACTGAGGGGAAACAACACAGAGCGGTTTCATCTCTCAGTAAAAACACTCCACTGTGGCTACTTCATTGGTTAATAACGTATATTTTGCATGACATATATTTGAATTACAGAGGGATGCGGACATATATCTGGGTAAGATAACGAGAGCCAGATGAAGGGTTCAATTAAAAGGGGCTTAGAAATACAATGGTTTCCATTGTGACAGGGATAGAAAAGAATTGACTATCTAGAATGTTAATCCATGAATCAGGATTACAGCAGAATGGGCCAGACAGGCTGAATGATCTATTCTCACTCCTCACTTTGTTGTGCTTTCTCAAAGTTTCAGTTCTAATAATCTTTACAAAAAAAAAAATAGTTGATGCAGTGAGCCACGCATAGCAGGAGAGCCCAGCTTTACTCCCCAGCCTGCGGTGAGTGAGCTGATCTCGCCTGGTTAACGGTAAAGTCATTGATCTCCGCCTCCGCGCTCCTGGGTCGGTTTGGTGTCCATACTTAAGAAAAGACATACTTGCTCTCGAGGCAGTACAAAGAAGGTTCACTCGGTTAATCCCGGGGATGAGGGGGTGGACATACGAGGAGAGGTTGAGTAGATTGGGACTCTACTCATTGGAGTTCAGAAGAATGAGAGGCGATCTTATTGAAACATATAAGATTGTGAAGGGGCTTGATCGGGTGGATGCGGGGAGGATGTTCCCAAGGATGGGTGAAACTAGAACTAGGGGGCATAATCTTAGAATAAGCGGCTGCTCTTTCAAAACTGAGATGAGGAGAAACTTCTTCACTCAGAGGGTAGTAGGTCTGTGGAATTTGCTGCCCCAGGAAGCTGTGGAAGCTACATCATTAAATACATTTAAAACAGAAATAGACAGTTTCCTAGAGGTAAAGGGAATTAGGGGTTACGGGGAGCGGGCAGGAAATTGAACATGAGGCTGAGTTCGGATCGGTCAGGGCCCTGTGGGTGGCGGAGTGGGCCCAGGGGCTGAGTGGCCGGGTCCTGCTCCTACTTCTTGTGTTCTTTAGATTTGAGGTGAGGATCAGATCAGCCATGATCTTATTGAATGGCGGAGCAGGCTCGAGGGGCCGATTGGCCTACTCCTGCTCCTATTTCTTATGTTCTTATGTTCTTATATCACCAGGGTTCCCACTCCAGCTCCAGCAACGCTAGCCCTGCTGTAAAACGCAGTGTTTGGATGTTGGGTGAGGCTAGGATGAGGCCTGGCTGCGATGCCCTCACAGTCGAGCAGCTTGCTTGAAGCTCACACACAAATACACACAGCTGGTATCTCTGGCACTGTGAGCTAAATGTAAAAGTCATGGAATGCAGTAACACTGCAGTGATTCCTCTCAGTTGGCTGGAGTCTGCGTCAAGCTCTCCTCAACAGAAGGGGTCCCAATGCTGCTCCCTCTCCCTACCGCCCCCTCCCTGAATCTCAGTGTTGCTACCTGTCCTCCTGAATCCCAGTGCTCTGCGTTACCCCTGCCATCCCGAGCGCCGATGCTCTGCTCCCCCAGTCCCAATGCTGGTGTCTCTCCCAGCTCTCTCAAGTCCCAGTGTCCTGCCTACCCTCACCGGCCTGCTTCTCCATGCCCTGCCTGTCCCAATACTTTGGTTCTTGCTGTCCTCTGAATCCCAATGCTGCAGTCTCTCTCTCTCTCTCTCTCTCTCTCTCTTTCTCCCCTCCCCCCACCAATTCAGATCCCTCTCCCAACCTTGCACTATCTGAGTCTCAATACTATCTGAGCCTCTGCCTGACCCCTTCCTACACCCCAATGCTCTGCTGCTCCCCACCTGCCTGCCTGCCTCAGTCCTGGTGACACTGCCATTCTGTGTTTACCCAATTGGCAAGAGGAGCAGGAGAGAAGTAAAACATAAGAAAGAATAAGAAAGGGAAGGAGAAAAATGGAATGCAAAAAATGAGAAAAAGATGCAAGTGAAAGAGAAACAGCAATTTAGAAGTAAAGGACAGAAATAGAAAGAGAGAGAGCAGAACAAGAGTTAGGGAAATAGTGACCTCGGGAGACTTCATTCCTTCTCTTTTCGAAGTTCTGTACTACTTTTTAGATACTTTCACTGAACCATCATTTGCGATTGAGTTGATGATATATATCTAAAACCTTTCTTAATTTCTAATCCTTTCCTGCTCAGTAAAAGTGGAGAATGAGTTTCTTTGTGCATTTTAGTTTCCTATTCAGCGCACGCTCCCATTAGACATTCGTTTGTCAGATGCTAAATGTTTTATGGGCACCAGCTTCATTAAAATGGACCATCACGCATTCTTGTCTCAAGAGGTCATCATTGGGTGCTGTTAATGAGATGCACAAGGGTGACTCTGTATAACTCTTAAAGGCTACAGACAAGATGATTTATTGAATCAAGTGTAGGCTATTGATTGACCTGTGGTGAGCAATATAATTGCACCATGATTTTTTTTTTTTTAAATTGCCACGAGCTCAGTAAAATGGAGAAACATGAAAAGTTTTCCTTCATGGTTCCAGTTCTTAGAATTGGCCATGACTGACAATCCACAAAGGTTCACATGACTGAACATTGCTTCTTATCCTAGTCCCGTTTTCAAGAATAAAGTTTTTTTTGCGTTTTTACTGAATAAAATCTTAAGTTGCAGGATAAAAATATTACTTCAAGGGCATGTCATTCTAAGAATGAACAAAATAAGGTTGTACTTTACAGTGAAAGAAGAGTTTCAGTTACATCTGCAGAACTACCCCTCAAGAAAATACAGGAGTCCCTCCCCAACCACGCGGGATATGTCCCTGAAAACCCCCGTGGTTAGTAAAACCGCGGTTGGCAAATTCAGTATAAACACAATAAAAAAGAATATAAAAAGCATAAAAATCATGTTTTTTTACCTTATTCCTAAATTTAAAACCGCGGATACACGAATTTCACGGCCGCGGTTGACAAAAATTGTCGCAGAGTGGAAACCGTGTACACGTGAAATCCGCGTATGGCAAACCCGCGGCTGGGGCGGGATTCCTGTATATCATTCATGCAGAACTTCACCGCCCAAATGCTCTTGTGTATCACCTAATATCTCCTGTCCTTCACCTACCTCCACTGGCCCTCCATCCCCCAATGCATCGATTTCAAACTGCTTATCTTTGTCTGTAAAGCCCTCTGTGGCCTTTACCCACCCCTGCAACATCCTCCAGCCCCACGGCAACCGGCCCCTCTTTCCAGCCAAGCATCTCCCCTTCCACCACTGTTGGCAAAGTCTTCAGCTGTGATGTGGCTACGCTCTCGGATGCTTTCCCTTAACTCCTCCGTCTTGTTTCATCAGTCCCCCCCCCCCCCCCCCCGTCAAAGGTTTCCGGAAAACATGCCCTCTTTGACCTTACTTTCAACTACCTTCCCTAAGCCTTTCAACGCTCGCTCCCCATGGCGTATCAAGACTCCCTGCTATGTTAAAGGAACGATACAAGTGCAGGACCTTCGACCTGAAATTGCAGTCGGAGGCGTCCCGCGGGCGAATGCCTCCGATCCGCAAGAAAAGTACACACCTACCTGGTGCCTCCGCATCTTCTGACTCTCGCGCTCCTGGGCCTGCGGGCATACGCCTGCGTAAAGGCCCACGTATCCCAGGGGCGTAGGCGGTTCGCAAGCATCCCTGGGATTTCGTGGGCCGGCCCAACCAATCAAAAAGGGAGATTCCCATTATGCTTATGGGGATTCCATTTACGTACGGAGTCGCTATGAGCATGAATAGGGCTCGCATAAAAAGACACAACCTAATATAAATAAATCACCACACATTTAAAACAACAGTGTAATTTTTTGAAAAATAAATTTATCAAACATTTTTAAAGGAGTCAGAAATAACCGAAAATAATTTTAATAGTTTTTTGAATGTTTAAATGATTTAAACATTATTATTTTAGTATTTATTTTCACCCTTACCCTGCTTTTACCAGGCGTATGGGTTTCGTGGGCAATCGCTGGACAGTAGTTGGGCAAATAGCCCCACTCTGCGCCAGCGAATGTCCATTACCTGCGTACGCGGAGGATCGAGCTGAAACTTGACATCACAAGTTTCGGGTTTTCACACGTGCATACGCTGTCGTAAGTGCCCCGCAAAATCCGGGCCCTTCTTATCGACCCCAGGACGAAACTGAGTGGTCTTGATGAAAGAACATAAGAAATAGGAGCAGAAGTCGACCATTTGGCCCCTCGAGCCTGCTCCACCATTTAATGAGATCATGGCTGATTTTCTACCTCATCTCCACTTTCCTGCACTATCCCCATATCCCTCGATTCCCTTAATATTCAAAAATCTATCAATCTCGTTCTTGAATATCTTCTTCTATCTCTTCTTAGGCAGTCCCTCGGAACTGAAGATGACTTGCTTCCACGTTAAAAATGAGTTCTCAGGTGACTGATGAGTCCAATGCGGGACCTACAGTCTCTGTCACAGGTGGGGCAGACGGTGGCTGAAGGGGCGGGTGGGTGGGGTGCTTGGGTTGACGTGCGTTCCTTCCGCTGTTTGCGCTTGGCTTCCGCTTGCTCCCGGCGAAGAGACTCGAGGGGTTCGGCACCTTCCCAGATGCTTCTCCTCCACTTTGTGCGGTCTTGGGCCAGGGATTCCCAGGTTTCGGTGGGGATGTTGCACTTTTTCAAGGAGGCTTTGAGGGTGTCCTTGAAGCGTTTCCTCTGCCCACCTGGGGCTCTCTTGCCGTGTTGGAGCTCCGAGTAGAGCGCTTGTTTTGGGAGTCTCGTATTGGGCATGCGGACGATGTGACCCGTCCATCGGAGCTGATCGGGCGTGGTCAAAGCTTCGATGCTGGGGATGTTGGCCTGAGCAAGAACACTTGACGTTGGTGCACCTATCCTGCCAATGGATTTGCAGGATTTTGCGGAGGCAGCGTTGGTGGTACCTCTCCAGTGCTTTGAGGTGCCTGCTGTACATGGTACATGTCTCTGAGGCATGAAGGAGGGCGGGTATCACTGCTGCTCTGTAGACCATGAGCTTGGTGCCGGGTTTGAGGTCCTGGTCTTCAAACACTCTCTTCCTCAGAATATACTCAACGACTGAGCCTCCACAGCCCTCTAGGGTAGAGAATTCCAAAGATTCACCACTCTCTGAGTGAAGTGATTTCTCCTCATCTCCGTCCTAAATGGCCGACCCCTTATTCTGAGACTGTGACCCCTGGTTCTAGACTCCCCAGCCAGGGGAAACATCCTCCCTGCATCTACCCTGTCAAGCCCTGTAAGAATTTAGTGTGTTTCAATGAGATCACCTCTCATTCTTCTAAACTCTAGAGAGTATAGGCCTAGTCTACTCAATTCCAAGTTTCTGGTGCTATACAAGTATAAACTTACCGCCTACATCTAAAGTAACGCGGCCCATTTAAAACATGGCTGGAGGTGATATATCATGGCAGCCCCTCCCTGGAATTTTCTCACTGTCCCTCTCCTCAATCAGAAGCAATGTGATTCTGTGCCACTGGCGCTGGGAAGTTTGTACATTCGGACGTTGTATTATGAAGCCACATAGACAGGCTAAGTAAGTGGGCAGAGATTTGGCAGATGGAATACAACACTGGAAAGTGTGAGGTGATGCACTTTGGCAGGAAAAATCCTAGAGCAATTTATTATCTTAATGGCAAGAAACTGGAGAGTACTGAAGTGCAAAGGGATCTGGGGGTCCTGGTGCACGAAACTCAAAAGGTTAGTATGCAGGTGCAGCAAGTGATTAAGAAGGCAAATGGAATGTTGGCTTTCATTGCTAGGGGGATAGAATATAAAAATAGGGAGGTATTGCTTCAGTTGTACAAGGTATTGGTGAGACCGCACCTGGAATACTGCATACAGTTTTGGTGTCCTTACTTAAGGAAAGACATCCTTGCTCTCGAGGCAGTGCAAAAAAGGTTCACTCGGTTAATCCCGGGGATGAGGGGGTGGTCATATGAGGAGAGGTTGGGTAGATTGGGACTCTACTCATTGGAGTTCAGAAGAATGAGAGGCGATCTTATTGAAACATATAAGATTGTGAAGGGGTTGGATCGGGTGGATGCGGGGAGGATGTTCCCGATGACGGGTGAGACTAGAACTAGGGGACATAGTCTTAGAATAAGGGGCTGCTCTTTCAAAACTGAGATGAGGAGGAACTACTTCACTCAGAGGGTGGTAGGTCCATGGAATATGCTGCCACAAAAAGCTGTAGAAGCTACATCATTAAATAAATTTAAAACAGAAATAGACAGTTTCCTCGAAGTAAAGGGCATTAAGGGTTACGGGGAGCGGGCAGGAATTTGGACATGAGTCTAGGTTCGGATCCGGTCATGGCCCTGTGGGTAGTGGAGCGGGCCCAGGGACCGTGTAGCCTGATTCTGCTCCTATTTCGTGTGTGCAATTCTGTTAGATGCAGGAGATGGTTCTGTGATAGATAGTAGATTGGCGGTTAGGATCAGATCAGCCATGATCTTATTGAATGGCGGAGCAGGCTCGAGGGGCCGATTGGCCTACTCCTGCTCCTATTTCTTATGTTCTTATGTTCTTATGCCGAATATTGTTAAACCTTTTCTCTTGTTTCGTATTATCAATTCCTCCTTCCAATTCTCTTCTCTCCTGAAGGTGCCTGTTCTTGCGAAGGCAAGATGCCATGGAATGATGCACTTGCACACGACTAAGACACCAGGGGGGAGAAATTCGGTATCGCCCCATTTGGGGCGCAATTATCGGCCGGGCGCAAAGTTTAGCGCCCGGCGCTAATTATCACCTCCGACTGCAAACATGGCTTCTATCGCCCCTGGATGTGATTGGAGCGCTAAATCAGGCGCTACACACCTGTCTTAAGGCGCTAACGCCGAGGAGCGAGGCGCTAACTCAGAGCGCGGGCGAAGCTCGTGATGTCAGTCAGCAATGGAACGCAGACACACTGTCGCCGGCCAGTTCTTAAAGGGGAGGGCCGATCTTGCTCTCCATCCACACACTGCTCATTGCAGCCTTGAATCTCGGCCTGGAGAGACCTGTACATCAATTCTGCTGGAAAGAACAATGGAGAGGCCCAGGGAAAGAGCTCAGAGTGCAGCCCCCATTGTCTCTTCTAAATCGATGCAAGGAAGGTCAAATCAAAATGAATCTGCAAAGTGCTGCTCAGTATCCAAAACTCCTTCACACAGCGTTGAATCTCTCCAGAAGTCTCTCTTTCTCTCAGAATGCGTGGTGCAAAAATGTCGCCGACAAAAAAAGTCAGGAAGCGGCCGCCTTTAAATAGCGCTTCCCCAGTCCCTTCCCGACTGCAAAACGTTCCCCTCAACCTGTCGTTGCTAGCGGCAGGGGGCGCTACCGGGGCGTTGCACACTCGACTGATGTCCTGATCTGCGGGCGCAGGAGATCGTGGCGGAAGTGTTTAGCGCCGCCGCAAAATGTCTGGTCAATTTCGCGAGCGACGTAAACATCGCCGCGCCCGGGCGCTAGTTGCTTTCCACCCCATTAGCGCCCTCTTAGGACGCCAACGGAAGGCGCAAAGCAACCGAATTTTTCCCCTCAGGAGAGTTAAATTGCAGTTACACACCGTCTCTGCAACCTTGCTGCCTTTTTAAACAAATAATTTAGCCCAGGAGTTACTTGTTAATGATATTAGCCGACAAACACGTCCTGTATTTTTACGATTGTTCTATTTTAACAGAACCTTTAATCCAATTAAAATGATGACAATTAAAATCATCCATGAAATCATCACACTGAATGCAACATTTAAAAATAACTATTGTGGTGTCATCAGTGTAGAACATCACACTGTCAAGTGATTCACAGGAGGGTACAATCAAGACAGAGTTTAGAAACAGAATTATAAGGGAATTAGATTGGTGGTACTTGGGACCCCCCCCCCCCACCCCCGATCAAGTATTTTAATCAGCACCACTTTCTGTCATGAAGTAAGTCACTCAGCCCAGCCCGTCACCGGGGAAACCTCACATAGGATACCTACAGTGTGCCTGGACCTTTCTTACCAACGTTGCGTGACCTTTTCTGTCGCAGTTGAGTCTTATCTTTTTTTACCCACACGAAGGCAGCATTTTCTTTGCTAGACCGAGGGAGCGACAAAAGCAGATGCTCCTGGGAGAAATGAGCTGTACTAAGGGAAAGTGTTCGCACCGCCTATTTTAAAGTTGAAACGGTTTAGTAGTCTGGGCAATGCATGGCTGATCACCATCAAATATTAATGTCCTGTTAATAGAGCATTACTTTCTACTTTTGACTCCTCTGTGGGCTGCCTGCCATTAACTTTATTCACTTGTGACAAAGGGACGAGCGTCTACCGTCTGCGCTGAAATATTGATTTTCTGTTGGTTTTTTTTTTCAAAACCATAATTTATAGAGGTTGAGGGTTCAAACCGTTTCCTGCTCAGATTTATTGCCCATTATTTGCTACAGTGAGGGAAATGGGTATGAGGTGCAGAATAGTTATAGGCCAGTATTGAATCAAATAGAAATGTTACGTTTTGCAAAAAAAAAAAGCAGTACTCAAGTGTTTTATATTCTTTACGACTGCAACCTTGCTCTGACTCGGACAGCTTGGGAGCGTTGTATTAGCAATAGATGAAAAGATACATAGATTCAGATGCTGGAAAACCCGAAGTCAAAACAGAAAATGCTCAAGTCTGCCAGCGTCTGTACAAGAGAAAGGGGGTTAGATTTTTCAATTTACCACGCGGGCGTAAAACCGGCGTTGAAGCTCGGCCACCCATTGTAGAAACCGCCCGATTTTAATTTCCTTTAAAGGTGGTGCAGAGACAGAGCGGTTTAGGGAGGAGGTTCCGAAGAGCAGGACAGAGGCGGCTGAGGACTATACCGCCAATGGTTGGGTGAAGGGGAAGGGAACGGATAGGAGGACGGGAGTCAGAGGAACGAGAGAGAATATAACGTTGAAGGAAATTTACAAAGATAGGGTGGGGCAAGGCCATAAACGGAGGAATGAGCGAGGACAAGGATTTTGAATTGAATGTGTTGGGGACAGGGAGTTGAAGTCAATGGCTTTCAAAATCGGGAGAGATGTAAAATGGGCTGCCGATTCACTCTTGCCTGATTTTACACTCTCGCACAAAGTAAAGTGTCGCCTAGACAATAGGCACCCTGTAAATGGGCTAAACCAAGGAGGCAACGCTGTTGTCTGGAAGTAATTCTACACAAACCCTTACAGATAAGTGAGGATATGTGCAGATAAGGACCTTATTATGATGGGGATATGCATGTAAGATAAATAATGCATTCATTTTTCTTTGAGCCATTCATGGTGTTGTGATTTTAAATAATGGAAAAAGAATTGATGCTATTTTGCAGCAGTGCTCAGCTGGGAATATTCAAAATTGCGTCTGTGTGGAGCACTCATTTTGCTTTCTGTGTTTCAGCGAATAATTCGAGTTCCCTCTTTCATTTCAGATGCATCATCCTATTCAGATGAAGCCCGCTGATAGTGAAAAATCAAATGGTAAGCAAAGCATTTGCGCTGACTAATGGGAGGTGGGATTTCTTGCACGTTGAGTTTGTTTTCCTGCCCCCTTCCAAACGTTTTCCCTTTTCTCCTGAAGGCACTGGCTGTGGGTGGGTGCGGTTCCATGGGTTTTGGCAGGCCAATGGTACCTCCCCAAAGAAACCAATGAGTGCCGGTGGACTTTCAACAGGGAATTGCAGTCAAACCCAGTCCTGGACTCACTTGATACCCACATACATGCAATAGGAGACACTGGGTAGTGATCAGGAATTGGAACCCTTGCTCATCTTTTTCCCCTTTAACCTAGCCCAGAGGTACCGAGGCTAACTGCAGTACTGTGCTCCCCACCCAATAATTCAGAACAACAGCAACAAACTTATATTTATATATAACGCCTTTAACATAGTAAAATGTCCCACGGCGCTGCACAGGAGCAATTATCAAACAAAATTGGACACCGAGCTACAGGAAACTCTCGTTTAAACGGCACCTAAATATCCGGAATTGTCTATTAACCGGCAAAATTCATACTCCGAAAACAACACCTCAATAACCGGAAATGTTGCCGAGTCCGAGTCTCCCGCGGTGGCCGAGTTAGTCAGTGGGGGTAGTTCTCCAAACTGCCGCTACTCGGCTTCTTGGCGCTGTCGGAAGTCCGACCACCTCAATAACAGGAGTCTGACTCTCCCGCGCTGCCGGTAGTCTCTGGCAGTACTGTACTTAATCAAGCATCTTCCACCATCCATTTAACACAACATTCTGTAGGGGAGTACCCAATTACTGTATACTGCACATTTCTTGATTTTTTAAATTTTTGTTTGTTATAAATAGCCTCGGTAGATAACCCTCTCCGTCATCCGGAATTTTTAATCAACCGGCACCATCCCGGTCCCGTCGGTGCCGGATACCAAAGAGTTTCCTGTACATAAGGAGAAATTAGGGCAGGTGACCAAAAGCTTGGTCAAAGAGGTCGGTTTTAAGGAGCGTCTTAAAGGAGGAAAGAGAGAGGTAGAGAGCAATGTTCCCTTTAAGTTGCGTGGCTGCGCAGCGCTCCAGGGGTCCCGCGCAGCTGATGAGCCGGCTTTTAATTTGAAAAAAACACGCATGCGCGGACTTTTGAATGGGCCACGCGCGGCCCCCAAAAAATTACGGGGAACATTGGTAGAGAGGCGGAGAGGTTTAAGGAGGGAATTCCAGAGCTTAGGGCCTTGGCAGCTGACGTAGGATACAGGCTTAGCACAACGGTAGAACATAAATAAAAAGTGACCAGTGTATGTCCTGAACAGTGGGATGAGTTGGCCGAACCTTCCTCATTCTCATTATCAGGCAATGCAAGTTTAAAATAGACTGCAGGATGGCCCCTGAAGCAGGCAGTATAACTGGGCTCGGGACAATTAAATGGGTTTGTGGAGAGAGTAGGTATTGAAGGATATGGTGGAGTTGATTTAGGTAGATGTGTCAGCTGTGGCTCAGTTGGTAGCACTCTCGCCTCTGAGTCCGAAGGCTGTGGGTTCAAGTCCCACTCCAGGGACTTGAACACATAAATCTAGGCTGACACTCCAGTGCAGTGCTGAGGGAGTGCCGCACTGTCGGAGGTGCCGTCTTTCAGCTGAGACGTTAACCCGAGGCCCCGTCTGCTCTCTCAGGTGGATGTAAAAGATCCCATGGCACTATTTCGAAGAAGAGCAGGGGAGTTATCCCTGGTGTCCTGGCCAATATTTATCCCTCAACCAACATAACAAAAACAGATTATCTGGTCATTATCACATTGCTGTTTGTGGGAGCTTACTGTGTGCAATTTGGCTGCCGCGTTTCCTACATTATAATAGTGACTGCACTTCAAAAGTATTTCATTGACTGTAAAGCGCTTTGAGACGTCCGGTGGTCGTGAAATGCGCTATAGAAATGCTAGTCTTTTTTTAGATGGTTTTCTAGGGCCTAATGGCCTTGCCCTGTTCCTAAAAATGCTTTTACGCTTCTTTCCTTATCTTTTGAGGTATCCACTTGATGTTGAAATGCAGGTGAAAACATCACACATTCTTTTACAGCTCTTGACATTACTGTTGTGTCTCATTAATTAGCCAAGATGTGTCACAATTCATAAGATGGCTGCAATGTCTCTTTCTGCCCAAGATGGCACCCAGCGCCACCCTACCATTGCGCGCATGGGCGCACAATGATCTACCTGCACCCACATTCGGGCCTCTAGCACTTTGAAAGTATCTGACAAGGTATTTTGGTCCTACACGGAACAAGTTTAGTCAGTCGCAACCCAGGCCCTGGCCGCATGGACCCAGAGCACAAAACTGACCCAACTGTGGTCTCACTGAGCAAGCTCACTCAGAAATGTGTACAAACCTCTGATGCATACAAACCTTCGATCACCCTATTTTCACACTTAACAGTTCCTTGCACATTTGGTCAAGTTTTCATGCCCATGGAAACAGTATGAAATTTGCCTTCAAATAGGTTTCCATCTCTCGACTGAGCCTTGCGGTGTGTTTGTGGAACTCCCCGACAGATGCAGCCATGTTATAATGAAGAAGGGCAGTAGAGTCTTAGCTGAGTCTAATTGATTCCTCTGGAATGTAATTGTGTTGCAATGACCTAGTGCTCTTTGCACGGAACTGATGAATCTTTCTCTTTCACCTTTGGCTACTGGATTCAAAAGTTGTCTGCCATTGAGACCCAAAATTGAAAGTGGAGCAGTGTGAGAGCAAGCGCCTTGGTTTCTGTGGACGCTCTCATTTATCTTGAATCTGTTTCAGAATGAACATTGTGGTCTTCGAAACAATACATTTTAAAATGTTTGATAAATAATATTGCAGATTCTACAACAAATGCCATGCAAAAAAAAAAATACTGTTTTCGGGTAATAGTAATTATGGATTAAGTTGTCATAAAAATTCATAATGAGTATGCTTATGAATTTTCAGACTGTAATTAAATGCCATATGCTGACATTAACAAACAGGAAGCTGGTTAATTAAATGAGACACTTTGGAGGCTGTTTCTACAATGACTGATTACTCGCTGGAGTCGTACCAGTCTTTTTATCAGAGGGTTGTAGGAGAAGGAAACAGTGTAGAAGAGGTGATTGCCATTTTCATCATTCCATCATTTGCAAGCAATGCAGAACAGCATCCATCACTTCATGTGTCGACAAAGAGAGGACAAAAACTTTGCCAACCACTTTATAGTTGGCAGAGCACGTCCCCATGACTCAGTTGGCGAGTGCAATGCCAAGTATGGAACTGAGCCATGTAGATCAGGAGGGCGACAAGTTCAATCCCCGGTCTATGCTGAGTTAGCTGATCCAACCAAAGTGACGATATAGGGCATTACATCTATCAAGAGCCCCTGGATTAAGGAGGAGAATAATCAGCCAGGGATCCTGCGTCTGACTGGGTGATGCCAAACTTGGATTTTAAAAGCCTGAAGATTCTAAGAGAACATAAGGACATAAGAAATAGGAGCAGGAGTCGGCCATTTGGCCCCTCAAGCCTGCTCCGCCATTCAATAAGATCATGGCTGATCTGATCTTGGCCTCAACTCCACTTCCCCGCCCGCTCCCCATAACCTTTAACTCCCCTGTAGCTCAAATATCTGCCTCTCTCCGCCTTGAATATATTCACGACTCCGCCTCCACAGCTCTCTGGGGTAGAGAATTCCAAAGATTCACAACCCTCTGAGAGAAGAAATTCCTCCTCATCTCCGTTTTAAATGGGCAACCCCTTATTCTGAAACTATGCCCCCTAGTTCTAGATTAGCCTAACATCAGTAGTAGGAAAAATGCTAGAGTCTATTATAAAGGATGTGATAACAGGACACTTAGAAAATATCAATGGGATTAGACAAAGTCAACATGGGTTTATGAAAGGGAAATCGTGTTTGACAAACCTACTGGAGTTTTTGAGGATGTAACTGGGAGAATAGATAAGGGAGAACCAGTGGATGTGGTGTATTTGGATTTTCAGAAGGCCTTTGATAAAGTCCCACATAAGAGGTTAGTGTGCAAAATTAAAGCACATGGGATTGGGGGTAATATACTGGCATGGATTGAAAATTGGTTAACAGACAGGAAACAGAGAGTAGGAATAAATGGGTCTTTTTCGGGGTGGCAGGCGGTGACTAGTGGGGTACCACAGGGATCAGTGCTTGGGCCCCAGCTATTCACAATATATATCAATGATTTGGATGAGGGAACCAAATGTAATATTTCCAAGTTTGCTGACGACACGAAACTAGGTGGGATTGTGAGTTGTGAGGAGGATGCAAAGAGGCTTCAAGGCGATTTAGACAAGTTGAGTGAGTGGGCAAATACATGGCAGATGCAGTATAACGTGGATAAATGTGAAGTTATCCACTTTGGTAGGAAAAACAGAAAGGTAGAGTATTATTTAAATGGTGATAGATTGGGAAATGTTGATGTACAAAGGGACCTGGGTGTCCTTGTACACCAGTCACTGAAAGCAAACATGAAGGTGCAGCAAGCAGTTAGGAAGGCAAATGGTATGTTGGTCTTCATTGCAAGAGGATTTGAGTACAGGAGCAAGGATGTCTTACTATAGTTGTACAGGGCCTTGGTGAGACCACACCTGGAGTACTGTGTGCAGTTTTGGTCTCCTTACCTAAGAAAGGATATACTTGCCATAGAGGGAGTGCAGCGAAGGTTCACCAGACTGATTCCTGGGATGGCAGGACTGTCGTATGAGGAGAGATTGGGTCGACTAGGCCTGTATTCACTAGAGTTTAGAAGAATGAGAGGGGATCTCATTGAAACGTATACATTTCTGACAGGGCTAGACAGACTGGATGCAGGGAGGATGTTTCCTCTGGCTGGGGGGTCTAGAACAAGGGGACACAGTCTCATGATACGGGTTAGACATTTAGGACTGAGATGAGGAGAAATTTCTTCACTCAGAGGGTGATGAACCTGTGGAATTCTCTACCACAGAAGGCTGTGGAGGCCAAGTCACTGAATATATTTAAGAAGGAGATAGATAGATTTCTAGACTCAAAAGGCATCAAGGGGTATGGGGAGAGAGCGGGAATATGGTATTGAGATAGAGGATCACCCATGATCATATTGAATGGCGGAGCAGGCTCGAAGGGCCGAATGGGTTACTGCTGCTCCTATTTTTTTTTTCTATGTTTCTATTCCCCCACGAGGGGAAATATCCTCCCTGCATCTACCCTGTCAAGCCCCCTCAGAATCTTATGTTTCAATGAGATCACCTCTCATTCTTCTAAACTACAATAACTATAGGCCCAACCTGCTCAACCTTTCTTCATAAGACAACCCCTTCATCTCAGGAATTAACCTAGTGAACCTTCTCTGAACTGCCTCCAATGCAAGTATATCCCTCCTTAAATAAGGAGACCAAAACTGCAAGCAGTACCCCAGGTGTGGTCTCACCAACGCCTGAAGGAGGTACACAGTCCACAGTCTTGAAGTCCTGAGAAATGCTGAATGAAAGTAGGAGACAGTGCAACGAGTGTTGAGTCAACATAGTTGAGGATAAGTGGCAGAACATCGATTTCCCACTAACTGTTCTTACACTGAAGGACTATCAGACTTGGACACTTCTAATCCTGTTGATGGGATGTATTTGGATTGTCAACAGTCAGTTGGATAAATGGTTACATTTAGCACGGCACATTGCCTTTAAGATAATATATATGTCCCGAGAATGTAATTTTGTGATTCTCTGGTGTTAGTCGTTTGCCTAGGATTCATTTCAAAAAGTAATTAATTGCATGAAGTGCATGAAGGCCTTTGAGATGTTTCAATGTCAGAGGCACTATATAAATGCAGTGTTATTACCGTACAAAAGTGTAGCTTAGGAGTCTGTCGGACTATATTTAGGATAGTTTTAGAGCAGTGTGTCATATTAGGGAATGGGTTCTTGTTCTCTGATCACTTTGCCTTCTTACAAAAGGATTGGTTTGTAACTGAGAGGGATTTAACCCATTTATAGGTTTGTTACATGGCAATGCCCTTCAATCTGCATAGAGACCTGAAACTTGTAAGCAATATTTCTGTATCATAGCGCTCAATTCCTAGTCAAAGGATAGCAATCTTCCTTAAATGCTTTTCTCCAACTTCCTGTAATCAATTCCCAATTTCCGAGTGACTCTTTTTTGCAGGCTCTTTGATGTGGAGAGAATGGATTGATTGCTTTGTCCACCCCTAACCTTTATCGCTTTCATAACAGGCTTGGCATCATCTAACCACTACTTCCTGGTTTACCTTATCTTCTCTTCTACTCATTTCAACTATGGTGGTGTCTTGCACTATGGGCCGTGCCCTTTCACCTTGGTTTCTCAATAATTAAACAGACTCCATTCTCAATTCGTGCTACAATGGTCTTGTATGTAATTGTTGCACGCAGGAAGTTTGGTGCAACCAATAAGCAAGGGTTCAATATCACAATCTTGAGATGGTGGCTGTATTCCACGGCTTATGATCGTGATGTTTTATATGTAGATGTGTGGAGCTATGAAAACAAAAGCGCATTTCAACAAATCTAAATATGAGTGAGAATATTTGAGTCAATATCCAGTCCAAAAATGGATGGTGGCTGTTGGCAATTTACACAAGGTAACCTTGAAGAGCAGGGGAAGGGGCAGGAGATTTTACTCTGGGATTTGACTGGATTTGCTAAGTCAGGATGGCTCATTGGTAGCACCCTTACCTCTGGTCAGACGGTTCTGGGTTCATGCCCCACACCAGGACTAGGGTGCATAATCTCGGATAAAAGCCAAGCTTGGGCTGAAGATCTATGGCAGATGAGTATCTCACAGTTAATGCAGAAATTTCAGGTGCTATGCTGACGTGGTTGACCTTTATCCAGTTCTTGAGTTAACAGGATAATCAAAGTAACTGGTCTCACAAAATAGGTTTGGATGAAGAACTATTCAGTCCACTTGATTGGCAGCCCTGCTACTGGAAACAAAATCCACCTCCTCCACTCCGTGTATTATTTTGTTTGATAATCGCTCCTGTGAAGCGCCTTGGGATGTTTTACCACATCAAAGGCACTATATAAATGCGAGTTGTTGTTGTCCCAACACACTGTGGCTGCATTATGAACTACCTGCAGGATGCACTTTAACAACACATCAAGCTTACTTCGTCAACACTTCTCTGTTCCATAACCTCTATCATTAAGGAGGACAAGAGCAGCAATGTCATGCACCAGGTTCGCCTCCAAGTCATATGCCACACTGACTTGGCCATTCCTTCATCGTCGCTGGGTCAATATCCTGGAATTCCCTACCTAACACCACCAGTGCAAGCACTGCCGCAGTTCATGGTGAAGACCATTCAGCACCTCTTCAGGTCTCTGGCGATGGGCAATAACTGCGGCCGTGCCCACAGCTCGAGAACAAATAATTTAAACATGGCATCCTTCCAGAATACTTAGCTGTACTGTTTTCCCATTAACATGCTCCTGAAGAGGCAGAAAGGAGTTTAGTTTAAAGTCTCGTGCGAAGGATGGCACCTCCAACACTTCAGCATCTCCTCAATCCAGCTGCGCCAATTACCATTAACAGTAGATCTAAATCACTGGCAGAATTCAGATGTAAGTAATGTGTTTGCAGCAATCCGTACCAACCCTGGTGAATCCTACAGGTTCCGGTCAGGATGTCCTGAAATGGACATGATCTTCTCAATGTTAAACTATAAAGAGGGCTGAAGGAGAGGGGTGTCCTCTGTCTCTTTCATTGGTGTGCCGAGATCGTTGGTGTCTCCTGCAAGCCCTCTCAACTCACTACCAATCTTGTGATCAAATTTTACCAGCACACAGCAACCTAAAAGCATTCTGGTTTGTGATGTAAAGTTTCCATGCTGGTTGTCCCTCCTTTAAGACGCTCCTTAAAACCTATCTCTTTGACCAAGCTTTTGGACACCTGTCCTGATATCTCCTTATGTGGCTCAGTGCCAAATTCTGTTTGGTAACGTTCCTGTGAAGCGCCTTGAGACGTTTTACTATGTTAAAATGCGCTATATAAATGCAAGTAGTAGTTGTTGTTTAGTTCCTCTCCTTCTCCCCGCCTCTCCTGAAGACACTGACTGGTGTTGGTGTTTTCTACAGGCGCCAACAGCTCTCTGGTGTCCCACCCCAGTGGCCTTTCCTTCGGCTTGAAATTTTTAATCCTCTTTTTCAGTACTTTGCTCCCCTCTTGAAGCACAGAGCCTTAGACATTCGGGCCGATCGCACGCTGCTATCACTGAAGCTGGCAGGGAACGCACGGCGGCCACAATCAGGTTTTGGTTTGATAGATATTTATTAGGCAGGGGGTATTAAGGGTTACAGAACCAAGGCGGGTGGATGGAGATAAGGTACAGATCAGCCATGATCTAATTGAATGGTGGAACAGCCTCGAGGGGCTGAGGGCCTACTCCTGCTCCTAATTACTGGGAGCCTGGAATCAGTCCTATTTACAGGAGTTGCACAACAGAAAGTGTGCCCCTTCAGAATCTGCAGAACAGTTCAGCACTCAGAGGGTTAATACGCTCGTCCTTCACCACCTCCCCAAAACTCCAATACCAATCTGTAACATTTTGGCGCTTCTCCCCTCCGCTCTCCGCGATCTAAGAGTTCTTTTATGGTAGACCTGTAGAATATCCACGTCAAGCTTTTATTTTAAATTGTTAATGAGCGTCTTATTCTAATGCGGCTGGTTTATGCTCAAAACGACCTCGGGTAATTGGCCATTTCCAGTTGTCCTGGTGTGAAGAAGTGGAGTGGGACAATACCTCAATATATACGTTAACATACAGAACAGCAAAAAGCTGACAATTAATGACAGCATTTAGTACAGCCATCAGAAAAAACGTTATTTTTAACTAAACCCAAAATACAAAAGCAGCAATCGCCCATCTCTCGGACAGATGTCAGCGTTTCTTATTTGTGTTCTTAACTTTCACAGAAACATCAAGTTCTTGGTGTTTTTTAAAAAAAAAACTGTTGATTAGATGATGATTCCATCCATTCTGGAAATAGAACAGTGAGCTTGAGGCTGACTATATCATTTTAATTCTGTTGTTGACTGCACTGAACCTGACTGGATATGCGTGCTGTTTCTATATATGTGTCGAGATTTTTTTTGGCCAGATAGCCACCGTCAGTGGAACCCTGAGGTGGTGCCAATTTAGTTTGTGCTGTTTGAAACTGTGACACCGATCCACGGCAAAGCAGGCTTGATCCTAACTTTCCAGGGAAGGCCCATGACTGCACGCTGTTTATTAAAACTCTAGGGAACTTCCTTTGATGTCGTGTACCAACAAAATTGAGGAAGTCAACTGCTGTTCGGATTTCCTTCAGAAAACGTCTCTCTCTCTCTCTCAAGCTCGCAACCTATGCCTTTAAGTTGTCTAATTTACAGTAAATTTGATTTCCATTTTGTTGAGTGTTTGAGGTTGTAAAATACGACAATCCAGATGCACTTATTAAACACTTAAGCTTTTGGAACATGGCGTGGTATAAATCGGCCCTGTGTGCCTGTAAATATATTAATTCATAAATTCTTCCTTTTACTGCAAAGCTGATTCAGGCTGTCGCATGGAAGGACATTATTCACATCCTTCTAATTGCCTTTTGTTGGAGTTGTTGGGGCTAGTGCCGAGGGCTGACGTCCATAGGGGGATGATGGCAACACGTATTTTTGCAGCATTCGATTTGTTATTCAGACTAACACTCAGCCGCTAGCTTATTTGGAAGGGATATAAAAAAAAAAAAATTCTTCTCGCTTCAGGGGCTGTAACTGATATCAGCATCGCCTCACACTGTCTCACCTCGTTGCCCATTGTGTCAGTGAAATGTTGACGTCGGTGAAAGGTGATCAAACATTAGCGCTAATGGCCACCCGCCTTTTTCTTTTTCTGTTTTTCTTGTCCCTTCTAGCTGTGGAAGACCGAAAGTTATTCATAGGGATGGTTTCGAAAAAGTGCAACGAGAACGACATCAGGGTGATGTTCTCAACCTTCGGGCAGATAGAGGAATGCAGAATTCTACGGGGACCCGATGGGTTGAGTCGAGGCAAGTGTGCAATCCATCCTGCCTGTTTTTTTCCCAGTGCTAATTGGAACTATATGTCACAGCCAGTGAAGTAGAACGTTGCATCTTCCATTCAAAATGTTACATATCAATATGTCTCCTCCAGCATGGTGTTAACTCTCTAAGCTCCTCCAGTGAGATATTTTAAGCCCATGATGCTAGAACATTAATTACTGGATTCTGTCTTGTGCCATTCTCTTCGGACAGTATTTCATTAAACCTTGACTCTCATCATGGCAGCTTCATCAGGCCAGTTTCAAAAGACAACCGAGAAGTAAATCTTAATTTTTTACTCCTTATTACCAAATGGTTTTAGCCCTATTAAAGTTTCTCAGTTGTGACGAGGTTAATAACCTTCAATCTTCTCGCCAGTAGTTATTTAATTTAAGTTTTCAAATGTTTCAAAGCCTTCTCTTTAGGTAAGACACAGGGGGCCCATTTTAACCATCTGAGATTTGCAGTAGCAATTGTGAGAGATATAAAGGTGTAAAAATTTCTATTAATTTAAGGAAACCAGTATTGCTCTGACTTCGCGATAATGGCCCCGATTTTAACTCCCTCACACCTAGTGGAAACCGGGCTAGCTACAGTCACCTAATCGTAGGGAAGGATGTTGCTGCTCTTGAGAAGGCACAGGGGGACACTACATGTCCTGGAGTGGCACTGACTCCACAAAAGGTGCTTTGCGAACCGCTTTATAATTTACGGGAGGGGAAGCAGCCAAAGGTTCCTCCGTGAGGATCGCGCGCAAATGATGGGGTTTGAATAAAATTTACCCCGTCGCATCATGTGCTTGTAACCAAGAGGAGAAAAAAAAGGTCTGCTAGACCATTTTCCACAAAGGCCTCGTCCCTTTAATCACTGGCTCAGCTCCTTGCTGCCCAATTAACTAACATTCTTCATGGAATAAAATTTTAGCTACTCGCCCATCGTACTTGTAGTCATGATAAAGTGGGACTCAGCTGAACAGCGGCAAGGGGCTTTAAAAGGACTGACTCACCCTCAGTTGATAGCTGAGCAAAAGACCTGTGTACGGGCCAGCCAGAACAAGCAGGGATCGAGAGGTAGACAGTAGGTTCCTGTATGAAAATTAGACAAGACATTTTAAGAAATGTCTATCGTTATCATATTATAAAAATGCATATAACAACAACAACTACTTGCGTTTATATAGCACCTTTAATGTAGTAAAACGTCACAAGGCGCTTCACAGGACTATTATCAGACAAAATTTGACACCGAGCCACATAAGGAGATATTAGGACAGATGACCAAAAGCTAGCTCAAAGAGGTAGGTTTTAAGGAGCGTCTTAAAGGAGGAGAGAGAGATGGAGAGGCGGAGGGAATTCCAGAGCTTAGGGCCTAGGCAGCTGAAGGCCAATGGTGGAGCGATTAAAATCAGGCATGCACAAGAGACCAGAATTGGAGGAGTGCAGAGATCTCAGAGGGTTGTAGGGCTGGAAGAGGTTACAGAGATGGGGAGAGGCGAGGCCATGGACGGATTTGAAAACAAGGATAACAATTTTAAAATCGAGGCGTTACTTAACTGAGAATCAATGTAGGATATAGGACTTTTGCTTAAAATTGAGGATTCTTCTCCTCCACCCCCCCCCCCCACATTGGGACCATCTCACTATGAAAGTAGAAGTTGTTTTTGGGAGGGCAAAATAAAACTCCAGGGGCATTGGGCGCATTTCTTTGGTAGCCTCTCTACATCTAATCACCCCACCGTGCCCCCCGTGCAAAATGACCACCAAAGGGTGTTGAATGTGCACACCCGTTTCCCCCCCCCTCCACCTCCACCCATCTCTGTAGTGTTAATGAAGTCATTTTTCTGATGTCAGATGTTGCAGTTGCAATCTCGGTTTAGCACAGCACACAACTTGCGAGCAATTTGCACCGGGGTTTACGATCCAGTTGAGTTGCAGAAGAGGGAGAGATGGGGGGGGGGGTGGGCATGGTTGGACCAGTGATATTATTGATGATTAATGTTATACTGGGTTCCGGGCTCCACCAGTAAACTTACATTTGTGCTTGTGCTTCCAGTTGTATCAGCAAGCCCATAACTCCCGTCAGTTACAGATTGAAAAAAGAGCCAGTGCCTGAGAGAGGAAAAGAATGTTTCAGTCCATCGCAACTGCTGCAGGGTCCCGCTCCCTGAAATGTTACAGCCCGTCTCCCCTCTTTCAGATGCTGACTGACCCTGCTGTGTATTTGCAGCATTTTCTGTTTTTGTTTCCCTATATCTCCACCTCGCTTACTCGAGCGCTTAAAGAGTCTTTCTCCGCCAACGACTCTTGGCTTCTGAGGGGGCCGATGGTAGGAGCGAAATAAATAAGGATAATATGAAATCAAAAATAATAACACAGTTGATTGGGGGCTTAGAATAAGCACTGTTTAAACATGGGCTCTTGTGTCTTGACCAGAATTACCGAGAGAGAGAGAGAGAGAGAGAGAAGGCTGAACCCATTTAATCACTAATTTATCCATGATTAAAAGTGACAGACCAGTTACCTCTCCTGGTAAATGGAGCTTAGCAAGTTGAACCTTTGCATTACCGAGCAACCGCACCCTACTAAAGCAAAACCCATTCCGTAAGGATTCTGTCCTTTTCCCTTAAATTTTATAGGGTTTAACGGTGCAATGTTATCTCGTTTTTTTGTTTCTAAGAAATCCCTCTCTCAAAAGATGGAGGTAGTTTAACACTCGAGTGAAAGATAGACTTCTTCCGATCTAGATGACAGGTAATAGTATGTGTTAGAAAGTGTGCTCTTTGACAGCGGGGGAAGTGGTTTTCCTCTGATCGTGTCAGACAGAAGGAAATTACTTTCAGAAACCTTACTGCGGGCACAGATAGTATTTATTGGGTCGGAGGAAATGCAGGAACTAATGCAAGATTGCAAAATTAAAGAAAAAACATTTAAGTGAAGACTGCTCTTTCCATTAGCCTTCTCTCTTGCCAGCCTGAAGATAACCAACACTGAATATTTAACAAGGCAGACTCGACATTAGCCCCATCCGTGTACACTTCCATTTCTCGGCAAGGCCACTTTATCGGTTGTCTAGGGCAACACAGAGAGAGCTCAAGAAAAAGATAAAACCGACAATTGTAACTTTGTTGTCAATTCCTCACAGGTACTGTGAAGCTTATCGAAATGTCATTTTTTCTCACACACACAAAAAAACCAGTCCTATAGTTTTATTTTAATTTTACAAAAACTGAGGTAATCGGGTGAGATTAATTTTCAGGAAAATTTGAACCTGGTAGGGTGAAGGGAAAAAAAATTTAAAGTGAGATTTAAGCCCAGTGATAACTTTTACAAGCAGCCTGGATAGCATCGACTAGAAGCCTTTAAGGAGGCCGCCTTCTCCTCCTTGTCCAAAAACTGTGCTGTGAGAAACAGGGGATTTATGTTAACGGTGTTGTCAGGCTGTCCTCCCATGCATGAACATTGACTTGTCATTTCTCAAAAAAATGGAGGTTGTTTTTTTTAACGCTGAAGTAAAATCAAACTGAATAAAGATTTTCATTGGTTTTCCCCGTTGAAATTTCTAAAGTGAGGTCCACGTGACGTCCACTGACTGTGGATCTTGGCCCAAGGAGTTATGGGCTTGTCCCACTCACCTGTGTGAGTGTGAGCAACACCTTCTCGTCCCTTTAAAGCTTCGCCTGTAAACGAGCTTCCTCTCACAGAATTCTTCTGTCTTTCCTTCCCCCCCACCCCCACCCCCCTCCCCAAAAAATATAATGGCACTGCCCAGGGCTTTCTGTGCATTCAGCAGCCCGTCTGTCAATACCAACCAACCGTGCCCGAGGCTCGAACTTTTCATTTGGGTAGTCACCAGATTTCATAATTGGTTCTCTGGGTTGCTTCAGAAACAAAGCCATCTGGGAACTGTGCATCTGTTTCCAAGCCTACAGCGACACTAACTCTCTCACCTCCATCATTTAAGCCCTCCGTCCCTTTCCCTCTTCTCCCCCTTTCTCTCTCTCTCTCTCTCTCTCCATGTCTCCCCGAGCCCGGACTCCCCAAAGCTCTTGGAAGAGTAGTGCGGCTACAGCCGCCAGAGATAAAGGTGGGAACGTTTTCACCACGCGGTCTTTGGTTATATTTTGTAAAGCATCGTGGCCTTTGAAATTATGCAATGCAATATTAGTAGACAAACGCTTGACGGATTCGTATGAAATTTCCTTTTGTATGTCTCTTGAACAGACATTTAAAATATGAGGCAAAAGAACTTGCATTTTGTGTCTCAGAATTGCTTAAATTTATTCTCCGTCCCCCCATTCCTCTTTAGCTATGGAGTGTTGTGCAGCTTCCAATTCCAGGCACAATGAACCAGGAGATGAGACAAACTGGGTTGTCAGGAATTTCATTCTCTCCCCACCCCTTCCCATCGTGGGATGACCTTGCACGGACAATAGGCTCCTGGTGAATGAGTGACCACAAAGGTGTGAAGCTGCTGTCTAACACGCCTCACTCTACCAAGCCAGCAAGGTAAAAGATAAGGGGCCCGGTCAGGATGACGGCAAACTGGGAGTGTTCAGCCGTCATTCCACCTTTCAAACCGACGGCAACTTCGGGATTTGGCGCAGGCGCAATCCCGAAGTTGCGGTCAGTCATTGACAGCTCCGAAACAGGCAGCGCTGTGCCCCCCGCTCACCCCCACCACCCCACAGAGCCGGCAATCTATGTAATCAACCAAATCAGGCAAACTGACGAAAACTTCGGCTCTTCCGCAGTAATTAAGCTGTTAAATTCCCCACTAAACGTTAGACCCAGAGGGATTAGGTGTAACTGGTTATTACTGCTAAACAGATGCTAAGGGCCTGGAAACCGAATTTTAATTTTGTGCAGTGTCAAATTTGTCCATTTTAATAAAAATTTAAATTTAAAAAAGCTTTTCAAATTTTTAAAAAACTTTTTTTTACGTTTGACCATCTTTGTTTCCGGTTTGTCTTTTTTCCCCATGTGAGAGCCCTAATCTTTCTTTTGCTTTTCTAACAATTTTTTTAAAAGTTAGAATTTTAAGAGCTTACCCACTTCCGAGTTCGCTGTCTGTGAGGATTCTGCCTTTTGATTGGCTGCCTCGACTGGCAGTTGACATCACAGCAGCGCGCGCAAGGGAATCCCCACTGCAGTCCGTTGAATTGAACTGAAGGTCGGAAAACCCGAAGATCTAGACAGAGATCCTTGTGCGGAAGCGCACTTCGGAGCCGGCAGCGAACTTTGCTTCGCTGCTGGCCGCAAATTCCGGGCCAAGAAATAAAAGCCCGAATCTTGGCAAATCGGGAAATAAAAACTGGAAATGCACGGCAGAGAGGTGAGCAACTGAAAGAGGAAAAAGTAGGCCAGTTTTTTTTTTCCAGAGGAGAGCCTTTGTCAGAACAGTTCTACGAAGGGTCGTATCCGGGATATTAACCTGTCTTTTCTCTTTCAGCTGCTGACTGGCCTGCAGTCATCCAGTAGAGAGGCCTCCCGGCCTAGATATAGAGATTTTTAAAAAAAACCTGAAACCCACACTGGATATTATAGTCCTCCCCTCCCACAGTCTGGCTCATTCCAATCGGCCAATGTAAAACCACCAGGCAGTAATATTACAACAACAATAACTTGCATTTATATAGCACCTTTTAACGTAGTAAAACGTCCCAAGGAGTTTCACAGGAGCGATTATCAACCAAAATTTGACACCGAGCCACATAAAGAGATATCAGGGCAGAAAAAGGTAGGCGAGCGTGCTGGAGAGAGGCGCGGAGAGGTTCAGGGAGGGAATTCCAGAGCTTGGGGCCCAGGCAGCTGAAGGCACGGCCACCAATGGTGGAGCGATTAAAATCGGCGGATGGTCAAGAGGACAGAATTGGAGGAGCGCAGAGAACTCGGAGGGCTGTAGGGCTGGAGGAGGTTACACAGATCGGGAGGGGCGAGGTCATGGAGGGATTTGAAAACGGGGACGAGAATTTTAAAATCGAGGCGTTGTCAGACTGGGAGCCAATGTAGGCCCACGAGCACTGGGATGATCACAAAGGGTTTAACTTCTTCCTTTGATAGTTAGGGTAGATTGGATAGAATAGGTGACAACTACCCAATTTAGGGAGATGAAACAAAAGGGAAACTTAAAATAATTTATATAAAGCCAAGCAACAAAATAAAGCTGCCACAGGGTATCTTCCAAACGGGTCACTGATTGAGATGATGATTTCTAACTATGTTATCGTCCATACGGTATACATTTGAAGAGACTATGATGCAGTTAATGGCCTCACTAGTT
Organism: Squalus acanthias; assembly: GCA_030390025.1. Lineage (NCBI taxonomy): Eukaryota > Metazoa > Chordata > Chondrichthyes > Squaliformes > Squalidae > Squalus > Squalus acanthias. The sequence goes on from CM059434.1 coordinate 125,546,002, forward strand.
TCCCCAAAGCTTTTTCTGAATTGCGCTATGATGTCAAAAGAAATCTCAGAGCCTCCTGTAATCCAAGGGGCCTCCCATCACCCCCCCACCCCGTTACTTGAATTGCCCAGCGAGACAGAGTCAGATATATTTATTTTTTGAAAGAGAACATCACTTCGGCTCAGTTCTGATACCCGCCGACTTTGGGCATCTCCGCCATGGTCAAAACCCAGCAGTCACTCATCTCGCACCCCTGACGGAGCGCACCGTCACAAACATTACCGTGTACAAACATTTTCATTTAAAATGAACGGAAGGAAGCGGGAGCTGAATTTATTAACGCAACTCCCAACGTATTTTGAATTATTAATTCGAAGAAGAAAAACATATTGTTTTTTAGTTTGGCCCGTGAAATGAAATATACAAACAACTAGGCCTATTCCTCCTGGCCTTAACCCAACTCGGCCCACACTCCGCACAGCCAGTGTGGTTTGAGACTCTCGATGGAAGGACAACTGTGTGTGTTCAAACTGTGGCAGACGGTGCGCTAGCTGGCCGTATAACTGGGATCCATGTGCACTAAAGCTGTGTGGCACAGTGAGTTTTATGTGGTCTTTTCAGTGCGGCAGCTGTGTCTGTGAGCTGGTGTGTTGACCTACTTTTCCTTTTTCTCGTGAGCGCATTAACCGAGATGCTTTAGGGCTTTAGAGGGCCAGCAGCTAGGGGAGGGGAGGGGAAGGCATGGCTTGCTCTGACTGCTCTTGGCTAAAAAAAAAAAAAGAATGCCAGTGAAAATGAAAATGTTAAAAAGCTGTTGTATTTTCATGTACTACTGAGAACAGTGTCGTCTTGTGGCCGTTCTCGTAGAGTTGTGTTGGTTTAACAAGCGTCCAATCCTCTTGTCTTGTTGTTTTTTTTTGTCTCTCCTGCTCCCCTGTCCCCCTTGTCCCCACAGGCTGTGCATTTGTCACGTTTTCCACAAGGGCAATGGCACAGAATGCAATCAAAGCCATGCACCAGTCTCAGACCATGGAGGTACTGTATCGTCTGCCCTTTACTCGTTTCTTTGTGAATATTGTGGAATGTGGGAAAGCTGCAGTATATATCCCAGTAAAACGTCGTCATCTCACTCGCAACCGTGTAGTATTTTCCCCAAGTTTTGGTGTGTGTGTGTGTCATCTATGATTTGAAGATGCTATAATATTGCAATGGGGTTAATTTTCTGCATTTAAATCAAGAGTTCTTCCTAATTTCCTCAAAGCACCTCCCAAATTCCCACCGGGTACCAAAGCTGATCGTGGGTCTTTTTTTTTTTAACACCTGGGGTTCGACATTCTCCCACTTTGTAACCCTGCAAAAGAGGTGGCCTCTTTTTTTTGAAAATCAAATATTTTTTTCCCTAAAAATAGAAGGCTGCTGAAGGAGCTCAGTTGATCCTCTCCACAGGGCAAGAATTCAGCCTTACCGCACAGAAAAGTCTCACAGTTTTCCCAAGGACAAATTTGCAGGGCTACGGGGAAAGAGCAGGGGGGGGCGGAGTGGGATTAATTGGAGAGCTCTTTCAAAGAGCCAGCACAGAAACGGAGGACAGAATGACCTCCTTCTGCGTGGTAAGATTCTATGATTTGATCCCTGGTCTATGCTGAGCTGGCCTATCTCAGTCGGAGCAGTGCTGCAGTAGATCTGGGTTAGGGAGGGGAAAAATAGGTTGACCAGGGACCCCCCCCCACCCCCTGATTGATATCCGTGATCCCCGCTAGAAAATACGGGTGAGCGAGGGTTGGGTGAGCACAGGATCGAGCTTGACTGTGGAGCCCACCTTCGGCCCTCACAGTCAAAGAGCCGGCTGACACCCACCGTCAAAGCTGCTTGGGCAAGAGAGGGCGGCCAGCAGCCCTGCAACCATATCCCAGCACATCAAACGCCTTCAGAGGGGTGGAACCTGTGAGCGTTGAACAAAGAGCATAGAAGCTGTGTTAAAAGGCCATTTAAAAAAAAAAAATAATTTCAAATTGTTAGTTTGCTGGCAAGTATGTGCGTGGGGATGTCGAGTGAAGGCATGATAAGCCTCGGCTACGATGCCCTCGCAGTCCAATAGCCTGCCGGCACTTGCCATTGTTGCTCGCACAAGTCGAGCGGCAGTTTGGGCTGCTCATTGTCGCCAGTAGGGGTCAGCACCTCAGGAAGGGGACAGGAAAAAAAACTACTTGACGGAAATTGGAAGTGATTCGTGCAATGCAGAACCCAAACATGTTGATTGAATTTGTTTGGCCATTTCAAAAGCCAAAACATATTGCCCACAATAGAATGGGGCTCGCAAAAATATACTGCAGCTTTAAACAGGGTGGAATGTGTTGGGAGAAGGTAACTTCCTGGAAATTACAGCTTTATAACAATCTGCATATGTCTTCAAACACTGTTTAACCGCAGGTCTTAAAGAAGTTAGCGCGTAAAAATGATCAACTAACAACTTGTTACACTCATTTAAAAATAAGATTAACCTCCCTAATTGCTCCATGATGGCTGTGGTACTTAACTTAATCGCAAAGCAGATGTTGAAGTCAGCAATGTCCTGCTAAGAGACCAAAGGTTAAACGTGTTTTAATTTGTTTTTGCTGTGTTTTTTTTTGACCAAACCTCCTTAAACAGGGAATTGGCATCAAAAGCTAATTTAATTTCTTTCTCATTCGTGTGTTGTGTACGATTGTTTAATCTTTGTAGTGGTTGTGTTTTTCTGTCCTTGTTTTTTCTCCTTCCCCCCCACCCCTCTTCTCCTTCCCTTCTTCCTGTATATTGCAATATTAACGATAAAGACTGTTCTTTTTTTTCCCCCCTCCCTGTAATGGTTGTTGAGGCATCTGGTTCAAGCTACTGATGACAACCCACTGAGTTATCACGGTGCACGTGTGCTGGGTAAATCGTCATCGCAACCATCTTTATTTAACATTAAAAAAAAGTCACAAACGGCAAGAAGCCGCTTGTCCTACCAAGGCTCGACCTGACAGTGTTCTACCTGTCCCAGCCTCGCATCCAGCAGTGTTGTGAATGTCCCTAAACTCTGAGGCCCCAATTTTAGTGGAGGTGGAGGTGGAGAGTGGGGGGGGGGGGGGGTGGTGAAGGGAAGGGTAGGGTGCTCCTCCTGGCCCACAAGGAAACCTTTAAAAGCAAAATTCAACTTTACCTGCTTTGGGCCTCCTCTGCAACGGAAGAGCTGAGATCAGGGACTCTCCTTGCCCGCTTCCCAGCAACCCGAGCCCTGGGATCGAGGGCCTCTCCTCACGCCATCCAAGTCCAAAGATACGAGGCCAGACACCTGCCCACGTACCTGTTCGCGGCAGGCTACAGGATAGCACTAACAGAGGCTTGGCACTTGGTTACTGCCCCCCCCCACCCCCATGCCAATCCTGCTGCATGGGAGAAGCATGTGGTACATCAGCTTGTATTTATATAGCGCCTTTAATGTAGTAAAACATCCCAAGGCACTTCACGGGAGCGTCAATAATACAAAATTTGACACCGAGCCACATAAGGAGATATATGGGCAGATGACCAAAAGCTTGGTCAAAGAGGTAGGTTTTAAGGGAGCGTCTTAAAGGAGGAGAGAGAGGTAGAGAGGCAGAGGGGTTTAGGGAGGGAGTTCCAGAGTTTAGGGCCTAGGCAGCAATGGTGGAGCAATTGAAATCAAGAGGATGCTCAAGAGGCCAGAATTAGAGGAGCGCAGATATTTCGGAGGGTTGTGGGGCTGGAGGAGATTACAGAGATAGGGAGAGGCAAAGCCATTGGAGGGATTTTGAAAACAAGGACGAGACTCTTAAAATCGAGGCCTTGCCAGACCGGGAGCCAGTGTAGGTCAGCGAGCACAGGGGTGATGGGTGAACGGGACTTGACGCGAGTTAGGACACGGGCAGCCGAGTTTTGGATGACCTCAAGTTTACGGAACGTGGGATGTAGGAGGTCGGCCATGAGTGCGTCAAATCTAGAGGTAATAAAGGCTTGGATGAGAGTGGATAAATAAATAAATAAATTAACCAGAAATTCAAAATAAATAAAGTCACACATCTGGAAATCACGGCCACCATTAAAACCCCTTAACTCATTTGTTAAACTAATAAAAGCACAATCTGATGCTGTTACATAAACAATTGTTACTATTACATTAATTTGGGGAGGGGTTTAATAAGCCAATACGAGCAGTGCCCCTGAATTTCCAAATGTAAATAAAGGAACCAGGAGTGAATGTTCTTCATTGAGATTCCAGCAATGCTAAAGGATGCCTCCACAAGCTGCAGCCTGTGTTTCTGTGCTGATTTGCATAGTCATTCATTAATATATTGTGTGTGTGTGTGTACGTTTTTTTCCTTTGGAGAAGATGTCCATTATTTGTGTCCCAAAATATAACAGAAATTGAAATCCTCTGTCAATCCTCTCCCCACAGCCACACTTCTTAATAAGTGAAATGAAGTAACCACTTTACCACTTTTGTCAAGTGTCTTCCACTGAAAATGTTTCTTTAACAAAATTCTCTCGTCACAAATGTAATGTTGCCCCGTCGATCTGGAAATGCTTTCTGTACTGTAAAGAGCAAAAGACCCAAAAAAACACTAGCTGCAATGGTGGAATGTTTTGGGCTTGAACTAGAGGGACCTCAGTTCGAATTCCATTCGCCTGTGATACTTAACTGAGCCATGCGGGTCAGAAGGTACCCTGGGTCGGCCCGTTGTCTGTGTCATGTTGGTTGATCTCGGTCCCAGGCTAGGGATGGGATGGGATGGGGAAAAATCGCCCACGGTTCCCATTCTTGATCTGTCCAGTGATCCCTGCTAGAAAGTGCACGTCCGATGAGGAAGATCAGTCTCCAGTGTGCTACCTCACATGGTTGAATAGACGATTGGCTCTCACTCTCTGGTCTCGTACATAAAGGAAGGTCACTTGGGGTGAGATATTGAAAAGCTGCAAGTACCCATGGAATCAGTGCCTTCAGGAGAGAAGGGGGTCGGAGGATAGACAGGGGGGTATATGTGCCTTCAGGAGAGAAGGGGGTCGGAGGATAGACAGGGGGGACTATGTATCACCGTTCCTGCAGTTTTCTTTTGGTACTGGTGGGGCATGGGGAGAAGGAAAGAAGGAGGAAAACTGCTCCCATGGGCATGAGCAAAGTTCCTTGCAGGTTGGGACTAGAAGTGCCTCTGGGTTGGAATTCCCAACTGTAGAGAATAATCTGCCTGTGGTGGCGGGGGGGTGGGGGGAGCGTGTTATTCACTCAGTACCAATAACTCAATTTTATGTTTGCTGATTTTCATCTATTAGTAAAAAAATTTGTAGATGTATATGGGTAACAACAGAAAAATCTACAGTATCATATCGCACCAATCTTCATTCGTCGGGAACATATACAAACTGAACAGTTTCCACTCATGCACGCAACAGGTAAGAGAGACATACCACTGTTGTCCACTCGCCTGCCAAGTCAGGATGACATTGCCCTGAAGGGGCCTGGTTCAAGGAGAAACACTGGAAGCTGAGGTCGGTGTCCAGATCCCAGCATAGTAGTGGTGGAAGAAAAAGTGCACACCAAGTGTAGAAGCGCTGGAACCCTGGGAGAAACTGGCCCAGGAGGACAACCCAATGAGAGGCTGAGGAATGGTGGAGAGAGCAGGAGTACTTGGTGGATTTTGCCAAGCTGCCAGAAGGTCCTCTTCGAACTAACTGCATGATGGTGGCAGGAGCAAGTGGCTGCAAGGTTGGCAAGAAGAAACAAAAACACGTTGGAACATAGAAGGCTTTGGAACAACAGGGAAATTCCTGAAAAGAAAAGTGAGGGAAGAAATTGTTCAGATGGTGAGGTCTTCTGCCCCAGGCTAGCTTCCAATTCTGGCAGCAAATAGGTCAGGACTGTCCTTGGGCTGATGTGCTTACAGTATTTCTGATCTCCACACGCCTTCTCCCGACATCAGGGAAGGTCCCCAGCTGGACTGGCAAAATCGTGATGGTCTGAAGAAATTAAGTATCTAAATTTCGCACAAGCACAGTTCCCCCTCTGCTGTCAGGTCCACCCTGCAATATAAACAGGGCAGATTTTGTATAACAGAAACCGGCGCAATTACTAAGGGAGGTGGCTCAGTAACATGTATTTGTCGGCCTTGTTTACATATAAAAGTCTTGTGTATCTGTCACACCAGACGTCACACTCTGTTACAAATGCAAAACAATCTTGAATAAAGAGAGAGCCAGTCATTGATCTGGAGCCTGGAAATTGGCCTCAACAGTTTACAGGTCAGCAGGATTTGGTCCATTGACCGCAGTGCGCCAGAACTCAGGCTACATGTGAGCAGCGCCTCGAGGGATCTGCTAACGAGAATAAAATAGGAAATCAACGAGGAAGAGAAATGAAACATCATAGAGAGAAAGGCCTGTAAAAGGACAAAGGAAACAGTCACGATGGGCCGAATGGCGGCCTCCTGTGCTGTATCATTCTATGAACTGTAATGAAAGGAATGAGAGTAGATGAGTAGTGTGGTACCCTGTATCTGGGGAGTAACACTCAAATAAACAGCCGCCACGTCCCTGTAACCACCCCCCCCCCCCCCTTTATTTTTCTCCCTGTCACTGCTCCTAATCGAGGCCTGCGATTCTCAATGCTGAGGGGATCAGGCTCCGTGCCTTCAGTTCTAACTGCAAACCCGACAGCAGCTCACAAGACCCACCAAGACTGAAGAGAAGTTGCCACGATTCAAACTGCGCCTGCCTGGAAGAGCTGAGGGGACAAAATATCGGCAGAGTCTTGGGAATTAGTCCCCGACCCTGGTCAACAGGAGGACTACCTTGGTGCATCAGAGGAACCACAGAGGAAGAAAAAAGTTAAGAGAACGGGCATCACTGGATGGGAAGAGGAGGACTGAGGAAGCTCCATTTTCCAATTTCAGCGACCTTCATAGATTGCTTGTTCACAAACACCAAGGCCTTGATCACCAGCGATGTTCTAGGGGTATCTGGGGCACTATAATGGCAGCCAGAATGGCAGGACCCGGTTATGCTGAGGATCTCTGCCCCATTAATCCTGAGCTGGGGGTCTCCGCCCCATTAATCCTGAGCTGGGGGTCTCTGCCCCATTAATCCTGAGCTGGGGGTCTCTGCCCCATTAATCCTGAGCTGGGGGTCTCTGCCCCATTAATCCTGAGCTGGGGGTCTCTGCCCCATTAACCCTGAGCTGGGGGTCTCTGCCCCATTAACCCTGAGCTGGGGGTCTCTGCCCCATTAAACCTGAGCTGGGGGTCTCTGCCCCATTAACCCTGAGCTGGGGGTCTCTGCCCCATTAACCCTGAGCTGGGGGTCTCTGCCCCATTAACCCTGAGCTGGGGGTCTCTGCCCCATTAATCCTGAGCTGGGGGTCTCTGCCCCATTAACCCTGAGCTGGGGGTCTCCGCCCCATTAATCCTGAGCTGGGGGTCTCTGCCCCATTAATCCTGAGCTGGGGGTCTCCGCCCCATTAATCCTGAGCTGGGGGTCTCTGCCCCATTAATCCTGAGCTGGGGGTCTCTGCCCCATTAATCCTGAGCTGGGGGTCTCCTTAGCTAAAGGATCCCAGCACTTCTTACATCTGCCCCCTCTCCAGCTGATGCAAAGTATAGAGGCGGGTCTGGCAGGATGATGATGTCACCCACCGGAATTCCCCCCCAGTCCCACCTCTGGTAGCCCCCCCCCCCCGCAGTATGCTGCACAGCTAGCTACAAGAAACAGGCATATGGCACTCCGAGCCAGTGGATGTGGGGCCCACCAAAGTGGGAAAGGCCCTGGTTTGCTTACAGCAGCCGGCCGGAAAGCACAGACTGAGAAAAGGGGGGGTCCATCAGTGTTGCACTCGTCCACCTTCTGCTCCAACCTGCTGCCACTTGTTTCAGCAGCTGTCCAATAGCGCTATTTCTAGCCCCTGCCCCTAGTGGGCGCTATAATCCTAATAAAAGTCGCCTCTTGCGCGACAGTGCCCCAGCGACGCCGATACTGACGCAGGGGCCCACCCACTTCATGTAGCTGGCCAGACCCCGGGAACTCTTGACGGGATCGGGCTCATAACCCAAATTTCCACGAATTGTTTTTTTTCGTGCGCGGTCCCTTTAATTGGCTGCGCGGACCCATTCACATTTTTGCGCGTGCGCGGTTTCTTCCATTGAAAAGCCGGGACCTCCAGACCGCTGCGTGGCCGCTCATAACCAGTGCTCCCGCTAAGCTGCGCGCACGCGGTCATCCGCAAGGTCCCGCGCAGGCCGCTCACTGGCTTTTACATTGTAGGTACCGTGCACGCGCAAAAAGTTGAATGGGCTGCGCATTGAGGCGGGGGGGGGGGTGGTGGAGGCAGGCCGCGCAGGAGGCAGTGCAGCTTACGGGGGACGTTGTTCATAACTGTGCCGCGCGCGCCCAAGGTCCCCACTCCACCATTGTTATTATGGCGGCAGAGTTGGATCCCGGGTGCAAGTGTTAACTTCCTCTAGGCGCCATCTATGTGCCATAAGAACATAAGAATTAGGAGCAGGATTCGGCCCCTCGAGCCAGCTCCGCCATTCAATAAGATCATGGCTGATCTTCGACCTCAACTCCACTTTCCTGCCCGATCCCCGTATTTTTTTTTAATCTGTTCACGGGATGTGGACGTCGCTGGCAAGGCCAGCATTTATTGCCCATATCCCTCAATTCCTCTGGAGTCCACAAATCTATCGATCTCATCCTTGAATATACTCAACGACTGAGCATCCACAACCCTCTGGGGCAGAGAATTCCAAAGATTCACCACCCACTCTGAGTGAAGAAATTCCTCCTCATCTCAGTCTTAAATGACTGCCCCCTTATCCTGAGACTGTGGCCCCCCTAGTTCCAGACTCTCCAGCCAGGGGGAAACAACCTCTCAACATCTACCCTGTCAATCCCCCCTCCGAAGGGTTATATGTGTCAAAGGTTAAGACCTTGGTGGCAAATTGCTGCCAGTGATATTTAAATAGGGCCCATTAACCCATTTTGTTTTTTTTTAAATATTGCACAGAGGGAATTAAACCCCAACCCTGCAACGCAAATCACCGCTGACCATTTAAGCTCCAGCTTGACTTGTGTGTAATGAAGCAGGATATTTCCTGAAGCGTGGGATTTGTTGATCGCTGGTCTATTTTACTAAGTCTGTGCCGAAGGCCAGTTTAATTTGCTACTGTTTCTGAAAACAGCACCACTATGTTTATCAAGAGGCATTAGTCCCCATTTTCTCCTGCTTGTATTTAATACATCCGCAAACGTTTTAATGCATTTTATGCAAATTGTTCTCGGCTACTTTTTAAGCCGTTTTGTTTTTTGAGAGGGCTTCCGTCTTTAGTGCAGCCTCTTCGAGCTTCAGTTTGTTTTTAATTAGCTGCTCAAAACCTTTGGAACAGTCCGCACGCTTCACGTTGTAACTTCGCTCATTAACCTCAGTGACCTCCTCTCCAGTCAGTTCAGGGGCCCCTCATGTGAGAGTTTCTCACTGGCTCCAACAATAAGCAAATAAACAAAACATTTATTTCGATGAAGTTTTTGAAAATGCTCTGTTTGGAAAGCATGAACGTCAGCACCACCACCTGTTTCCATAGTGATAATTATGGTCTAGATGCTGATGTGCTAAAAGCTTTTTTTTATAGTTTAAATGGCTTCTTGATGGTGCTTTTTCTTTGCCCTTGTTTTTGTATGTTATTTGTTTTTTTTTAAAAAAAATATGAAACCTGTTTTATGTAATTAGAAGAAAAATCATCAGAGTAAGAGAAGCCCTGAGCTTATTGACACGCCTTTTAAGGAATTAACTCACAGGTAGAAATTCGTCTGCGCGGGAAACGCTCGCCCCGATCGATAAGGCCCTCGGCCAGCCCGAAATTGGGCCTGATAAATATTCTGCGCACGAGCTGCCGGTGCTTGGTGAGCCTGCGCGGGCTGCTCGCGCGTCGCAAAAAGCCGAATGTCGGGTCGCTGCCCCTCACTGAGGGGCCGTCCGACAGGCGTTAGGCCCCCTAACATACATCTACAAGTCGGCTAATGCCTGTTCTAGCCGGCCGCCCGGAATGCCTGACAGCCGCCTGATTGCCGCGTTTGTAACGCGGGCGTTGATCGGCACCCGGAAAGTGGGCGCAACGGGGATCGATTTCTACCCCGTGTTGGCTTGTCTTGTTAAGGATCCTGCACATTACCCTGAGGAAATGGTTCCCGTTTTGGGAAAGTGACCTCTCGATGTGCAGTCACCGCTCTCGCCTTTTTTTTTTTTTGCACATTGTCGGCTGCCCAGTCTGCTGCGGAGTACGGAGATTCGATTGCTGGGGATTGCCAACATTCGGGAGCAGGCTCCGGACACTTAGCTTACAGCAACAGGAGGCCTTACCCCAGCGGGACGTTCACAGACGTACATTTTGGTGGGCCTGCGATGTTGCCCATTCACCGCATGTCGACCCCTTTACACTTGGGCGAGCAACCAACAGCTGGACACCCCAGGTCTGGGGTCAGCTACATTCCTCGGATCTAAGAGCCCCTTTAGACGTAGCAGGTAGCAAGGTCCAACTTTTGTTGGGGGGGGGGGGGGGGGGGGGGCGGTTGCGTTTCGGCTGACGGGCTGTTACAGTTAGCCTCAGCGCCGTGAGCTGATGATTATCCTTTGATCCCTGCTGTTAAACAGAGGTGTACGTCCATCGGGATGATCCCCACGATCGAATAGCATGCCATTGCGCAACTGGGATCGTACTCGAAACGATGGCCACTTGAGCATAGCAAAGGAGCGGGGTCTTGGGGGAGTCGTAACTCAGTGCAGTTCAACACTTTCAGGATAGGACACTAGGAAAAATGTAGGATTATCTAAAATAAATGACATTGTAAATGGGTAATGGCTTTTTTGTTTAATGATTTGTGATTAATCGATTTGCTGGGATTCAGAGCCTGTGCTTTCACACACTGAGAGGAGAAGGGTTCGAGGGAGACATCTGCCACTGCTGCAGTGGGTTGAATGTGTCATTCGCCTCAAGCCCCTCGATCCAGTATTTTTCGGGGTGGGGAAATTCTGTGATTGACAGTATCAGCTAGATGTTGCAGTAAGCTCTGTTGAAAGGTGGAGATGCGAAGGTTCTGAGCCGGGCAGTATTAAAAAAAAACACATTAAATGTCCAGACTTTTAAACTAAAAAGCAGGGAGCCTGCTTTAAACCACTTCCAAGATTCGATTGGCATCCTTCGTCTCTCTTAGAGGGTATGTATTAGAATTCTTACTCATTACGTTTCTAGTCTGATCTGAGAGTCGAATATGTCTTGTTAATAAGAAGAGGTTTCATGCAACAGGGCCTGAGGGGGGGAGAAAATTAAACCTTTTTGTGCCGCATAATGTTTCGTAGATTTTCTGTATTGAAACGGTTTTAAAAACGGACTGGATAGGGGTGAGGGGGGCAGTGTGTGTGTGTGTGGGGGGGGGGGGGGGGGGGAGGAGAATCGGCCAGGGTTCCTGGTCCTGATTGCTATCCGTTGATTCCTGTTGGATCCTGCCGATGCATGGGTGTCAGGTGATGGCGCTCACGGTCGAAAAGCCTGCCGACACTCCTTGCCTAACCTCTCGCATGAAAACGGAATAACTTGGGGGGTGGGGTGGGGCGAGGTAGTGGAAGGTGGGCGGTGGCTGTGGAACCGTACCCCCCCACCCCGGCAAGCAGTCGACGCCTTCAGGAGAGGACGTTGGCCGGGAGCAAGTCAGAAGGGGTTAAAAAAAAAAACACACCCACATTGGGAATGAGCAGTGCGTTCAGACTGTACCTTTTGACCCGGAACTCAATCCTAATCATGTGTCTCTGTCTGCGACAGGGCTGTTCGTCACCAATTGTGGTCAAGTTTGCCGACACTCAAAAGGACAAGGAGCAGAGGCGCCTGCAACAACAGCTGGCCCAGCAGATGCAACAGCTGAATACCGCGACCTGGGGAAACCTCACCGGCCTGGGTGCCCTGGGACCACAGTACCTGGCTGTAAGTGGTCATTGGGGATCCAAGAACAGTGGCGAAATTGGAACAAAAGAAGTTTTCGTACCCCAAAACATGCATACAGTCAGTCTTTTTTTTTATTTCTTTCTTTCTTGATGCAACATAAATGAATTGGATGTCAGTGATTTTATTTCCTTCGGGGAGGGGCGGAGGACAGTAATACCCTCTGTACAGTTGGGAAAATGATGAATATTATCAGCGAGCCTCACATTTTGCTTTGTAGTTTACGTCGAGCACTCTTGAACTTTACAAGCACCACACAGTTCGAGTCTTCCCCCCCTCCTTCACTGTTTGGTTTCTACCCTCTAGCTTGTATTCCCAGTAATCCCTGTTGTTCTGGCTCCCAGCAGCAGCTCCGAGACACGGTCCAATCCACGTACATAAAGCGGTAGGAAGTTCCCCGCAATGCTTCCCGCTTCACCACAGGGGGGGAAAAGATAGACTTGCATTTCTATAGCGTGTTTCATAAACTCAGGACGTCCCAAAGTGCTTTACAGCCAATGAAGTGCGTTATTTGAAGTGTAGTCACTGCTGTCATTTGCGCACAGCAAGGTCCCACAAACAGCAATGTGGTGATGACCAGATAATCAGTTTTTAAGAGATAAATATTGGCCAGGACACCGAGGAGAACTGCCCAGCTCTTCTTCAAAATAGTGCCGTGGGATCTTTTACGCCCACCCGAGAGAGCAGACGGGGCCTCGGTTTAACGTCTCATCTGAAAGCTGGTCTCCGACAGTGCAGAACTCCCTCAGTACTGCACTGAGGTGTCAGCCTCGATTATGCGCTCAAGTCTTTGGACTGGGGCTTGAACCCACAACCTAGTTTTGGTCTCCCCCCCACAAGTGGAAACATCATCTCTGCGGTCTACCCTATCAAACCCCTTCGTAATCTTAAAGACCTCTCTAAGGTCACCCCCCTCAGGCTTTTCTTTTGTCGAGAAACGAGCCCCAGCTCTTGTTATTCTCCACATAACTGTTCAGCCTTGAGAAGCACTCAGTCCTCCTGACTTGCGTACAACGTGATTGCTGGAGCTGCCTCTCCTTGTGCTGCACTGGAATCTGGTGTGCCCCATCGGCTGCTGATGCTAATCTATATATCAGATTTGGACGTAAGTGGATCGGACTGTAACAGCATTTGGGAAACATTGCCTGTCATTTGTGCTTACTCTTGTGCGGAAACAACAGTTTCAGTGTATAAAACCTGAATTCCACATTATTAATGTTTGAGAAGGCCGAAGGAAGGTTTTTGTCTTCCTTGGCGTGGCGCAGCCAATGACTGCACCTTGAAGGCAATAGACGCAGAACCTGCAGTGCAGTGCCAGGCAAGAACAAGTCCGAATTAAAACATCCCCATAGCCTCTCGGATGGCTCAGTGGGTAAATGTACCAGCCTGCCACTGAACATAGAAACATAGAAAAATAGGAGCAGGAGTAGGCCATTCGGCCCTTTGAGCCTGCTCCGCCATTCAATATGATCATGGCTGATCCTCTATCTCAATACCATATTCCCGCTCTCTCCCCATACCCCTTGATGCCTTTTGTGTCTAGAAATCTATCTATCTCCTTCTTAGATACATTCAGTGACTTGGCCTCCACAGCCTTCTGTGGTAGAGAATTCCACAGGTTCACCAGCCTCTGAGTGAAGAAATTTCTCCTAACCTCAGTCCTAAATGTCCTACCCCGTATCCTGAGACTGTGACCCCTCGTTCTAGACCCGCCCCCCCCCCCCCCCCAGCCAGGGGAAACATCCTCCCTGCCTCCAGTCTGTCTAGCCCTGTCAGAATTTCATACGTTTCAATGAGATCCCCTCTCATGAACAGTAGATTCAACGGTGGTTCCGGCCGCTATCTGGGTTGGTGCGGAGCTAGCTGAACCTAAAAGTTCACTTCAAAAGTGCTTCATTGGCTGTAAAGCGCTTTGGGGCATCTTAAGTTCGCGAACTTAAGTTTGTGAAAGGCGCCATATAAATACAACTCCTTTTTCTTTTTGACATATGACCGAGAATGTTTCTGTTCTTGCACCAAGTTGTGAAAGTAAAACGTGTTCGTGGTGTTCAGTGTTTCACAACTGTACAGAGAATATATGGGAGGAATTGCCCTTTGAGGGGAACGAGACCTAAAGACAGTGGGAACTTGTTGTGTGTATTAGAAGCCACTGTGTTTTATTAAAGGGCACGTTGTGGGGGAGGGGGGGTGGCGGGGGGCGGGGATCAAAGAGCATCACACTAATGAAAATGTGTTTAAAATAACGAAAGACACCTTATCCTGTTTCTTCAAATGATCTGTGTGTCCTGCTGATCAAATTCAAACTGTGCTACTACTGTTCAGACGTGTTTTAAAAATTATAAGATTTTTCACTTCCGCCTGATCCAGGGACAAGAAACCTTTTGTTAATTGGTTTGGCCATGTCTGTAACTCTTTCACATTTCAGGTAGACACGCTGGTATATTTTCCTCTGTCTGCTAACGTGAACGAACGAGGATACAGCCAGTGTCCCCAGCGTCTACCGGGAATGGTTTACTTGCGCTCACGTTAAGCAACAGGATGAAAATATACCCGCCCGGCTGTGAGTACTGCGAGTTTGCGCTATTAGTGATGCTGACTTTTAAACCTTGCCTCTGGGAAGTGTGGTGTGCACAGATCTTGGGACTGGATGCAGCAGAATGTAATTAGAGAAAATCTTAACTGTTGTGCTCTACTGTTGTCAGCGGTATCACGTATATCCTGGGTCTTGATCATGTTTTAAAAATGGATCCTTTGCCCCCTCCTCAGGTTAGACGCCAGAGTATCACACCCACTCTGTCATCCCGGGTGAGTGTGGTGTCCAGGTCGTTCTTGGTCACGCTCCTCAGACAAGCTTGAGCAGCAACTGAAGGGATTCTTTTCCCTTCCTCCACCCGCCCCCCCCCCCCCTGGTTACCCCCATATTTTATCTTCCTCCTCTCCCGAGAAACCCACAGATTGGATCACGAGCTCAACTCGCGTAGCCGCACGTCTTAACAGCCTTGATGGCAGGTGTCTGATTCTGAAGCTGCAGCCTGAGCTGCTTCTGACACAATAATTCCAGTGACAATCCCGTCTGCTCCGTAGAAATCTGTGGCGAAATAAGCCTTCGCTCCCTGCCGGCAGTACTGCAGCAACATCTGCTGCCTGGCAGTATCCCCCAACGTCATGGCAACACGCTGGAAATGTCCTGACACCACCAGCACCCCACAGCTTAGTCCAATAACAAAATGGAGTCACTCCACATGACGCCATTTTGCTTCAGCTCATGTCAAGTTGTTCATTGTGCTATGTTTACACAGCTGCAAGGCTCACTGTGGGATTTAAAGGAGGACTCAGTGTCGAGCCCGTTTTTCCAAGGTGGAAATCACTTCGAACAAAGCTCAGGCTTTCAACCGCAGCATTTATTTTTGTGCTGCCTCATTGCAGACACACGTGTGTGTGTTTTTTGTGTGTCTCTATGTGTCTGTGTATATAGGTATGTATGTCTGTGTGTGTGCGTATATATATGTGTTTGTGTAACATTTTCCCCATCTCAACACATGCCGAATGTCTAAATATGTACGCTCAGTTTTTAATAGGAATTTCTCTATGCAACCTCTTGGCCCCCCCCCACCCCCCGTGCCCAAAATGAGAAAAAATCCACTAATGTCCCCGTGTGAACTCGTTCTTTGTAATCCAAGGGAATAACTTCATTCAGGTTTAAAATAACACGATATTCGGCTGCTCAGTCTCGGGTAATGTTGACCTAACCCGCACTGCGAGAAACCGACAGGATCAGACCCAACCGCCCGTTTTACACCCCCGCCCGATTTTACTTTGCAATTTGGTTGCTGAGGTGGAGTGAGGTTGGCCATCTCTGTGAGGAACCGCCTTGTCACGGCCGACTCGGTCAAGACTGGCATCTTGTTTTTGTGCAGGGAGACGAGAAAAAAAATCGCAGGTGCCGGTCGGTCTCCATATCCCACTGCCCTGCGGGCCAGCGTGCCACCGTAGGGAACAAACTGCCTCTTCAGAATCGCTTATTCTTTTCAGTGTTTACAGCGCCCTTGACCCCCCCGGATCTGTGCTATCTCCCAAGTTAACTGCAGTGAAAAACTGCAGCCCTCTGTAAACGGCTTGAGATCCACTCCGGCCTCATCAAAAAATGGAAGCGGGTTTAACATGCGATGTACAAATTGGCTTTGATTGACACAGTCTGGTTGAATGTACCCACTTGATTATGGAGAGTTATAATTAGTCACGGTATGTTGCTCGAAATGGATGATGGTTTTTGAGGTGTTAAACTGATTAATTGTTTTTAGCACAACAACGTTCTTGAATCTTTATCTTACCTGGCCTTGGTAAGGATTAGACATTAATATGGATTTATGCTCAACACTAGCGGGAATGCTCAGTATATCAGCGAGAGACTGGAGAATGAGCTTCTGAACAGAATTTTAAAAAATCAAGAGCTTAAATTTTCATATTACAGTGTGATTATTTTATTTATTCACAGCTCTTGCAGCAAGCCACCTCTACAAGTAACCTGGGCGCTTTCAGTGGCATTCAACAGATGGCGGGTGAGTAGAAGCAATTCCGCCTTCCTTTTGTTCTGTAGGAAGTGGCCATTCAACTAGTTGCACACTTTCGTAGGTCAACGTTGATGTTGTTGATCAAACCCATTGGGCGCAGTTTCGCAATACGCGAGGCTGCTGCTATTGTCGCGTCTTCGGGCATAGTTTCAAGGTAAGGGGCAGGAGGTTTAGAGGGGATTTGAGGAAAAGATTTTTCACCCAGAGGGTGGTTGGAATCTGGCACTCACTGCCTGAAAGGGTGGTAGAGGCAGGAACCCCTCACAACATTCAAGAAGCATTTAGATGAGCACTTGAAACGCCATAGCATACGAGGCTACGGGCCAAGTGCTGGAAAATGGGATTAGAATAGACAGGGCTCAATGGCCGGCGCGGACACGATGGGCCGAAGGGCCTCTTTCTGTGCTGTATGACTCTATGCCCCACTTTCGTTGTGGTGGCAACTGTGCATGTGGACAAAACAAAGTGGCAGCACACTGCATCCACTGGTTAAAAACTGTCCCAGTTACGTTTGCAATTGCGGGGGTGGGGGGAGGGAGGGAGGGTGGAGAAAAAAAACAACACCTCTTGAGTTAGGGCTGTAATATCAATGCAGCATTAGTGTTCTGGAGAACTAGATCCAAATCCAGCTTGTCACCTTTCTCCAAGACCAGCACCAGCCAAGAGAAAGGCAAGGGATATGGGGTAAGGGGCTTGAGTTGTGAAGTTAGAATCATAGAATGGTTACAGCACAGAAGGAGGCCATTCGGCCCGTCGAGCCCGTGCCGGCTCTCTGCAAGAGCACTTCAGCTAGTCCCACTGCCCCGCCCTTTCCCCGTAGCCCTGCAAATTTTTTTCCTTCAGGTACTTATCCAACTCCCTTTTGAAAGCTACGATTGAGTCTGCCTCCACCACCCTTTCAGGCAGTGCATTCCAGATCCTTTTTTTTTTATTCGTTTATGGGATTTTGACGTCGCTGGCAAGGCCAGCATTTATTGCCCATCCTAACCACTCGTTGCGTAAAAAAGTGTTTCCTCATGTCGCCTTTGGTTCTTTTGCCAATCACTTTAAATCTGTGCCCTCTAGTTCTCAACCCTTCCACCAATGGGAACAGTTTCTCTCTATCTACTCTGTCTAGACCCCCATGATTTTGAAAGTTTGCTTTGTTACTGTCGCTGATTCACTGAATCCCACAATAACATTAGTAACGACCACCTCCACATCATAAGACACAAAAGCAAAGTGGAAACAAAATGGACTTCCGTTTATTTTTTTAAAAGTGGGCTGTCTGGTCCAAAAACACGCAGGTGGTGACCCTAAACTCTGGGCTGGTGAGTGACCTCACTTCCTGTGATGTTTATTCATGATTGCTGTCCTGCGTCACAGAGAAATCAGCTTAAAAATAAATCGATATGGTTAAGTATGGGCATGCTAGAGTCATTTAAGGGGTTTAAAAAGTAAGTGAGGTCGACACTGGAGCATGTCACAGAAGTTTCTGGATCCTTCATTTAATAATGTGAATGGAGCGATGAAGTGTGCTCCCAGGGTCAAAGAGTTCCCTTCTCCCCAAACGTAAGGATCCCTCTTTTGGGATGAAGTACCCATGAGTGCCAAAATTACACGGCCTCCATTAGGGAATATGGAGCAGATTGCTTGCTGCCCTAACTATTTAAATACTTCTTATGGTTTTACAGCTGGGGTAAAGACTGATACTGCAGACACCTTGCCCAGTTTTTTGTGATCATGGGTGATTTCCCCCCCAGAGTAGGTAATGCCAACTCCATTAATCCCTGCACACACACACATTCATTAGCTGTTGTTGCCATGGCTATCTGCTTGTGATTACATCTCCATTTAGGGCAGCTCAACATAAGAAATAGGAGCAGGAGTAGGCCTTACGACCCCTCGAGCCTGCTCCGCCATTCAATAAGATCATGGCTGATCTTCTACCTCAAAGATTCACAACCCTCTCAGTGAAGAAATTTCTCCTCACCTTAATCCTAAATCGCCGACTCCTTATCCTGAGACTAGGGGGTAAAAATTGGGTAGTGCCCCCGCGGCCGATTTTCCCAGGTAGCGCCCCGAGAGGGAGGAGGGGCGCTACTGGAAGCGCCCCGCGTCCCTCTTGGGGCGCTGCGAGCCAAAACCACGGCGCTACGTGCCACAGTTTAGATTTTAGCTATCGGCCGGCCAACCAGATCCCCACAATGCCGCGTGAGGCCTGGTCCAGTTTGAGGGCCGAACCTCATTGCTGTGCCTCGTGACGCCTTTGCTGCTCCTTCACTGCTCGCTGCTCCTCCTGAAGACATCCATCAGTTGCAGTTATTAATGAACCAGTGTAGTTGGAAGGGCGCGCGACTAAAGCCTGGTACTTTTCAGACGCAGTGCCGCGTAGTGATAATTACCGTGATGCCCCTTCGTTTCCCTCGTCGGGTATGTCTGCTCGCTGCGCTTCTAGTCCGTGGCATTCCCAAATTAGCAGGCGCATCAGAACATGTTACTGAATCTAACTCCAATTTGAGCCGTAGAATTCCAAGCATGGAAACAAAAGCCTGAGAAATGTGGCGTGACCCACACAGACATTAAACCGTTGCGGCAGTCTTTGCTGTGTAAATTAAAGCTATTGAACAAACTTAATTGCCTTAGATCTGCCTTAACCGAGACTATTAGGTACCTTTTCACCTGAGAGCATTTACAAATAAAAAGAGCATCTCCCACATTATGAGGAGAATTGGGATGGATTTACGGCTTTTTAAAAGATCTTGGGTGCCTCGTCCCTGTTAGATGGAGATAGTGGGTTATTTTAAAGTTTTGATATGATTATTGCCCCTCTGTCTCGGTTGAATAACCCACTGTTTAGGAACAGGAGGAGGCCATTCAGCCCCTCGAGCCTGTTCCGCCATTCAATTAGATCATGGCTGATCTGTATCTTAACTCCATCTACCCACCTTGGTTCTGTAACCCTTAATACCCTTGCTTAACAAAAATCTATCGATCTCAGTTACGAATTTTTCAATTGGACCACCACCCCCCCCCCCCCACCCCCAGCCTCAACATTTTTGTGGGGGAGAGAGTTCCAGATTTCCACAACCCTTTGTGTGAAGAAGTGCTTGCTGACGTCACCCCTGAGCGGCCTAGCTCTAATTTTAAGGTTATGCCCCCTTGTTCTGGGCTGTAAGGTATTTTTTTTGAGAGGCGGTGTGGGGATTTTAGTAATCGAGGTGACGGAAAACCTAAATCTCGCTTTTTGTCAAGTTGGCCGGGTATCTAATTGTGAGGCGCGGATTCTCGTTCTGGCACAGCTGAGGCCCGAGATGCATCACGAATCTCCGGCATGGACGCTGTAATAGGCCCCGTGAGAATCATCCAGACTCATCCATCTGTCACTTTTTAACTGTTCGTGATTGGCAGCCACTTCTAACATCTGACATCTGTTCCCACTTATTGATATGCAGATTTATGGTAATCACCGCGCGCAGTAAGAGGAGAAATTATCTAAGGTGAACATTAAATTA
This sequence comes from Squalus acanthias, assembly GCA_030390025.1. NCBI lineage: Eukaryota > Metazoa > Chordata > Chondrichthyes > Squaliformes > Squalidae > Squalus > Squalus acanthias. The sequence goes on from CM059434.1 coordinate 125,566,060, forward strand.
AATTTACATGGCCTTATCATTGTAAATAAAATCAAAAGTTTCAGGTAAGAATATTCGGCTTTGCAGGATTTGCACGTTGAGCTTAGAGAAGAGATGGAGCAGGTCTCCTGGAAGTCTCCTTCCCAAAGGTGGTGGAGGCATGAGGCTGGATGGTTAATGTTTGCCTAACCTGTCATCATTACTCTTCTCTTGGTGCTCTTAAACTCCAGTACATTGTATTACACATTGTTTTCTGACGCATGCATCCCCATTGTTTTACAATGAAGGCTTATTGCATCATCTCCTACCCATTCTTTGTTGAGGCCAAGAAACCGCGGAACTCCTTACCTCCTTTACTCTTGAGAAGTCGCACAACACCAGGTTATAGTCCAACAGTTTTATTTGAAATTACGAGCTTTCGGAGCGCTGCTCCTTCGTCAGGTACCTGACGAAGGAGCAGCAGCTCCGAAAGCTCGTAATTTCAAATAAAACTGTTGGACTATAACCTGGTGTTGTGCGACTTCTCATTTTTGTCCACCCCAGTCCAACACCGGCACCTCCGTATCATGTCCTTTATTCTTCCCTTCTTCCTCCAAGCCCTGTAAAACCCAAGCTTTGTCACCACCCACCCGCTATTTCATGGTTTGTCTTGTTCTCTCTCCTGCTCTTCACAACCCTGGGGTATTAACCTCCAATCTGGACTCTGGTCCTTCACGTTGGTTTCTAATTTTTTTTAAAAGGGAGAGTTTATTCAAGGATGTGGAGTTTGCACAAGACATTGGTTCGGTCACCGCTGGAGCATTGACTGCAGTTCTGGGTACCCCAAAATAGAAGAAAAAACCTCTGCTGCCCATATCCGAACTGGCACCAAGTCCCGTTCACCCATCATCCCTTTGCTCGCTGACCTACATTAGCTCTTGGTCCGGCAATGCCTCGGTTTTAAGATTCTCATCCTTGTTTTCAAATCTATCCATGACCTCACCGCTCCCCCATCTCTGTAACCTCCTCCAGCCCTGCAACCCTCCAAGATCTCTGCACTCATCCAATTCTGGCCTCTTGCGCATCCCCTATTTTCTTCGCGCCACCGTTGGCAGCCGTACCTTCAGCTGCCTCGGCCCTAAGTGCTGAAATTTCCTCTCTAATCCTCTCTAATTCTCTTTCCTGCTTTAAGACGCTCCTTAAGTTCTCCTGTGAAGCGCTTTGAGATGTTTTACTACATTAAAGGCGCTACATAAATGCAAGTTGTTGCTGTTGTGGATGGACTAAATGGACCTTCTCTTACTCATGTTTTATATATTCGAATGCTTACGCCACATTATATAGAAAACGTCATTGAACGTGTCCATTCTTATAGCTGATAACCATTTGGTGCCAGCAGAATTAGGCTGCCCCAGTCCCTCTCAGCCAACATTTAATCCAAGGATAGGAACATAGGAACAGGAGGAGGCCATTTACCCCCTTGAGCCTGTTCCGTCATTCAATGAGATTACAGCTGATCTGCGACCTAACTCCCTATACCCACCTTTGCCCCGTATCCCTTAATATACCTTTGGTTAACAAAAATCTATCAATCTCAGATTTAAAATTAACAATTGATCTAGCATCAATTGCAATTTGAGGAAGAGAGTTCCAAACTTCTACCACCCTTTGTGTGTAGAAGTGTTTCCTAATTTCACTTCTGAAAGGTCTGGCTCTAATTTTTAGACTGTGCTCCCTAGTCCTAGATTCCCCAACCAGCGGAAATAGTTTCTCTCTCTACCCTATCTGTTCCCCTTAATATCTTGAAAACTTCGATCAAATCATCCTCGTAATTTAACCCTTGGAGTCCAGGTATAATTCTAATAAACCTACGCTGCACTCCCTCCAAAGCCAATATATCCTTCCTATACTGGAAAATAAAAATAGAAACACTGGCATTTATAAAGCGCCTTATCGTATCGTCAAAACATTTCAAAGCACTTCCCAAACAACAGTTACTTTTTGAAGTGCAGTGGCTGTTGTTAGCAGGCAGGTGTGGCAGCTGTTCTGCACCAACAACATCCCATAAACAGCAGTGAGATGAGTAATTGTTTAATTTTGATTGAAGGTGGGATGTTGGCCAGGCACCAGTAGAACTTTTTCAAATAGTGCCATGGGATCTTTAACACCCACCTGAGCCACTGGAACAGGCAAACGATGCCTCAGCTTAATGTCTCACAATATTATCCGTACAAAATTAAAATTTATAAGTGAATAAATCAGCCTTAGAAAGAAAATGACAGGAATTTCATGAGCAACTACATGTTTGTTAGAACAAGGAGCAGACAGTCGTTGCTTGCTGCATTATTTGCCTGCGGACAGTCGAGTTTAAGGACATAATCAATTGCTGGCAGAGTCTGCCAGGGACAAGAGTCGCATTCCGGATTGAGAACAAATTACACCCGCCAAGATGACCTGAAAAATGGCCTGATCCCATTTCGGATTGGGTGTTTTCTTGTGGCGCAGGGCGTTGGTCCCCAAAATTGTGTTGCACCCGTTTTATGCTCTTAAAACGGGCACAACGAGGTCCAATTTCTACCCCATAGTCTTGTGTTCCTAGTTATTACATGGGTGCTGGGGGGGGGGGAGATGGAGCGCGGGGGTAGGGAGGGCAGAAGTGTCTAGTCATGACTCTCCGGCCATCATGAGTGTGGGGCAGGCTTGATGGACCAGCTGGTCTTTTCCTGCCCATCAATTTTGTATGTTCATATTGCACAATGAGGTCAGCCAAACCTCCGGGAGGGAGCATTGAGCATAGTTTCCACCTTTAACTCTGATACAGACAAGTTCTGTCCCCTTTTTTTTTTCCAGTTATCTCCCCTCCTCTCCTGAACGTGCTGATTAATGCTGGTGTGCAGTTCCATAAGACCGGCCAATTGTCCTGCAGTACCTCTCTCAACTTGGACAATGACGGAGTAGTCCTGTTACTGCCGCAGGTTGATAAAGAGTCAGGTTCATTCTGATGGAGATTAGGAGTACCCTCAGCAAGAGTGAAACCCCCTCCGTAATCGCTGCAGGCTATGGAGCACTTACACTCTCCGTAAGAAGTATGGGTAAACTTTGCCTCCATTCGTACAATATTGACTCTCTCACTCTGTAGTGATGGGGGAAGAGAGAAAAAAGGGAAGCAAGAAAAAGATAAAAATGCGGAACAATGAAAAGGTAAAAGGGAAACAAGCTGAGTACTTCACACGTGGTGTGTGTGTGTGTGTATCTATATATATATATATAGATACACACACACATATATTACTGGAGCCCAGCAGCTGTGCAGAATCAGGTCTTATAAGACTTCAGGACTTGCAAAAGGAGCAGGGGGAGTCCAGAATGGTGACAGTTCTGTATTAAAAAGAGAACGTGCTCGAAATAAACAGTAGGCCAATCAGCATCGGAAAGAGATAAATGAGTTGGCAGTTCAAATGGGACCCTTCATCAGAAGAGCACTGGGACCCGATGCTGCCTGGGAGCCCAGTGCTGTTTTTAAGACGGTGGTCTTTGTGAACAGCTTCAAGGGTGTGATGTAGGTTGCATGGTTTTTTTTAAAAAAACTGATCCACATTCCAGTGATATATTTGCGACTCTGTAGTTCCCCTGATTTTTTTTGTTGAAAAACCCTACAGAATAAAGGAAAAATTCTCCCACTGGCCTGTTAAAGTGGCTCATTTTCCTTTCAGCCTTTACATTGGCCAATGTTCAGAACTATATATTAGAGATTTTTTTTAAAAAACCTGTCAGATGCTGGAAACCTGGAACGAAAACAGAAAATACTGAAAACACACAGGAGACCCATCAGCATCTGACCAAAAAAAACCAAGTTAACCTTTTGATTATAGAACCTACGTCAGAGTTCTGATGCAGGGTCTATACCCGAAATGGTAACTATTCTCTTTCAGCTGCTGACCGTCCTGCTTTTGTGTGTTTCCAGCATTTTGTGTTTCCATTCCAGGTTTCCAACGCTTTCTGTTTTTAATTGAGGGCCATCATTCAGATGCTAACGTTTGCGTGTCTCCTCAGAAACATCACTCACGCAGTGTTTTGACTTGTTAAAAGGAGACTGCGCTCAGCGCTGGCAACCGGCTGATTTATGGCCGAGAGAAGGTTAGGATAATATTGTTCTGTTATCCCAGTTGAAGGAGGTCCAGCGACTGCAACAAAAACAAAACCAGAAGAGAGTGTTTTCCATTAGTAATTGGATCCCGCTAAACATGGCCTGGGGTTGTCTGTGTTCCCCTTAGGAATGAACGCTTTGCAGTTACAAAACCTAGCAACACTGGCGGCGGCCGCGGCGGCGGCTCAGAACACTGCAACCACGAACGCCAACCCACTCTCCGCGGCCACGGGAGCACTCGGCGCATTGACAAGTCCAGGTAACCCAATTTTCACTCACTCACTTTAAAAAAAATATATATATATATATAGATAGTTGATCTCCTGTGACGTTGCTCATTGTTGCAAGTGTGTTATGTGTTGTACATAAAAATGACGAGGGATTGAAAATGGCAGGCAGACCCGGGATTTAGCAAGAGTTTTGTAAGGGATATGCTCCGAGACACGATAAGTTTTCTGATTGGCTCGTGGGCAATTTGAGCCAATCAGAAAATTGTGACGGACTTCTTGGGGGAAATTTTGACTTTGGGCGATTAGTGTAAACACGGGAGATATCGGCCCAAAAATTCGTGAGGAAGCCTTCGTGCGAGGGTAAGGCCTCCCCGCGATCTCTCACTGCGCGTTGGCTTTTTCAGTTCCAGCTCGCACGAACTTGATGTTCTGGACAGCTGCTGTGCTGGGTTTGCGTATCCCACAGGCGTAGTTAATTCGTGCGAGCTGTGGGATCACGTGACTCAGTTAGAGCCAATGGCAGCACACCATCTTCCATTCATAACTTTCACATAAGTGCTGTGAAAGCTATGAATACTATAGCCCCCCAAAAGAACCGCTAAACCTCAATTAAATTTAAAAAAAAACCATCACATTAATAAAATAAGTATAGTTAAATAAATTAACCATTTTAAATAAAAAATTAAATTTTTGAAAAAATTTAAAATCTTTTAAAAAGTTATAAAAATAAACTTACCTGTCTTTAACGTCTCTAAAAAAGATATACCTGTTAAAAAAAATTCAAAATAATACTTAATTCACTACTTACCTTGTTAAAAGTGGGTCTTACTCCTCCTTTTTTTATGTGTAAAATCTTCCGTTCTTACCTGCGCGTTGAAACCACTAAGTGCACTGCATGCGCGCAGCCTGTAGCGCACACGCGGTTCACCTAGGAACCGCCCCCTTTTCCATTCACCAAGTGCCGGTTTTCAGCGCATGCGCAGTGCATGCAGAAAACCGGCAATTGGAGACAGAATACGCGAGAGTACACAGTGCGTACTCTCGCGTAGCAAGACTAATTTTTGGGCCATCATAAGAACGTAAGAAATAGGAGCAGGAGTCGGCCATTTGGCCCTTCGAACCTGCTCCGCCATTCAATAAGATCATGGCTGATCTGCCTCAACCCCACCTTCCCGTGCTATCCCCATATTCCCTTTGATATCGGATCAGCCGCCGGTTATACATCCCTCCCGGTTTTCATTTTCGCAATGGTAACGAAAATCGGAAGAGATGTATATCGGGGCGGTTGGTCCAATATCGCCCAAACTCAAAATTAAATTACCTCCTTTATGCTGCGGACACATTCAAAGTGTGACAGATTCAATCGTGGCTTTCAAAGGGGAATTGGATAAGTACCTGGTGGAACAGACTTCTGTTATTGTATATAATGTCATTCTTACCTCCGTTTGAGTCATTATTTTTGGGACAACTCCCAGATCGTTTTTAAAAAAAAAAATAAACACTTAGTAATGTGGGCACATGAGCCTGGGTGGTTTAGTTGATTCAAGTTGTGGTAAATTCACTGAAATGTTTACCGGACCCAGGCCGCGATCTGATCACGTTTTATGGTAGAGTAGCTTAATTTAGGTGGACGAGTATCCACTGGGCAAAGTGTCAACTCTCAACAAAAAAAACCTCTGGCAGCACGCACCTGTTTCCTGATGATTCAGGATTGTAACACAACTGATGGTCCCCTTTTTTTTTTGGCATGTGTACTTTCCCATGTTTTCTGCTATTTCTGTTGGATCTGGCCCAGAGCTGAACATCAAAGCCAAACATTTTAGCTCCAGTGTACAAACTTAGACAGCATGTATTGTGGCTCTGGGTTGTTACGTTGCTGGGACGACAGATAAGGAAGCGGTCTTTGAGCCAAAGAAGGGGTTCGGTTTGTCAGAATCCAGGCTGAGCCCCACCTAAAGCCCTATTTTCACCCAGTCAAAGTGCTTTGTCCTACCACAAGCTCAACGCAGGAGATAGTGTTCCTGAAATGGAATGGTGCCCATCATAGAATCAAGCTGCAGGAAAAAAATGAATTTGCTCAGAATGTTTTTAATGATTTTTTTTTTAATTATAATTTTTTTATTACTATTTAATGAATTTCTGGCCCAGATTAGCAAGTATTCTGCGAAGTGATAACTGCCTGTACTGAATTACTATTTTAAATCTCACTGCACAAGTGATCAGATCGCTGGCCAGTGGCATCATTTGATGGTTCTTTGGGCCCGATTTGATAAATTAGCTCGTCGTGTTTCACGTATGCGAAATAACAGCCAGTGCACAGGGCACTCGCAGATTTCATTTAATCCTGGGCAGACCCTCTGAATTTTCCAAGCAGAATATGGTAGGGGCTTTTTTTAATGACCTCAGTGACCAGATGAGCTAGACTGGTGGAAAGTCTCATCCAAAATGCCACTGGGGTGAACAAAAAAAGTTCCAAACAGTCATAGGTGGATGTTTGTGCTAACTCTTGTCGAATCTGACTGCTCTATAGCATTGTTCCTGTTTGCAGCCTATCCTTGGCATTATAGGTGCGGAGTGGTTTTCTGTTCTGTACCAAACCCAGTAGTAAGTGTGTAAGGGCCAGAAGAAAGTTAGTCATCTGGTTCTTATCATAGAAACTTCAGTACAGAAGAAGGCCGTGGCTCAGTGGGTAGCACTCTCTCCTCTGAGTCAGAAGGTTGTGGGTTCAGGTCCCACTCCAGAGACTTGAGCACAAAAATCTAGGCTGACACTCCGGTGCAGTGCTGTGGGAGTGCTGCACTGTCAGGGGTGCCGACTTCGGATGAGACGTTAAACCGAGGCCTCGTCTGCTCTCTCGGCTGGATGTAAAAGATCCCACGGCACTATTTCAAAGAAGAGCAGGAGGAATTATGCCCGGTGTTCTGGCCAATATTAATCCCTCAACTAACAGCATTTAAAAAAAAAAATTATCTGGTCAATATCACATTGCTGTTTGTGGGAGCTTGCTGTGTGCAAACTGGTCGCCGTGTTTCCTACATTATAACATTACTTCAGAATTACTTCATTGGCTGTAAAGAGCATTGGGACCTCCTGAGGTCGTGGAAGGCGCTATATAAATGCAAGCCTTGTGCCTGTGCCGGCTCTAGCTCCACCTCAGAGCTATCTGCTCAATCCCGTTTCCCTGCTCTGTCCCTGTACTTCTATCAAACCATAAGATCTTGTACTTCCAACTTACCTTCTGTGTTGCTAGCACTTTCACCTCCGACTGCTCAATTTGAATCTTCATTGTCAGCACATGAACTTGTGAGTGATAAAAGTCATGTCAATCCAGAAGAGCAACGCACAGACAAAATCCGCCTGGGTTTTCAATCGCATGAGGTGGGCAGTGCAGGGAAATCTGGCTGGGGTTTTTTTGTCTCGCGCTCAAGGTACTGAGGCCAACTTGTGCCCCCTACCACCACCCAAGTTGGGAACAATTAGCACATCGTCGAACCTGGAGCCATCCTGTTCTGTGTAGTTCAGCTCGACACTGAGTAGTCACTTGAACCATCAAGGGAGCCAATGGGTTGTTAATACCTGTTATTTATCACAACATTACCGGTGTTAATGTACAAGGAACGCTAAACCCTCCAGCACATAGGAGTTTCCCGTGCAAGCCGTGTACTGGAGTCTTGTGCTGATGCAATCCTGTACTATCAGTCCTCAAGCCTGCTTAAACCGAAGAGACCTACACTGTCGGCTGGTGATAATACTTTTGTGTTTATCAGTGTTGTGATCCCAAGCTAATCTAAAGAAGCCAATTGTAGATAAGTCGGTGTAACACTCAGCCTGTTTTTAAGAAGATCATTTCAGATAAAAGATTTGAATGAGACTTTAACAAAGGATACCGGGAATGTACTGTGCATTTAAAGTGGGATAACTATGGGCCCAATTTTACACTAGCCTCTGTGCTGCTACCACACAAAGCGTTGAACTTAAGGAGGTAATCTTGGATTTGATGCTCATTCGTGCCTTGTATGAATATTTTAATTGTGTAGAAGGTAACTTGCGGCGTGTTTCTCCTGCCATTCCCCAGTTTGGGTGCGGTGAGATTGGACCATCTGGTCCCATCCCTCCGTGCTTCGAAGCCCTGGGACTGATGGCAATTTCAGGGAAACTCCTGTCTTCACCTGGAGTACTGTGTGCAGTTTTGGTCTCCTTACCGAAGAAAGGATATACTTGCCATAGAGGGAAGGTTCACCAGACTGATTCCTGGGATGGCAGGACTGTCGTATGAGGAGAGATTGGGTCGACTAGGCCTGTATTCACTGGAGTTTAGAAGAATGAGAGGGGATCTCATTGAAATGTATAAAATTCTGACAGGGCTAGACAGACTGGATGCAGGGAGGATGTTTCCCCTGGCTGGGGGCTCCAGAACAAGGGGTCACAGTCTCAGGATACGGGGTAGGACTGAGATGAGGAGAAATTTCTTCACTCAGAGGGTGGTGAACCTGTGGAATTCTCTACCACAGAAGGCTGTGGAGGCCAAGTCACTGAATATATTTAAGAAGGAGATAGATAGATTTCTAGACACAAAAGGCGTCAAGGGGTATGGAGAGAGAGCAGGAATATGGTATTGAGATAGAGGATCAACCATAATCATATTGAATGGCGGAGCAGGCTCAAAGGGCCGAATGGCCTACACCTGCTCCTATTTTTCTATGTTTCTATGTTTCCCCAGGTCGCCCAGTTTTATTTTCAGCTCATACACTGCAGCTCAGCTATAGACCCTAACATCACAGTAATACAGCTACTCAAAACAATCGGGAATAGCTTATTACTGTAATATTCGCTCTTCAAAACACGACTTTACATTAAGTTTAAATAACAATGAGCATTTTGCCTGCGCTCACCCATGTTGTTTCCTGGACATATCAGCTCGGCATAGTCGTGAGCACTCTCTTATTTGAGTCAGAAGGTCGTAAGTTCGCGCCTCACTCTGGGACATAATCTAGGTCGACACTCCAGTGCAGTACTTGATAGAGTGCTACATTGTTGGAGGTGCCATCCTTCAGATGAATCATTAAACTGATGATTTATCTGCGCTATTTGAAGGAAGAGCGTTCCCTTAGTGTCCTGACCAACATTCCTCCCACAACCAACACTACCAGGATATATTGGCCCAGAAATTAAACATGGATGGTTCCCGCGGGGGTAAGGATTCCCCGCGATATCGCACTCCGCGCCTACCTTTTTATTTGGGGCCCACACGAACTTTAGTTTCAGAGCCTCTTCTTGTTGCAACCGTGCAGTGTGTGCGTATCCCAGAGGCGCAATTAGTTTGTGCGAGCTCTGGGATCACGTGATTCAGTTAGAGCCAATGGCAGCACACCATCTTTCATTCATAGTTTTGACAGGAAGAGCTGTCAAAGCTATGAATACTACAAACCCCCAAAAGAACAGCTAAACCTCAATTAAATTTTAAAAAAAAAGCCATCACATTAATAAAATAAGTATAGTTAAATAAATTAACCACTTTAAACAAAAAATTAAATTTTTGAAAAAATTTAAAATCTTTTTAAAAGTTATAAAAATAAACTTACCTTTCTTTAAAGTCTCTAAAAAAGATAAACCTGTTGAAAAAAATTTAAAATAACAATTAATTAACTACTTACCTTGTTAAAAGGGGGTCCTACGCCTGCTTTCTTTATGTGTAAAATCTTCACCACTTACCTGCGCGTTCAAAGCTGAAAAAATAACTAAGTGCACTGCATGCGCACAACCTGTAGCGCGCACGCAGTTCACTTAGGAACTGCCCCCTTTTCAATTCACGAAGTGCCGGTTTCCCGCGCATGCACAGTGCATGCAGGAAACCGGCAATTCGGGATCTAATACGCGAGAGTACACAGTGCGTACTCTCGCGTATTAGGTTTAATTTTCGGGCCATTAACTGGCCGTTCACCTCATTGCTGTTTTGTGGGGTCTTGATGTTTACAAATTGACTGCCATGTTTGCCTGCAAAACAATAGCCACGGCACTTCAAAGTAATTCATCGTGGGTGGAGCGCTTTGCAATGTTTCTGAGAGATGTGATATGGGGCTATAAAAATATCGGTCTTTTTCATTTTGCTCGCAATTTAAAAAAATCTTTTACTTACCAGTGCAAGTTGCCATCGTTATTTGTTCTTTTGCCTCCCAGCATCCGTTTTGGAGGTGAGACGAGCGTTTTGTTTAAAAGCAGTTCTCATTTAATTCTGGAATCTTGCCGCACAGAAGGAGGCCATTCGGCCCATCGTGCCTGTGCCGGCTCTTTGAAAGAGCTGTTCTAATTAGTTCCACTCACCCCGCTCTTTCCCCACAGCTCTGAAAATTTTTCCCCATTTCAAGTATTTATCCAATTCCTTTTTTGAAAGTTACAATTGAATCTGCTTCCTTCGGGCCGCACATTCCAGATCATAATTGACTGGACACTGGCTCCAAGTAACGTTATTCCAGCCAATGAAATGGACGAAGAGCTGAAAATCAAGAGGGTCATGCCGTGGATTCATCGAAGGAGCGGCTTACAGGAGAGTCGAATTGTCCGTGGCCTCAAAATGAGCGTCTGCGGACACACGCTCTCTTGGTGGCAATGGTTGTGGGGGGGGTGGTGGCATAGTGGTTAAGACTGGTGCCTCACAGCGCCAGAGACCCGGGTTCGAATCTGACCTCGGGTGACTGTCTGTGTGGAGTTTGCACATTCTCCCCGTGTCTGCGTGGGTTTCCTCCGGGTGCTCCGGTTTCCTCCCACAGTCCAAAAATGTGTGGGTTAGGTTGATTTGGCTATGATAAATTGACCCTTAGTGTTAGGGGGGATTAAATATGTGGGGTTATGGGGATAGGATGGGATATGTTAGGGGGAATTAAATACGTGGGGTTACGGGGGTAGGGTGGGATATGTGTACTGTGGGGATTAAAGCAGGGACAGGGTACTGGATTTGGATGATCAGCCATGATCGTATTGAATGGCGGAGCAGGGTCGACGGGCCGAATGGCCTACTCCTGCTCCTAGATTCTATGTTTCTATGTTTGCTGGTGCAGCACTATGCCGCACAAAGACTCCCTTTTCTGTTAAATTATAGGATATCCTTTTAAAATTATCCCAGTGATACTCGGCAGTCTTGACAACCGGCCAATTAATCTCCTCCCCACCCACGGAGGCTGTGCTCGATAAGAATCCACCCCCACCACCCCCCCCACAACCATTGCCAGCATCAAAAATGAATGCTTACAAATGACAGTATTTCATAGAGTGGCACTGAACTGCTTAGTGCCAGCTCAGCAGATACGACAGTGGCGCGGAGTCCGCACTCAGCGCCAGATAAGACACAACGCTTTCTCAGTTATTGTTGTTTTTTTTAATGAGGAAATTTTACTGTTGCTTCTAAGGTTTTGTCAGCTATGGAGCAATCATAATCTGTCCGACAATGTAACCCTCGGTGGCCCTGTACCTGGTTTTAGACACATCAATGGCAAGCGCACTGTTCGACAACTGAGCAGGACACAGAGCTCGTTCTGGTTGCTCATAGGTCAGTTATCCAGGATAGATCAAAATTAAACAGGGAGCCTTAAAAATTATTAAAAAGAATCATGATTAACATTTGACGCTTTCGGTTTCCTTTTTCTTCCTCCCATTTCCTTCACCATTTCTTCCTCCCAGCCCCCGCCCCCCGCATACACACCTTTATTTTCTCCCCTCCAAAAGCAGTGAGTGCACTAGAGTACCGTTTCTTGAGTGCCCCTTGTCAGTGTTCCCACTATTTTATTTTCTTGTGTGGTCTCTTTAGGGGGTTGCGCGACCCGTTCAAATTTACGCGCGTGAGAAGCTGGCAAGCGGCCTGCGCGGGACCTCCAGATGGGGCCGCGCAGTTTAACGGAAACATTGGCGGCCGTGCACGCGCAGTACCTTTTCCAGGGGGCAACAGCTGGCGGGCGGCCTGAGTGGGAAATCCCGATTGATGCCCAGCTGCGCACCTGAGGGGCCCCCCCTTGGCTTCTGGGACCTTGCCCTAGTGATCCTGGACTGTAAGTGTCAGCAGACCTGATTCCAGCCTGATCCTTGCTCTGACCCGGTGTTCACACGTGGAACACTTTCCAGTCGGAAAGTTATCAGAAGCAGACCCTCTGGCTGGTTTTCCTTTTCCTCTCCGAGTCCAGGAATACCGAGATCAGCTAGTTCAACACCGACGAGAATCACTCGCCCATCATAGAACCCACCCGATTTTCATGGCATCTGCTTCCTGCGAGCGTCACACTTGCGTCCTGGAACACTTGCCCCCATCACAGATTGTTGACAAACACCCCTACCCTCCGATTCACTATAAGCAGCGCCATAGGAAACCTACATATAATCATCACAGCCCCAGGACATCACTGCAGGAGTTCCTCAGGGCAGTGTCCTAGGCCCAACCGTCTTCAGCTGCTTCATCAATGAGCATCCCTCCATCATATGATCAGAAGTGGGGATGTTCGCTGATGACTGCACAGTGTTCAGTGCCATTCGCATCTCCTCCGATAATGAAGCAGTCCATGCCCGCATGCAGCAAGACCTGGACAACATTCAGGCTTGGGCTGATAAGTGGCAGGTAACATTCGCGCCACACAAGTGCCAGGCAATGACTATCTCCAACAAGCGAGAGTCTAACCACCGCCCCTTGACATTCAACAGCATTACCATCGCCGAATCCCCCACCATCGATATCCTGGGGGTCACCATTGACCAGAAACTTAACTGGACCAGCCACATAAATACTGTGGCAACAAGAGCAGGTCAGAGGCTAGGTATTCTGCGGCGAGTGTCTCACATCCTGACTCCCCAAAGCCTTTCCACCATCTACAAGGCACAAGTCAGGAGTGTGATGGAATACTCTCCACTTGCCTGGATGAGTGCAGCTCCAACAACACTCAAGGAGCTCGACACCATCCAGGACAAAGCAGCCCGCTTGATTGGCACCCCATCCACCACCTTAAACATTCACTCCCTCCACCACCAGGTGTACCGTGGCTGCAGTGTGTACCATCTACAAGATGCACTGCAGCAACTCACCAAGGCTTCTTCGGCAGCACCTCTCAAACCCGCGACCTCTTCCACCTAGAAGGACAAGGGCAGCAGGCGCATGGGAACACCACCACCTCCAAATTCCCCTCCAAGTCACACACCATCCTGACTTGGAAGTATATCACCGATCCTTCATCGTCACTGGGTCAAAATCCTGGAACTCCCTCCCTAACAGCACTGTGGGAGCACCATCACCACACAGACTGCAGCGGTTCAAGGCGGCGGCTCACCACCACCTTCTCAAGGGCAACTAGGGATGGGCAATAAATGCTGGCCTTGTCAGCGACGCCCACATCCCATGAACGACTAAAAAAAATATAGATTTTCCATATCACGAGATTATAAATGAGTACAGTATGCAGAATCTGATAATTGCATTAATCCTTTGCTCCCAAAGGCTTTGGTTAAAATGAAGAGGGAATTACAAATTGAAGAAGTTTTGATTGAAAGTTGCCCATGGTTCTTTCCTAAGAAATTGGATTTTATCTCCTGGGTCATTCCCTTTATGGCATAATAATACACTATAAACCGTAACATTTTTTGCTGTCAATTCCATATTTTATTTGATGAGCTCTTATCTGTGTATCGTGCTCACACCACCCCCACATCTGCTTTCCCTCCCTCTTTAGATTCCAACATGGCGCCCATGATTCCCCATTTGAGAGGAGATGGCTCGATGACCCCTTGCTAGGACTGTGCCAAAGCCAGTCTAGAACCAGCTGCCTCAGACTCCTTTTAGCACTCCCTCTCTCATTTGGCTCTTTCTCCTACACTCTCCCACCTTGAGCACAAAAATCTAGGCTGACACTCCCAGTGCAGTGCTGAGGGAGTGCTGCACTCTCGGAGGTGCCGTCTTTCGGATGAGGCGTTGAACCGAGGCCCCGTCTGCTCTCTCAGGTGGACATAAAAGTTCCCATGGCCACTATTTCAAAGAAGAGCAGGGGAGTCAGCCCCGGTGTCCCGACCAACATTTATCCCTCAATCAACATCACTGAGACAGATGATCTGGTCATTATCACATTGCTGTTTGTGGCAGCTTGCTGTGCGCAAATTGGCTGCCACATTTCCCACATTACAACAGCGACTACACTTCACTTCAAAAAGTACTTCTTTGGCTGTAAGGCTCGTTGGTTAGTCCTGAGGTCGTGAAAGGCGCTATATAAATGCAAGTCTTTCAAATATTATTTCCCCCAGAAAAGTTTGTAGGTGGCTTCCTGCTCAATGTGCCAGTGGGCTGAGGGATGGCGCCCTGCTCTACCTCTGAGCTGAGGTGGAACAGGAGGTTTGGAAATTGGTTAACGTTGACACTGTTTCTCAGTGCTTCAAAAATATAAGCACAAAGCAGGTAGGGATGGAGGCACGTGGAGACAATAACAACACTGCTTCATTTTGTTAGAGGAGGTCGGGAAGGAACCTAGTGTTCCTTAAAATCTGAGATGAGCAGGGAGCGGTGTGAAGGATTTCTATGATAGACTGGTCATACTCTGGATGCTGGAGGTTTGATGAGCTGAGCTCTAGACTCTCATAATCTAAATGGCAAAGATTTGAATCATGAATATTGAAAGGATGAGGAAAATGTGGATTCATGGCGATAGAGATAATAAAATAAAGCATTTATAACGCTATGAACATTTCTAAGAAAGGAAATCAAAAAAGGAAGACTTGCATTTCTACAGCACCTTTCAAGACCACCGGACACCCCAAAAGCGCTTTACAGCCAATGAAGTACTTTTTGAAGTGCAGTCACTGTTGTAATGTAGGAAACGCAGCAGCCAATTTGCGCACAGCAAGCTCCCACAAACAGCAATGTGATAATGACCGGATAATCTGTTTCAGTGATGGTGGTTGAGGGATAAATATTGGCCCAGGACACCGGGGAGAACTCCCCTGCTCTTCTTCGAAATAGTTTCCACGGGATCTTTTACCTCCACCCGAGAGAGCAGACGGGGTCCTCGGTTTATCGTCCCATCCGAAAGACATTGCACAACTTTAACAATCAGGTTAGAGAGAAATGGGAAACCCTTGAAAATTTGAAATAAAAACAGAGGGTGCGAGCAATACGCAGGAGATCTGCCAGGATCTGAAAGAGAAAGACGGGTCAGAATGATATGGTCATATTTAATGCACAGGTGTTATGAA
Organism: Squalus acanthias; assembly: GCA_030390025.1. NCBI lineage: Eukaryota > Metazoa > Chordata > Chondrichthyes > Squaliformes > Squalidae > Squalus > Squalus acanthias. The sequence continues at coordinate 125,581,606 of CM059434.1, forward strand.
GGCCTTTACCTGCAGTACATATTGGGCATGGAGTGTTCATTTCGGAACATAAGCTCAGACAATGTTCAGTGAGAATCTCTCACTGGGGGCCTTTTTAAGACAAGTCTTGGAAGTACAGGACCAGAGTCTGATCTGACATCTCCGAATTAGGCTTATTGTCTGTGAAGACAGTGCCCTTCAGCAAAGCATCCTTTCATTGTCGCGCTGTCAACAGATTTTAGCGTGTTGCACAGCTAACGACTCTGGCTCCATTCAGTATTATTGATCAGTAAGCGGTCTGCTGTCATACAAGAACAGAAGGCAGCACTCAGTATGCTGGATGTGGCACAGATTTACCTCAGGCTCTCAGTCAGATCAGCTGTCTGATGGTGTAATGCGTCACCCTGTTTCACCCCTTCCGAACACACTGAAGCTTTGTCGCTTGTACCTCTCTATGTCCGTAATCTCCTCCAGCCCTACAACCCTCCAAGAACTCTGCATTCCTTGGATTCTGGCCTCTTGCGCATCCCCAATTTCCTTCGCCCCACCATTGGTGGCCGTGCCTTCAGCATGCCTAGGCCCTACGCTCTGGAATGCCTTCCCTAAACCTCTCCACCTCTCTCTCCTTTAATTTACTGCTTAAACCAAGCTTTTGGTCACCTGTCCTAATATCTCCTTATGTGGCTTTGTGTCAAATTTTGTTTGATAATCGCTCCTGTGAAGCACCTTGGGACGTTTTACTATGTTGAAAGCGCCACATAAATGCAAGATGTTGTAATTAGGGGACAGTATGTTGCTTTGACAGTCCGACCACTGAACAGGTTAGCATGACAACAGGTCTGATGAGTTCAACAGTGATTTGATTGATGGGAGTTTTTCTTTGTTTTTCCACTTCTTCCCCCCCCCCCCCCCGCCCTCCCACCGTCCCTCTTGAGGCCCACTGACATCTGCTGGGGTTCTGATCCACAGGTACAGGTTGCACACCTGCCTAGCAACACGGTGTTCCAATGGGAGAGTTGGAGGCCATAGTTGAGGCCATTTCTGTCTACAGCCTACATCCCCGCACATGTATGCATTTTCTAGTGTGAATCACCGGGAAACAATCAGCAGCAGGAGCCTTGGCTGATTTCTCCCCTTACAGTCTGTGGACTGAGGCTGGAGGTCAGCTAATGCCGTTATTGCTGACCTGACTCTGATCAGCTCACGGATTGAACGTGCCACTTTTCTGGCTCAGTAGTGTCCCAGTGGTCAAGGTGAAATTGCCCCATGATCAAGTGAAATTGCACCAATGGTCAAGGTGAAATTGCCCCAGTGGTCAGGGTGAAATTGCACCAATAGTCAAGGTGAAATTGCACCAATGGTCAAGGTGAAATTGCCCCCGTGGTCAAGGTGAAATTGCTCCAGTGGTCAAGGTGAAATTGCTCCAGTGGTCAAGGTGAAATTGCCCCAATGGTCAAGGTGAAATTGCCCCCGTGGTCAAGGTGAAATTGCTCCAATGGTCAAGGTGAAATTGCTCCAGTGGTCAAGGTGAAATTGCCCCAGTGGTCAAGCTGAAATTGTCCCAGTGGTCAAGCTGAAATTGCACCAATGGTCAAGGTGAAATTGCCCCAGTGGTCAAGGTGAAATTGCTCCAATGGTCAAGGTGAAATTGCCCCAGTGGTCAAGGTGAAATTGCTCCAATGGTCAAGGTGAAATTGCTCCAGTGGTCAAGGTGAAATTGCCCCAGTGGTCAAGGTGAAATTGCACGATGTGCTACTGAGCCGTACAGGTCAAGAAGGCCCCAGGTTAGATCCACAGTCTTGTACTGAAATAGCTGATCTCAGAGACATTGGGCTCAGTGCCCAGTGGCTACGGAATGGGAAATTAAGGAGAAGGAAAAGAGCTTGCATTTGTTTAGAGTATTATCGTGTCTCTATGATGCCCTAAAGTGCAGTCACTCTATTATCAATGCAAATACGGTGGCCATTTTGCGCACACAAAGTTCCTGCAAACAGCAAAGAAATGGGTTACCTGTTTTTGAATGTTGGCCAGGACACTGGGAGAACACCCTGCTCTTCAAAAAGTACCGTGGGATCTTTAACATCCACCAGGCCTGATTTAACAATTCATCCAAAGGACAGCAGCTACAACAAAGTCGCACTCCTTCAGTCCTGTACTGAAGTATCACCTAGATTGTGTGCCCAAGTCTAGGATGGGGCTCGAACCCACATTTGTCTGACTCGGTACAATCAGGCAGGGTTACCACTCCCAATCACTGTCCCGTCTTTGAGAGCGTGCGTGCGTGGACATTGCGTGAGGGCGAGTTCTTGGCATATTGTACGGAGTACAGGAAGGCAGCACCTCGGACACAAGCGTACGGTTTATGTTATCCAGGAGGTGTATTTGTTCCGAAAAAGGGGACAGCTAAACCAGCACTTGAGTAACACAAGCAGCAGACGGCTTATTGGGGAAGTTACTGTGGAGCAATGTGGCTGGAAAGCACCAGACGTGTCTCCTGAGGCTGTTCAGCAATGATGACCTGTGAACTGATAGTCACAGGGCTGGTAATCTGACAAACAAGATATTCTATTATTTAAAAATATGTATAAATTAGTAGTGATAGTAGCGGTAGACCGCACATGTGTGTAAATGTTTTTACGTTTGTTTCCGCAGTGCAATGGGGCAACAGCAATCAGCAGTCGATGCCTGGTATGTACTTTATAAATTACTTGTTGATTTTTGTGACTGTATATATAATCTAGCGTATATTAAATATCCTGCGTCCGCATGCGTTCCGTCACCATTTTCCATTATAAATTCCACGGTCGGCATTTATAATGGGAGCTGGCAATGTTAACGTGTCACACCGCCACTGGCGGGAGGGTGTAATTACAGTGTGACACGTTTACATAGGCAGTTTCCATTCTAAATGTGAACTTTGGAATTTATAATGGAAATGAGGACAGTTTGTCCGACTTTCAAATTACGTTCTGCACACCTGGTCCTCACCCTCCAACCCACTTCAGCTGAAGACTACACTTGGTCTCGACTCCCCATGTGCAATGCCGCAGGAGATCGACTAAAATATATTTACAAACTTACTAGTTGTTGTTTCGTATGACGGGGAAAGCTTATAATGGAATGTCTAGTTTGGCTAACCATTTGATGGCCTCCTGAGATGCCGAGTGGAGAAATGAGGTGCCTCCCGCAACAGATCTTAGTGGGCAGGGTGATGTGATATAGAAACATAGAAGATAGGAGCAGGAGTAGGCCATTCGGCCCCTCGAGCCTGCTCCGCCATTTAATGAGATCATGGCTGATCATCCAAATTCAGTACCCTGTCCCTGCTTTCTCCCCATAGCCCTTGATCCCCTTAGCCTTAAGAAATATATCTAACTCCTTCTTGAATATATTTAATGAATTGGCCTCAACTGCCTTCTGTGGTAGAGAATTCCACAGGTTCACCACTCTCTGGGTGAAGAAATTCCTCCTCATCTCAGTCCTAAATGGCTTACCCCTTATCTTTAGACTGTGACCCCTGGTTCTGGACTCCCCCGCCATCGGGAACATCCTTCCTGCATCTAGTCTGTCTAGTCCTGTTAGAATTTTATAAGTTTCAATGAGATCCCCTCTCATTCTTCTAAACTCTAGCGAATATAAGCCCAGTCGACCCAATCTCTCTTCATACGTCATTCCTGCCATCCCAGGTATCAGTCTGGTGAATCTTCGCTGCACTCCCTCATGGCAAGAACATCCTTCCTCAGATAAGGTGACCAAAACTGCACACAATGCTCAAGGTGTGGTCTCACCAAGGCCCTGTACAACTGCAGCAAGACATCCTTGCTCCTGTACTCGAATCCTCTCGCTATGAAGGCCAACATACCATTTGCCTCCTTAACCGACTGCTGCACCTGCATGCTTGCCTTCAGCGACTGGTGCACAAGGACACCCAGATCTCGTTGCACTTCCCCTTTTCCCAATCTATTGCCGTTCAGATAATCTGCCTTCCTGTTTTTGCCACCAAAGTGGATAACCTCGCATTTATCCACATTATACTGCATCTGCCATGCATCTGCCCAATCACCCAACCTGTCCAAATCATACTGGAGTTCCTCTGCATCCTCCTCACAGCACACACGCCCACCCAGCTTTGTGGCATCTGCAAACTTGGAGATATTACATCTAGTTCCCTCGTCTAGATCATTAATATATATTGTGAATAACTGGGGTCCTAGCACCGATCCCTGCGGTACCCCACTAGTCACTGCCTGCCACTCGGAAAAAGACCCATTTATTGCAACTCTCTGCTTCCTGTCTGCCAACCAGTTCTCTATCCAAGTCAGTACCTTACCCCCAATCCCATGTGCTTTAACTTTGCACGCTAATCTCTTATGCGGGACCTTATCGAAAGCCTTCTGAAAGTCCAAATACACCACATCCACTGGTTCTCCCTTATCTATTCTACCAGTTACATCCTCAAAAAATTCCAGTAGATTAGTCAAGCATGATTTACCTTTTGTAAATCCATGTTGACTTTGTCCGATCCTGTCACTGTTTTCCAAGTGCTCTGCTATTACATCTTTTATAATGGACTCTAGCATTTTCCCCACTACCGATGTCAGGCTTACCGGTCTATAATTCCCCATTTTCTCTCTACCATGTTCCATGGTCTGGGACTCATGGCCACAGTCGCACTTTGGGTCGTCCCCCATTTTCCACTTGCGGAGCAGGTGGCCCCATCGTCCGTTCCCTGTGCGGATTCGGTTGACCGCTATCCACTGTCTTCGAGGGAGGTCGGAGCCAGGGACCTCTGCTGTATGCACGCTCGCCTGAATTTTTGCCACTCTCAAGTCCTGTGCCCACATTTATAATGGGAACTGCCTATGGTGAACTTGTCATGCTGTAATTGCACCCTCCCGCCACTGGAGGTGATGTAGCGCCACCACTTGCAAAACGGTCTAATTACAACACAACAAGTTTACACCTCCTGTCTTTCATTATAAATGGAGACATAAGAAATGACACTGACATATAAAAAGGACAGAATGTACAAATTTAAAATGATTTGGGTGACTTGGTCTAATTGACCCCTGCCCTCTAACCCCATTTTACCTGTTGCTCTTGATTCCCTGTCTGCGACGCCACGGGAAGTCGACTAATATATTTTGATTTTAGGGTAGTAGGGTAGTATTGTGAGGTAAGCTGGGGGATAAGATGAGAGAAGGCGGGGGAGAGAACACTACATGGGGTGGATGAAATGGTATTAGATTGATAAATTAGGTTATTCATAGATTCATAGAATCTTACAGCACAGAAGGAGGCCATTCGGCCCCTCGAGCCCACACTGGCTCCTTGAAAGAGCGGTCGTGCTCAGTCCCACGTCCCCACTTTTTGTCCGTGACCCTGTGAGTTCCTCCTCCTCCAGAACCCGTCCAACTCCCTTTTTAAAATTATTTATGGAATCAGTTTCCACCACCTTTTCAGGTCGAGCGTTCCAGATCCCCGACAGCTCTCCGAGTGAAAAGATTTCTCCTCACCTTCCCTCTAGATCTTTTTCCAATGATTTTGAATCTTTGACCTCCAGTTATTGACCCACTCGCCAGAGGGACTATTTTTTCCCTATTTACTCTTATCGAGACCTCTCATCATCTTGAAAACCTCTGTTGGGTCACCTCTTAACCTTCGCTGTTCCAAGGAGAACAGTCTGAACTTTTCCAACCTCTCCTCATAACTGAGGTCCCTCATCCCCTGGTAACATCCTGGTTTCCCACATTACAACAGTGACTCCACTTCAAATAGTACTTCATTGGCTGTAAAGCGCTTTGAGACGTCTGGTGGTCGTGAAAGGCGCTATAGAAATGCAAGTCTTTCGTTCTTTCTTTAAACCTCCTCTGTACCCTTTCTAAGGCCTTTACGTCTTTCCTGAGTTGTCGTGCCCAGAATTGTCCACAATACTCCAGCTGAGGCTTTGTTGGGGTGGATGAAGGGTATTAGTCTGGCTTTGTTAGAGCTAACCAAGCAATTGCGTATCCCCGATTTTAATCGCTCCACCATTGGCAGCTGTGCCATCAGCTGCCTTGTTCCTAAGCTCTGGAATTCCCCCCTTAAACCTCTCTGCCTCTCCTCCTACGAGTTGCTCTTGATTCCTTGTCTGCGACAGAACGGGGGATCTAGTAACATATTTTGATTTTAATCAATTTTCAGCAATGTCAGTGCTGTAGGGTAGTATTGTGAGGCAAGCTGGGGGATAAGGAGAGAAGGTGGGGGAAAGAACACTACATGGGGTGGACGCTCCTCAAAACCTACCTCTTTGACCAAGTTGTTGATCACCTGTCCTAATATGTGGCTCAGTGTCAAACTTTGTCCGATTACGCTCCCATGAAGCGCCTTGGGACGTTTCACTACGTTAAAGGCACTGCATAAATACAAGTCGTTGTTGTGATGAAGGCACGAATTAAAGTTTTTTGTTAATTTTAGGGAGAAACCTTAACTCAGGAAGGAGGGGTGGTGGTGGGCAGGGAGATATTTCCTCTATTTGCTGTTTGTCACGTGAAATCGTAAACCACAGCACAGCAGAGGAAATTTCCTCGCTTCCGGCAAAGTTGTCTTTGTTTAGAGAACTCTAAAGCTGGCACCTGAAAATGGAATGAGTGTGCGCACCTGGCGATCTCCCCCGCGCCGTACCGATCTCCCCCGCGCCGTACCGATCTCCCCGCGCCATACCGATCTCCCCCGTGCCAGCTCCTGTCACAGTCTGGTCTGCCTGCGGCCAGCTCAGGGAGGGGGGCGGACTTCTGATTGTTTTATTTTTAATTCCTCTCTCTCAATGCAGTCGTAACGTCTTCTTTCCTCCTTTCTCCTGTGCGTCTTCAGTAGCAGGAACAACAAATTCCGGCGCTGGGGCCGCCATGAATTCCTTGACCTCCCTGGGAACGCTTCAGGGGCTGGCCGGAGCCACTGTTGGGTTAAATAACATTAATGCACTGGCAGGTACAGTACAGCATTGGGTGGGGGCGATGGGGAGCGGGGGGAGGGGGTAAGGGAAAATGTGGTTTTATGTGGTGCACCGCGCCATCTACTGGTCAGGGAGACCCATTTCAGAAACTCACCTTGATGTCTTTCAAGCATTCTCATTTTTAATGGGGCACCTTAATAACGTATTATGTGACAGGCTATTACTTTTTAAATCTAAAGGCCTGCCTTACTGTCATTCGTGGCACAGATGACATCTACCTCTTTGTCACTGGGAAACTGCTGCCAGTTCACTCGTAAAGCGCATAAAATAAATGCAAAAAACACAGGTGCCTAAACTTGGTCAAACTTTCGGGGAAAGGTGTCAAGTGGAGACTAAGCACTCCCACCCCCCCCCCCCTCATGGGAAGGGAGGAAAATCATTTGGGGGGTGGGGTGGGGGGTGTGGGCGTCACACGAGCCCAATCCCCTGAGCATCAAATTGGCAGCAAACTATAGAGCCCTCAGCATTGTCAGAGGCCTAGGTAAGAGGCTGCCTTGATCAAAGCAAGGTGCACCCCGCATGGTGGGGAGGAAGATCTACAAGCTAGGGTGGAAAATAACCATACGAATTAGGAGCAGGAGTAGGCCCCTCGAGCCTGCTCCGCCATTCAATAAGATCATGGCTGATCTGATTACTCCACATTCCCGCCTACCCCCGATAACCTTTCACCCCCTTGCTTTATCAAGAATCTATCTACCTCTGCCTTAAAAATATTCAAAGACTCTGCTTCCACCGCCCTCTGAGGAAGAGAGTTCCAAAGACTCACAACCTTCTGTGAGCAAAAATTTCTCCTCCTCTCTGTCTTAAATGGGCGACCCCTTATTTTTAAACAGCGACCCCTAGTTCTAGATTCTCCCACAAGAGGAAATATCCTCTCCACATCCACCCTGTCCAGACCCCTCAGGGTTAGGGACATACTGGCCCACTTGGCTCTTTCTTAGCGTAGAACATCAACTTAATGTGAAACCATTCCAATTTAAGAAATTCCAGTTTGTTTGGAGGAGGGGCTGCTCCGGGATCTGGATCAACTCCAGCAGATCTGCGCAATAAATTCAGATTGTCAGTTGATGCATCCCAGAGCTCCAAACTGGAGGGAATGTCATCTCAATGGAAAATGGCTGACAAACTTGTCTTTGTCAAAGTACTGTTGTTTTAGATTTACACATCAGTTAGACCGATGAGCTTTTTTTAAAAAATGAATTCAGTACAAATATATTTTGTTCCTGTCCTGTCTAAGCTCAGTCTCTTGTTTTAAATTGCGCTTAATTGTGATTGCGACAATTAAATAACTACGGAACGCAGTTGGTGACAAACACATTGTGAACATCATCCATCCCCACAGCCACTCAAGTCCATGAGAATCCCAGCTCAGTTGCATGTTGCCTGCATGTTGCATGACCAAAGAGTTAAACAGCGAAAGCCTTATTTGAGAATGTGAGAGGATAGCCCTTTTTGTAAGGAACTATTGAATGAGTGCAATTTTTTCTCTTTATTGTTGGTTTGATGTAAAGTTGCTCAAATGCTCTCAGGTATGGCGGCGCTTAATGGCGGACTCGGAGCGACCGGCTTGACGAATGGATCAGGTGGCACCATGGACGCCCTGACTCAGGCCTACTCAGGAATCCAGCAGTACGCAGCGGCTGCACTGCCCACACTGTACAGTCAGAGCCTGCTTCAGCAGCAGAGTGCTGCAGGCAGTCAGAAAGAGGGTGAGTGCTCGTACCCCCCACCTCCCCCCCCGACTCTTTATCTCTCCTAGTTAGTTGGCACTCAGATTGCAGGGTTTGCATAATCTGACAATAAACATCCAGGGAAAACCAAGAGGTGATTCCAAGACATTGGAGGGTTTAGGAGGCCCCATTAATTAGAATAATGCTGGAAGGGGAAAAATTTTGCAGGGCTATGGGGAAAGGGCAGGGGAGTGGGGCTAATTAGACGGCTCTTTCAAAGAGCCGGCACAGGCACGATAGGCCGAATGGCCTCCTTCTGTGCTGTGTGATACTCTGATTCGATAAACTCCTGGTCTGAAGCTTCATTACTGTCAGATACAATTTAAACCCAGTGCCGTCCATTATATGAGTATTGATAAGAGAGGGCAAGTTGCCCAATCAGCCAATGAGGTTGTTGTGGCAGCAGCCAATGAGTAATATACTCTGTTGATTGATGACAATCTCAACCTCTTTGGTGATCTATCGATATTCATTGTTTTTTTTGGTGTCAAATGGATAATGAAATCTGCTACTGTTGGTATTAAGCCACCATTAAATTGCTGGCGTAGGACATTGGTGCTAATTCAGCATTCGGGAGGTAAAAGAGGCTGTAGGGGTTTGATCGCCCGTTATATGCCCCGCCCGGTTTCCCATTTCATTGACATTCCTGAAAAGGAAGATCGGACGGGGTGTATACACAGGCGGCTGATCCAACTGTCCTGCACCCCCGCCGATGTTAAATTGGCAATTAAAACATTGGGTGTTGAATTGCGCTAACAAATAAGTTGTTGATGGCCGTTCATGGTTGTAACTCGGTAATGAAAGGTATTGGTGTTGAGTTGGTAATGAATATATTTACGCAAGCTATATTTGCATCTCTTTAAACATTGCAATAGCGGGTGAATCACCAAGCAAGGTCGCCGCTTGTAGAAGCAGCTGATGGGATTGCTGATCTGCCCATGGTCATACCTCAGTCTCCTCCATTGTCAGCTGTTCTATCCGCTCCTGCTATGAATGGTGGCCTTGCCTGTTCGTTCCCTTGATGATGACATTAAGGTTCAGAATACCAGCCCTACCCTATTGGAACTGATTAGCTCAATTCACCTCCCTAGCTAAATAACTTTTTCTCACAAACGTAAGTTGCTTTGCCATACATGCTGCTTACGGGTACGAATTGGGAACGAGCGCAGCTTGCAATGGAATGCGTTGCTGCCAGTATTGACGTATTGGTCTCGAATGCTATTGATAAATCAGCATTGAAAGATATTGGTAATGAATATTAAATTGGTAATAAAATGTGAACAGAAGTTATTGCTGTTAAATTGCTAATGAGCAATATTAATTAGCACAATTGGTGATTAATTGTAAATAACGCAAGTGTTAAATTGCCAATTAAAGCTACTGGTATTACTGAAGGGTATTGGTATTAAATTAATAATGAATGTTACTGATGTTAAATTGGTAATACACATTTTTGGTAGTAAATTGGTGCATAAAGCTATTGGTGTCAACTTACTGGTGTTAATGGTCGATATTAGTATTCAACGGCTGCGTACATTTCTGTTGTGCTCCTCTCACGTACAGAAAGATGGCTCACAGCACTTTGCAGAGCAGAGCCTAACAATGGGCAGCAAGCTGGAGGAAAAGGAAGCACAGGTAGGGGGTAACGGCACAGTGTCAGAGAAGAGTTTGTCGGAGGCCTTTGAAAACAGGAAGGGGGCCGGGGTAGCAAGGTGGAGGGGAACGGGGCACGAGTGGAATTTGGCATGGTGTTAGGAGAGCGGGACTTTGTGCCAGTGAAGACATGGGATACAGCTTTCTGAATTGAGTTGTAGCTTGTCCGGGGGAGGGAGGTGGAGATGGAGATGGGGCATCTGACCATATCAGCATTGGAGAAATCAAGACATGAATCAGAGTTTCTGCAACAGTAGGGGAACCATGCAGCCATGGGAGCATAAGCCATCGGAGGATGTGTGACGGCTGATTTTATGAACGAGGGCTCCCACTGGGAACACTTACCAAGAAATCTTGGGGCATGCTCCCCACAGTTATCCATTGATGAAAGTTGCCGGAGGGAAAATCATGGGGAGCACACACGGATGATCTGATATACACTCCTGACAGCTGTGGCTCCCTACTGAGAGCACACATTTGTATAGTTAGCCCTGTAGTGTCTACTTGTCAAAAGTATGAGTAGAACCAAGACAGGATAGTGCCACAGAGCTGGACTGGAGAGGAGGGAAGAGGATGGCCCGTGGTGTCAAAGGCAGTGTAGTGGTGGAGGAGGATGAGATGAGATAGTGAACGACAATCACTCTCACAATATGTCATTTGTGGATTCGACCAGCTCAATCTCAGCATTGTGGATTTTAGTGGAAATTGGATTGTAGCGTCTCAAACAGCCAGAGATGGGAGGGTAGTTGCAAGGCAATGATGCATTCCAGAGGGAAAGAGATGGTTGGAGATAGGTCAGTAATTGGAAAGAATGGAGTAGTCAAGAGTGGATTTGTTGAGAAGGAGGGGGTGGTAATAAAATTTGGAAAGAGACCGGCGCAGAATAGAGAATAGTGTAATGATATCAGCGAGCATGGCTGAGGTGGGGAGGTTAAGTGGTCAGGAAGTGGAACAAGAAGAGATTGAGTGCTTCATGGGCCAAATGTGTTTAACAAGGGATAGGGAGCAGATGGGAGAGAAACTAAAGAGTTTGAGAAGATGGATTGTGGGGGGAGGGTGATCTTTGAGAGGGCAGGAGGAATGCTAAAACCCAAGGGGGTGGGGAAGAGTTGGAGACAGCGGAGGTAGATGAGCGGATGGGCTTGATTTTGGATATGAAAAATGCTCCTTGCACTTGCTATCTGAAGTGAGGATCGAAGGTGCAGTGGACGAAAGTCAGTGGAGATGGGTTTTCTTGCTAGAGAAGAGGGGTTCAGAATTGTTACTCAATCGGTGATGGTCTTTTTGACTCTCTGATTGGATGCATCCCATCACATACTACACAATAAGCTCAAGTTGACAAGAGGGAAAATCGCTGAATGTTTTGAAATCCATGATGCTGGGAATGTTCCCTGTGTAATGTCCTCTTCCCACACCGTGCATAATGGAACTTGGCATGTAGGTTCTTTCACAATTGGAAACAGAAGAGTGACGAGAAGAATGGGCTATTTACAGTGCACACCCTCGGAGAGGGACTGGATGGTTGGCTTGTTGAGAACTTGGCACAGAAGTTGCTCCCTTTTGAAGAATGAAGTAAACCCGACATGATACGCAATCAAAGTTGTTGTCTTCACTGTAGGATCTTCCACATGATACAGGGGACTGGCTACTTAGTTGCCAAGAGGAGAGAGTCTCTCAACTGATACGAACAAATGCCCGCCAAATAAATTTACTAAAATGCAACTCACCCTTAACTTAAGTATCTTTGCTGTAATTTTCAGTAAGGATCCCTGTTCCAAAGGTGCCAACAATAACAAATCTTCCCAAGCTTCTCTGGATTCAGTCTCAAACTAGCCGGCACCATGGGGATGCAGACAGAGAGACCCAGGCAGGTGGAGATTCGTATCATCCTTCGAAGAAAGACTGGTTATAGCGAACATTTTGCACACTTTGTGCAGTGCTTGAACGCCAAGGACATTTCAGAAGCAAATGAATGTAAAGGCATTCCAACAGGAAGCAGCAGGACATGTCCACCGTCTGACAGCAAGTAACAGACTGAATGCACCAGCTGAAGAAAGCAAGTTTCTTTTTTGGTGAATTTGGTGCTCATCAGTGTGAGGGAAATGGAACGCCTTCTGCTTTGGGCATCCCGCCCCAGCACTAAATACCCAGGTCAGGTGGAGTGCAGTTTGTTGCAGAGTACAGCTTCCTCTAGCCTTCCCTACCAAAGTGCCTCAGCCCCAACCTCGGAAGAGAACCCAACCGTGCTAGAGTAATGTTACTTCCTAGTTTCCACCCAGCCTTCCTGTGGCTCTGTCGATAAGTATGCCAATTGAGAGTCCGCGGGCAGCTTTGTATTCTGGGCCTATGCCCATGAGGAAGTGAACGCTGCTAAAATGATCGAACCAGAAAGAGACAACTACCTGTGTGGCAGTCCCATGTCTCGATGTCATTGAAGTCAAAGGCATCTTATTGGCTTTTCCTATTGTTAACCCGGCTTACCACCACGGAACCTGGAGGCAGCTGGGACATAAAGAGGGATCAAACTACTGGAGTTAAATTGGTGGAGAGTGCGATTGATGATTGGGTAATGAGTGATAATGATAGTGATATCGGGTTAGTAATGACATAGTTGGCATTAGATTGTTGATGAAAGCAATTAGCGCTAATTTAAGAATAGCTATTGGTGATGAAAGTTATTGGGGTTAAATCGGTAATGGTCACTTTTGGTAGTTGATAATGAAGGTTATCAATATTATACGATGCCAATTTAGCTGGGTCTGTCAGCTCTTTTTTTAAATGTCTCCTATTTTCTTTATATTTCTGTTGCCACTTTAAAACCAAGCAAGACTCATTACCCCTTTAATAAACTTTTAATGTAATGCAGCGCACGCTTTATTGACCCCCGAGCGTCCTAAAAATAAATGGGTTGTGTGTGCTGGCTAAATGACGAGGCGCTTTAATCAGTGTGTGGGAGATGTTATTGCCTTGTATACTTGGGTCTGCCAAATTCATCACCTAATTAAAAACAATAATTCACTTGCATGAATTATTACCTGACAGTCTAACGCTCCTGCCACATCTTGGAATGTTTGTGTATAACGTAAAATGAATCCCCCCCCCCCCCCCCCTCGCCCCATGGCCTGTAGAGACTATGGCTCATTAACAATGTCTTACTGACATGGTTCCGCTCATGTGTATCGGTATTGCTCATGAGAATAGGTCCTGTCAGAACTGTCACCTGTATGGTACCTGGCCTGTCATAATGGGTTCTGTATTAGGGTATTTAGCAGAGTTGCTTAATTCTCCTAATTTTTTCAACAGTGAATTCTCTTCCTTCTGGGGGTGGTGGGGGAACTTGGAAATTCTTCAAGATAGTCTCTCGTCAGGGAGATCAAGACCAAGCAGGTTAATGCACAAGATGTCCGCCACTAGTCTCCTGCTGCCTGCTTGCATTCAGCCTTACAGATGAGAAATGGCCAAACTTTCCCATCTGAGATGTCCAGTCATGTGAAGGCGGGACTGGGACCTGAGCCTACAGGTTCTTATCAGGTGGCCATTGCTCGCTTGCATTTTCGGAACCTTGTTTACCATAGCTTCAAAGGCGTTGGCTGAAATAAAGATGCTTGCAGCTTCAGAAATAAAACAAAGCACAGATGTCAATTTAAATATACGTAGAACTTCTCTTTTTTTTTGTGTGTGTGTATGTGTGTGACTTAAGTATTGTTAAATCTCTTCCTCAGGGCCAGAAGGTGCAAATCTGTTTATTTACCATCTTCCCCAAGAGTTTGGAGATCAGGACATCCTACAGATGTTTATGCCATTTGGAAACGTTGTGTCTGCTAAAGTCTTCATTGATAAACAGACCAATCTTAGCAAGTGCTTTGGTACGTATGTGTGAATGGATTTCACATAATCCCAGAATCAAGGTCTGAGTTGGTGTCTGATGTTCTGATTGATAGTGCGTGTGCAGACTGTGTTAGCCCCTAAAATGTATCCAACGATTGGAAAGAGAGCTGAATTGGTTCTCCTAATGGTTCAGTTGTAAATGTCGTGTTAAACTCAGTCAGACACACTAGGAGGCCACAGGATTGATTCCTGTTGTGTTCCGAGTTAGTCGTTCTCCACTAGCCAATGATAGGCTGCTGCCATTGGATTGAGGGCCCCTCTGTTAGGAGAGGGAAAATCAGCTCATGCTCCCCATCGTGAGACAGCGACCTCTATCGATGGCAGGTGACGACAGGACTGGCCTCGGCTGTTATGCCACCCACATTCGAGTAGCTTCCCAACTCACATTATCCAGGCTCATGTAGAACAGGCACTTGGACAAGGTAACAGAGGGTCAAAATTGCCCTCTCTGTGTCAACCATGGCTCAGTGGGTAGCACTCTCGCCTCTCGAGTCAGAAGGTCACGGGTTCAAGCCCCACTCCAGCCACTTCAGGACATAATCCAGGCTGATGCTCCACTGCAGTGCTGAGGGAGTGCTGCACTGTCTGAGGTGCCGTCTTTCAGAATAGACGTTAAACCGAGGCCCTGTCTGCTCTCTCAGGTGGACATAAAAGATCCCACGGTACAATTCGAAGAAGAGCAGGGGAGTTATCCTTGGTGTCCTGGCCAATATCTATCCCTCAACCAATACCTGAAACAGATTATCTGATCATTACCTCATTGCTGTTTGTGGGAGCTTGCTGTGCGCAAATTGGCCTCCACATTTCCTACATTACAACAGTGACTACATTTCAAAAGTACTTCATTGATTGTAAAGCACTTTGGCCATCCTGAGGTCATGAAAGGCTCTATATAAATGCAGATTATTTTTTTCTATACTGTATCCAAATGAGGCCTTTTAGATAAATGCAGTATAAAATACCCAATGTTACGGTGCAGTGAAATATTTGTAGCTGGATTCTAACATGGCAGTGACACGTGAAGCAGGTGAAGTCCCTTAGCTCAAGTAGTTTTCTAATGGCAGGTTATATTCTGGCCTAATTCCTAGCCCTTAAAAAAAAAAGAGTAGCAGGAGGAAAAATGAGTGCTCTCTGAAACTTGGATCATGCGATTAGGAAAGTGTGATTAAGGAAAAGCTGTGGGTGGTATTTTACTGATAAGTTAAACCCTGACCTAAATCAGCAGCCTGAATTCAAGATTTCTGGATCTTGGCCGAGATGTAGGGTTGCCAACCCTCCAGTATTGGCCTAGAGTCTCAAGGAATCTCCAGGACACTGTTGCCAGCACTCCTGCCTGAAGAAAAAGCACAGGGCATTAAAAAAAAAAATTGTGTTTTCTCATTTTCTTTGAACACCTGTTTATAGTTATAAAAATGTTGGAGATGGGGGAAAAAAGAACTGTTTGACTGATAGTCAAGCGTCATCCAATCGGGAAATGAAGAGTCTGTTCGCTTTCCGATTGGCCCTGGGAAGGTGGGGCACCGTGAGATGGACATGTCGGGCGACCAATGGCGGGGGCGGTTGGAGACAAGAGGTCATGTGATGAAACCTCCAGGAATATGTCCACCCAGAATTGGCGGCCCTCGCCTATTTGATGACACTCGGTGCACCTTCACAGTAATGAACTGTATTTGAAGTGTTTTTGGCACGTTTCCGAGATGCGATAGGCCGCTTCATAAAGTGCGCAAGTCTTTCGTTCACCGGCTTGTAGTGAGATTGTTCCCCGTCTTTTTTTACTTTTCCTCTCGCCCTCGCAGGTTTTGTAAGCTACGACAATCCCGTCTCTGCACAAGCCGCCATCCAGGCCATGAATGGTTTCCAGATCGGAATGAAGCGCTTGAAGGTTCAGCTGAAGCGATCCAAGAACGACAGCAAACCGTACTGAATCTAGTGTGGGAGGTTAATGCTGTTACCTTAGCTTTGTTAGGGTAAGTCCCATGAACCAGCCCGTGGCTGAGGAGGATCATTGCCAGCATTCATCGAGAGACAGTCTTTAACATTACACTTCCATTTCCCCAGCCCTCCCCACACCTGTTTTCCTCCCATTCCCGTTACGTTTAGTATCTTTAAATCTTATTGTATTTACAGTATTTAATTTTTTTGCTTTGTTCCGTTAAAAAAAAACAAATTTTTTTGGAAAAAAAAATGTCTTAAAAGGATTTTAAAAAATAACCGAAATGTGCAATTTAACTCCGCAGCCACTGGTGCCAAACGGGCCCACGTGATTGTGAGGCACCAGGTGCTTTATTAGCTTAACGAACCCAGTTAACGTAGATTAGAAAGGCACCAGCAGTTTACGGGTTAATGACGCGGTGGCCTAGTCTGAAAGTGATGCCAAGTGAAGCACTAACATTATCTTTTTTTTAAATTTTATTTCTCACTCTTTCTCTCTCTCTCTCTCTTTCTCACTCCAATGAGAATGTATCTATGAGGACGCGATCACGAGTTAGACGATAAGCTTCGTGCGATCAGATCGCATCGGCCTTTTCTTTTTTTTGTTTGCAAACGAAAGCCTTTGAGATCTGTTTCCACCGCCATATGGGGCTCTTTTTTTTTCCGGTAGGGGGGCAAGGGGTAAAATAAAAGAGAAGGTTAAATGGTAAGATTTGCTGAAAGTTAAATCAAATAGGAAAAGAAGAAAAGCCACAGGCCTGTACATTTTATTTGTAAAAAAAGCAGCTCTATTTTTATACAAATTTTTACTGCCTCAGAAAGATGGAAGTTATTTATTAATTACCTATAGTTAATTTATTGGATAACCGAGATAACAAATCCTCTATAATAGTTAGAGCCAGCCTCGTGAAGTAGTCTTAAGATGTGCTAAGTGGGAACGAGTTTATCCTTGCAGTTGGAGCGCACACAAAACACAACCTGCAACAATCACGCTTCTCCTGTTTTTTGTACCCTTTACTTGTGTGGTATCTCATTACTTGTAGCTTCCATTATCTAGTCGAACTCAAGTTTTGTTTTTTAATCTTGTGACTTTTCTTTTTCCTCCTCGTTTATCTATTTGTTTAATTTAAAAAAAAAAAAATCTGTATTTCTGTCCCAAAATCAATCCATCTCTTTTATTTCCCTTTTTAAAGTACGGATGGATTCTTTTGGGTGTTTTTATATCTGTTGCTGTTGCTTTTTTTTTTTACAAGTGTTATTAAAAAAAAAATGCAAATTTATGTGAATGGCTCATAGATTCTAATAACTGAGATTTGCATTGTTTTCTGCAAACCATGAGAATGATTTTGTTCCTACTGCATAGACTCTGTGTAACTCTTGACTCTTCCTTGTTTTTTTTCCCCTAGACATCTTCATGCTCGTTAGTTCATCGTTTGCCTAGCATGTCCCTGTGGCGTCAAAAAAAAAAAAAAATTTCAAAAAAAAAAGCTCATCGTCCCGTCATTGTTTCTGATGTCTTTCTGACCTCACATCACACTTGGTCCTCCTACTTGACCCCCTTGACCTAGTTTGACTTTTCGAGATTTTTTGCATGTGTCCTCACGTAGCTCTGAATTCTAAAGAGATCAATGTGAAAAAAAAGCCTAGCTGCATTCGTGTTAAGACTGAAAAAGAAAAAAAATTATTTTAAGAAAGTAAAGCGAGAAAAGAAAAAATTATATAAGAGAGAGAAGGAAGAAAAAAAAAACCTGTGTCGAAAATGTTTCTTTTTTTTTCATGAAACAAACTTGAAAGTATTATACAGGGATTGGCGTTCTGTCTGTCTGGTCACTTGGAATAGCGATAGCAATATGTGGCCAGGGCGCAGAATGTTGGTTTCTCAATGAAGCAGACTACTTCTGAACAGTTGGAGAAACTGATCAGATATTATCAAGAGCTCTGTAATAGTTTTTACATTTTTCAGGCAGTGTAAAGTTTTGATAAAGCCATTTAAGTGGCTCACTTTCTCATCGATATATATAGAAAAGAAGAAAACCACTTTTTTTGTAGACTAGTTTAAGATAATAATTACAAAAAAAAAAGATGACCCATGTTTGGGGAAAGACTACCTATTTGTGTCACCTTTTGCTGAACTGATTCACACCTAGACAATCTGTGGTAAATGCACATTAAATGACCTATATTTTATACTGTTTAAGTGTATCGGAGAAGATGAAACAAAGCAGTCAGTGTAAACTTCGTCACGTTGGTAACTATGTGGGTTACGTTTTGGTGTCATCGCGATTTTTAAGGTTCTATAATTAAGTGTTTCGTCAAGACGACGGAGTTTTTTTGGTTCACCTGGCATAAGATTTTTTTTGGCGGCCAAAAATATCTTAACTCGTCAGGTGAAAAGGAAAAAAAAAATTATTAATACAATTCCAGGACAAAAAAATCTTGTGCTTTGCGTGTGAAGCGTTTTGACGTCCGATTTTGTTTCTTTTTTTTTCATTGTGGGATTAACAGTTTGACGTACTCTTTGTTCAGCAAAATGTGAGATTGGCTTTTTTTTTCTTTTGGAAAAAGAAGAAAAAACAGCAATTTAAAATCAGTGGAATCAGTGCCAAATTCCAAACAACTATAAAGGTAATTCCTGCCTAGCGCTTAATTGTGTTATTTGTGAGAAGTAATTTGATAACATGGGTATTTTGTTACTTAAGTGTTTTTTTTGTAATAATTTCTCTCATGTTTGAAAAAAATTAAAGGAAAAAAAAAATAGTTTAAAAACGGGAGAGAAAGCAAAAGTTTGTTAAATGCTAACGCTGTGGTCTTGTTGCCTGAGATTGTTCTTTCTCTTTGTAAAAGTGCCCATGTTTCCCAACCTCGCGTTCATTGAGTCGCTGTGAAAGCAAACCTCACAAAGCTTTTTTTCTTATAGTTGTGAAATTTAAAGAATAAAATATATATATTAAAAAAAACACACAAAAAAAACAACACCCTCCCCCCCCCCCACCCCCAAGGCAGGAATGTTTAGAACTGGTTTTTTAAAAAATAATAATAATCATGAATTAATAATAAATAAGCAGCCTTGGCTGCCTCGTATGACTTTCTAACCATTGCAAAAAACCATTTGTCATTCCTCTGTGCATGCACACGGTGTGTAATAAAGCGTTAACTGTTAACGGGCCAATATTTCTCTGCAGTGAGGGCTGGGAGCAGATTGAATCAGTTCAGCTTCCACGGCCTTGGGGATTGATTTCTGGCCTACTCTGTTCTGAATTCATTTCCCCCACCACCCGACCCCACCCACCCCCCCCACCCCACCCCCCAACACATTGTTTCTGTTTTTTTTAAATCTTAAGTAAAAAAAAAAAACAAGAAAAAAAAAAGTTGTAGCTTCATTGCGTTTTTTGGAAAATGTCACACAAGACAAGTGTTTGTGCTCCTGTGATGTGAGATCTGGTGTTTGTAGACTATTATTATCATTTAGGATTAAGATTTAAAGGAAAAAAAATATATAGTTTTAAGTATTTGTTTGAGAAAAGCCAAAGTTAATGCAAAATGACTGGGGGAACCGCAAGCCCATGTGAGTGCTGTAAATCTTTTTTGGTGCATTTGACTCTGTATGTGATGGAAGTTTTTTTTTGAGAAAAAAAAAATGTCAACACAACACAACACGCTCAAAAAAAAAAACCAATGTGGGCTTTCGTATTTCTACAACTTGATTGTAATTATGCATTTTGTACCAGTGGAATTTTTTTATACTGGAAATTAAAAAATCGATATTTCTGCGCCTTACCTGTGTGTGGGCCCAGTCATGACTGATTTTGAGTTTGATTTCTGGTCGGTGCAGAGAAAGTGGCGATTATTTCGTTTTAAGAATTTGCAAAAAAAAAACACAAAAAAAAAGAACTTTGGCTTGCTTTCCTCGTTTCTTTGCATATGCTTAAATGTCAAGAATTTTTGTCAAAAAAAATGGGTAAGTTTCTCTCTTCAATTATGTATTGTGCAGTTACATAAGGTATTAGGACTAGCAGTATTCAACCACCTACAGTGGGATAACTGTATTAGTTTAAAAAAAAATTAGGGGTTTGCTTTTTGCTGTTGAAATCCAAGTTTTTTCCTGATTCTCTGTCTTCATTGTGAACATAACTGTGGAACAGTCGGACTTATTTTTGTAACGTATGTTATTGTGTGATGCAGTTTTTGCTTCTGTCTCAAATATTAAACCATTTTTCCTAATACTCGTCTCTCTTTGTGTACTGTTGGTGGCGTTCACTGTTGTTTGGCGTTCTGCAAACCTCACTGTTCCACGTCCTTTTTCGTTTATTCTTTGTTGTGTAGAGAGACACTGCCGATCTTACCAGCTACTTCTGTTCCTCATTCCTGTTTTAGTTCAGTATTTAACTGTTTTCGTTTTTTTTCTTTTCTCTCTTTTTTTTGGACAAATACAGCTATTTATACTGTTTTCCGATGCCTTTTTTTGTGTCCCCAAAAAAAAACCCTAAAATGCTGCGATTGAAAGGCACAGCATGTCAGTACTAGGCACAGAGGTGAACTAATAAACAAACAAACAAGAAGTAGGCTCGTAAAATGCATGTTGCTTTATTGATGGTTATTATTCTGATGCATTGAAGGGTTAAGTCAAATGAAAGCCTAAAGGATAAAATGAGCCTTTTATAAACGGAGTGATTATTTGCACCGCTTTTTTTGACTCTCTCTGCACATGCGCACTCGATTCGGTCGCGCATGCGCAGTACCCAACGGTTGTCATCCAAGGGGACCAATCAGAACTTTGGTGTTGCAAATACACGCTGCCTTTTATAGAAGACACCACTTTGGATTAGACTTGCCATCAAGAGCTGAGAACAGACCTCCCCCCCCACTCCACCCGGGTGGCTGAATTGATTGGCTCAGTACCATACAGGCCGGGAAGGTCCCAGTTGTGTTTCTACTCTGTGCTAAGTTAGCTGATCTCAGTCAGGAAAGCCTCAGCAATGCTATTAACCTCAACAACCCTGGGCTAGGGAATGGAGGTGTGGGGTGGGGGGGGGGGGGTAACAATGAATTAGGCCCCTGATCCCCACACAGTGACTGACCCCTGCGTGCGTTTAGATGTCGGGTTCGAGCACAATTGGATTGGTTGCAGCGGCACCTCCTCTCCGCCCCCACCCACCCCCAGATTCAACTGCCCCAAATCAATTAGGCTGAAATATGAAGAATGGCTACCTGGCCAAGGTACCCTAGGGTAGCCAGTGCCCTGAGACAACATCAGGAGATGGGGAGGAGACAGAAAACTCAGTCTTTCTAAATAGAACTTTCCCAACGGATACAAGTACTATCATACGAAAATGACAGGCAGGAAAAGACCTGCTGCTCCATCAAGCCTGCCCCACAATCATGATGTTTGGACCATCATGGCTAGACACTCTGTCCCCCCCCCCTACCACAGCCATGTAATCTCCTGAGAGCGCCAAAATCCCAGGGCCAATAAAAGAAAAAAATACTCTGGAAAATTCCTCTGTGACCCCCCCACCCCGCCTCAGGCGATCGGTGATTATAGTAGAGGGACAGAATTGAAAAGTAGGGAAGTTATGCTAAACCTGTATCGAACTTTGGTTAGCCCACACTTGGAGTACTGCGTACAATTCTGGTCGCCGTATTATAAAAAGGATATAGAGGCACTGGAGAGGGTGCAGTGAAGATTTACAAGGATGATACCAGAAATGTGAAATGTGAGGGTATACCTATCAGGAAAGGATGAACAGGCTGGGTCGCTTTTCGCTTGAAAAGAGAAGGCTGAGGGGTGACCTAATAGAGGTCTTTAGAATTATGAACGGTTTTGATAGAGTAGACACAGAGAATGTTTCCACTTGTGGGGAAGAGCATAACTAAAGGCCATCAATATAAGATAGTCACCAAGAAATCAAATCGGGAATTCAGAAGAAACTTCTTTATCCAGAGAGTGGTGAGAATGTGGAACTCGCTACCACAGGGAGTGGTTGAAGGAAATAGTATAGATGCATTTAAGGGGCAGTTAAATAAGCATATGAGGGAGAAGGGAATAGAGGGTTATGCTGATAGACTTAGATAAGGAAAGATGGGAGGAGGCTCGAGTGGAGCATAAACGCCGGCATGGACTGGTTGGGGTGAATGGCCTGTTTCTGTGCTGTATATCCGGTGTAATAGTTCTCTCCATTTTGTAGCTCACTAGCTGTGTTACAGAGAAGAGCATTCAAATCAATGGCTATGAAAGCGTGTTATGACAAGGGGTTGCTGCACTAATAATCTTTGGGCGCTTTTATTCCCCCCACAGAGCACCTCAGTTTTCCCAACTCTGTGGTGGGTTTTATGGCCTGGGAAGGTGCGGAATGGATGCCGGGCTCCATTATCAGGTGTCGTTTCTGGTGCTGCTCTGTGTTGTCAAACCAAACGTGTTTCAGTTTTTTCTTTCCTCTCTAGAGTGGGAGACTTTGCTTCCGAGAGGCGGCCCGCCCAGCCCGAGAACTGATGTAACTCAGCGCACGCGCGGCAGCGGAGCTTGGCGTGAGTCATGAACCTGGTGCCGCAGTGGGGCCAAAGCAAGTATCTGAACCTGTGCTAAAATCTTCACCGCTATTACTTGCAGTCGCCATTCACAAGACGTCCGGCCGGTACCGTGTGGGCGTCACTTTAGTGGGGTCTTTTATCATCGCTGATTAAAATCAGGGGGTGGCAACTATTTTTAAGCTTGGAACCGCCATTGCAACTCGAACTCTGAAAGCCGGCGTCCAATCAAAATCCTCTCCAATGCTCGAGTGGATTCGATGGGGGAGATTTACAACGTGCCACCCGGGCGTGAAGCCAGTGTTGGCGATCGGCCGCCCGCTATAGAAACCGCCAGATTTTCACTTCCATCGATTGCAATGGACATCAAAATCGGGTGGTTTCTATAACGGCACTTGGCTCCATGAACTAGTGGTGTGCTGGGGTGGGGGAAGAGATGGGTAGAGCACTGGCTCTGAATCGGAGGCAGGGGTGAGGAACACTGGCTCCGCGAACCGGGGGGATGGGAGGGGCACCGGCTCCGAATCAGGAGTTGGGGTAGGGGCACTGGTTCCGTGAACGGGGTGGGGGGATTGGGAGGGGCACTGGCTCCGTGAACGGGGTGGGGGGATGGGAGGGGCACTGGCTCCATGAACAGGGTGGGGGGATTGGGAGGGGCACTGGCTCCGTGAACAGGGTGGGGGATTGGGAGGGGCACTGGCTCCGTGAACGGGGTGGGGGATTGGGAGGGGCACTGGCTCCGTGAACAGGGTGGGGGGATTGGGAGGGGCACTGGTTCCGTGAACGGGGTGGGGGATTGGGAGGGGCACTGGCTCCGTGAACAGGGTGGGGGGATTGGGAGGGGCACTGGTTCCGTGAACGGGGTGGGGGATTGGGAGGGGCACTGGCTCTATGAACCGGTGAGGAGAAGTGGAAGGACTGAGAGGGCACCTGATCGAACATACAAGATAGTTAACGGTATAGAAAGGTAAATTGGAAACCAATTACACCATGAGGCAAGGGGGCGGGGCGGGGGGCGGGCACCGGCTCAAATGTAACTTTAGGACCAAGTTCAGGCGGTGCTTCACACAAAACTGCATTTCTGGGTATAGGTAAAATCGCTGGAATGATTTAAGAAACAGCCGGACCCTTTGATTGTGTGAGGGGGGAGGGGAAACTCTTCCTGGGGCTGATGCACCGAGGCGGAGCTGAGAGGACGCTTTGTAAATGTGACCGCCCGCGTACTAAATGTGCTCGTGACATCTAGTGGCACTACTCCTCCAGACGTCGTTAAGGCGAGAGGCTAGCCAATTAAACACCTTTATTTCTGTGATGTTAAAGCGGACTCTCCGATCATACGTTGGATACATTTGGAGAAACCCACACGCAGTAGCTGCTGTTCGTTCCAGACTGGGACCTTCGCCCTTAGACTGTTAGGCCTGGAATTTCCTCCGTGGACACAACCAGAAAGTTAGACCCGAAAATGCCCCCAATCCATTCTGCTGATGTCGGGTTACGTCCCGATTTCCTGCTAATCTCATGAGAATACGCCTGAAGGTAAAATGGCCGTAAATTAGCGTAAACAGTCGGGGCCGAAGGAAAGTGCCGAACTCAACACCATCTATTTTTTCTTTAAGTATGAAAATTTAAGTTTCCACACATTTAACAATTGTTCGTTTTTAAGAACTTGCAATCGGTGCATAGAGTTAAACAGCACAGAAAGAGGCCCTTCGGCCCATCGTGTCCGCGCCGGCCATCAAGCCCTGTCTATTCTAATCCCATTTTCCAGCACTTGGTCCGTAGCCTTGTATGCTATGGCGTTTCAAGTGCTCATCTAAATGCTTCTTGAATGTTGTGAGGGTTCCTGCCTCTACCACCCCTCCAGGCAGTGAGTTCCAGATTCCAACCATCCTCTGGGTGAAAGTTTTTCCTCAAATCCCCTCTAAACCTCCTGCCCCTTACCTTGAAACTATGCCCCCTGGTTATTGACCCCTCTACTAAGGGGAAAAGTTCCTTTCTATCTACCCTATCTATGCCCCTCATAATTTTGTACACCTCAATCAGGTCCCCCCTCAGCCTTCTCTGCTCTAAGGAAAACAACCCCAGCCTGTCCAGTCTCTCTTCACAGCTGAAGCGCTGCAGCCCAGGTAACATCCTGGTGAATCTCCTCTGCACCCTCTCCAATGCAATCACATCCTTCCTATAGTGTGGCGACCAGCACTGCACACAGTATTCCAGCTGTGGCCTAACTAGCGTTTGTACAGCTCCATCATAACCTCCCTGCTCTTATATTCTATGCCTCGGCTAATGAAGGCAAGTATCCCATATGCCTTTTTAACCACCTTATCTACCTGTCCTGCTGCCTTCAGGGATCTATGTACATGCACACCAAGGTCCCTCTGATCCTTTGTCCTTCCTAGGGTCCTACCATTCATTGTGTATTCCCTTGCCTCGTTAGTCCTCCCAAAATGCATCACCTCACACTTTTCAGGGTTAAATTCCATTTGCCACTGTTCTGCCCATCCAACCATCCCATCTATATCGTCCTGTAGCCTGAGGCTTCCCTCCTTGCTCTTTACCACCCCACCAATTTTCATGTCATGTGCGAACTTACTGATCATACCTCCTACATTCATATCTAAATCATTAATGTACACTACAAACAGCAAAGGACCCAGCACCGATCCCTGCGGTACACCACTGGACACAGGCTTCTAGTCACAAAAACAACCTTTGACCATCACCCTCTGCCTCCTGCCACTAAGCCAATTTTGGATCCAATGTGCCAAATTGCCCTGGATCCCATGGGCTCTTACCTTCTTGACCAGTCTCCCATGTGGGACTTTGTCAAAAGCCTTACTGAAGTCTATGTAGACCACATCAACTGCACTACCCTCATCCACACACCTAGTCACCCCCTCGAAAAATTCAATCAAATTGGTCAGACATGATCTCCCCCCAACAAAGCTATGCTGACTATCTCTGATTAATCCTTGCCTCTCCAAGTGGAGACTAATTCTGTCCCTCAGAATTTTTTCCAATAATTTCCCTACCACTGATGTTAGGCTCACTGGCCTGTAATTCCCTGGTTTATCCCTACTACCCTTCTTGAACAATGGTACTACGTTAGCTGTCCTCCAGTCCTCTGGCACCTCACCTGTGGCCAGTAGAGGTTCTGAAAATTTGTGTCAGAGCCCCTGCAATCTCCTCCCTTGCCTCACACAGCAGCCTGGGCTACATCCCGTCTGGGCCTGGGGATTTATCCACTTGCCGTTTTTGCATTTTTAATCTGATTTATTTTTATGCCATAAAAATTCATTCAAAGAAACAGAAAACACAGAGAAGGTCTCAGTGAGGGTAATTTTTTTTTTAAAACACTCAAAAAATTGCAATGAGAACATCAGAAAAATGACACATGTTTCCTACCGCGCCTGAAAATCCGGTGGCAATTTGACGTGGGCCTCTGAACCAACACAATCACACGATACTCACATTGTAAGCTGGGGGTCAGGGCCAGTTCTGTGGGCAGAGATACGTTCAAGCGAGATTCAAAACCTTAATCTCAAAAAGGTGGTAATCGAGCCAGCCCATAAATACCCAATTTATGCAGCAGGGCCCTTTTAAAAAGAACAACCTGCATTTATATAGCCCACCCCTTCCCTATCTCTGTAACCTCCTCCAGCTCTTACAACCCTCTGGGATCTGTGCGCTCCTCCAAATTCTGGCCACTTGCGCATCCCCGATTTTCATCGCTCCACCATTGGCGGCCGTGCCGTCAGTTGCCTAGGCCCTAAGCTCTGGAATTCCCTCGCTATGGAATTACCTCTCTACCTCTCCTCCTTTAAGACGCTCCTTAAAACCTACCTCTTTGACCAAGCTTTTGGTCGCCTGTCCTAATATCTCCTTATGGGGCTCGGTGCCAAATTCTGTTTGTTGACGCGCCTTGGGCCGTATTACTACATTAAAGGCGCTATATAAATGCAAGTTATTGTTGGTGTTGGCCTCCCGGAATCACAACTGAAGGAGCACCAGTGTAAAAGTGGTATTCTTAAAATGCAGTAGACCCTCAATCAATTCCCCCGGGACTGGTGAAAAGCGCTCGATTTAGCAGGTAGAAAGACTTATGGTAGCGAATAGAAAATTTCCCAAGACCTGCATTGTGTACAAGATGCACAGTAATGATAACCCTGAAATTATGAATAAAATAGTTTTAAAGAAAACTTTAAAAATCATAAAATTAGTTCGAAGGCACTTTGGGCGAGAAATTCGGCTCCTTTACACCTGCCATCAACGCCTCCGGGGCGGGGGGGGCTCAACGGGCAACAGGGCTTATGCTCCGGGGTGGGGTGGGCGAAAAAAGCACCTCCCGAGAAATTTGGCAGGGCAATGCTGAGGCACTACCCGATAGTGCCACGCCCCCGCCGGTAGCTCCCCGGGCCGCTGCGCCGCCGATGATGACGTGATCACCGTGCGCCGTGGCCCTTACCGCCCCGCGGCAGAAATTTGGCTGCGCCCCACGGGCGGTGTCAGCGCCAGTCTCTCAAACCGCGCAGACCTCTGCTCGCGGGGCGGTGCGGCCGCGACCCTCGCAGCCATTTTCTTTTTTTGGCGTGGTCCTGACCGCCATCGCCCAGCCCGGCACCGCACCGCTCTGGTGGCCTAGTGAAGGGGCGGGACATTGAAACGCAGTAGCGCTCTGCGGCGCCTCCACGGAGCGCTGTCGATCGCACCCTGACATCGCCTCGGTTACCGCCCCACTAGGAAGTGGAGCGCCCGAGATTGCGCTCCACTTCCTGTGCGGGGCGGTTCTTCCGCGCCGAGCGCGAAATGTCCGGTCTTAACTCAGTCACTGCCCCCAAAGGGGCGTTGCCGAATTTTCACGCCCTTTGTTTTTCAGTCTGAAATTTAAAAGCTGTGCTGAGCTCAGCTGCAAGTGACCTGTGGTCCTGGCTGGTCAATCAGCAGTGCGAGGTTGGCGCTCGATTCAGAGATAATGTAACACCTATTCAAAGAGCACAAGCTTCACCCAGAAGAGATCAAGGCAAGTGTGAGCAAATGATGGAGGTTAACAGTGTGACTTGGGACCCGGACTTCCTGGAATGAGGGAACTAACTTGGCGTACCTGACAGCGATTTTTACGTCAGGATGTGGAGAAGTGGTTAGCTCAGCATGTTGGGTAGAGTTGGAGGTTCTGCCGTACGGTGTGAGGGAAAGGGAATTTCCTCACAGGGGAATTAAAAGGGATTGTTTCACTTCGTGCTCTGGATTGTGACACGTTATCGGTTCCCAAAGCAGCAGTGACTCAAGAGTTAGTGTTTAAAGTGGGTCCTGATATTATGGTATGCCCTGCTTCTGTAACTCTTAAACAAAGGTTTAAACTGCACAGTCTGGAAGAAAGCTTTAAGGGGGAAACTGCGATGTGATGTATAAAGAAATAACTTGCATTTCTATAGCGCCTTTCACAACCTCATGACGTCCCAAAGCACTTTGTAGCTAATGACGTACTTTTAGAAGTGCAGTCACTGTTACATAGAATGACATCGAATGTACAGCACAAACACAGGCTATTTGGCCCAACTAGTCTATTCTGGTGTTTATGCTCCACACGAGCCTCCTCCCTCCCTACTTCATCTCACCCGATCAGCATATCCGCCTATTCCTCTCTCCCTCATGTGTTTATCTAGCTTCCCCTTAAATGCATCTATGCTGTTCACCTCAACCACTCCCTGTGGTAGCGAGTTCCACAAAAAAAATTTACTCTTCGGGTAAAGAAGTTTCTCCTGAATTCCTTATATGGATTTATTAATGTTATAATGTAGGGAATAAAGTATTAAATAGTAATAGAAACAGTGAGCCCAGAATATGACTTCAAGGTAGCTCAGGCCAGAAGGACAACATGACAAAGTTTAAACTGGTGAAAAGCCAATTTAAAACGAATCTCATCAAAAACTTCTCGAGGTGAATGACCAGTGCTGGGTTCAAAAGAGTAGGAGAGAAGGTGAGTAAAAGCTTGTAGATTGTTGCTGCGAGTCATCTCTAGCCATTCTCTCAAACACCTCCTAGCACCCAATTTCAAAATCTCATTAGCCAGGGCCCAGGAGCACTTGCCTACCCCTCTTGGTTGATAACGATTGTGTGGCACAGGGAGAGTCGAGAAAGGGAGTGGGAAGAAAATCCCTTAAAATAAAGAATTAGAATCACACTTCCATTAACAAAAAAGACAAGTGCTAAAAAGAAAAACTTTTATTTCTATAGCGCCTTTCACAACCTCAGGACATCCCAAATATGCTTTACAGCCAATGAAGTACTTTTGAAGTGTAGTCACTGTTGCAATGTAGGAAAGACTCAATGTGATTCATACAATTTCAATCATGAGTTCTTGGGGCTGATTTTCCAAATGAGCATCTCGTGTAGATCGTCTCTTAGATACTTTGATAGAACAAAGTTATTTATGGAGTCACTGCATTGTAACGTGATCAAAAGGTTTGTGTGCTGGACACTGTGAAACATGGCTACAAACGGTGCTACATCACAAATTGTGCCAGTTTAGATACCAGACTTTGGGTGGGGTGGGGGGGAAAGACAGTGGTCCTGATGATGTTTCCCTTCAGAAACCTGCCATTACTATTTGCAAGATGAGCCCTTGGGATATCACCCCAGTAGCTGAGCATTGTTCCCTCATTCATACATAGAGGAGGGGAGTGTGACAGTGTTGACCTTTTATTGTATAAAAGCCTTGATTAGACGGTAACTTTAGCTCCCTATCCGATCAGTTTGAATTTCAGCTTTGTTTGTTAGTGTCTGACCCTGTCAGCCAGGATCCCACTCCTGATCCCTGCTGGAAAGTGTGCTTATGTGATTTTGGGCAAGGACGAGATTGGGGTGAATTGTGATGCATTCCACAGTCAAATAGCCCGGCACCACTCACCATCATAGATTAGCAATGTGGGCAAGATAAGAGGGGCCGTGGAACTATATCACCTGCATGAGTTACCACCTTCAGGCCAGAAACACTGATCTCCAATAACCACCGTGCAATGCCTTTGTAGATCTGTGTTGTACAGTTTTCTAATTATTAATATTAATGTAAATTAGAAGTTCAAGTTCAGCGTTTTGGCTAAAGATCTAAATACAAGTGTGGATATAGGAAGATGGAGCACTAGATATGGGAGTAATGATTGGATTAAAATTCAATCTGGTTAAGGTTTTTAATACAATATATTTCACTGATTGGAAATTCTGCAGGCTGTGAACTCAGGTCCAAATACAGTTAGTTGAGGGCCACGAGAGAAATTGGCTGCCCAAAGTAATTACCATGGAATTATTTCAAAATAATTCCCTTTTCCCTGTTATTGGACATTCTAGTGGGGGATGGGGGCTGAAGTAGTTCTATGGAGTTTGGGTGTAAACTTAGGGCTATGCTCACCTGTGACACAGAAAGCTGGTTTCTATAGTCAGCCATTTTATAAGCCAGTTTGTACAGTCAGCCATTTTATAAGCCAGTGTAAGTGCCTTCAGAAAGAAGCCATGCTTGGAAATATAGCAAAACAAAGATTTGCTATAAATTTCTTTAATTTGGAGGCATTTTCAGAAGACAAAGTCTAATAGAATGTTGTTGTCAACAGTATAAGATTCCTGCAAGAACATGAGAAAATCTGAAATAAAAAAGGGTCATTGGGCCCATCAATCCTACCACATCCAGAGTCTGTGTATGATTATTCGGTCAGCAGGTTTGTTCCTCTCCCCAGATGCTACCTGACCTGCTGAGTGGGTACAGTATTTTCTGTTTTATTTCAGATTTTCAGCATCTGCAGGTTTTTGCTTTTATGATTAATTCTATCATGGACTCCCCCCACCCACCCAACCCAACAGAATCTGCTAATCCCCTGCTTTAGGGAACCCGCGCCCACAAATCTCCTCCTTTATTCCTCTGTATGCTCCTATTATCTCTGTTTACACTTAAAAAGTAATTCATTGGCAAGTGGAAGCACTTAAGGGCACCCCGAGGATGCACATGGTGCTATATAAATGCAAGTTATTTTTTTTGGTTGCTGATGGGGGGGGGGGAGGAACTGCAGTTTCTATCACATGATCCAGGTGGTCACGTCAGGTGATGAGGTTCTGCATCCATCAGCTTTAAAACTAGACTCAAGTGCACAGTTGTCACATTTTAGGAATAATGTGACAATTCAGTAAAACTGCGTTCCACTTTAAAACAATCCACAGGTTTTACTGAACGAAATACTGGCTGGAGTTCTGTTTTCCCCATCGCCACTTGTGAATGTTTGTAAGGCTGAAGCCATCGGCCTGAACTTTGACCCCGATTTGCACCTGAGCTTTGATTCAGTCGCAGAGATTTATGCCCATTTCATAATATTTCACAGCGACGGACAAAACACTCTGGCTCCCAAGGACGGCGCTGGAGTGACAAGAGAGTGTTCCAAGAAAAAAATAGCTAATTCTTTTGAAAGCAAAGAGCTTGCACGCCGCAGCAATGAAATGTACTGCTGGCGTGTTTTGTAAAAGCTTTCAATTCATTAACAGCGGAACACGGAACAGGCATTGAAGACGGGAATGTAAAAAGGTACAAGTGATCTTTGAACATAATTACTTGTAGTGTGGGCGGACAAGACGTTTGAGGAGCCGCACAATTAAACGGAGATACTTTAAAGAAGATTTAATGCAATTGGAATGAGTCAGAAGTGGTTTAGGTTTCTGTAGGGCCCCTGTAATAATGGAATTTGACACTAATTAGCTGGACAGTTTAGCATAATTGACTGTTCCTTCACTTCACAATTGGAATTTTTTAACTGGCCTTGGCTGTGATTTAATAATGACACCTGGTAATCCCTGTAGGGAAATACTGCACAAAGTGCAGTGCCCAGCAATCCAGGGTGGTGCAATCTATTGGCCTGCTCGAAGGAAGTGGTGAGCACCTCAAGCCACTCTCATGCACCCTTCTGGTGACCTGGACAGGTTGTCTGCCACAGATGATGTGTAGTCGACTGGTCCAGTGATCCCAGAGTCGAGAAAGAGAATGAGAGGCAGAAAGGAGGCGTTCGGAATATAAACAGAAAATGCTGGAAATACTCAGCAGGTCAGGCAGCATCTGTGGGGAGAGAAACGAGTCAACGGTTCAGGTCGATGAACAGCTTTTAAGCAAACACAGAGCCAGGGAGGGGGGGGAGATCTAAAGGGAGAGGTCTGCGATCGGGTGGAGGGCAGGAGTGAAGCAATCTGACGCTACTCCAACTGTCAGAGTATTTTTGAAGAAGTTTCTGGCAGTGCGAGGCACAGTTAATGACTTAATGGAGCTAAATGCCATAACCGAACATCACTGAAACTTTGATCTTCAGAGCCTCGGCATTACGGGGCGATATGATAGAGGAGTGTTTAAAATTATGGAAGGATGGGGGCAGGCGAGAGAGAAGCAGTATCTGTGAAGAGAGAAGCAGAGTTAACATTTCAGGTCGATTTCCAGTAGTTGAGGGGTCTAGAACAAGGGACATAGACACAAGATTAAATGCAAGAGAGTTAGAACAGAGGGCAGGAGAAACTTGTTCACACACACAGAGTTGTGAGGCTGGGGAATTCACTTCCAGGGTTCGTGGGCTGCCGCAGAAACTAGAAGCATTCAGGATCAGATTGGATAGGTGGGATTTGGGAACGGGCGGGGTAAACCTGATTAGAAATATTTGCTTGTGTGGAGGGTAAACGCCGACATGGGCTGGTTGGGCCGAATGGCCTGATTCCATGTTGTAACTGCTACGGATTCCTATGTATAAAATCAAATTTTTTTTTTTAAAACTTGCATTAAAGTAAAATAATGCTGTCGTTTTGAAATCAGGTCCCGAAAGATCCTTCTTGTCCCATCATGCAGTCGTGCAGCATCACAGCCCCTAAAACAACAAACAGAAATCATTATTTATAAACTGAGGATAAATATTCAAGAGAGACCATTAACGAGTCTCATTAAAGTATACACAAACCAAAAAAAGCTGTGCGTGGGCTTTTGGTGCTGTTATTAAAATCGCCCCAGATTCTTTTTTCCCTTGGGGTGGGACTGCGGTGAAGAGAAAGAGTGAATTGATCGTCACATAAAAAGAATTTGATCCAATTTAATATATAATGTGTGGTAGAGATCAGGAAGGACACGGGTTTGAATCTGTGCTGGAATTGGTTGATCTCAACTGAGGTGCTTTAATTGGCTTCAGCAATCCTGGGCTAAGGAGGGCAAATTCAGTCAAGGTTTCCGCTCCTGATAGCGCCTCAGTGCCACCTCACCCCCGACCCTACTGCACAGGGCAGGTGCATGGACTTTGGGAGAGAACAGGACGGTGCTCACTCTTGTGCTCCCTCCCTGGTATAATAATATTGCGACGCTCTGTGCCCGTCTCACACGTAAAGAATAGAGACAAGTTCAAGGTACCAGGCTGCTGTTAGCTTCCTCCAGATAAGGTAAAGCTCGGTCCCGTCAGGAGTCAACATTGTGGGAAAAAATGTCAATCCCATTCCCTTCTTCACGGGTGAAGAGTACTCTTTTTTCCAAACTCTCTGGATTTATTTAGAATGTCATAAAAATGTCAGGCTGCACAAAATTTCACACACATCCTCTGTGGAATTGTTTCTAAATAAATTAATTCAAATAGCACAATCTTTTCCGCCGTCTTTTGGCCCATTATTGAAACACAGGGGGATTTTAAACTATTTCTTCTGACCAAATCACACTTTACCTACCGCACTGAGCCTGTTTATAGAATGAGACTCCAGAGGTTTCTGCATCGCTCCATTCGCTTCCACTGTTATGAGGTTGCTGTTTCCAGACTGTTCACAAGCTGTCCCATTGGAAAATCTTGCCCAAAATGTGACTGCTGCAACACAGCCACTATGAACTAACATGCGAGGCGATCCCACTGGTTGACATCACTTGGCAGATACTTGATTCCCATTGTCCCATAGTGCATGGATTGCCAATAGAGAAACCCTTAAAAGGTCTTTTCTCCCCAATAATTCAAACAAACTGATAGTGTAATACTCGCAATACTTAGCCCCAGAATAACCTATCTGGTTATTACCACATTGCTGTTTGTGGGAGCTTGCTGTGCGTAAATTGGCTGCCGTGTTTCCTACATTACAACAGTGACTACTCTTCAAAAAGAACTTCATTGGCTGTAAAGCGCTTTGGGACGTCCTGAGATCATTAAAGACGCTATATAAATACAAGTCTTTCTTCACAAGGCAGTTCTTGTTGGTGGACACTCCTACCATGCAATGGATCTGCAATGTCCTGTGCAGCAGCAAGACACACATGATCAGAGGCATGTTAAACGCACGGGCTCATGCCTAGAGACCCCTGCCAGAGTTGGGGAGGGCGGTGGGCCACATCCCAATAGAAAGTCCCACCTGTTACAGCCCGAGGGAGCTCAGGCTCCCCTATCCCATTGGAAGAAGGAGCTGCCCGTCAACCCTTGCGAGTCCCAGCGCCAGAGAGCAGCGGGGGGGGGGAATGTGCGGAGGGGCCCCAATGTTCTTGGTGCTCAGGGTTCCAAGTATTCTTAAATAGGTTCAGCCCATGATTACCAACGTGGCAAGGCCCTCGTCTGAACGGTGCTGCTGTGGAGAGACCGACAGTTCCTGGCGTTGGGTTCACCCAACAGATTGAGACTGTGGGTCCGAATCACAGCTGGGGTAGGTGGACAGCACGGGGAAAAGGAAAGTTAAGGAGTGAACATGAGATACATTTTTAAAAAACACAACCCGCTATTCTGATAAACAGGAGTTAAACTGGATCAGCCTGGCTTCCTGTAACCCAAGCTACAGATAAGAGGACAAAAACATGGGGAAGAAAAGGAAGAACAGACCCCAACCTATAAACATTGTAGTTGAACTACACAGAGCAGAAAGGTCCTTGCTTCCATCCCTGGTCTGCGCTAAATTAGTTCATCTCAACTGGGGGTTGCAGTCGAGGTTTGACAATTGGCCTTCGTGGCTCGGGGTTAAGGAGGGGGGGAGGGGGGGAGGGGATTGCCCAGGGTCCCTGCTCCCGATGACTAGTGACTTCTGCTGGAGGTGGATGTCGCAAGGGGACAGGAACTTGCTCAGTTGTGATGCCTCCCATGCCTGGATAGCCCGCTGACACCTTTAAGCTCACATATGAAGAAAGGCCACTTGGATGATCTACTGCAAGGTGACTGATGTCTGCGGGACCATACCTCAGCAAGGAGCCTTCGAGAGGGGAGAAAAACAGATGATCAAATAAAAAATATGTAACGATTAAAAATAATCTGCTTTTTTTGGTAGTGGAATCATGATATATTTCAAGAAAAGAATCACACACACCCCTCCCCAACCAGGAAAGTTGTTACATTGGGTTTTACACTAGCTATACGACTTGAGTTCAGTGTTAGTGACCACTCCTGTAAGCAGACCTTGATCCCTTATGAGCCATAGTCTGTCTTTAACTGCACAGTATCTTGGTGAATGTAGCAAGACGAGGGATCGGACACAGAACCCCCTTGCCAATGTATTTGGGTCACATGGCACCATGGACCCTCCTCATCTGTGGTAGGTGGATGACTAGACACTAACAGACTGTAAACCAACAGACATTAAACAAGTAAATGAACAGCACTCTGTGCACGCTGCATATTTAACGTTACTTACAAACTTTACTAATCTCAAAATGTCAAAACAATAAAGACTATCTCCGAATAAATAATTGAACCTCACTCATTTCTTATGAAGCAAAGTGCTGCCATGGAGTTAGATTTAGTTCAGTCTATCTGCTGAGTTTCAATTGACTCAATAAAATCATGAAACTAAACTCAATGGACTACAAAGAATCATTGGCTCTGCCCTCTCCCATTCAGTTGTCAGTCAAGGCACTAGCCCAGGATATTGATCTCATAGGATACTTGTCCCAATCCACTCTCGTTGATATGCGATGGCTGGTAATTTAACGTGATCTTCAGTTATCTATCAAGGACACTATTCAATAGATTGACACCAATGGCCCTGCATTCAATTGACATTCGTATATTGAACTCCCTTTTGTTTCACAGGAAACGAGCCTTAAATGCATATTAATGGTGTGGCTTGCCAGACCATAACATATATTCCTGCAACTTGCAAAAAACATGGATGGCATGACCTGCGAGGAAGAAGCTGAAAATGTTAACAACGGCAAAAATGCTTCATTTTTGTCACATCAGCCTCACTCTGACAGGAGCCCACACGAAGAACAATTAACTCAGATCAGATCTGGGATTGTGTCTAATTGAGCACCGCATCCAGCGATGCATTTAATCTTGGACCATTAGGGAAGCAAAAAGTATTTTGTTGAATTAGCTACGTGCAAGACTTCTCCTCACTGTTGACGCAGCTCCTTTGAGAAATAGAGTTGCTGTGGTAACATTAAAATGGCCACCCTCTCTTTGACGTCTAGGGTAACCCCAATGAGTTAAGGAATCTTGGACAGATTTGTGTCAAACTTATAGAATCATAGAATACAGAAGGAGGCCATTCGGCCCATCGTGTCTCTGCCGGCCAAAATAGCGCTATCCAGCCTAATCCCACTTTCCAGCTCTTGGTCCGTAGCCTATAGTCCGTAGTTCCGGCACTTCTCCTGTAATCCTTCATATCCCAAAGTTGCCACTTCCATGAAATTCAATACAGCTGCCAACGCCACACTAGTTTTTTAGATTCACCTCAGAAACACGAGCCGTCTGGCAGACTTGAACAGATGTTACTGTGTAACGTTAACATGTTGGTTTATTGACTTCATATTGATTAAAGGGGGGGGAAAAACCTCAAGAAAAAAATTCCAGCATGAATTTAAATGTCTGCCACCATCAAACCTCCTTACTTTTAAACGATGCAGTTTAGTACCTGGAGCAATCTTTCTTGAATTTACATAAAACTGTAATAACTGCACAGACATTACTGTGTCAAATTATTGAAGCTTCCCAAAGCTCCTCCACCACTGGGGTTTTCCTCGCCTCGTGTCTGGGTCTGCTGTAGACTAATTGATAGAGATTGATTGCCGTGATTAGTCAACAACTCCATTATCATTGTATCGTGCGTGACCAGGATGGTAGAAGGCGAACTAGATGGATCTTGACTTTTTTTTCATCTAGCAACTCCTATGTACAAATGAACAATGATAGACAGGAAAAGACCCTCTGGCCTATCCAGCCTGGCCCACACAATTTGTGTTACCTTGTGTATCACAATATATACCCTCCTCACCCAACCCAAAACCATGTGCTCCCCTGGGAGAGGTGAACAAACAGATTAAAAACCCAGGCCAATTTAGGGGAGGGGAGAGGGGAGGGGGGGAAATCTGGGAAATTCCTCTCTGACGATCAAAACTAGTCCAGGAGATCACTCCGGCCCTGATCGTTCCTTGCAGTACCTACCTTCTAGAAGAGGTGACCTCCGCCCCAGCCAGAAACAGGTCCCACTCTCGCTTGAAGGAATTCAGCGAATCGGGGTCCACCGCACGAGATGGCAGACTGCTCCAGGAGGAAGGAAATGTTTTTTCCTTCCCCTCAATAAATCAAGTGAGGTACAAGGTGCAACTGAAAAACAAAGATTAGTCTCTTAATCAGCACATAAACTAATGTTGTTCACAATGGAACTCATTTCCAATCGCCTAATTCTACAAGTACCTGAATTTTCACATATCTATCCATAATATATACCTTACCACATATCAATCCTTGTTTGCGTGTGCTGTGAGACTGGGGTTCCATTAACTTAGGACAAGACATTGGTTTACATTCACTAGCTATGGTGTTGTAAAACTTGGCATTACCAGCTCAATAAAATTATTAGAGCATAGTTTTGTTTATCATCAATAACAAAGTAATTTGCATCACAAACTGTAATTGTTGTCTTTTCTTTCTATTATCGTCACCAGCAGCTTTCTCAGACATTTCCTCCCCAAACCAGGATTGATTACCCCGCCAAAGACTGTGGACTTCCCCAAACCAGCATTGATTACCCCGCCAAAGACTGTGGACTTCCCCAAACCAGCAATGATTACCCCGCCAAAGACTGTGGACTTCCCCAAACCAGCATTGATTACCCTGCCAAAGACTGTGGACCTCCCCAAACCAGCATTGATTACCCTGCCAAAGACTGTGGACCTCCCCAAACCAGCATTGATCATCTCCTTTAACGATTGTAGCCGTCCCCAAACCAGCAATGATTTTAGGCTTCATATGGAATGATACTTCAGCAAGGATTTTATGTCTGACTATGGAGAAGTGAGTTTTCAACATTTTATTTGGCTTTACTTTTCTTCTCCATGACGCGTATTCTCCCCGTGATTCTAATAGTGCCCCACGTGGTCTGTTGGTGCCACAAGTCAATGGCACGTCTTCAGGAACTGCTCCAGCTATCATTAGTGGCTGCAATTCATTCCCTCGATTACATTGCAGCTCAAAATAATAATGCAAGGTGAAAATGAGCACGATGCCAATTAATCACTGTTTGAAACAACAAAAGCACTGTCACTCGGGTGTAATGTCAGTATTACTAAATGACCATCTGGGACATATTAAAATCCTTGACACTTGGGTACACTGCAACAGTCGCACTGGCTCTTCTTGCTTCTTCCAGAGTGGTGCTGTAACCTTGCTCAGCCTGTCCACACCAACACAGCTAACAGACAGACCACTACTGACTAAACAGGAGCAACAACACGGTAAATTCACCAGCAAAAAAGAAAAAAAATGCACAAGTGCTAGAAATGTTGAAATAAACACAGAAAATGTCAGGAATACATTAGCAGGACGGTTTGCATCAGGAAAAAGATAAGTTAAAGTTTCAGGTATAGGCCTTTATCAAAACAAATGCCAGTGAGTTACATGGGGGATAATACCCAAATTAGCCTAACTTTCCTCTTTATGCTAAACCTGTATCAAACCTTGGTGAGACCACACTTGGAGTACCGTGTGCATTTCTGGTCACCACATTATAAAAAGGATATAGAGGTACTGGAGAGGGTGCAGAGAAGATACCAGAAATGCGAGGGTATACCTATCAGGAAAGGATGAACAGGCTGGGTCTCTTTTCTCTTGAAAGAATGTGAGAAGTCGCACAACACCAGGTTATAGTCCAACAGGTTTATTTGAGATCACAAGCTTTCGGAGCGCTGCTCCTTCAAAGGAGCAGGCTCCAAAAGCTTGTGATCTCAAATAAACCTGTTGGACTATAACCTGGTGTTGTGCGACTTCTCACATTTGTCCACCCCAGTCCAACACCGGCATCTCCACATCATGGCTCTTGAAAGAAGGCTGAGGGGTGACCTAATAGAGGTCTTTAAAATTATGAAAAATTTTGAAAGAGTGGATACAGAGAGAATGTTTCCACTTGTGGGGAAGAGCATAACTAGAGGCCATCAATATAAGATAGTCACCAAGAAATCCAATAGGGAATTCAGAAGAAACTTCTTTACCCAAAGAGTGGTGAGAATGTGGAACTCGCTGTCACAGGGAGTGGTTGAAGCGAATAGTACAGATGCATTTAAGGGGAGGCTAGACAAGCATATGAGGGAGAAGGGAATAGAGGGTTATGCTGATAGAGTTAGATGAGGAAAGACGGGAGGAGGCTCGAGTGGAGAATAAACGCCGGCATGGACTGGTTGGGCTGAACGGCCTGTTTCTGTGCCGTATATCTCATGTAATGCTATGTAGATACTGACTGACCTGTTGTACATTGCTGACCCTTCCCTTTTTTTATATTAAGTGATATTTGTGTCATTTATTAATTATACTGTAGATACACAATGCTGAATAGTTCACTCAAGATGTGACTTTTATCCTCTCTCCACCCCATTTTATTTTATTTGTGTTATGCACTGTTCCCAACTCAAGATGGTGGGCAGCTAGCCTGTTGCCAAGCATTTGTCAAAACACAGGGTACTGAAGAGAGTTTTCCTCGTGTCCTGGCCATCATTCTTCCCTCAACAAAAAACAACAAAATAAACCCCCAGATCCACTGGCCCAGTCATCTGATTGCTGTTTGTGGGACCTTGGCGTAAAATGACTGCTACATTTGTCTACATATCAACAGTCTAAGCGTAATTCATTGTGTGAAGAGGCCCTAAGCTCTGGAATTTCCTCCCTAAACCTCTCCGCCTCACTACCTCTCCTCCTATAAGGTACTCCTTAAAACCTACCTTTTGACCTGCCCTAATATCTCCTTATGTGGCTCGGTGTCAAATTTTGTCCGATTACATAGAAACATAGAATCTAGGAGCAGGAGTAGGCCATTCGGCCCGTCGAGCCTGCTCCACCATTCAATACGATCATGGCTGATCATCCAAATCCAGTACCCTGTCCCTGCTTTCTCACACAGAATCCCCATCGAGCCTGCACCGACACATATCCCACCCTATCCCCGTAACCCCACGTATTTAATTCCCCCTAACATATCCCATCCTATCCCCGTAACCCCACATATTTAATCCCCCCCTAACACTAAGGGTCAATTTATCATAGCCAAATCAACCTAACCCGCACATTTTTGGACTGTGGGAGGAAACCGGAGCACCCGGAGGAAACCCACGCAGACACGGGGAGAATGTGCAAACTCCACACAGACAGTCACCCGAGGCCAGATTCGAACCCGGGTCCCTGGCGCTGTGAGGCACCAGTGCTAACCACTATGCCACCGTGTTGCCCGTGTTCCTGTGAAGCACCTTGGGACGTTTTACTACATTAAAGGCGCTATATAAATGCTAGTTGTTGAATGCACGGAGATGTTTCAACACAGTACGGTGCTACATAAATGCACACATTATTAATGGAATGAGAATGGGCTCCCAAATCAGGAACGCACCAGTGATGAAATGACAAAACCAACGCACAGAGTCACCGGATACCCTGCGGATACCGGATACGGATAGCCTTGGGTTTTTTTAAATGTCTATCAGTGAAGGGAAACATTCAAGAGCGTTCAGGTTCTTTTGCACACTCTGTAGCACATTAGTGGGTTTGATTCTTTGACTGAATTCGATATTCAGACACACGTTAACTGTCCCTCCGATGCCGCTGTGAAAGTAGAAGCACAATAGTTTGTGCCACATAACCTTGCAGGCGAGTTGCCGAAGGCAGTAGAAGCAGCAGGCTTCGAAAAGAGGGACGACTGGTCACAGCAACATGGAACAAGCCAGGGTAAAATGTGACGTTGGATTATTGTGGGTCAAGGGCAAAACTGCTGATCTATATATCACAGCTAGCGTGCCTGAGCACTCCATGGAGATTCAAATAGGATATGTATGGTCCCGCTAGGACTTATTAAAATAACTGTCAAAATTATATTCAAACGGTCACCTCTTTCAGTATTTTAATAGAGCATCCAGTATCTGTGGCAGGAGACGGCAGAAATCTAAAGTACTTAATCCTTCAAAAGGGCTTTTTCTAGGGCCTTTTCTGTTTCTCTTTCAAAATGCAGTTTAATCTTATTAGGACGATCTTTTCAACGGTAAGCCATTGATCAGTGTATAGAGAGATCGGGTTGATTGAGTGTTCAGAGCCTGGTAAGCACAGATGTAGAGTGAAGAATAAGACCCAAAAGAGATGAGGGCCCGGATTTTGCGCTTGTGCGTACGCCATCGGAAGCCTTCAGAAAGGCCCTGCAAGTTCCGGGTTACCACACGCGCTGCGCATGCGCGAAAACCCAGAACTTGAGATGTCAGGGTACGTCTTGACAGATCATCTGCGCCGACTCAAAAAATCACAATCGCTGGCGCAGAGTTGAGCTATTTGACATTCACACCACACAAGTGCCAGGCAATGACTATCTCCAACAAGCAAGAGTCTAACCACCTCCCCTTGACATTCAATGGCATTACCATCGCCGAATCCCCCGCCATCAACATCCTGGGGGTCACCATTGACCAGAAACTTAACTGGACCAGCCACATAAATACTGTGGCAACAAGAGCAGGCCAGAGGCTGGGTATTCTGCGGCGAGTGTCTCACCTCCTGACTCCCCAAAGCCTTTCCACCATCTACAAGGCACAAGTTAGGGGTGTGATGGAATACTCTCCACTTGCCTGGATGAGTGCAGCTCCAACAACACTCAAGAAGCTAGACACCATCCAAGAAAAAGCAGCCCTGCTTGATTGGCCACCACCTTAAACATTCACTCCCTCCACCACCAGTGCACCGTGGCTGCAGTGTGTACCATCTCCAAGATGTACTGCAGCAACTCGCCAAGGCTTCTTCGGCAGCACCTCCCAAACCTGCGACCTCTACCACCTAGAAGGACAAGGGCAGCAGGCGCATGGGACCACCACCACCTCCAAATTCCCCTCCAAGTCACACATCATCCTGATTTGGAAGTATATCGCCATTCCTTCATCATCACTGGGTCAAAATCCTGGAACTCCCTCCCTAACAGCACTGTGGGAGTACCTTCACCACACGGACTGCAGCGGTTCAAGAAGGCGGTTCACCACCACCTTCTCAAGGGCAACTAGGGATGGGCAATAAATGCTGGCCTTGCTAGCGACGCCCAGATCCCAGGAACGAATAAAAAAAAATCTACTGCCCACGCAACCCTTACGCCTGGTAAAAGCAGGCATAGGGCCAGCTTTCACCAGCATAAGGGTTAGTACAAATTAAAAATTTAAAATAAAAAATCATGCACAAACATTTTAAATTAGTTTATGTAAATTTTGGCCCGGATTAAAATGTTTAAAATTATTTTTCAAAAAATTAAATTTTTATTGTATATGCTTTATTGAAGGTACTTTTAATTAAATTTGAAAATGGGAACATTTATTTTTGAACCAGTTGTATAAATTATTTAATTATTTGGGATTTCTCGTATGCTTATGGGGATTTCGTTCGTAAATGGAAACCCAAAAAGCATACGAGGAATCCTCCTTTCTGATTGGAGGGCCTGGCCCACGTGATCCCAGGGACGCTTCCCTGGGATTGGTGGGCCTTTTCGCAGGCGTAGGCCAGCAGGCCCAGGGCCCGAAGTCTCCGAAGCCCGGGAGCCAGCAGGTAGGTTGGGATTTAATTTTCGGGTCAGAGACGTACTCCGGAGGTATGCTTCCGACCGCAAACTGCGGCCCGAGAGTCTTTAGTTATGAGGAGAGACGAGAGAAACTGGGGCTCTTTTCATTAGGATAAAGAAGATCCAATCGAGTGCACAAATTTATAAGAGGTTGTGTCAAAGTAAATTGTGAAAAATCATTTCCGCTGGTCAGTGAGTTGGTAACTAGAGGGCACAAGTTTAGGATCATCACCAAAAGAGCAAAGGGAGAGGTTAGGAGAATTTTTTTTTTACACAGAGGGTTAAGACATGGAATGCCCTTCCAGAAACAGTGGTGGAAGCACAATCCATTATCGCTTTTAAAAGGGAAATGGATAAATAATTGAAAAATAATTTTTTTTTTTTATTACAGGCGCGATGGGCTGAATGGCCTCCATCTGTGCTGTAAAATTTTATGGTCTAGAAATTCGGCTGCACAGTCTAATAAGCTCCCAATAGGGCGGGCAGGAAACGCCCGCATTTCTGTCCGGAAGTGCGCCCTCCGCCATATTGGATAAGGTATATGCACTGGCGGCAGGAGCGCACGTTGGGAACATTTAAAGCGGCGAACAATTTATTTAAATTAGGGTCCTACACGTCTTGCACACGTGGCGCTGACTGGCAGGAAGGCTCCATGGAAATGAGGCCCGAGGGTCTCACCATTCAGGAGCAGCAATTGTACCCTGCACCCCCCTCTTGTGCCCTGCACCCCCCTCTTGTGCCCTGCGCCCCCCCTTGTGCCCTGTGCCCCCCCTGTACCCTGCGTCCCCCCCTTGTGCCCT
This sequence comes from Squalus acanthias, assembly GCA_030390025.1. Classification (NCBI taxonomy): domain Eukaryota; kingdom Metazoa; phylum Chordata; class Chondrichthyes; order Squaliformes; family Squalidae; genus Squalus; species Squalus acanthias. Next base: position 125,625,123 of record CM059434.1, read on the forward strand.
GCGCCTCCCCTTGTGCCCTGCGCCCCCCCCTTGTGCCCTGCGCCCCCCCCCTTGTGCCCTGCGCCCCCCCCCCCTTGTGCCCTGCGCCCCCCCTTGTGCCCTGCACCCCCCCTTGTGCCCTGCGCCCCCCTCTTGTGCCCTGCGCCCCCCCTTCTACCTTGCACCCCCCCCTTGTGCCCTGCGACCCCCTCCCCCACGCGCCCCAAAAGTGGGAGCGCCCGAATTTCTGGGCCTATGATTCTAATAAATACTGTACTTTAAAGCTGTTCATTATTTCTTCCCCTCCTCTTAAATTTTCTGCTGCTTTATGCTGGAGTACAGTTCCGTGGGCACTCATCCTTCCTGCGACTCTCCCAATCGGCCATACTTCACGTCTGAGCCTGGACTGTTGGGTTTCTTGAGCCTGGGGAGAAAAGCATGGAAGGTTAAGCCCAATTCTGTCCTCATCTGATGCCCATATCTGTGCATTTTCAAGCAGGGTATCGATATAATTATTAGGGCCAGGGGCCCTGGCTACATAGACTCTAACAGCACAGAAGTAGGCCATTCGGGCCTGGCTGATTTTCCTCTCCCTATCCCATGGGTACTGAGGCTAAGTGCAACATCCTCACTGCTGCCCCTGGCTACGATCAGTTAATTCAGCATAGACCGCCAATCCATCCTGCATCTCTTTGCTCGGCGCAACAACAGAAAAATAATTCTGTAACGTCAATACATATTTATTTTGAATATGTTTAAATTATGTTAAGTGGGATTGCGCTACTTGAGGCCACCCGTGCAAGTCAAAACACAGGGAGGTTGCAATGAAACACTTGGTTGCAGACCAACCCTCAAAAGCAAAGTAAAATGACTCCCAGCCATTCCTTCAATCCCTGCTTAAAGATGTGCACGATGTAACGAGTCTCTTAAGTGAACTGCTGGAATTTTCACATGGAAAGCGCCGCACCTGAGGGACCACTTTGTGGCTGCAAAATGTGCAGCGCCGGTCGACCTACTTTTCTGATCTACATCGTTATCAACATGCTTCCCTTTCATAAAATAACCGTTTCTTTGACCTGGAAAGCTTTAAACAAGGACGTTGTACACTAACGCGGCACACTTCTCTGTCATCTGTAAAAAAATATATATTTTTGAACATAGAGCAGGAGTCATAGAATCACAGGAGTCGCCCAAATATATACACAGTCTCAACACCAGGTTTGGTAGATCAATGATCTCAGTAACTCGAAGACCTCTCCTTGATGTGGGAACGCTCCTCTCAATAAATAATAAAGACAAGTCCAGGTTGAAGCAGAGCCTGAAATGTAACATTTCACAGACAATAACAACACTATAATGGATGTCAATCGTAGAGTGAAACACAAGCAACTTCATAGACTGGAACAGATTCAGTACTTTTAAAATTAAACTCGGTCCAGAGCCAACATTACAGCGCCTCACACAAAGTGTCTCAGATGAATCCAGCTTGATGCAGCCCCTGCACATCAACTCATAATTCACATTGCACTCTCTGAAATGCTAGCATTATTTCAGCTATTCCATACATAGTGGCCCTGTAGTGTCATGTGAGACATTATCAATGTAAATACAAGGCCATGGTTGTAATCAACTCATCACACCCTCATGAGGTGGTGCAGGGCAGATCTTATTGAGATAAGCTCATTAGAACTTCTGTAAAACAGCTTCCCCGGTGGTGGAGTGGCTAAATAGGCCATCCCATGTGGTACTGAGCCATGGGACAACCCAAGGGTTAATCTCTGGATTGTGCTAGGAGAGCAATAGTGGTGCTATGATTGGCCTCAGCACCCTAGAGTTATGAAAACAAGATCAGCCAGTGTGCTCACTCCTGATCAGTATCCAGTGAGCTTCCAGGAAAGTGCATGTGTGGCCATCACGTGAGGCCTAGTGCTTGAATAAGTTGTCCAACACTCACCATTTAGGTTGACACATGAAGACTGGTCACTCGGGTGAGATTCCTGCTGCTGAGGCCACGCAGAAGTGAAAGGGAAGTAATTGTGCTGCCCCTTCCTCTCCTGCCATTACACGACTTGCAAGAACAGCCCAGGGTCAATCCACCCTTCAGTTTTTCTTCTTTCCCTGCAGAAGAAACATTGTCTCCTCTCGTCACTTCCCCACAGCGATGAGGAGCTGTCTTGCTAATGTACTTCTGACATTTTCTGCGTTTATTTATTCTCTTTTGCTCCTTAATTTACCGTGTTGTTGCTCATGTTTAGTCAGAAGTGATCTGACTTTTAGCTGCGTTGGTGTTGACAAGCTGAGCAAGGTTACAGCACCACTCTGGAAGAAGCAAGAATAACAGTTGCTACTGTTACAGTGTACCAAGTGTCACAATCACTCATTTGGTGCCAAGTTGTCTAGATGGTCGACAGCAGCATGTGTAGTGACTGACCTCGGTCTTTGAGTTCTAGAGATGCCTGGCCTGGTCAGGTGGGGTGAAGGTGAACACATCTCAAAAGTGGCCTCTACGGCCCAAGTGTTTGGATCAAAGCAGCATTGACAGAGAAATGGCTTGGAGGAGATCATCGGCACTTGAGTTGTGTGGAGACCGGGCACAAAAAAAAAAGCGCTTTACAGCCAATTAAGTACTTTTGAAGTGTAGTCACTGTTGTAACGTGGGAAATGTGGCAGCCAATTTGCGCACAGCAAGCTCCCACAAACAGATGTGTGATAATGACCAGATAATCTGTTTTAGTGATGCTGGTTGAGGGATAAATATTGGTCAGGACACCGGGGATAACTCCACTGCTCTTCTTCGAAATAGTGCCATGGGATCTTTTATGTCCAACTGAGAGGGCAGACGGGGCCTCGGTTTAACGTCTCATCCGAAAGACGGCACTTCCGACCGTGCAGCACTCTCCCAGTACTGCACTGGATATGTTTGGAGCAGTAACTCTCTGCTTGGGATGGGATGTTGCAAACAATTAATATCTGATATTTCCTTTCTCTCTCTCTACCCTCTTCCAATAAAATTAGTGCCCAATATATTGCCCTTTGATATCTCATCACATGAACCTGGTGGCCCTGTGTACACAAAGACTTAAGGGCCCCTCCATGTGAAAACAAGGATCCCGCATCCAACTGGGTGACTCCCCTCCCCCGCTAAATATCTGCAACACTTTGTCAAAATAAAGCTCATTTTCATAAGCAAGAAAACTGACCAAATCTCTACAAATGTTAACAGCCATATCCTCAACCTGCTGCCAGAGAAAATTGCTAAAAGATAATAAAAAAGGATTGAGGTATTGCAATTCATTGTCCTTTTTATTCAGTTTATGCAAAAATATGGGACATGCTTCTTAACCTTTCGAGTTTATTTTGTGTACTGTAGGACGTGCGGAATTACCCCTCGCCCCGTCCAACAGGTTCTAGAGTTCGGACTTGAGACTGATGAGAAATTACACCAGACACACGGGTTCTGTCTTTAACCTTTTATTGTTCCGAAGACAGATTCAAAACCCCAACCACTATTCGAGCAGTCCACCCATAATGTTACAGGAAATCATACATACAACCACCCCCGATGATCAGTCCAGCGTTGAGTGTAGGCCACTTCCTTTCAACTGCAGCAGCTCTTCGAGTTGAGAGGATCAGCCAGGTCCCTCCTTCCGACTACAGTGCTGATACTTTTAGTCACCGGTTTTTATACCAGTTTTCCTTGCCTTTTCCAGTAAATCAATCATTCAGAGATTGTGAGATGTTCCTTTAATGTTCGACCCAAGCTGTTTGAGCCGTCAAACTTTCACACTCACACATCCTGTGTGGCTACCCGTTAGCTGCCTTTATCAAAGCCCAAAATTGTTCATTCACTCATAAAAGTTTACGAAAGTGGCAGTAAACCACTTGGTCACATTTCACGTGTTACGTCGCATCAAGTATTTCAGAACTTCAAAGGTTTGACTCCTCCCATTTAGCCACCAAAAGTCGTTCTACAATCTGGTAGCCTGTTTTGTTGTAGACACGAAGGGCTGGATTTTCAATGACCCGTGGAGTCGGGTTTGGAGGCGTGTGGGGGGTTAAAGTAGCAGATTCGGGGGTCCCGACCCCATCACGCCTCCATGCAATTTTGACAAAATGGGTCGCGGGGTTCCCGACTCCGTCCCGCCTCCAAGAGGCGCGAGAGGCCATTAACGCTCTTAACTATCCCTAAATTGGCTCTGTAATGCCATTTTGAAACGTTTTAGCTAATTTAACCCTTTTCCGACGTGAAGTACGCCTGATGTGAAACACGCCACTGAAACCTGGCGGGAGCACAAGAGGATAGCTGACTATCAGCTGCAGGTCCACTATTACAATGGAGATGTGATGAAGGTAGTAGTAGTATTAGGTCTGAAAGTCACCTCTGATGCTGCTGCATTGAATGTCTTCAGAAACTGCCTGGCCTTTGCTGTGAGGACCTGGATGCAAAAAAAAATCTTTTTCTCTCTCTCTCTCTCTCTCACCAAAGGCCAGGCAGTCAGTCTCTGACCTGCAATGATGACATCATCAGAGGCGACTTTCGGACTGAAACCATTAATTGGTTCATGGGTTCCCACATGCTGGAACTCAATTGCCCAATTAAGTGAAAATTGCATCATTCATCCACATTAATCTGGAGTCGGGGGGGCAACACGAAATGTGGATAACACGACCCCAACCCGACCCCAAGACAAAATCCAGCCCGAAGTCTGCAAATCTAAGGGGGTTTGTTTATCTCTGTTGTCTATGACTACCCCCTGCAGTCACAGCCATGCTTGCTGCCTTTCAGTAAAGCACATTCCATGTCCACTTAGCAGTGAAAGACCGTCTGTTCATTCACCAACTTTATTTCACTTCAAAAAAAAACCTTTTGGCCTGGCAAAGCATTTTAATATATACCAAAAATTAAAAATTAAAGGGTCTGTGTTTCATATAAATCATTGTAACCAGTTAGGAATGACTTTTCTCAGTCACTCAGTTTTACTGTTTCATTACGATCATGCTGCAGCCCCGGACTTCATAAATCATTTAAAATAGTTTCCACAAGGAATTCATACATCTCATTGGAGGTTCTTCTCTCCAAACTGGTGTCGTCTCCTCTTTCACCCCGCAACGTGCACTTCAGAACTGTAGGACGACACGATAATGTCAAAGATAGGGACTTCCAATGGGACAGATCAAACTTGAATGATGTGCGACATGGCAGTTAATCGAAACAGTATCGATGGAAAGAATCCATGTATTTTAAATGGAAAGAACTGCTGGTTTAAAGGAACAATTTAGACTCTTGCCATTGCTTTCTAAGCATGACTTTAAGCCAGTGCTGCAACTGATCCATAAATAGATTAGCAGATGTAAGTAAATTGAAGGCGCAAGCAATGATCAGAGCTTCACTTGCATCTCGTTTCCCAACAACTGTGGAGCTTTTGTGATGAATACTTATTAAGATTTGATTTTTTTTCTGAAATTCAAAAAAATTCCATCTCCACCCCCTCCCCAGACTTGTGCCTGGGAAGTTTTGCAACCACCAGTCATACTCCAGTACTGCACCTAAGTGGCATTTCTTTACATGTGAGCCTACGTAGTGAGTATCAGTGTATTCTAGTGTCAGCCGTGGCTCAGTGGGTAGCACGCTCGCTCGCCTCTGAGTCAGAAGGTTGTGGGTTCAAGTTCCAACTCCAGGGACTTGAGCACATAATTCAGGCTGGCATTCCCAGTACACCACAGACTCTCAGGTGGATGTAAAAGATCCCATGAGACTAATTGAAGAGCAAGGAAGTTCTGCCCGGTGTCCTGACCAATATTTCTCCCTCAACCAACATAACAAAAACAGATGATCTGGTCATTATCACATTGCTGTTTGTGGGAGCTTGCTGTGCGCAAATTGGCTGCCACATTTCCTACATTACAACAGTGGCTACACTCCATTGTGCTTCATTGGCTGTAAAGCACTTTGGGACATCCTGAGGTTGTGAGAGGCGCTACACAAATGCAAGTCTGTCTTTATTATTATGGAGAGTCACAACCAAGCTTGGTCCTGTCCTCAGTTGACATCTGCATGCACACAGTGGACTCACTCGATATGATCTGGAGTGGAACCACAGTTGATTTCACCTCCTAGACCACAGTCGGCAAGGACAGTGCAGTGCTGCTAAACTCAGCAGACACAGGGACTGATTTGGTTTCTCAGGATCACATGGATCACAGGATTGTTCAAGCATTTTTTTTTGTAATCTTCCCAATGCCAAACGACAAACAGGGTACCAGTGACCTCTAGGGCTAGTTCGACAGCCTTAGTATCTCAAGCACTAGTGACTTCAGTTCACTGAGATACGCAATTCACATTACTGCCAATTACCACGCGTACACATTTTACAAATAGTATTTGCTTAATGGGGGGAAATTGCAGAAGCTAAAAATCTCAACAGACTCAGCACATTAAAACTTGGTGAAACTTAGTCCCAACTATTTATTTAGTACCAGATAATTGATTTGATTATTTCACATGTACACTTATTTTTCAGTAAACACCTGTTGAATAGACCCCTCGATAAACTCGCTGCGATTATGTTGCAGTCAACCAGTGCAGATGTCAACATGGAATGCACTGACTGCCACAGTTTTCACTACCAGATGTAAAATGTTTACCAAACTCCTTAGCCAAGCACCAGAAAAAGGTGACTCGGGTGGGGGGAAAAAGCTCCTCTCCCCCACCATGAACTTCACAGAAAATAAATGTATAAAAATAAAAACTGAAATATGAAAGTTTATTATATCATGTGAACCCGTCGAGGAAGAGACTGCCATATTATATGGGTGATAGTACATTGCTTTGTGATTCATCATCCAATGTTTTGTTAGATCTGTGCTATTGTGTCACTAACCCAGTGTTCTGTGAGATCTCACAAACTCCTTATAATATGTAATGTAGAGATTCTTATAATATTTCTTCGAGAGCACCTCCCTAAACCCACGACCTCTACCACCTAGAAGGACAAGGACAGCAGGCGCACGGGAACACCACCACCTCCAAGTTCCCCTCCAAGTCACACACCATCCTGACTTGGAAATATATCGGCCGTTCCTTCATCGTCGCCGGGTCAAAATCCTGGAACTCCCTCCCTCACAGCACTGTGGGAGTACCTTCACCTCACGGACTGCAGCGGTCCAAGGCGGCGGCTCACCACCACCTTCTCAGGGGCAATTAGGGATGGGCAATAAATGCTGGCCTTGCCAGCGACGCCCACATTCCAGGAACAAATTTTTTTTAAATTAGGCAGGACGGAATTCTGAACTATCACGAGACGTCCCCCGCCCCCTCCAGGTCCGATTGTGCAGCCGCTTACCTGTACTTCTCACCGACAGAACCGGGACCAATATCCTCACAGGGGGGTTTGCTAGTGCTGTTGGGAAGGATTTAAACTAGTTTGTCAGGGGGCTGGGATCCTAAGTGTGGGCCCAGAACGGAGAGAAACAAAGCTGGAAGTGCAAGTTAGAAAAGTAGTCAGCAAAACTAGCAGAAACAAAGGCCAACAGTAAAAAGGGTCAAAGTGCAGAAAAATATTAAACAGGCAAAGTTGAAGGCACTTTATCTAAATGCACGTAGCATTCGATGAATTAATGGCACTAATAGAAGTAAATGGGTATGATGTAATTGCCATTACAGAGACATGGTTGCAGGGTAACCAAAGCTGGGAACTGAATGTTTCAGGGTACTCAACATTTAAGAAGGACAGACAAAAAGCAAAAGGAGGTGGTGTAGCGCTGTTAATAAGGGATGAGATACGGTAGAGATAAAAGATCTTGGCTCGGCAGATCGTGATGTAGAACTGGAATCAGTTTGGGTGGAGCTAAAAAACAGCAAAGGGTGGAAAACATTGGTGGGAGTTGTGTATAGGCCACCAAACAGTAGTGGTAATGTAGGGCACAGTATCAATCAAGAAATTAGAAGTGCATGTAACAAGGGCAATACAGTAATCATGGGGGACTTGAATCTACATATTGACTGGGCAAATCAAATTGTGTGGAGGATGAATTCTTGGAATGCATGCGAGATGGTTTCCTGGATCAGTATGTGGAGGAACCAACCAGGGAACAGGCTATTCTGGATCTGGTACTGTGTAGTGAGAAAGGGCTAATCAATAATCTTGTGGTAAAGGGGCATTTAGGGACAAGTGACCATAATATGATTAAATTTTACATTAAGTTTGAGAGTGATGTAGTCCAATCTGAAACTAAGGTCTTCAATCTAAACAGAGGAACCTACAAAGGTATGAGGGACAAGTTGGCCATAGTAGATTGGGAGACTACACTAAAAGATATGAAGGTGGACATACAATGGCTAACATTCAAGGAAATAATGCATAATTTGCAACAAACATATATTCCTCTAGGCACAGAAACCCAAAAGGAAAAGTGATCCAACCATGGCTAACAAAAGAAATTAAAGCTAGTGTTAAGTCAAAGGAGGAAGCTTATAAAGTTGCCAGAAAAAGCGGTCAGCCTGAGGATTGGGATCTTTTTAGCAATCAGCACAGGGGGACCAAGAAATTGATAAAGAAAGGGAAAATGGAATATGAGCACAAACTAGCAAAAAATATAAAAACGGATTATAAAAACTTTTATAGGTATGTGAAAAGGAAAAGACTGGCGAGGGTAATTGTAGGTCCTTTACAGTCAGAGACGGGAGAATTTATAACAGAGAATGAGGAAATAGCAGAGAAATTAAATAAATACTTTGTTTCTGTCTTCACGGAGGAAGACACAAAAAACCTTCCAGAAATACGAGAAAACCAAGGGTGTTGCGAGAATGAGGAACTTAAAGAAATCATTATTAGTAACAGAACAGTACTAGCAAAATGAATGGGACTAAAAGTCAATAAATCCCAAGGACCGGATGACCTACATCCTAGGGTTTTGAAAGAGGTGGCCATTGGGATAGTGGACACATTGGTTGTCATCTTCCAGAATCTATAGAATTTTGGAACGGTTCCTGCAGATTGGAGGATAGCAAATGTAACCCCGCTATTTAAGAAAGGAAGGAGAGAGAAAACGGGGAACTACAGACCCTGCTGAGTTTTTCCAGCATTTTCTGTTGTTATTTCAGATTTCCAGCATCCGCAGTATTTTGCTATCGAACTACAGACCTGTTAGCCTCACATCAGTAGTTGGGAAAATGCTGGAATCTATTATAAAGGATGCAATAACTGGGCACTTAGAAACTAATAGTAAGATTGGGCAGAGTCAACATGGATTTATGAAAGGGAAGTCCTGTTTAACAAACCTATTGGAGTTCTTTGAGGATGTAACTAGTGTAGTAGACAAAGGGGAACAGGTAGATGTGGTATATTTGGATTTTCAGAAGGCCTTCGATAAGGTCCCACACAAGAGGTGAACAAAATTAGGGCACATGGAATTGGGGGTAATATACTAGCATGGATTGAGAATTGGTTAACAGACAGAAAACAAAGAGTAGGGATAAACGGGTCTTTTTCAGGATGGCAGGCTGTGACTAGTGGGGTACCGCAAGGATCGGTGCTTGGGCCCCAGCTATTCACAATCTATATCATTGATTTGGATGAGGGGACTAAAAAGTAACATTTCCAAATTTGCTGATGATACAAAGCTAGATGGCAGTGTCAGTTGCGAAGAGGAAGTGAAGAGGCTTCAAGGGGATCTCGACAGGCTTAGCGAGTGGGCGAGAACATGGCAGATGGAATACAATGTGGATAAATGTGAAATTATCCACTTTGGTAGAAAAAACAGAAAGGCAGAGTATTTCCTAAATGGTGAAAGACTGGGGAATGCAGATGCTCAAAGGGACCTGGGTGTCCTTGTCCATGAGTCACTGAAAGTGAATGTGCAGGTGCAGCAAGCCATTAGGAAGGCAAATGGTATGCTGGCCTTCATTACAAGAGGATTTGAGTACAGGAGTAAAGAAGTCTTACTCCAATTATGTAGGGCCTTGGTGAGACCACACCTGGAGTACTGTGTACAATTTTGGTCTCCTTACCTAAGGAAGGATATACTTGCCATAGAGGGAGTGCAACGAAGGTTCACGAGATTGATTCCTGGGATGGTGGGACTGTCGTATGAGAAGAGATTGAGTAAACTAGGCCTGTATTCTCTTGAATTCAGAAGAATGAGAGGGGATCTCATTGAAGCATACAAAATTATTACAGGGCTTGATAGGGTGGATGCTGGGAGAATGTTTCCCTTGGCTGGGGAGTCTAGAACCAGGGGCCACAGCCTCAAGATAAAGGGTAGGCCATTCAGGACTGAGATGAGAAGAAATTTCTTCACACAGAGGGTGGTGAATCTTTGGAATTCTCTACCCCAGAGGACTGTGGAGGCTCAGTCATTGGGTATATTCAAAACAGAAGTCGATAGATTTCTGACTAGTAAGGGCATCAAGGGATATGGCGATAGGGCCGGTGAATGGAGTTGAGGCAGAAGATCAGCCATGATCTCATTGAGTGGCGGAGCATGCTCGAAGGGCCGAATGGCCTACTCCTGCTCCTATTTCTTATGTTCTTATTTTGGCACGAGCACAGAAACATTGGGCTTTGCCCAGAGATACAAGTAGCTGAAACCAATTTTTTAAATCATATTTACTCTACCTTTGTAAGGTCATATGAAAATATAATACAGAACTATCCTATTTGGCCACACTCTATTTGTCGTGAGTTCCAATCTACTACAAGTATTTATTCAAATACAGTTTGCACCTGAGCCAATAAAGGAGAGGCAATGTTTACAGCGGTTTCACCTCGTCACACTTCAACGCTAGAGCGACATTGGGAGTCACATGATGGCTTGCAAGACCATTCAAGACAAATGGAGCTGTGTTCTGAGTGCCATATGTAAAAATAGGGCCCATGTTTAAATATTTGGCAGCGTTATGATACCTCCTGCTGCCCAAAGAAACAAAGCTGGAGAGGTGTAAAGCTGTCTAACCCATTGTACCCTCAGCTGGAGTGTGAGGCCCAGGGAGAAAAAAGATCAATCCAAGAGTAACCAAATGAAAGCAATTAATGATGAGGCCTAGATTGGCAATGAAAGATCTGGAGATCAGCTTCCAACCAGTAATGGTACAATTTTTGATACTGTGCGTCAGCTTGGCTCAGTTGGCAGTAGTCTTGCATCTGAGTCAGATCATTGTGGATTCAAGCCCCACACCAGGACTTGAGTGCATAAAATAGGTTGATGATCCAACGTCGTGCCAAAGGAGGGCTGCACTGGTAGAGGTACTGCCCTTCGAATGAGACATAAAACTAAGACGCATTTGCCTATTACCATGGCTGAGGGGAATGTTCCCATTACACTATTGGAAGAACAGAGAGGGTTTCTGACGTTCCCGACAACATTCCTCCCTCAACAAATACCACCAAAAATCAAATCCTTCATGTCCATGATGTTTGTGAGGTTCGAGTGTGCACAACACACCTGGCCATGTTTGTGTACAAAACCAGTCACTGCACTCCAACAACAACAACTTGCATTTATATCGAGCCTTTAACATAGAGAAACATCCCAAAGTGCTTCCCGGAAGCGTAAATAAATGGATGGCAAGCTAAAGAAGAAGATACTAGGATGCGTGACCAAACAGGACGGTTCTAAGGAAGATCATAAAAGGAGGAAAGGGTGGTGAAGAGGCAAAGGAGTTCAAGAAGGGATTTCCAGAACATGGGACCTCGGCAGCTGACGGTACGGTCGCTAATAGTGGGGCACAAGAGCTCAGAGTCAGAGGGATAGAGCGCTCGGGAGCATGGGGTTGTAGAGCCAGAGGAGGTTACAGAGATAGGAAGGGATGAGCCATGAAGGGATTTTAAATTTGAGGAGCACGGGGACCAGGAGCCAATGTAGGACAGTGAGGACAGGGCTATTAAGTGAGTGGAACTTGGTCAGAGAAGGAGCCGACCAGCAGGATTTTGGATAAGCTGCAGTTCACAGAAGGAGGAGGATTGGAGGCTGGCTAGGAGAGTATTGGAATAGTTGAGTCTGGAGGTGACAAAGACATAGATGAGTGTTTCAGAGGCAAATGGATGGAGATCGGGGCTGAAGTGGTGGATTTTGCCAAGGTGGAAACAGGCAGTCTTTGTGATGGAGAGGATGCAGGGTCAGACCCTCAGCTTGGGTTCAAATAGGACAGAGGTTGTAATCAGTCTGGTTCAGCCTGAGACGGTGGCCATGGAGGGGGATGGAGTTTGTGCTGGTGGTGGTGGGGACCATTGACAAAGCTTCAGTCAAAAGCAAAATACTGCGGATGCTGGAAATCTGAAATAAAAACAGAAAATGCTGGAAATACTCAGCAGGTCAGGCAGCATCTGTGGAGCGAGAAACAGAGTTAACGTTTCAGGTCGATGACTCTTTGTCAGAAAGCTTCAGTCAATATTGTTCAGCTGAAAAAAAATTTCAGCTCATCCAAGACTGGATCTGACATCACAGAGGCAGGGGAGGGGTCAATATAAGTATAGGAAAGGTCGAGCTGGGGATCATCAGCATACATATAGAAGCTGACCCCCATCTCTGTGAATAATAGTACCAAGGGGCAGCGTGTAGATGAGCAAAAGGAAGGGGCAGTGGAGGTGACAGTGTGCGGACTGAAGTTGCTCCCGCTGTGATCAGATTGGTCGAGAATAGGAATAAAGCGAGGGCATTCCCACCGAGCTGGAAAATGGGAAAGAGGCATTGGGGGAGGATGCCAACAATGTCAAGGGGCAACCATGTCAAAGGGTGCAGAGAGGATGAGGAGGCGTAATGCACCCCGATCACATTCACAGAGAATGTCATTTGTGACTTTGGCTGGGGCCATTTTGGTACTGTGGGAGGGGTGGAAACCTCATTGGAGAGATTCTAACAGGGAGGGGAGAGAGAAATAGGCAGGAAATTGGGAGGTAACAACACATTCAAGAACTTTAGAGAGGAAAGGGAGGTTAGAAATGGGGCCTAACAACAGAAAACGCTGGAAAAACTCAGCAGGCCAGGCAGCATCCGTGGAGAGAGAAACAGAGTTAACGTTTCAGGTCGAAGACCTTTTGTCAGAACTGGAAATAGCAGGAAATGAAATAGATTTAAGGCAAGGATAAAGCTTGGAAAAGGGGGAGGGGATGAAAGAACAAAAGGAGAGATTAAGGGACATTGAGAGACATTAAGAGATAATCAAGGCAAGAGGTGGTGTTAATGTGACGGGTTGAGGCTAAAAGAAGTGTGAAATGCACTGGCAGAATGAAGGACAGCTGCCAGCTTCTGGGAGGGAAAAAAAAGGGGGGGGGGCCCAAACAAAAGGGTGGATGAAAAAATAAAATATAAATGTGATAGGGGCTGAGGTTATGATCTAAAATTGTTGAACTCGATATTGAGTCCAGAGGGCTGTAGCGTGCCTAAACGAAAGATGAGGTGCTGTTCCTCGAGCTTACGCTGAGCTTCCGTGGAACAGTGTAATAGGCTGAGGACGGTGAGGTCAGAGTGGGAGTGGAGCGGAGAATTAAAGTGACAGGCGACCGGGAGCTCGGGGTCCCCCTTACGGACTGAACGGAGGTGTTCCGCAAAGCGGTCACCCAATCTGCGTTTGGTCTCAATGGGGCAGTAGTTTTCAAGAACAGAGGGGTGGAGGCTGGTTTTCATGAGGAGGGGGGTGATGATGGCAGTTCTGAAAGGGAGAGGACAGGGTACCAATGTGTGAAAGACTGAGATTTCTGACAGATAATGATAAAGTATTCCATTAATACGCGGCTTTCTTTTAATGAATACCGTACTTTAGTAAGCCAGATGGGAATGCACAGTGAATAACAGAAGTAGTTTGGTTGGATTGCTGCATCAGTGAGACAGACTGTTCTGAGCGTCATCAGTTGAAATTACAGCAAAATAATTGAAATTAATGGAGAATAAAACCCGAAGCAAGGAAGAAGAAAAAAGGATCGCAAATTGAGGCTAAAACAAAAAAAGGTAGGCTGTTGACAAGAAAGAAATAAGGGATGAATCAAAGACAGCCGAACGTGCGTAAGGGATCTTAAATACACTGGACCTAGTTCCAACACAAAGGCAGATAAAAGAAAACATCTAGATACACCAGGGAAAGATTAATGATATGTTGTGAAGCCAAAATCGCGGCTGGGTATTTGAAGTTAAGCGCTCCTGTAGCTTTCCTCCCTGTCGATGATAAACAACTCATTCACTGTATTTTAAATGGTGGATAATTGCTACCGTTACCATGGGTAAATTGATTGCAAGGATAACACGGTTGTGCTTCCAATCTTTAATGTACCCCACGGAGAAAGTAATCCTTTGTACTTTCTGTCATCTTTCAACATCAGAGTTTCATTCTAAGTGTATTTTCAACTTCATATTTCTTGCATCAGCTGTGCACCTCAGAAAACGGGGTAGCTGGTGAGCTTAGTCCCACTCTTATTGCATCACCAGTTGATGCAGAGTAAATAGGAGCAACGCTGATCATCTTTTTTTTAATTATTATTCATTCTCAGGATGTGGGCATCACTGGCAAGTCTGGCATTTAATAGAAACATAGAAAAATAGGAGCAGGAGTAGGCCATTCGGCCCTTCGAGCCTGCTCCGCCATTCAATATGATGATGGCTGATCCTCTATCTCAATACCATATTCCCGCTCTCTCCCCATACCCCTTGGTGCCTTTTGTGTCTAGAAATCTATCTATCTCCTTCTTAAATATATTCAGTGACTTGGCCTCCACGGCCCTCTGTGGTAGAGAATTCCACGGGTTCACCACCCTGAGTGAAGAAATGTCTCCTCATCTCAGTCCTAAATGTCCTACCCCGTATCCTGAGATTGTGACCCCTCGTTCTAGACCCCCCAGCCAGGGGAAACATCCTCCCTGCATCCAATCTGTCTAGCCCTGTCAGAATTTTATATGTTTCAATGAGATCCATTCTCATTCTTCTTAACTCTAGTGAATACAGGCCTAGTCGACCCAATCTCTCCTCATACGACAGTCCTGCCAACCCAGGAATCAGTCTGGTGAACCTTCGCTGCACTCCCTCTATGGCAAGTATATCCTTTCTTAGGTAAGGAGACCAAAACTGCACACAGTACTCCAGGTGTGGTCTCACCAAGGCCCTGTATAACTGTAGTAAGACATCCTTGCTCCTGTACTCAAATCCTCTTGCAATGAAGGGCAACATACCATTTGCCTTCCTAACTGCTTGCTGCACCTGCATGTTTGCTTTCAGTGACTGGTGTACAAGGACACCCAGGTCCCTTTGTACATCAGCATTTTCCAATCTATCACCATTTAAATAATACTCTACCTTTCTGTTTTTACGACCGAAGTGGATAACTTCGCATTTATCCATGTTATACTGCATCTGCCATGTATTTGCCCACTCACTCAACCTGTCTAAATCGCCTTGAAGCCTCTTTGCAACATCCTCAACTCACAATCCCACCTAGTTTTGTGTCGTCAGCAAACTTGGAAATATTACATTTGGTTCCCTCATCCAAATCATTGAGAGAGAGAGAGAGAGAGAGAGAGAGATACATATATATATATATATATATTTACTGGGGCCCAAGCACTGATCCCTGCGGTACCTCACTAGTCGCCGCCTGCCACCCCGAAAAAGACCCATTTATTCCTACTCTCTGTTTCCTGTCTGTTAACCAATTTTCAATCCATGCCAGTATATTACCTCCAATCCATGTGCTTTAATTTTGCACACTAACCTATGTGGGACTTTATCAAAGGCCTTCTGAAAATCCAAATACACCACATCCACTGGTTCTCCCTTATCTATTCCACCAGTTACATCCTCAAAAAACTCCAGTAGGTTTGTCAAACACGATTTCCCTTTCATAAATCCATGTTGACTTTGTCTATCCTTATGGTACAACTGATTTCAGGCTTGCTAGGCCACTTCAAAAAGTAGTTAAGAGTCAACCACTTCGATGTGGTACTAGAGTCACTGGATTATTAGTCCAGTAACATAACCACTACACTACTGTACTCTCTCCTAGGAAGAGCAGTGAACCCCAGTTTCCCCACATCGCTCACAACATTTATTAAAGAATGTGGGGAAAGATCAGGGAACTAGGATTAGAGTAGATCGCCCCAGTTGAACAAGCACCAGGACAAGCGCAATGGTGTAAGATTCTCAAAATTCACAGATCCCCCAAAACTCGGAGAAAAACCCTAAGGAAAAGGACTTTGGACTTTTTTTCTAACTACTTCAGGGTGATAAAATGTATTGGGCCTAACAGAGGGAGATTAAAAGGCATGTTGGGCTTGTAAAGGAAAAAAGGCTGCAACAGGAGGTGGGATCAACCTCTGTAAAGACAGTTTGGTATTGGAGTTAATCAAACTGTCTGGGGAACCGCATGACCTCACTCAGCCCCTATCAGACATTAACATTCCAACAATAGACCCACGGAAGAGCAGTCCCCACCCAAATTACAAGACCCATCCAAAACATGCATAAAACAAATCACCTAGCCCCACTCCATAGAAATCTCAGGCCCAGTCAGGAAACTTGAAACCTGAGCACAATGACTACAATCAAGAAACAGCTCAACAGCTCATGGAACCATCCCGAAACCACTTCACACTTTGGTGAACAATTGAAGGCCTGTTTTCTCAAGTTCAAGGGTGGAGCAGTTACAACAATCAGGAGTTCATCGAGTTCAGCAGTTACGGAGTTCAGCAGCTCTAGAAGCAGGTCGACACACAAGAGACCAGAGCAACAGTTCCAGTGACCATCAGACACCTCGCGGCGACAAGGGCCTTACGAAACAGCCAACCGAATATTACCACCAACCAACCGGGTAATATTGGGCCACCGCGACCAAAGAAAACCAACTCAGGAGAAAACCGAAGACTCGCAAGTTTTCCACTCTGCAATCTATTCCTGACTTACCCCTGGGTAAGATTTTTACTCAAAAGACTCTAAACCCTAACTCTAATGGAAGAAAAGTGGGTACTCACCCAATACATCCAATACGCAGCCTACCGCATCAGCGGACTTGCGAAGACTGACCAGATACGCAGTTGAAGTCCTCTACCGCGTCCGGGGTACGGCAGGCACCAACCAACACATCCAGCGAACCCCAAAACCGCGAACCAGCTCAACTGTCAATGATTCGTTTGGTGAGCATTATCCCTGGTCCTCTGGAGCCCAACTTAACTAGTAAAGTGGGATTGGGAGGGGTGAGGTATTCTTCGACTGTAATTTCCCTCGTGTGTATCGAAGTGTTCCCCATTTTATTAGAGTGTTAAGATTGTTGTGTTATATTTTCTCCCTTGAATAAAGATCAAAGTTCTTGCACCAAAACCAGTTGTCTGCTGCACTTTTGTCACAATCCCCAAATAAGTCCAAGGTCTAGAACCAAGGGAGTGGGAGCGATTCGAACCGCTCAGAAGTCAGAGGTGAAGCTGACACACACCACCACCCCCTACAATGGGCCCAATGGCCTCCTACTACTGTAATTTCTATGACCTGCCATCTCTTAGCTTTGATCCATCCTTACATCTGTTCACGTTCTTGGTCTCGCTATTCCCTCCGAGCTTTTGGATCTCCCTCATTTCCTCCATATTGATATTGGTGTAATTTTGTATCGGTAGTCAAGTAAAGGATGTTCTCCGACTGCTCCCTCTGACCTGTGCATGGTTGACAACTTCTCACATTTAGTAAAAATGCCTGATCAGTAAACAGCATGATTTAAAGCTCTGAAATCTTTTCTGTTTTTTTACCACCTGATCATAAGAACAAATACTACGCCCTGCCTTGCTAAACCTGTCTCCAAGAAGCTCAGTTTCCCTTTTTCATGCAATCATTTGTTTCCCTCAACAATTCTTTGCTCTATATGATCTTTGGTCATTATCACATTGCTGTTTGTGGGAGCTTGCTGTGCGCAAATTGGCTGCTGCGTTTCCCACATTACAACAGTGACTGCACTTCAAAAGTACTTCACTGGCCTGCAAAGCACTTTGGGACGTCCGGTGGTCGTGAAAGGCACTGTATAAATGCAAGTCTTTCTTTATAAAGCCCAAGTCTCTTCATCACCTGAACACTGCTCCCATATCACCCCTTGCACACACCTGGACAAAATTCAGGAAAAATTGGTCATCTGATAGGTGATCCTTCTCTCACCTCCAGCCTCCAACTTCTCTTCCTTTGCAACCTACCTTGCCTGCCTCTATTTATTGGCACTATTATGGCCAGTGCTTCTCTGAACTTTCCCCTCTTGTGCCTTCTACGCCGCCATGCTCATTAGATCACAATAGATCCATGCATGTGAGCAGAAGGAACTGATCACTGCACCGCTCGAAGCTGTGGTTACTTCTGTTTGGCAAACAACAAATTGTCACTTTGTTTAATAAATTTTATGGAAAATGAATGATAAAATCACAAGATAAAATAATATTTTAAATAAACCACATTACAGAAATAATTTCTCCCACTATTACTCTGTTATTATCTCTCTCCAAGTACAGCGACAGGTCTGCAGTGATGCGTGGAAAAAAATAAAGAACTATTGCTAGTGTTTCGTCTATACCTCACGTCAAACAATTGTCACTCTGAGTAAAGAAGTTTTTCCTAATATCCATTTTAAATAGACTTTTCACTGATTTAATTTCTATCTCAGTTTGTGGTATCCAGCTGTGGCTCAGTTGGTAGCACTCTGCCCTCTGAATCCAGAAGGTTGTGGGTTCTAAGCTCCACTCCAGAGACTTGAGCACAGAAATCTAGGCTGACACTCCAGTGCAGTACTGAGGGAGTGCTGCACTGTCGGAGGTACTGTCTTTCGGATGAGACGTTAAACTGAGGCCCCGTCTGCTCTCTCAAGTGGACGTAAAAGATCCCATGGCCACTATTTCGTAGAGGAGCAGGGGAGTTCTCCCCGGTGTCCTGGCCAATATTTATCCCTCAATCAACAAAACAAAAACAGATTATCTGGTCATTATCACATTGCTGTTTGTGGGAGCTTGCTGTGCGCAAATTGGCTGCCGCGTTTCCTACATTACAACAGTGACCACACTTCAAAAAGTACTTCATTGGCTGGAAAGCGCTCTGGGATGTCTGGTGGTCGTGAAAGGTGCTTTTTTAATGCAAGTCTTTATTTTCTGAGCCTCTCTCTCTTGGCTTATTTAGAAGTAGCATTCTGGGTTTAACGTCTCAATACCATTTAGTATGCTATATACCTCAATGAGGTTCTCCCTTTTATCTACACTGCGAAGGTTTGTACAGGCTAGCAGTGGCAAAAGCAATTGGCAATACCCCCAGATTGGGGATAGGGGATTATCAGTCCTCTCTTTGCAGCCAATGTGTGGACCTTTTTACACCTCATGTTCCCTTACACAATACCAAGAAATCAACTGTCCTGTGGGCAAAGCCTAGATGCCCTTTAACCTTGCCCTGGAAGGCATCCAAAGAAATTGCCTCCTCAGTTGTCTCCATTGGCACTCTTGTCTTTAGAGGCAATCCTGTAATATAAGGAGACATTAAAATGTCTACTATTTCAATGCAGTACTGAGGGAGTGCTGCAATGTTGGAGGTGCCCTTTCAGATGAGACTTTAAACCGAGGCCCCGTCTACCCTCTCAGGCGGACGTACAAGATCCCGTGGCACTATTTCTAAGAAGAGCAGGAGTTCTCTCCCCAGTGTCTTGGCCAACATTTATCCCTCAATCAACACCTAATTCTGGTCATTTATTTATTTAATTGCTGTTTGTGGGATCTTGCTGTGTGCAAATCGACTGCCTCGTTTCCTACATTACAAGTGACTACACTTCAAAAAGTATTTCATTGGCTGTAAAGCGCTTTGTGATGTCCTGAGGTCGTGAAAGGCGCTATACAAGCATCATTAACCTCTTTTCCCAATCTGGTGGTCTTGCTGTGCTTTCAATTATATTTAAGTATGTTTCCAATGTGAGTAATTTTGTATTTTTTCTGTAACAGTTCCCTTGCTGGGTAAGGGTTTATACATCTCATTTGGAACAGATTATTAAATCGTAAAGCAGTTTTATGCCTAAAATGAAACTGGAAAAAAAGTTTCAAAAGTTTTTGAAAGTTTCCCCATTTTCACATTATTTCAAAAGAGATTCAACAGCGCCATCTAGTAGCCACGCAGGGAAGTGACAGCACTTCTTGCACAGACGGTAACAGCTCATTTCCCACTTACCTTTGGTCTTACCTTTTGGGAGTGAGGATAAAAAGAAAACGTCCTTGGAATCACAATGCAATGGGACTTCTGCCTCATAGCTTGCTTTAATTCCCCATCTTCTCTCAATTGTGGCAATGCATCCAGAATATTTTATGTAAAGTACTAACCGCGAAGTGGATTCTTCATTGAGCACATGAATTTGCATAACATTGATTACTGCAGCCGGTAGTGTTTGTATCTGGTGGAGAATGTCACGGAGTGACACTTACCTGGGTTATAGAATTACTCTCAATGATCTAAAAGCTGCTCTCAGTGAGGGGGGAAATGGAGAGCAATGCCAGGGAACACCGATTTGCCTTGGCATTGCCCTTTTGGAACCTGATGAGTAGGACTCTGTTGTCTGAGGTACACAACCCCTTGGTGTTCCAGAGGGGAGTTGTAGCCTCTATGCATAAGAAGATGGATCATAGTGTGTCTAAAGACTACCAAGGAATCTTGCTGATATCAGGGTGTTTTAAGTTGTCATGGCACATGTGTCAGATGTTCTGGAGAATGTGGAACAATCAGAAAGGAACGTTAGATTTTTGCTATCATGAGGATTGCGTAGTATATGTTGCAGTTTTATAAAAGATCACAGAATGTCCGAATGTTCAGGAATTCCATGTTGCTGGTGTATTCACCTAAGGACCAAGTGTGCTCGTCGCACCATCTTTAACAATGGTCTAGCCAGTGGGATATGGTGGTGGGTGTGCTCAAGTGAGGATCTCAGAAGTATTGAAAGATACAAGAGGTATCTGTCCCAATTGTTGAACCATTGGATGCCAGCTTCAGCCAAGACACAGTCCGTTGGGACTGTGCTGAAGAGGGAGCGAAGGGCATTTTGGTCTTTCACATCTTTCTTCACTGACGGCAAAATCTGAATGGTGGTTAAAGCTTGTGTCGTATAAAATGTGCCCAAACAGTTCTCCTTCATAGTTCAGAACTGCTAGGCATGCCATGGACCTCCTCTGGCCCACGTGTGAGATCCAAGTCAAAGCTGTGAGGTGGTTTTGTGGCAAAATGGGGAAGCAGCTGCAGGGAAGGAAGGTCCCAGCCAACACTGACCAGTCACTGAGTACCTGAGCGGGGAATCAGGATCATGGTGGGCATGATTCTTTGCCAAAGCCCCTCATACGAGAACCTAGATTAAGCAGTTGAAGTAAGATTTGCCTTTATATAGCACCTTTCATGACTTCAGGACATCCCAAAGCGCTTTACAGCCAATGAAGTACATTTATAGTGTAGGAAACGCGGCAACCAATTTGCGCACAGCAAGCTCTCACAAACAGCAATGTGACAATGACCAGATCATTTGTTTTGGTGGTGATGCTGGTTGAGGGATAAATACTGGCCAGGATAATGGGGAAAAAACCCCAGTTCTTCTGTGAAATAGTGCTTCTTCTACGTCCACCTGAGAGGGCAGATGGGTCCTTGGTTTAATGTCCCATCCGAAAGACGGCACTTCCAACAGTGCAGCACTCCCTCAGCACTGCTCTGGAGTGTCAGCCTAGGTTTTGTGCTCAAGTCTCTGGAGTGGGGTTTGAACCCAAAACCTTCTGCTACCACTAAGCCACAGCTGACACCCAAATTGATGATGAGTAAGCCTCGCAGTGTAACAGCTCATTTCCCACTTTCCTTTGGTCTTACTTTTTGCGAGTGAGGATAAAAGGAAAATCTCCTCGGAATCATAATACAGGCCAAGTCCAACATATGTTTTGCAAACTAAACCAGCCAAATTGGTATGAAACTGCATCCACTCTTGGTCTGGGATCAAACATACCTGGAGTAAATGGAAAGTAATTGCTAGAAGGATTAGAGGGAAGTTGAGGAGAAATTCTTTCACCCAGAGGGTGGTGGGGGTCTGGAACTCACTGCCTGAAAAGGGTGGTAGAGGCAGAAACCCTCATCACATTTAAAAAGTACTTGGATATTCACTTGAAGTGACGTAACCTACAAGGCTACGGACCAAGAGCTGGAAAGTGGGATTAGGCTGGATGGCTCTTTTTCGGCCGGCACAGACACGATGGGCCAAATGGCCTCCTTCTGTGCCATAAGCTTCTATGATTGCACAAACACCAGCGTTCTTACACAGAAACATGGCAAGTGACACACTGACTGCTCTCGCCCTTCTCCAAAGTTTTGAAGTAGCCTGTAAATAATACACATCAGCAACATTTACAAATTTTCATCAATTTGCTTCCACTTGTCTTCCTGCCTGGAGTGCGATTTACTTTCAACTTCTGTGTTGGAGCATACTCTTCAGTCGAGCATTTTAAAAGGATTGTTGCCTTACTTCATAATCAACACCCTATATACCACCACACTGATGCATTCATATTGCTCTTTTCATGTGTGTGAAGTATCAGTTAATTGATGTTTTCAAATTTATTTTTCCCTACTGTAAACTATCCCAGTCATTTTTCAATCCACCTGGACCCTGGCTTGATGCGGAGATGATGGGCTGTTTTGGATCTCCACCGGTGCGTCCTTTGGCCTCAAAGTACAAGTTACTGTCCAACCAGGATTCTATCTGTATTATTTAACCTTCCCCATAGCTAAACACTGTGGCAACAAGAGCAGGTCAGAGGCTGGGTATTCTGCGGCGAGTGTCTCACCTCCTGACTCCCCAAAGCCTTTCTACCATCTACAAGGCACAAGTAAGGAGTGTGATGGAATACTCTCCACTTGCCTGGATGAGCAGCTCCAACAACACTCAAGAAGCTCGACACCATCCAGGACAAAGCAGCCCGCTTGATTGGCACCCCATCCAACACCTTAAACATTCACTCCCTCCACCACCGGCGTACCGTGGCTGCAGTGTGTACCATCTACAAGATGCACTGCAGCAACTCGCCAAGGCTTCTTCGGCAGCACTTCCCAAACCCGCGACCTCTTCCACCTAGAAGGACAAGGGCAGCAGGCACATGGGAACACCACCACCTCCAAGTTCCCCTCCAAGTCACACACCATCCTGACTTAGAAATATATCGGCCGCTCCTTCATCGTCGCTGGGTCAAAATCCTGGAACTCCCTCCCTAACAGCACTGTGGGAGTACCTTCACCACACGGACTGCAGCGGTTCAAGGCGGCGGCTCACCACCACCTTCTCAAGAGTAATTAGGGATGGGCAATAAATGCTGGCCTTGCCAGCGACGCCCACATCCCATAAACGAAAAAAAAAGCTGCAGCATCAGCAGGGCTTTTTCCTGCTTAGTGTCAGCCGAGGCTCAGTGGGCAGCACTCTCGTCTCGGAGTCAGAAGGTTGTGGGTTCAGGTCCCACTCCAGAGAGTTGAACACAAAATTCTAGGCTGACAGTGCAGTACTGAGGGAGTGCTGCACCATCAGCGGTGCCGTCTCTTGGATGAGATGTTAAACCGGAGGCCTTGTCTGCTCTCTCAGGTGGATGTAAAAGATTCCAGGGCACTACTTTGAAGAGGAGCAGGGGAGTTCTCCCCGGTATCCTGGCCAATATTTATCCCTCAATCAACAGATTATCTGGTCATCATCATGTGGAGATGCTTCAGCATTCACGACTGCCCAGATTTTATGAGAAGTCGAATAACACCAGGTTATAGTCCAACAGTTTTATTTGAAATCACAAGCTTTCGGAGCGCTGCTCCTTCGTCAGGTGACAGACTTCACCTGACAAAGGAGCAGCGCTCCGAAAGCTTGTGATTTCAAATAAAACTGTTGGACTATAACCTGGTGTTGTGCGACTTCTCACATTTGTCCACCCCAGTCCAACACCGGCATCTCCACATCACAGATTTTATGAGTTAAGGCTTTTTGAACAACCGTTCAACCAAACCTTTGAAGCTTTGTTTGCCATTTAGTGGCCAGGTGGGATGGGAAGAACTGAAATGCAGCCTTATTCAAAATTCTGGCTGGCACAAATCAGATTTACCAAGTCTTGAGAGGCACATGGAAGTATATCTACTGAATAGGAGCTCCAAAACCTGACATTTTAGCTTCAGACCCAAGGGGCTCAATCTGTTTCTCGCAGTTTCATTGTAGTCCTTGTATTCGCCCCACTACTATGACTGGCACCCTTACCCGGCAGCAATCAGGTCTTTGTCTCAACCTGACAAAGATGTCACTTCCCATCCAAGATTGGATGCGTTAACTCCAGAATTCCTATTAAGGATCTCGGCGAATGCAGTAAAACATTTTTTGGAGGGGAAGAATTCTCTAAAATCTATTTAATTGAGTATCACAACAATGTGATTTCGGAACATTCATTTTTATTTATTGCAGAAATACACATCAGCTTCATGCATTTGCTCTCACTACTGTGGAACGAGCGGCCACATGCTGCCTGGCACCAATTATCCAATGCAGGTGTTTCCAATTAGAATTTTATTAAATAATTTACCTAAAATTAAGCACCACAGGGAAAATATTCTGATTGCCATATAAAAAAATCTAAAAATGGGAAATAGTTTGAATTCCAATGAACTGCATGTGTAGCAAAACAATGAGAAGGTAACTGATTATTTTTTAATGGATAACATGATTATCTATTACACTGGGCATCATTGACAACCTCTTCTCTATCACAAATAAGAATGCAATCCTAACGAGACTAATTTTGCCCCCCCACCCCAAACATTAGTGTTTTATGTTCCAGAGAGATGTACATTTATCCTTGGAACGAAGGATGTTATATAAAATGGGCCCAAGGTTTGTAGATGTCTAAACATATTTTATTTTATGAAGAGATGTTTTGAAATTTCACTTCCAATCTGAGGAGTGGGTAGCCATTATAACAAGACATCCATTGAAGTATATTACGAACATCATACAATGAATAAAATAAATGAGAAATGGAGAGCAAAAATATAATATAGATGACAGAAGATGGGATTGAGATAATCACATTTATAGAATGAGTGTATATTGATCTCATTACTCATGTGACAATACTTAGTGACATCTTTCCCCATTCAAGAGCTTTGTATTCAAGAGAAATACAAATTACTTAAACCTATAGCACAATATCATAGTGATTGATAATGGTAGGATTCTTGCACTGCCTATCCTCCACATACCACAGGGACAAGCTAGGGACATAGAAACAGTTGTAAGCCATTCAGCCCCTTGAGCCTGTTGCACCATTCAATGCGATCATGGCTGATCTGTATCCTAACTCCATCCACCCACCTTGGCTCCATATCCCCTTATATCCTCCGGCCCTCTGCCCGTGCGTTATGCCTTTGTTTGTGATGCTGCACCATAGTAGTCCTACTTTGACTAGGATTTTTTAATTATCTTTAACTTTCAAGACGAATCTGAGATAAGCATTGAAGGTATTTTATTCAAAAAAGATTCAAACTAACTTTGATAAGTTACCTTTCCTTCTTTACTCCACTTTTAAGACAATACCCATTAAAACACAATATTATCAACGCTTAGATTGCACTTTGACACAATAGTGATGGACAATTTTTTGGTCTGAGCTCTGGGAAGGACCAATAATGAATAGCAGAATTGTGTAGCCAATATCTAACTTACAGGATACCAAGAAATCCAAAGGTTATTGGTTTATGAGTAGTGATTTTTTTTTTAGGTCTTTTCTACCCTTCTTATTTGAGATTTTTGGACACTGTGTTTTAGATTAAACTCATAGGTGAGACTCAATCCCTTATGATTTCTCACCAGCCTTGATCTCTGGATAAGCTTTCAGTAACATGCCCAGGATGACAAACAGAAAAATCTTTCCAATAGTTATTTTTCCTACTGAAATGAACCTGTGCCTCCACAGGATTCTTCTACCTTCGAGAAATGGCAAAGTATCACATCAGACCTCACTTTAGGTTTCAAATATCAAGTGGATTTATTGAACAAAAGACAAACAAGCGAAAAAATAATTAACACAACACCTGTCTACGGCAGAGGTTACTCTATCTAGCTCAAAATGAAAATAATAAAAGGTCACAATCACTGTACTAAATTCCTATTGCTTTGAAGTATCTACAGATTGATGGTTATATTTCTCTCCACAGTGAAAGCTGAATTAGTCTGACTTACCTCTTGCAAGTTCCAAGCAGATTCTCTCAAATCAATTCCACTCAGCTCGGGTATAGACATATTCTTCCAATAGTTGTGAACTTGAATAACTGAAAATTCCAAAGTAACTAGCTGCAGTGCACGTAACTGAACAAATCACAGTGTGTTTGTTTGAAAATGCCTTGGCTCCTCCCCTGAACACCAGTTCAAGTGTATTCACAACACTTTTTATTGATCTATGTTTGATCACAGAATTTAAACTTCTTGGCCCGAAATTTGCGGTCAACAGCGAAGCACCAGTGATCGTCGCTGACCTCGAAGAAAGCCGCCCACACAAATCTCGCGATCTCTATGGCGAAAACATTAGCTTTCTCGACGTTAATTGGATTGTAGTGCTGTCTGTAGGGGATCTCCAACGTCCTGCAGCAGTGATGTCATCAAGCTGGCTAGGCAGCCAATCACATTGAAGAATTCTCAGACAGCAAACCAGGAAATAAAAAGCAGCTTTTATCATTCACTTTTCAAAAATTTGAGAGAGCAAACTAAAAATTGGGATATACACATGGGGTTAAAGTAGAAGCTGAAATATCATTAACAAACTTTTAATTATTTTAAAAATCTAGTAAATTTTATCATAATGGAGTAATTTGACATTCCACAAATATAAAATTAGTTTTTCAGGGCCAGAACAGTTGTTCAGCAGTAGTTATTACTCATAATGCTGTTACAAACCCAGTTACACCTTATTGAACAAGGCCCAACTTTTTATGGGGTTTTTAACAGTAGTATTAAAGCGGAACTTAAAATATAATAGGATTGGGCAGAGTCAACAAGGATTTATAAAAGGGAAATCATGATTGACAAATCTGTTAGAGTTTTTTGAGGTTGTAACTAGCAGAATAGATAAGGGGGAACCAGTGGATGTGGTGTCTTTGGATTTTCAGAAGGCATTCGATAAGGTGCCACACACGAGGTTATTAAACAAAATTAGGGCTCATGGGATTGGGGGATAATATACTAGCATGGATTGAGGATTGGTTAATGGACAGAAAACAGAGAGTAGGAATAAATGGGTCATTTTTGGGTTGGCAGGCTGTAACTAGTGGGGTACAGCAAGGATCAGTGCTTGGGCCTCAGCTATTCACAATCTATATCAATGATTTAGATGAGGGGACCAAATGCAATACATCCAAGTTTGCTGATGATACAAAGCTGGGTGGGAATGCAAGTTGAGGAGGATACAAGGAGGCTTCAAGGGGATATAGAAACATAGAAAAAAAAATAGGAGCAGGAGTAGGTCATTCGGCCCTTCGAGCCTGGCTAAGTGAGTGGGCAAGAACATGGCAAATGGAATATAATGTGGAGAAATGTGAAGTTATTCACTTTGGTAGGAAAAATAGAAAAGCAGAGTATTTTTTAAATGGTGAGAGATTGGGAAATGTTGGTGTTCAGAGGGACCTGGGTATCCTTGTACACGAATCACTGAAAGTTAACATGCAGGTACAGCAAGCAATTAGGAAAGCAAATAGTATGTTAGCCTTTATTACAAGAGGATTTGAGTATAAGAACATAAGACGTAGGAGCAGGAGTAGGTCATTTGGCCCCTCGAGCCTGCTCCGCCATTCAATAAGATCATGGCTGATCTGATCTTGGCCTCAACTCTACTTCCCTGCCCGCTCCCCATAACCCTCGACTCCCTTACCATTCAAAAATCTGTCTATCGCCACCTTAAATATATTCAATGACCCAGCCTCCACTGCTCTCTGGGGAAGAGAATTCCAAAGATTCACGACCCTCAGAGAAGAAATTCCTCCTCATTTCCGTTTTAAATGGGTGCCCCCTTATTCTGAAATTATGCCCCCTAGTTCTAGATTTCCCCACGAGGGGAAACATCCTCTCTGCATCTACCCTGTCAAGCCCCTTCAGAATCTTATGTTTCAATAAGATCTCCTCTCATTCTTCTAAACTCCAATGTGTATAGGCCCAACCTGCTCAACCTTTCTTCATAAGACAACCCTTTCATCTCTGGAATCAACCTAGTGAATCTTCTCTGAACTGCCTCCAATGCAAGTATATCCTTCCTTAAATAAGGAGACCAAAACTGTACGCAGTACTCCAGAGGTGTGGTCTCACCAATGCCCTGTACAGTTGTAACAGGACTTCCCTACTTTTATACTCCATTCCCTTTGCAATAAAGGCCAACACTCCATTTGCCTTCCTAATTACTTGCTGTATACCTGCATGCTAACTTTTTGTGATTCATGTACAAGGACCCCCAGATCCCTCTGTACCTCAGCATTTTGTAATCTCTCCCTATTTAAATAATAATTTGCTTTTTTATTTTTCTACCAAAGTGGATAACCTTGCATTTTCCCACATTATACTCCATCTTCCAGATTCCTGCCCACTCACTTAGCCTATCTATATCCCTTTGGAGATTCTTTGCGTCCTCCATACAATTTGCTTTCCCACCCAGCTTTGTACAAGAGTAAAGACGTCTTACTGCAGTTATATGGAGCCCTGGTGAGACCACACCTGGAGTATTGTGTGCAGTTTTGGTCTCCTTACCTAAGGAAGGATATACTTGCCATAGAGGGAATGTAACAAAGGTTCACCAGACTGGTTCCTGGGAAGGGGGGATTGTCCTTTGAGGACAGATTGAATAGACTAGGCCTATATTCTCTAGAGTTTAGAAGAATGAGAGGTGATCTCATTGAAACATACAAAATTCTTACAGGGCTTGACAGGGTAGATGCTGGGAGGATGTTTCCCCTGGCTGGGGAGTCTAGAACCAGGGGTCACAGTCTCAGAATAACGGATCAGCCATTTAGGACTGAGATGAGGAGAAATTTCTTCACTCAAAGGGTGGTGAATCTTTGGTATTCTCTACCTCAGAGGGCTGTGGAGGCTCAGTTGTTGACTATATTCAAGACAGAGATCGATAGATTTTTGAATATTAAGGAAATCAAGGGATATGGGGATAGTGCAGGAAAGTGGAGATGAGGTAGAAGATCAGCCATGATCTTATTGAATGGCGGAGCAGGTTCGAAGGGCCAAATGGCCGCCTCCTGCTCCTATTTCATGTTCTTATGGAAAAGGGGAAGTTTATCATCAGTTCAAGTGATTTCAGTGATTGCTGGCTCTGGCGAGTTCCACAGTGCAGCCTGTGGCAGAGCAGGGAAAGACTGACAGCAACATCAGGATTTTTGCGTTTATCTGTGCATGCGCTAATGACGGCAAACACTGACAGTTTTGCCGTCATTAGCACCGCAAAATCCCGGCCCTTTTGTATGATTAGATTTAAAGGGACAGCCACCAAGCCAAAACTTAAGAATATTTCATATTTGTTACATTACTATTTTAAACTCAAATACTTGTGGTTCCTGCCACCCATGCAGTGAATTAAGCACAATACTTAAGCATTGCTGATCTTACATTTTTGGACCTTGAATATCAACCCTGCTTGGCTTAACCAGGTTACTAAGTCAGCGACATGGGTGAGATGTTACTCCCACATCCAACTAAGAATGGCTATATCAACAACGTACTAATTCCTAGCCCTTGTCAGAACTGAATCTACCAGTTGTTCTAACATGATGAACGCGTTCTTCTGTCCGAAAGGAATGTCTGTAAACCATGCATCCTTGATTCTGCAATGGATGTGGAGCACAAAAGGACCTCTGTGTTGAGTGGCACCTGCCAATAAAGTTTATAGTCAAGTCACCCCTTAACTTCTCCTCTGAGTGGGGCATTGAGAAGGCATCAGCCTTTCAAGACATTTAGTTTACGATAATCTAATCAGAACTCTGATTTTGGCTCTGTTGGAGACCAACAAGAGCTATGACCAGAGGCTGTGGGACGACTGTATGACTCCCTGATCCAGCATCTCCTGTACTTTCCTCGCAATGGGCTCCCTCAAAATGTGCAGCACAGGGAATGCCCATTGCTGCACCGGATTTGAAGTGTCTGTGTTGACCTTGTGTACAAACTGCCTTGCAGAGTCTGGTTTGCCCAAGAATGAGGAGTGAAACCTTGCAATATATTAGTTTGCTGTTTCTGTGTGGGAGAAAACTGAGCTAATGTAGTCACTTTGTCTACATTTTAATCTTGGATAAGATCTACAATCGCACCTCCCTCCCCCTTCTGGGGCGATGATGATACACAAGGCCACTTCCAAGTTCTCTTCAGTACATTCAGCCAACCTAGTTAGGTCATCCCTCAATGCAAGTACATACAGTACATAGAATTACACAAAAATGACCATACTGTACTGTCAGTGGTCTTCTCTGATTAGTGTTTAAATTACTTTACGGGTGTGGTAAGTTAAGAACTTCCATTTATATGGTGCTTTTCATGTCCTCAGGACATTCCAAAGCACTTCAGTCATTTAGAGTCACAGTTGGCAAAAGCAGCAGGTAATTTATGGACAGCAAGTTCCTACAAACAGAAAATAGATATATCAGCAGTTGATCTGTTTTGCTAGTGTTAGTTGAAAGGATAAACGTTGCCAAGGCACCAGGAGAACTCTGCTACTGCTCTTCGAATGGTGCCATGGGATCTTTGACATTCACACATGAAAGGCCACAATTTAACGTCTCATCCAAAAGATGGCATTTCTGACAATGCAGCAGCTCCTCAGTGCTGTACTGAAGTGTCAGCCTAGATTCAAATGATTAAGAACCCTGTAGATTCTCAGGGTTTTATCCCAGTCCTTGGAGTTCAGTTCTAGTATGTTATTTCACAATGAAACTTTACAAATGTGTTCAATGTGGGCTGATTGAAACAAAGTTCACGAGAGACGTTGCCTCTGCTGAATGGCCAGACTGCACTTGAAGGCAACCTTCCTTTCAATCTGAAAAATAAAAGGTAAAGGAGCAAAAAAAGGAGATAAAAGTAAAGCAGCACATTTTTAAGAGGAAAAGCTAGCGAGCTGAAATAAACTTGTCCCTTTTTCAACCCACCAACTCAATATATGGCAATCCCTTTGTGACAAAAAGATGAGGGATTTCTGTCTGTGATTCTTCATGTTTTTGGCTTCTTACTATCGGGGATTAAAGCCAAACTCAAAGGAAACACTCCAAACTTGTTTTGCTAAACAGTAGCCTGAGAACAGATGTTATATCTGCACCAGGTATCTGAGGGAAGGGTTAAAACATGCAATTCAAATAAAAGCACCCTGTGAGTTTTGTTTGAAGATATGTTTGATTAGAAGCTCTATTTGAATCTAAGAGATACATTTTTAATTTTCCTTTGCTTCAATCAGATTTTGAAAGTATGTCTGAGTTGGTCATGTTCCAACGGAGTCGTCTGCCTAAAGCTATCAGAAAGATGCTCAGAGGCCAGAGAGAAACTCTGTGGAAGATCAGCACCATATAAGGTTCATAGGCAGAGATCTTGTGCCAAATCCAATTTACGTTAAAAGTTTAGCACAGCAGACATGACTATTATCCTCAATCTTCGAAGGAGGAAAAAGTTAAGCTTGTAACTATAGTAAATCTATAATGGGTCAGTGCTATGGTTCACTTATCCATTTACCGCTTAATAAATCTGCTCAGCAGTTTATAGCCGAAGCCAAGTTTTAATAGTGTTTTTATTTTACTGCCTTCCAATGTTGTGTAAGAGCACATGCGGCATGTGATATAGCCAGTAAGCCAATATACCGTGACAAAACTTTTCCGATCAATCCTTGGGTTCACAACAAATTTCCTGGATATTGGGCAGGTAAATAAACCCAACAATGTAACACAATTCTCTCTTCAGAAATACAGCACCATCTGCCTCAATGGTAACTATTGCACAACTATATTCTTCCTTGCCCATTTGGGCAAAAAGGTTCCACTTTATTTTCCATTTTACTCTGGATTTCCTAATTATTAACTTGCGTCCTCTATTTTAAAAAACCCACAATTTTCTCTTCACCCCTCTCACTGAGGTATTGACAGCTGGCGGGGCTATACCTTCTTGGCACCGGTTGCACTCTATAGTATCTTTCCCAAGCATCTATTATTCATCCGAGAGCTGCAAGTGTTGGCAGTTTATTCAACAGTAGGGGCGTCACAGGTGTCCTGTCCTCCTATAATGGCCATACACACATACTTCCAGCAGAGGTTGCTGGATACGGATTGTAAACAAGAATCCCAGAAAATACCCTCCCTAATCCAAGGGCACGTTTTAATGCCAATTTCACTGCCGAGCTGAGAGCATAGATCAGAGACTCAAGCTGGGATCTGGGATGTTTTACTATGTTAAAGGCACTATATAAATGCAAGTTGTTGTTGTTGTTGGTATTAGCTGTTCACTGTTCGCTGAGCAACTGGGGAAACCTGTGCCCGAGTATTTAAACCTTTTGCCATAGTGAGCAATTTGCTTGGATCAATTTTGTCTATTCCCATCAAAATCTTACAAACTTTACCTAGATCTCAAAATTTCCCTTTTCCCCCCCAAAGAAAACCAAGCCCCACTTCTTTGCTTCTTGTCCATCTTGAGCAATAATATTCTTGTTTGGTTGCCAGAACTGTGCAACGTAATGTGTAGGAGATCTGACCAATACCTGAAACAGTGACAGCAGTTTCTTAATTCATTCTTTATTGCTCTGCTAATGCAATCCATTATTTTACTATTTTTACTGCCATAAGTGCTGTGCTTTCAGAGATTTATCCCCCAACACATGGATCTCTTCTGTGACGAGTTCAAACTAGTAAAAGGAAAATTTAAGCCTGATATTATGAAGATCTTCACAAAGAGTAGTGGAGGTAAAAAGTCTTCTGGAATCATTTAAGAGATAATTGGATGCTGTAATGGCAAGACTTCCCATGACGGATGAACTGAAATAGACCAAATGGCCATCCTCATTTAAGTCTTAGCAGATTCGACACTCAATTTGTCCAACGAATGCAGAGCAACAATCAACATCTTCAACAGAATTCTTAATTACATAGCCAAAACATTAGAATACAAGTCACAGGAAATTATGATCAAACTGTGAAATGCTCTAGTCAGACCACATGTCAAGTACAGAGCCCAGTTCTGGTCAACAAGAAATAAAGGAGACTTCATAAGCTGATTGCAGTGTAGAGAAGAGCCAGGCGGCTGACCCTGAGTATCGGAGGACTGTATTGAGAAAAGAATGGAAAAACGTAGGCTCAAAAGAAATTATCAGTAAGGTGAATATAATCGAGGCAGAGAAAGTTAAAGGAATGAAAAAGGGAAATTTGGAATATTTTAAATTAAATTGAGAATAGGACAAGTAAGAGAGAAATTTAGGACTGATATCAAGAAATAGTTTCGCATACAGTGATCAACACTTGGTATGGACTCCTGGATAGAGTTGCAGTGGTGTAAGGAAAGGGTTAATCTGATTTGAAGTGTGCCAATGCAAGATTGCAATTGATTTGTCCTTAAATTGTTATAATGCTAGCTTTTAGTCTTTAGAAAGACTTGCATTTATATAGCGTCTTTCACGATCTCAGGACGTCCCAAAGTGCTTTATAATCAACAAAGTACTTTTGAAATGTAATCACTGTTGTAATGTAGGAAAGGTGGCAGCCAATTTGCACACAGCAAGCTGCCACAAACAACAATTAAATAAATGACCACATTATCTATCCTTAGGTGCTGGTTGAGGGAAAATGTTGGCCAGGACCCCAGGAGAGCTCCCCTGCTTTTTCTTTTTTTTTGAATAGTGCTATGGGATCTTTTAAATCCACCCGAGGGGGCAAATGGTGCCTCAGTTTAACATCTCATCCGGAAGATAGCACCTCAGACAGTGCAGCACTCCCTCAGTACTGCAATGAAGCGTCAGCCTAGATTATATGCTCAAGTCTCTGGAGTGGGATTTGAACCCACAACCTTCTGACTCCATCAAAAGCATGACTCTTAAATTTTAATATCGCAAAATAGTTATAAATCCACAAAGATGGCGATCACTGAACATTTGAATTGAAACTTACAACACTGGTAGGTTTTAATATGAAGTAACCACCTGCTTAAATGAGAGAAGTTAATTGGAGACGTGCTATTGCATACTGGCTACAAGTTTCAGGAAGATTGTAATCAATGATATGCGTACAATGGCAACAGTTAATCCTGCAAAAGGAAACACATGCTGTTAGAGATGATATTTTACACATAAGAAAAGGAGTAGGCCATTTTTAACAATTTATTCTGGGGATATGGGTGTTGCTAGCAAGGCCAGCATTTATTTCCAATGCCTAATTACCCTTGAGGTGGTGGTGGTGAGCTGCCTTCTTGAACCGCTGAAGTCCATGTGATAAAGGCACTCCCAAAGTGCTATTAGGTAGGGAGTTCCAAGATTTTGATCCAGTGACCATGAAGGAACAGCGATATATCTCCAAGTCATGATGGTGTGTGACTTGGAGGTGATGGTGTTCGCATGCACCTGCTGCCTTTGTCCTTCTAAGTGGTGGAGGTTGCATTTTTGGGAGGTGCTGTTGATGAAGTCTTGGCGAGTTGCTGCAATGGATCCTGTGGATAGCATATACTGTAGCCACGGTATGCTAAGTGATCCAGCAATCACTGCCTTTTGGGAGAGCAAATTCCAGATTTCCACTACCCTCTGTCTGAAGAAGTGCTTCCTGATTTCACCCCTAAATGACCTAGCTCTAATTCTAACATTATGCTCTCTGGTTCTGGTTCTGGACATACATCTATCTATTCTTTCATCCAAGTCATTAATATATATGGTGATAAGCTGTGGTCCCAGTACAGATCCCTGGGAAATCACTTGTCACATCCCACTAATTAGAGAATTAACCCTTCATCCCCACTCTGTCTCCTAACCAATTACCAACCGATGTCACAAAGTTACCTCCAATTCCACATGCTCCCACTTTTGCTAATAATCACTGGTGTAGAACCTCTGGAAGTCCATATAGACAACATCCATAGACATTCCCCTACCCACCATGCTAGTGACCTCCAAAAAATTCAACTGGATTAGTCAACCATTTTGTAATTCTGAAAACTTCAATTAAGTTATGCATGAAAGTAATTCAAGAAATGAAGGTCACATGGCTTGCTGATATAAACTCTATTGTATGTGGCAATCGGAAACATAATACTAAAACATTTGATCATATTACTTGTAATATTAAACAAGCTACCTTGAAACACTCATTTTTTCCGTGAAAAGCAAAAAATATGAATCTGCTACCATGGATGTCAAAGGAAAAAAAACACTCCATTAAGAATAGTAAAACACAGGAAACCAAACTTGTTCAAATTATTTTTTGTAACGTTAAAAAAGTACAGTCACATCAAAATAGAATACACAGCTATAAAACTGCTGCAGATGACTTAAGAAAATAGTGAATATATAAATTCTACAGTATTTACCACTGCTGATACATATATTTCAGATAGCAGGTTTCAGCTGCGCCATCTCATTTAAAGTATACTATGCAGCAAGTGTCCATATTAAAGACTCATGATTAAGACTTAAAGGATTATTACAAATAATTACATATTTCAACAATATTACTTGGGTTTTTCTGCAATTGTTTTATCAAGCGAAAAGTTGAGCAGGAAATGAACAGTCAATTTATTTATTCAGATCAGAACGTCTCTAAGTGATATACTGATAATTTAATTTGCACATTTGATTTGTGTATATATATATATTTTATACATACACACATATTCATACACACATATACACACAGTAGTGTTGTTTTACGTACATATAGTCAGTCAGTTGATAATCATGTGTTTGACTCAGTGTTTTTAGTTCATTTAAATGTTCTTGCCAGTGTTTTCCTACTCTGCTGAAAGTTTTTAAACCCGAAACCAATCCGACTGCAAACTTAGCCACAATCTGCAGCATATGTTCTCTGCTCCTTTCTGGTTAAAACCATTTAAAAAAAAAAGTCAATATGACATTTTCATAATGGGATACATCTAGCTACCTGGAAATAAGTTGGGCCATATCATTAGAAATTGAAACAAAAGCCTGTAGACATAAATGCAAAGCAAACTGGTCCAAAAACCCGTCTAATCCCAGCTCAAACACCCATTGATACCATTTTAACTTCCAACCAAAACAAGAAAATGTGTTAATCATAATCATACGGTTTGAAATAGCAGGACGGTTTCTGCCATTTAATAATGTTTTAAAAAAACTGGAGGGAAAATAATTCCTGTTAATGTATTCAGATGCAAATGTGTGTAATTTACATTCAGAGTAAAGGGTAAAACATTAATTTGTTATTTTACAATAAAACATTTTTTTGTACAAATCATCTGTCAGGATGCATCTGGCCACAATTAAAAGTGATGTGAAAACCAATGTGCACCAACATTACAAAACATTTTGTGGTTTTGTTTCTGTTGTATTTCAACGATAGTATTTTTTCCCCCCTATTAATTTAGCTCAAGTGTGATAGCACTGGTCTCTATGCAGTCTTCAACATTTCTGTGCAAGTATAGCTAGAAAATACATGATTAAGTTTGTTACTGACATTAAAACTGCCTGGCCAAGCTCAAGGGAAGTGCAGCCCAGGTACTTTTTTTGGAAATTACTAAATACAAGATCACAAAAAAGTGACTTGGGGGAAATTCATAGCATACTGTGGGACTTCAGACCAAAAAAACTGCAACAAATGTTGCTGAATAAACCTATTTTTTTTATATATCAAAATGCAGGTCAGGGTTGCCTACCAACAATTCCAGGACTGACCTGGATAGTGAGAGATGAAGACAGACTGCAAACCAATCCATCAAAAATCTTACAAACCAGGAATCTTGTAGTGCATCACTTAAGATGCTTGCTTCAATCTGCTGCAGGCATGGGTTCAAATCTCACTGCTTGTTGGCACTAGAATACAGACCAAACATGTTCAACGAACTCTAGACAAAAGGGCTGGTGCTCAGTTTTGAGCGGTGGTTTTCTTCTACATATTTTGTAAATTCTGGTAACCAGATGTACTGGAGAAATACGTGTACTTGGTTAGGAAATTTTCAAAGTTATAATCCTCACCCATAGTTTTAGACTATGCTACAAACATCTTTCCTTCTGTATGATTTTTTTTATACAGATACATCATTTTAAATGTCAGAGATTTTCTACTTTAACACTGCTCTTCACATCACTTTTAAAAAGGGGGCAGCCAGTGTCTTAAAGCAATACTGATTCTGGGATGGCTCTTCTATCCGTCTGAGGCTTTCCATAATGTTGGGGACCAAACTGAGTTGAATGTGGATATCTTGTTTGTGCATGTGGATCAGGATATGGTGAAGTTCTATAGATATTGCTGCCAGCTACAGGCACACCTTGGTAGCTAAACTCTGGGACAGGAGTCTGCTGTGCATTCCGAAAACTGGGTGATCTCTGCATATTTCCTCTGTACCTTAGGTCAGTTTCCTGGTTCCAGTGCCGTTCATATTGCTCCTGCCTTCTTTTGTAATCTAGTTGGTATTCTGGTGAATGCGGTTGTGTACCTTCATATGGAACTGGATGCCTTACATAGGCTGTGTTCACTGAATCATATCGTCCACTGTGGTCTAAAGGCTGCGCTGCAATTCTGAATGTCTGTGAAGAGTTAGAAAATTGGCGGCTAATAGTGAAGGAGTTCATGCTAGTCTCTTGATAGTCTGGCATATGTGCTAGCTTCGTACCGTATGACCTATTGTCATGATTTGCTCGACCTCCAGACATATTGTAACTGTACTGTGGCAAGACAGGCATGTCTTTAGCCGTGGTGGGCGAATACTGTGGGAGGCTACCATGGTACCCAGGGGGGCTACTGTAGGATGGTGGCAAAGAGGGTTGGCGCTTTACTAAAGATCTTTGGTTGGAACTTCCTGATACAGAATGAGTCCGTGGGGGTCTTGGTTGAGAAGTTGCACTGACGCTGGTTGTATTGCTTGATAATGGTGCCGGCAACAGCCTCGAGGGACTAGTATTTTTCAGTATGGCTTCTCGTGAGAGAGCATTATTTTGCACGATACCAGGCTCTCTCTTTTCCACCATCTCCTCAGCACGATTCTCATATTCATGATCCGCCCCAGGAACATTGTCATATTCTGAAGCATTTGAGTCTCTCTTTGTTTCATCAACCTCAATAATCATTGCCTTTGTTCTACCCGTGAACAGACGTGGCTCCTCTGGACTGGATGGGGAGCTTGGTGCATTGTAGCTTCCAGTTCTGCCCTTGCCATCTGCAGAATGTTTTGAAGTTGCTTCTGGAACTTTCAAGCCTGAAGGTTTGTTCCATTTTGGTGCAAATTCCTTAGCGCTTGGGTTAGCATTCGAGTTCTGGTTAGCAGTAGCATTGTTAAGCTGTTTAGGATTGCCGTGCATCAACGCATGCTGTGGTGGGAGCCCGTGCTGTTTTTTCACATCAAGATCCGGCAGGACTTTCACTTTGCCTCCCTGATTTTCCGCAAAGCCCACCCTTTGTGATTTAATAGTTGGCTTTTCTGAAGAGCTCTTTCTGGGCCTGTTGTCAGGTTGTTTCTCCTGCAGTTTCTCTGGTGATGTCTTTTTATCTTTTCTCCTTGAAGTTGGAGGAGCTACTTTAGCTGTGTTGTTCTGACCATTGATCATGTGATTGAGAGCAGGTGGTTCATGGTGCTCTTGGGGCACCTGGCCAAGTGATTTCTGTGGAAATTCTTCAGGTTTACCTGAAAATTAACATTGAAGTACAGTATTTAGAAAACATTGCAGATATTCCATTTTCAAGTTCATATTTTTGATTACAATAGGGATGGACATCATTTCTTTTCATGCAGACAGTACAGATGGCAAATATCTAAAACAGTTAACAAGGAAAGCACATACAACATCAAACATTTTACAATTTGTAGTGATCTTCCCAATAATGAACCTTCAAACTCAACTGAAATCGTTCTGGCAGGGGAGAATGAAGAAAGATACACTTTAAGTAGTTTAGAAAATACTCCAGTGTTTCTAACATGCAGTGTTACATAGACTGTTTGCTTTTATAATCCTAAATGTTTTAATCATATCCTTATTGCTACAGCTGCTTCATATAACACACGATACAGTGTGCTATACATTGAGGGGTTGAGAAGTTATAAAGCTTGAAAGCAAAATTTCATCAGAGTCTCTCAATCCTCAGATGTACAACTGCCTTGAAATGCATCCCAAAATGTGTTCCTTAAAATATAGAAATGTAGTTTATGGGGGCAGTTTTATTTGGCTTTAGGCTAGTTTGCTTTGTTGGCACACAACTCATAGCAGGCAACAATGGGCAGCAGACCCCCAGGACAAAAATCACATTACTTGACCAAAACTGATGCTGTATATCATGATTTGATAGTAACTTTGAGATTTATTACACTATACATTATGGGGAAATATCATGCTTCAAGCTCACTCTGTGGCTTAGTGAGTAAATACATTGCACAGCGCGGCGCTGAGCATTTAAAACCTAGATGATATAAGTTGTGATCCCTTGTCTGTGCTGATTTAGTTGCTCTTAACAGTAGGAGTGCCATAATTGAACTCCAGAATACAAAAATAAATCAATTCAGCTGGGGGTCCCATCCCTGAACTTGACCCATTGGTCCCTAGTGCAAAGTGTGGGAGTATGGACGTAGGACAAGGATACTATTGAACTCTGCTGTGATACCCTCCATGACTGAAAAGCCCATTAACACTCACTGACAAAGGCCAGTTATGAGAGATAAGAGGGAAGCAAAACCATAAAAAGTGCCCTGTGCATGGTAGCAATCCCTTATTTTAAAGTACTGATTCATTCAATTTGATGACAAAAATCAGATAAAATGTGTCTCTAGAAAACAAAGTCTAAGGGAGCAACGAAGTTCAAGTCTACCAGACAGCAAGGATGCTTGCATCAGTTGGTCGCACATTCATTTCTGTGGCAGAAGGCTACGTGTTTGAGACCCCATTGGGATTGAAGTTCACAATCAAGGCTGATGCTGCAGTGACATACTGAGGGAGCGCTGCACTGTTGAAGACGCAAAATGTTACTCTGATTTCCCATCTGCCTGACCGGGTGGTTCAGGTGGTCATGTGAGATCCCACGGCATTATTCAAGGAAGAGCTTGGAGTTCCCTGGGGTCCAAGCCAACATTCATCAACCACTGCACCACCAGATAAACTGCTCATTCAACTAACTCAGTGCAGAATGGCTGCTGTGCTTGCCTACATAACAGTCACTGCACTTCAAAGTAATTCATTTTGTGAAAAACTTTTCAGACATTTCGATACAAGTTATATATTTGCAAGTATTAAATAAATCATTATACTTGCTGTCTTAATGCCTGTTCTGTAACAGAATGTTTCAGTGGATTGCTAGTGGCTGCGTACTCAAACCCCCAAAAGTCTGACAATTTTTAAGAATGGTATGAAATACCAGGACAAACAACAATTTTGTTACTGTACCTGTTGCTTTGCCTGACACAAGGTT
This sequence comes from Squalus acanthias, assembly GCA_030390025.1. Classification (NCBI taxonomy): domain Eukaryota; kingdom Metazoa; phylum Chordata; class Chondrichthyes; order Squaliformes; family Squalidae; genus Squalus; species Squalus acanthias. The sequence goes on from CM059434.1 coordinate 125,665,686, forward strand.
ATCTAAAGGTAATATAAAATCAGATAAGCTGGAGACGCACTACCAACATTTTATTAAAATATTAAACGAGAGAGATTTGGGCAGCTGAGGAGCAAAGTGGATCAGTGCGCTGAATGGCTCCTCTTGTTTAAGGCAGAATATTAATTTTTCCCTACACAGCAAGATCTCATTTCAGCCAGACTACCTGGGAAGGCACCAATCTGAGATAGGAAAAAGAAAAATGAAACCATCTGTGTTGCTCTCAAACACCTCTCACTGGCCAATTCAGAGTGATGGTGACAGAGGAGCTCCAATGCATCACTTTAAGGAGGTTGGAGAAATTATCTTTTTGAAGCAGTGCATTCTGCTCGCGCCCACCCACCCCCGCACTCACCAACAGTAGAAAGGGAGAACCTTCAGCTATCTTACCCCCTGCTTCGGAACTCCCTCCCCCAAACCCCTTTGTCTTGCTTCATCCCTCTCTACCTGAAAGATTCGCCTAACCCTAACTAATCAAGAGTGCCTTTGGCCAACTCCTCCAGCTTCCTCCTGCTCCTGCTGGGGTCTGATTTCATACCGTGAAGCTCCTTGGGCTGCTTTGCTGTTATAAAAGTGCAAGTGCGAGTTGTTTTGAGAAAATTTGCATCACTGGGCATCATCCCAGTGGGATGACAGCAATTCCTCTTCAGGGAAGGTTGAATGAGGAAAGCATATTTTAGTTAAACACATTTTTGAATGCATTTCTTAAAACGTTTTAGTAAATAAGTTGTCCCTGGAGGAGTCGGACACAAAATGGACAATATTATGACCTTTGCGATGGAAGAGCTGACAAATTCAAAAGCATGCATGAGAGAAAATATTTTTAATAATAAAGGGGATTAGGAAAGATGCTGTGTCAGGTTACATATTTTATATTTATAACTAGTTGTCTTGTAATATGTTCTATGAAATTCATAACCACACACCTTTAAATTGACAATAACACTATGGCCCGTAATTTCCGATAGGAGACATCCTGCGCGCGGATGCCTCCTATCGGGAAAAAATCTACGCCCTTACCCGAGGGCTCCCGAGGTCCGGACTCTACTGCTCCTGGGTCTCTACTGGTGCGCGCGCACGCACGCAGAGGCCCAGGTATCCCAGGGGCACAGGCAGTTCGCAAGCGTCCCTGGGATCACGTGGGCCAGGCGAGCCAATGGGAGAAGGGAATCCCCCTTCATACTTTTGACAGGTAGACCTGTCAAATGTATGAATGGGGATCACTGAAAAAAGACACATTAAATAAAAAAAAATTTTAAATCACATTTTTAAAATGAGTTAAAATTACATTAAATTAAATATTTTAAACAAAAATTTAATTTTTTGAAAAAAATAAAGTTTTTTTTAACGGGGCAAAAAATAAACTTACCTTTTTTTAAAAAGTATTTTTAAATTATAAATGAGTGATTTTTTTTTTTACTGTTTTAAACTCTTATGCTGCTAAAAGTAGGCCTTACGCCTGCTTTTACCAGGCATAAGATTTTTAAAGGTTTTCAGCGGGCGGAGGTTCTGCAGAAAGCAGAACTCTCTGCCCGCAGAGGCCCTTCTCCAGGGCAGGCGTGCGATCTGTCAAGAGGATTCTTGACAGATCGGAAGTGCCGGTTTTCAGCGCATGTGCTCTGCATGCCTGAAACCGGCACTTGCAAGGTCCCTACGGGTGTGTACACAGCTCGTACACACCCGTAGGCATCGGAAATTACGGGCTATAAGTGATAGCAACACCCGAGGCTAAAAGCCAGACATTCACATAAGCCACAAAGTCAAATCTGACAATCATTACTTGGATTGGTGACATTTTCAATAGAGGGACTACTGCCAAACAAATTCTTTCCATTTTTTCCTGAGTAATCGATGAACTTGACAGAAAAACACACAAAAGATATGCAATGAAGGGATTGCAAGAGAAGCTAATGACAGCAAGACATTAATTCCTGAAGCCAGAGAATTTTTCATGTATGTAATAACATGAGGTAGCAGCATCCAGAAGGGAAAAAAAAGCCATGTCCAGTTTAATGTGGCCATGCATGATCTCAGATACCTTTTTCCCACATTAATGAAAGCTTGCGTCAAAGCCCACAAATATATCAAACAGATTTGGATTTCCAGGAATATCTTGAAACAGAACTGCTTTGTGAGATTAAGAACCAAACTGGTGGAGCCTAATCACCCTTGCCCTCGAATACAAGCAAGCATGAAGTGGGAAGATTAGTGCTAATGGGTCACTACTCTGAAAACTGTAATTAGCTGAGTATTATGTGCCCTTTGTGGATTTCAAAATCCTAGCTGTATAGATTTATTGTAAAAAATTAATTTTCTGTATCTGTCTGATGTGAAACATTAGAACAAAAGTTTTTGGTGTGACTTTCTCCTCCGGTTTTTCCTGCTCAGCAGAGCTGGGAATTGGCAGGGAGGAACATCCTACTCTATGACAGAGAGTGTCAATGTTCAACATTAAAACTCTTTCCCCACAGAGTTAGGCTTATATTCCAACTTATATTGAGAGAGGGGAAAAAGAGTGAGAAAGAAAGCAAAAGAGAACGAGAGCAAGAGCGAGAAAGAAAAAGAGAGAGAGAAGCTGTACAGCTGACCTGTATCACAATTCCCATTTATTAAATTCATTTTATTCTATGTATACCCGAGTCTGGAATTTGTTTGGAAGAAGTTGAACATTTTATTATCCAGTGCTTTATGATGGTCTTCACACAATACAATAAATTTCTAACTCTTATTTAGAAAATAGTTTATCCTGAAGGGCCTGGAACATTTTTAAAGCAACCTTTACCTCCCAAGAAGATACCCATGGGGCAACCTTGAGCTTGATTTAGCTCCCTTCACAATACTTTAGGAATTAACCAGCAACACGGTCATTTAAAAATACTAAAGGATTCTTCGATTCTATTGTGAAATTCTGGCTTAGAATATTTGGCATTAAAATAGATACAAAAGATTTTAATTATCTCTGGAGACAAACATCACCTGTGTATTTTGAAAACCTCAAAAGGGCCTTAATTTCAGCACTCAAATCATTAAATCCAAAGATTTAGAAATTAAAAGTAATCTGCAGACAAGAGTTTAGTACCTCCTTACCATGATTTATCAGATACAATTTACCTATAAACATTAGCTACACTGTTTTGACAAAACCCTCATCGGCAGACACAAATGCTTGCTAGCATTGGGTTTTCACATTCAGGATTTCATAGATGTGGGAAAATTATAACCCAATTTTTGCCAAACCAGCTTCCAGCAAAACACAAAGAAATAGAAAACAATTGTGATCCATTGCCCCACCAACTGCTGTTGTAGAGATGAAAGTGGCCCCCGGGCAGAGTGAGACGTTTGGTATCTGCCAATGAGGAGGGAAGAAAAGGAAAAAAATAGAACTGATGTGGAAAGGAAGCAAGAGATCAGTTATGATGCAGAAACGATCACTCAAAGCCCCGTCAAAGCGAGTGTTTATGAAAACCTAACCAAAGAAGATTTTGCAACTTTGAAATTTATCTCAGATTTGAAGCTGATGTGGTATTCTACACCAATCAAGAATTACCACCAACTGCCTGAAGTGGGATTTCTTCAACAAATATTTAAAATATACGTCAATCTAGGCTTCATCTGCAAGTATTTGTTTTAAATTTTCAGTAGCAAAGTACATGTTTTGTTTACAAATGCAAGTACTAACCATTTCAGAGAATTGCAAAGTATTATGAAATTCATGAATTAATATTTCTAAAATTAAGCTGCAACAAACATGTCACTTTCTGGTGGTTCCTTGATCAGCAACAGCCACTTGTCAAAATCTATGCACTGTGACGTTTTCTGGCATAGTACTGGTTTTGATCAGTCATAATGAGAAATTGAAGTACAGGTACTCAATGAATTATCCAGGTGACAACATAGCTTTCAGTCATAGATGAATCACAAAGTACAGTCTTACACTTCATAGTCATAAGATCAATACTAGCATTACTTGTGGTGTCTTTAACGGATAAACTTAACTATAAACCGTTAAAGCTATTAGGATAAAACAATACTGTACTTGACACAATCTCCCTTTTTACCTTGATGGAGTACTTCCGACTGCGCACCATCAATTGCACTCTCAAAGGTAAATGGTGTGGCCTCTGGAGGTATGATGGCATCAGAGATCCACTTCTTTGTGGGTCCTATGAGCTGCTCATTGATTAGATGCAATGCTATCCCACTAAATGTGCAAAGCCAGTTCTGCGCATGTACATACACGGAAAATGCCACTCTAATTTCTGCAGTGGCCCCTAACCTGCCTAGGAAAAGCAATGCCAAATGATGTATATAAATCTAGGAGATGTGCACTTGGATATTATAATACCCACATTTTTTGGAGACAAGCCACCAAAGGTAAAAAGGGGAACTGGAAAAAGGATTCCACATGGCCAGTGTCCCCACCCCATACCCACTTTTACTAACACTGACATCCACTACAAAAACACTGGAGTGTTTGGAATCTTTTTGATTGAAGATAATTCTATACAAGGAGGTCTTGTTTCCTGGCATCTGTTCACCATCTCACACTGATGGAATGGCCAAGATTGAAAATTAAAAAGACCACAGCAGTCACCAATCTTGGTACTCATAAGTATTGTTATGCAATATAGTACATGTAATTGCATACAAAGTTTGCTATTCCCCTGTAATATGTAATGAAACTGGATATTACTCCAAGTCAAATTAGTATAATTTGTAATTGTTTTAATAATTCGAGTATGATAGTACAGATAAAGCACTAGATGAACATTTTTGTCATTCACTTTTTTGATAAAGCTTTGATGCACAAACTTTCCTGCCATCTACTGGAAAAGGGCTGAACTACAATGATCATAACTCAATTGTATTCCAAGACATAGCTCAGTGTGTATATAAATTACACAACAGTCACACTTATACGATAAATAAAGGAAGCATGCACAACATTCTTATCCTCTGCACAGTACTCTCCACACACTTAAAATAATGAAAAGATTAAAATCTCAATCATTTCAGAAGGGTATCGTGCTTGTAAAGCCATATTAACCCATTAAAATTCCCAACAGAATGCAAATTGTTAAGGAACGAAGGGAGGGGTCGTGCGTGCATTAGTTTTAGGATAAGGGGTTGAAATACTAATTCCACCCAGAACTGGAGCCTGTAAGGAGTTATCATGACTTTATCTCAGTAATGATAAAGTTCTCTGGAACTTTGTATAAGAAAACCCTGCATTGTAATCATTTAGAAACTTATAAGAACATAAGAAATAGGAGCAGGAGTAAGCCATTTGGCCCTTCGAGCCTGCTCCGCCATTCAATGAGATCATGGCTGATCTTCTGCCTCAACTCCATTCACCGGCCCTATCGCCATATCCCTTGATGCCCTTACTAGTCAGAAATCTATCGACTTCTGTTTTGAATATACCCAATGACTGAGCCTCCACAGTCCTCTGGGGTAGAGAATTCCAAAGATTCACCACCCTCTGTGTGAAGAAATTTCTTCTCATCTCAGTCCTGAATGGCCTACCCTTTATCTTGAGGCTGTGGCCCCTGGTTCTAGACTCCCCAGCTAAGGGAAACATTCTCCCAGCATCCATCCTATCAAGCCCTGTAATAATTTTGTATGCTTCAATGAGATCCCCTCTCATTCTTCTGAATTCAAGAGAATACAGGCCTAGTTTACTCAATCTCTTCTCATACGACAGTCCCACCATCCCAGGAATCAATCTCGTGAACCTTCGTTGCACTCCCTCTATGGCAAGTATATCCTTCCTTAGGTAAGGAGACCAAAATTGTACACAGTACTCCAGGTGTGGTCTCACCAAGGCCCTACATAATTGGAGTAAGACTTCTTTACTCCTGTACTCAAATCCTCTTGTAATGAAGGCCAGCATACCATTTGCCTTCCTCATGGCTTGCTGCACCTGCACATTCACTTTCAGTGACTAATGTACAAGGACACCCAGGTCCCTTTGAGCATCTGCATTCCCCAATCTTTCACCATTTAGGAAATACTCTGCCTTTGTTTTTTCTACCAAAGTGGATAACTTCACATTTATCCACATTATATTCCATCTGCCATGTTCTCGCCCACTCACTGAGCCTATCGAGATCCCCTTGAAGCCTCTTCACATCCTCTTTGCAACTGACACTGCCACCTAGCTTTGTATCATCAGCAAATTTGGAAATGTTACATTTAGTCCCCTCATCCAAATCATTGATATAGATTGTGAATAGCTGGGGCCCAAGCACCGATCCTTGCGGTACCCCACTAGTCACAGCCTGCCATCCTGAAAAAGACCCGTTCATCCCTACTCTTTGTTTTCTGTCTGTTAACCAATTCTCAATCCATGCTAGTATATTACCCCCAATTCCATGTGCCCTAATTTTGTTCACCAGTCTCTTGTGTGGGACCTTATCGAAGGCCTTCTGAAAATCCAAATACACCACATCTACCGGTTCCCCTTTGTCTACTCCACTAGTTACATCCTCAAAGACCTCCAAGAGGTTTGTCAAACAGGATTTCCCTTTCATAAATCCATGTTGACTCTGCCCAATCTTATTATTAGTTTCTAAGTGCCCAGTTATTTGTCCTACATATCCTCTACCGTGAGCACTTGTTGGTAGGTGAATGTATTAAACTAACATTTATACCATATCTCAGGGTAATGCAACTAAGTTACATCTTTTTAATCTCAAATGTTCAAAACAAAACTAAGGAAGGAGCATACTGTATGCCATCATTTACACACGATGGTGTCAGGAGCAATGATTTATTTCTTATTTGGGATTATATTCATTGCCCATTGTAAGTCTGTCGCTATTCCAGAACAGGTGTACATTCATAACTTCTGAAACTGTTGCAGTCCTCTTTCATCTCACTGGAATGCCAGACTATCAACTTTCCCTGGACCTTACCATGTCCTTCATGTCACGATCCTTTGCCAGCTCACTTACAAAATTTGGCTTCCCCACATTCTGTTTAATGGGTTAAAAATCAGATTATATTGGTCAATGTTCCCCTTCTTTGAGTTTGAGGGGGCACATCTGAACGCAGTGCAGAAATGGACCCCAACCCTGCCAGTCTTTCCTCAATCCTAGCTAATAATTAAATTCATGTCAGTAGAGTCTGGAATTTGAACTTGGATCTCCGAACGGAGTCCAATGGTCTTGCACTGTATCTACCTGGTCATGTCAAAAGAACACGGATTGTGATGAGAGAAGAGGAAAGGGAGGGAATCTAGCTAGCATAAAATGATACATTATTTATTTACCGATACAGAAATTCAGCTTCATGAAGGTAATTTGGAGTCAAAATATAGTTTTATATTGAGAACCTGCCTTCTGCATGCACTGGGACTGTCAAGTTCACAAAAGTTCTGTAATCAATCACTATTTCTAACTATTGAGTAACCAATTAACCATTCAATTCTTAAAGTCCAAGATCAGTTTAGGTAAAGGTTTACAATCGACAAATGCTTTGTGTTTAACTATTACCATATTTTTGTAATTATAATTACATTTACAAAGATAGAAACATATAGAAAATGATCAAAACAAACATAATCACTAAAAATATATACACCAATAAAATGCCACTTTTAAAGCTCTACCATTATTAAAGCTTCTTGGCTGCTGTGCAAATTCACTAATTCAGAAGAGCTCAGCACAAATTCAGCATGCAGGCAGCTCGGCTGCTGACTGAGCAAATTTATAGAAAAACAAGCTAAGCTTTTATAGTGCAGAGTAACATTTTATTGCTATAAATTTAATGACGGGTGATGATTATATTGATGTTAATTCAGGAGAAAGAAAAGTGGCCAGTTATTTAGATCTGCTTTCAAAAGGCACCATCAGGAGGTAGATCCAGCAAGTTGAGCGAGGATTTAAAAAAGAGAGTTGGAAAACTGTTTGCTGCTGCCATTACATGAAATAAACTAACGCAGTAAGATTTAACATGTCAGCAGACCGCAGTAAGTAATTCTGCAATTTTCTGAGGGCAGTGTGAAAGGATTTCAGATAAGCTAGAACAAATAACATGATACAAAGTACAAGCGCTAGAAATCCCAATAGTTGGTTCACCAGCTAATACTGAAAAAACCCTGCAGCACAATATGTAAACGCACAAAGGAAGAGCTCGATTCCCACCAAACTGGAAGCGTTTGGCTGGCTTGCAAAAGAATCTGGTGGTAGCATAAACAGTGAACTATTATTAAAATTTTCTATTAATATTCTCCCATCATTTAATTTTGCTTCTCTATGCATCATTCCTTAGGCAGGAGGAAGGAAAGACAATCCACTCCCTGGATTTGATCTAAGCTGCTTCTGACCTGCTTGCTAAACGCGCAGCTCAATAATGTGCAAGAACACTACACAGACTGACTTTGGTCAAATGGTCCTTCTTTATGGATACAAGTACCTTGTTTAATGTTCAGCCTCTCCCAAAGGCATGGCATAGACCAGAAAAACTGATGGGTCGGATATCACAAAGCAAACAATGTTGCCCAAAAATCATTACTGACGGTTTATTTATTTACAAGAAATATAAAAAAGTGCAACTTATTTTTAATACGAAGGGTTATACTGGAAATCTCACCTGGTGGTGGCAAGTCCAGTTTACTACGTTTCAGCTCAGACATCGAGTTTTGCAGCTGATCTACAACAAAGTCGTCATCAAAGAAAAAGTCCTTGGCCAAAGACTCCTGCAGAAACTCGATCAAGTCTTCCATTGATAATTTTATCATATGCTCTGGAAAAATAAACAGACTTTTGTTACCATTTTGGAGGGGAAGGGATTTTCCTCCCTTCTCTTTGGGTTTCTTTGAGCTACTCACCATTTTCTGCCCAACAGTGAGGAAGCTATGTACTCCTACATGCAGGAGCATCCTGGTGTGATCTGTTCCCCAACTTTACCCTTCCTGTGGTAAAGCGCCTAGCCTTTGCTTAGTAGCTCTTCTTAGCCACACTGCAGAAATCAAGATCTCATCACATGGGAGAATCACCATCGCAAACATACATCCTACTCTGTCACAGGGTGCTGCAGCAATGTACTTAAATGTTTCTCTGTTCAACATACATTCCTCCTCCTCTCCCCCAGCCCACCTTCTCCCATCCTTATCTGAGGTGGAAAGATTAATGCTGAGCTGTGGATGCACGGGAGACAGCCTTTTCAAGGAAGGGTCAACGCTTAGCAATATGGAGCAGGAACCTTGGACGACTGTGTGCAGGAAGTGACGCCAACTGCAGCAACTCGAGCTCTGGGTTTCGGAGCTTGAGCGGCAGCTGGAGTCACTACAGTGCATCCGCAAGGCTGAGAAATACTTGAAAAGCACGTTTCTAGAAGTGGTCACCCCGCAGCCTCAGAATGTGCAGGCAGAGAGGGAATGGGTGACCACCAGGCAGAGAAGGAGGACGAGGCAGGTAGGGCAGGAATCCCCAGAGTGCATCTCGCTCGCTAACCGGTTCACATTCTGGAAACTGGTGGGGGTGATGGTTCCTCTGGGGAGAGCAGCCAGATCCAAAGGCCATGGCACCACGGGTGGCTCAGCTGCACAGGGGCGGAGGAAGAAGAGTGGAAGAACAATATGATAGGGGATTCATTAGTTAGGGGAACAGATCGGCGTTTCTGTGGACGCAGGCGTGACTCCAGGATGGTATGTTGCCTCCCTGGTGCCAGTGTCAAGGATGTCACTGAGCGGCTGCAGGACACTCTGAGGGGGGAAGGTGAACAGCCAGAGGTCGTTGTCCATATCGGTACCAACGACATAGGCAGAAAGAGGGATGAGGTCCTGTCGGCAGACTCTTGGGAGCTAGGAAAGAGATTAAAAAGCAGGACCTCAAAGGTAGTAATCTCGGATTACTCCCGGTGCCACAGCTAGTGAGTACAGGAATAGGAGGATAGAACAGATGTATGCATGGCTGGAGAGATGGTGCAGGAGGGAGGGCTTTAGATTCCTGAGGCGTTGGGACCATTTTTGGCGAAGGTGGGACCTGTACAAGCCGGACGGGTTACACCTCAATAGAGCCGGGACCAATATTCTCGCGGGGAGGTTTGCTGGTGCTGTTGGGGAGGGTTTAAACTAGCTTGGCAGGGGGATGGGCACCAGCATATAGGAGTAGAAAAGAGGAATAAGGGCATAAAAGAGTGAGTGTGTTGCATAGTACTAGAGAAGAAAGTAGTACTAGAGGCGGAATTAGATAGCAGATTAATAAAGACTACGAAAAATTCAAAAATAGGTTTAGAATGCATGTACGTAAATGCACAAAGTGTGGTGAATAAGGTTGGTGAGCTACAAGCACAATTAGCCGTGTGGCAATATGATGTTGTTGGAATAATAGAAACGTGGCTTAAAAACAGTGAGGACTGGGCACTTAATATTCAAGGGTACAAGGTGTTCAGAAAAGATAGGGAAGAAAAAAAAGGGAGGTGGGGTGGCAGTGCTGATTAAGGAAGACATTGTAGTGTTGGAAAGGGAGGATGTTCTTGAGGGGACAAGGACAGAATCCATTTGGTTAGAGCTGAGGAGCAAAAATGGTATGATCACGCTATTGGGGGTATTCTATAGGCCTCCAAATAATGAGAGGGAGGTAGAGGAGCAAATCTGCAGGGAAATCACAGAGATATGCAAGAGCTATAGAGTGGTGATATTGGGCGACTTTAATTACCCAAATATCGATTGGGATAATGCTAGGGTAAAGGGAAAGGAGGGGGAGGAATTTCTGAAATGTGTTCAGGAGAATTTCCTTGACCAGTATGTTCTTGGCCCAACTTGGAAGGAGGCATTGCTGGATCTGGTGCTGGGGAATGAGGTGAGCTAGGTCAACCAAGTGTCTGTGGGAGAACACTTGGGTACGAGTGATCATCGTATCATAAGATTTAGATTAGCAATGGAGTTGAGCAAGGAACAATCTAGAGTGGAACTTCTAAACTGGAATAGGGCTAACTTCAATGAGATGCGAAAGGATCTAGCCAGGGTAAAATGGAACCAAAGACTGACAGGAAAAACTGTAACGGAACAATGGGTGATCTTTAAGGAGGAGATGTTCCAAGTACAGGCTAGGTACATTCCAACAAGAGGGAAGGGTAAGGGAATCAAAGCAAGGGCTCCTTGGATGACGAGGGAGTTAGAGAAGATGATGAAACAAAAAAAAGAGGGTGTATGATGCATGTCAGGTGAATTCTTCAAGGGAGAACCAGACCAAGTACAATAAGTTGAGAGGGGAAGTGAAGATGAAAATAAGACTGGCAAAGAGAGAATATGAGAGTAGAATGGCGGTTAACATAAAAGTGAACCCAAAAATCTCTACCGACATGTAAACAGTGAGCGGGTAGTAAGAGGCGGGATAGGGCCTATTAGAGACAACGAAGGTGATATATACTTAGAGGCGCAGGACAAGACTAGAATACTCAGAGTATTTTGTATAGGTGTTTGAGGTGGATGCTGACAAAATGTCAGTAGAAGTGGAAAAGGTAGAAGCAATGGAAGGGGTGAAAATTGATAGACAGGATGTACTAGAAAGGCTGGGTATGCTTAAGAGTGGATAAGTCGCCTGGTCCAGATGGCTTGCATCCCAGGTTGCTAAGGGAATTGGGGGAGGAGATAGCGGAATGGCTTGCCATAATTTTCCAATCTTCCCTAGATGCGGGGGAGGTGCCCGAGGATTGGAAAGTGGCAAATGTGACACCATTGTTCAAGGGTGCAAGGACAAACCTAGTAACTACAGGCCGGTCAGTTTAACATTAGTGGTGGGCAAAGTTTTAGAAACAATAATCAAGGAAAAAATTAACAGGCACTTGGAGAGGTTTAAGCTAATTAAGGAGAGCCAACATGGATTTGTAAAAGGCAGATTGTGTTTGACTAATCTAATTGAATTTTTTGATGAAGTAACAGGGAGGATTGATGAAGGGAATGCAATGGATGTTGTCTACATGGATTTTAGGAAGGCATTTGACAAAGTACCACATAGAAGGCTGGTTAACAAAATTGAGGCTCATGGAATAGGTGGGTCAGTGGCAGCTTATAAGAACATAAGAAATAGGAGCAGGAGTAGGCCAATTGGCCCCTCGAGCCTGCTCCGTAATTCAATAAGATCATGGCTGATCTGATCCTAACCGCCAATCTACTATCACAGAACCATCTCCTGAATCTAACAGAATTGGACACACGAAATAGGAGCAGGAGCAGGCTACACGGCCCCTGGGCCCGCTCCACTACCCACAGGGCCTTGACCGATCCGAACCTAGACTCATGTCCAAATTCCTGCCCGCTCCCCGTAACCCTTAATTCCCTTTACTTCTAGGAAACTGTCTATTTCTGTTTTAAATTTATGTAATGATGTAGCTTCTACAGCTTTTTGGGGCAGCATATTCCATGGACCTACCACCCTCTGAGTGAAGTAGTTCCTTCTCATCTCAGTTTTGAAAGAGCAGCCCCTTATTCTAAGACTATGCCCCCTAGTTCTAGTTTCACCCAACATCGGGAACATCCTCCCCGCATCCACCCGATCCAACCCCTTCACAATCTTATATGCTTCAATAAGATCGCCTCTCATTCTTCTGAACTCCAATGAGTAGAGTCCCAATCTACCCAACCTCTCCTCATATGTCCATCCCCTCATCCCCGGGATTAACCGAGTGAACCTTCTTTGTACTGACTCGAGAGCAAGTATGTCTTTTCTTAAGTATGGACACCAAAACTGTATGCAGTATTCCAGGTGCGGTCTCACCAATACCTTGTACAACTGAAGCAATACCTCCCTATTTTTATATTCTATCCCCCTAGCAATGAAAGCCAACATTCCATTGGCTTGGATAAGGAATTGGCTTAAGGATAGAAAACAGAGAGTTGTGGGAGATGACTGTTTTTCAGACTGGAGGATGGTAGACAGTAGTGTTCCCCAAGGGTCAATGCTGGGGCCACTGCTTTTTTATAAATAAATGACCTGGATAATGGAATAGAGTAGAATTTCTAAATTTGCCGATGACACCAAACTTGGGGGTGAGGCAAACAGTGAGGATGATACCAATCGACTGCAACAGGACATCGATAGGCTAGCAGAATGGGCAGATGGAACTTAATACAGAGAAGTGTGAGGTGATGCATTTTGGCAGAAGGAACAGGGAGAGGCAATATACACTTAATAGCACAGTTTTAAAGAGTGCGCAGGGACAGACGGTGGCTGGACATATTGAGAGAGTGGTCAGCAAAGCATATGGGATCTTGGGCTTCATAAATAGAGGTATTGAGTACAAAAGTAGAGAAGTTATGCTGACCCTTTATAAAGCGCTGGTTAGGCCACAACTGGAGTATTGCGTCCAGTTCTGGTCACCACACTTTAGGAAGGATGTGAAGGCACTTGAGAGGGTGCAGAGGAGATTTACCAGAATGGTTCCGGGGATGGGGGATCTTAGCGACAAGGACAGGTTGGAGAAGCGTTTTCATTAGAGCAAAGGAGGTTGAAGGGTGATTTGATAGAGGTGTACAAGATTATGACGGGTTTGGATAGGCTAGACGGGGAAAGGCTGTTCCCACTAGTTGATGGTACAAGGACTAGGGGACACAGATTTAAGGTTTTGGGCAAGAGATACAGGGGGGACATGAGGAAACACTTTTTTTACGCAGCAAGTGGTGAGGACCTGGAACTCGCTGCCGACGGAAGTGGTGGAAGCGGACACTGGATAGGCATAAAAGGGACGGTGTGTGCTAGAGTGGAAGGCAGGAGAGATTAAATTTCGACCTGATACGTTAACTCTGTTTCTCTCTCCATGGATGTTGCCTGGCCTGCTGAGTTTTTCCAGCATTTTCTGTTGTTATTTCGGATTTCCAGCATCCGCAGTATTTTGCTATCGTAGGAGAGATTAAATGTTGCAAATAGGGATGGCAGAATCATCAACAGCTGCCATGTGAAAAAATAGGGGCAGGGGTTATAGTCTGAAATTGTTGAACTCAATGTTGAGTCCAGAAGGCTGAACAGTGCCGAATTGAAGTCCCTTTTGTTCTTTCCTCCCCTCCCCTCCCCCCTTTCCCTGCCTCTGCACCTGCTTAAAACCTGTTACATCTCTAACTTTTTCCAGTTCTAACGAAGGGTCTTCGACCTGAAACGTCAACTCTGTTTCTCTCTCTCCACGGATGCTGCCTGGCCTGCTGAGTGTTTCCAGCATTTGCTGTTGTTATTTCAGATTTCCAGCATCCGCAGTATTTTGCTATTGCTCTACAGAGAGCCGGCACGAACTCGATTCGGCCGAATGGCCTCCTTCTGTGCCGTTATGACTGTGACTTTTCCTCATCTGACCAAGGACTCCCGAGCCAAATTTTAGTGCTTCTACTGCTGGGCTGGCTGAAATCAGGTAATTCAACACAGACCAGGGATTGAAGCTTGGACCTTCCTGGTCTATACAGCTTACACATCACATGGTGCATTTCCTCACTGATGCATTGGGACAGCCTGAATAGATCCTTCAAAATAATACATTTACCTCAAATCAAGCTATTAAATATGTCACAGTTTTGAATGTCAGTATTTAAGAGCTAAACTGCAACATTTCCTTTTTTTAAATGTATGAGATTTTCATAGATCAAGAAAGTCGTAGATGTGATCTTTGGTGCAAGCTGAGTTAGTTGATTTTAGTCACGATAATGATGAGCCACTGTAATTACTATCAGCAACCCCAAACTACAGAGTGAACATTTGGCTTAGGTTCCTGCTTCTGGTCATTCTAGAGTGACCCTATTGGACAGTGCGCATACAGATCTCAGGCAAAGATAAGATCGGCCTCAGTTGCAATGTCCCCCCCCCCCCCGCATAGTTGAATACCCTGCTGGCAGTCATGGTCTCAGCTCGTTCATGAAGAATGCTAATTTGGGGGAAATACTGAGGACTACTCGTGCCTGTGAGGCAGTACGCAAAAGTAGTTCAATGCCCTATGGAAAAAGGGAGAAAATTGTGGGGAGGGGGAGTAAAAAAATAGAATATTCAGTGATATATTAGCCATTTAAAAATACAATAGCTGTAATGGCATAAAACACACAGGAATAGGTGACACAGAGCCAACTGGAACACAGCACAGAGCAGACTACTTGAATCAAGCCTGTTTCAACATAATACACCATGGAATGTACATTCATTGTAACCATTAGTAGATAAAACAATGGGAATGCAAGCTAATAGTGCCAGCTTAATAACTTACGTGGTTTTGCTTCTCAACTGTTGAACTCATTCTAGGAGGAGAGGCTGGCTTTTACTGTTAATTAATTTCTGCTCTCAAAGGCAGATTACTGCCGTAAAATCTAACAAATTACAGTACTTGGCACTGTACTTATCTAACCGCTCCAAACAGCAGCACATTGTTTTGTTTAGCACCAATTACTTTTGTCCCAGCATTAGCAAAATCCTCTCTGAAAAATACATACATTGAGTCACACAATTTGTATTTCTCACTGAAAAAAATCGACAATTATGATTTTCTTCCTGCCCACCCCCCGTCCCCCCCACCCCCCGAGATCTATTTGATTTAAATAGGCTTGATTCAACATAACATGCCGATGGCATCAGATAAATTGAAGGGGAATCATCTGGGATGCAGTACTAAACCCAAGTGTCATGATTCTGAATTAAAATCACAAGGTCACGCAAGGATCGCGAGCTAATAATGTATTTAGTGATGTTACTTTGTCCAGGCTGAGACACTGTTCCAACTACAATTTCCTCCAGAGATTTAAATCCATATTCACTGTTTAAAGAAACAAATGAGTTTTGCCAGTTTCTCAGCTGGGATGTTTTGCAAATAATCCATTCTGCTTCACTGAAAACAACTGAACAACTCCTCCTGCTGGACAAGCAAGGAACGGCATAGGTGCCGAAAGCTACAAAGGAATCTGAGCAGATAACCTAACCTCCCGGTTGAGTGGCCAGAATGTCATGAAAGGAAGGGTTAAATAACCAATTAATTGGTTTGGTCCAATTTAGCTAAAATTTAGATAAAAATAAAGAGTTAAATATTTAAAAAAAGTAGACCCCCTCCCCCCCGCCAACCGCTTCAGTGGGTAAATGCACTTATTGCAGCAATGAAGGTCCCTGGTCATTGCTGAGTTAGCTAATTCCATATTCACATGGGGCATTATAAT
This sequence comes from Squalus acanthias, assembly GCA_030390025.1. Classification (NCBI taxonomy): domain Eukaryota; kingdom Metazoa; phylum Chordata; class Chondrichthyes; order Squaliformes; family Squalidae; genus Squalus; species Squalus acanthias. The sequence goes on from CM059434.1 coordinate 125,681,827, forward strand.
TGGCTTCATTAGTCCTTGACGAGGGAGGGTGTTTGCAAAACACAGTAAAGAATCTTGCTCCCGCTTGCTATGCACTAATCACGGTTTCTAAAGTGCATATGTAGATGTCTGATAAAAATATCTCTGCTGAGATGCTCTCCATAGTCAAATGGCCTGGTGATAGTCACTATTTAGGCTTACACATGAAGAATGCCTGCTTGAATGAGCTAATGGAGGGCTGTGGTACCCATTAGCTTGTACTGGAGGTTTCAGGATAGGAGTGGAGAATAAAAAGGGAGAAATTTCATCGGAAAGCAGTTGAAGAACACCGTACTTTTATCTCTGGGATCTCAGTCTGAGCCCAGCCCATTCTGAATGAAATCGATGCAAGCATCCCAGCTGAAATGGAACTATGTTAGTTTTAGCGAAGCATTTCATGGATGTGAGGCCACAACAAAAATAAATGCGCCCTATTTGCCACTAACTGCCAGCCTCAGTCAAGTATAGCTGGTGCAAAAAACTTAATCTTACACTGATGTGATTTGTGGGGCAGGTGGGGGTGCTTAGCTTTACCTTTCTCTTGCTTAATAATAAAATTCCAACACTATAAGCCCCCAAAACCTTTTTTTTAAAAATAGTCATTAGATTTGATCTAAACCCAACTTGATCAGTCTGGAAAAGCACAATATTTAAGTGGTTAGGGTTATGTAGTAGAAATGGTTCACTCCAAGCTGCAATGGGGAAAAACAAAACAGAATTTGAGTTGTTAATGAAGTGATCTTACTTTTGTGGAGTTTAAGAATAGTGTACGACATTGCTGTGAGAATCCGGTCTCCTTCTAGCATGTAGATATCCCATAGCCTCAACGTTAGGGTGAAGGGAGTCTGCGACAAGGTAAATCAAAAACATTAGGTATATAAATATGCTTGGAAACGGTTCAAGTTTTAGACAATTTAAAAAAAATCTTAGATATATTTTTTAGTATTATTTCCTTTGTACCTAATAATGGTTAGATGAAACTGCTTCAGTTAACTACATTCTTTTCACCTGTAATTATAGGTAGAACGTACCAAGATCCTTTGTAACAAGTAAATAAACGCAAGTAATTGGAAATCCAAAGGTAGAGAGAGGAATACCCTGTAATGATCGAGATGTTATGGCGTGATAAAAGTACTTAGACAGCTGCAGCTACTATGACTTTTAAAAAAAAGTGTTGATCCAACCAGTAAGACTAAAGCTATATAATGTTGAAAGGATCCATGTCAGATAGACCACTTGTCTGCGCACATCTCTGAGAAAGTAAAGCCACAACAAGCAATTTTTTTCGATTTGGTGGAACGATCCCTAAAACCGGATAGTGCACATTTACTAGCCAGAGAATACAAAAAGGCAACATACATCCATTTACAGAGCAACTGTTTAGTGGTGGAGTGACCAACTTTACTGTCCTGATAAATGATAGAGACAAGTACATAAGAAAATTTAAGGGCAAGAAAGGTTGAGTCTTATCACTGAAATTCATCCTTCCAGTATCTAAACTCTCATTACAGAATACACCTGTACTTGGAAGTTCTCTTGTTTCTACTACCCAGCCGGACAGATTATTCACAACATTATTACTGAGTAAAGAACTCATATCAATCATACATTTCTTTATCACTAATTTAAAGCAATTTTTCACTAAGGTTCTCTGATCCTATTCTCCTGGCTTACTTGGAAGTTATATTCTGGGTATACAATACTGCAGCTTTTAATAGTTTTATATAATTTATATACTTTGAAGAGGTTCCCCCATAACTGTACTTTTGAGACTGTACAGCTAGAGTTTTACCAATATGTTCATTCTCATTACACTTGGGATCAATTTTGGTCTTTGCATTTATTCTAATTTCTGTATATGACTTTGTGGTGTGGTAACCAGAATTGAACACAGCACTAGAAATGGGGTATTATCAGGACATTATAAAATCTTAGTCAAACCTCTGGAGAGCTGTAAACTACTGTTCTGACTATGGAAGCTATCATTCTATTTGTATTTTTAACTGCTTTATAACATTAACAAGAAATTGAAAGCGCTAAGTCGATTATCACTGCAAATTCCTTTTCTAAGTCTACCTCTGCTAAATCAATTTCATTCATTGCAAACTTAAGACAAATATTTCCAACCAATGTGCAACACTTTACCGTTATCAGTTTTAAATTTGGATGGAAGACTATGAAAGGTTTAATGTACAAAATTACCGACTCTCCAGATATCTGCTGCGTTGCTCATTAGCGGAGAGCAACTCTGAAATTATGGGTAGAATTAGGTGGAAGTAAAAGACTCCCTTGGGATAAATTTGTTGTTCAGCTGATTAATGTATTAACGTAAATGGGAATCCAATGATTAGCCTGAAGCGCACCAACCTGTCTGTTTAATTTGATGGTTCAAATAATATTTCAGACTTAAATACCATTATTTTATATACAACCGGTTTTCCATGAAAAAAGCAATGAACCATATCACATCTGGTTCAACCATCCTGGTTATGACCAATGCCACGGAGTCATGACCAAATCTAAATCAAGTTTGCATATTCTAGATGGTGCAGTTGTTAGGATCCATCAATATTCCCCTACGAATTAGGAACGAGTATGTGCACAAATGAAACAAAAACATTTTAATCTGGAAAGGTTTCCCAACAAAGACAAAGTCCTGAAGTACAGTGTTTAAAGGAGGGTAAAATATTTGCAATGGATGCTCCGAGTCTTTGCTTGCAGAGAGCAGCAAAAAAAAAAAAGTACTTACCTGTGGTTTCTCTGCTCTAGCAAGGTACATGGATTTAATACTGCAAGATATTTGAAAACACAAAGGGGGGAATTTTAACATGGGTGAGAGTGGGTGCTGATGGGGGGGTTAAATACCCAAATATTGCAAGCGTGTCGGGAAACCGGCTCCAACCCGCTGACTTCCGGGTTTTATTGGAGGCGGGACAAGGGGCGGGTAGCCAACCCGCTTCCAGGAGGAGGGTTGGCATTTTAAATATGTTAATGAAGCTGGAAGCCTCGGGTTTAACCTGCTTTGCCGGTTTTACTGTGGCCGGCCGGGCCTCGGGAAATAAAGGTTTAACTGTGGCCGTTGTAGCAGAGCCTGGTCTCCAATCGTCTTGGATCCCCTTGCCATTGGACCAAGACCTTGCTCTGTCAAGTCCTTGTGGTAGCTGGTGTGCAACGGCCACCCCACGTTAAAAGAATTCACGCACAGGCATCTTCCACCCTTTAAAATGAAGTTCGGGACCTGGAACGTCAGGACCCTCATGGACAACCCCAAGAGTGACAGACCGGAACGCCGTACTGCTATCGTTGCCCAGGAGCTCAGATGTTTCGACATTGACATCGCCGCCCTAACTGAGACCCAGCGGGCAAGGGAAGGCCAGCTCAAGGAGCAAGGCGGTGGCTACACCTTCTTCTGGAAAGGCAAACCTGAAGAACACCGCCTCCATGAGGTAGGCTTCGCCATAAGAAATGAACTAGTTGGGCGTCTCAGACTCTCCAAGCGGTATAAACGAGCACCTCATGACTCTTCGGCTCATCCTAGCCCGGAACCAGTGCGCTACGGTCATCAGTGCGTACGCCCCAACACTGGAAGCCACAGACGAGACCAAAGAGGAATTCTACTCCAGCCTCGAACAATCCCTGTCCCGAGTCCCAACGAGCGACAAGCTGATTCTCCTTGGTGACTTTAACGCCAGAGTTGGAAAGGACACAGACCTCTGGGGAGGTGTGATCGGCAGAGAGCGGTTAGGGAAAGCCAACTCCAACGGTACCCTCCTCCTGTCGAAATGCTTAGAACATGGCCTAGTCATAACCAACACCTTGTTCCGTCAGAGAGACAAGTACAAGGCTTCATGGCAGCACCCTCGCTCCAAGCACTGGCATCTGCTGGACTACATCATCGTCCAAGCGAGGGACCGCAAGGACGTCCACATCACCCGCGCCATGACAGGAGCTGGACAGACCACCGCCTAATTCTCTCCATCAATGTAGCCCCAAAGCAGCGGCGGCAACAGAAACAATGCCGCAGGAAAATCAATGCTGGAGCACTCCAAGACCCTGCTAAGAAGTCCATATTCAGCCTGCGCCTCACAAACAACCTGACGACTCCCAGTGATGCAGAGACAGAGTGTCCACAGCGCCTGGTCTGCACTCAAAGCCTCCAAAATCAGCACCTGTGAAGAGATGCTCGGTCACTCGACCAGGAAACACCAAGACTGGTTCGACGAGAACGACCAGGAGATCCAGGAGTTAATAAGTCGCAAGCGCAAGGCATTCCTGATCTGGAAACAGCAACACAACTCGAGAGCAAGAAAGCAGCTCTACAGACGCCTGAAGGCCGAGGTCCAACAAAAAACTCGCGACCTAAAGAACAGATGGTGGAGAAAGCGCAGGAGATCCAGCAGCTAGCCGACAGCCACGACGTGCGTGGATTTTTTAGTGCAGTCAAGACCATCTACGGCCCAAGCACCCAAGGTCCTACCCCACTGTGGGCCAAGAACGGAGAGGTACTCATCAAGGACAGAGAGGCAGTCAGTGCCCGCTGGAAGGAGCATTTCGAAGATCTCCTTAACCGAGACTCTGTCTTCGACACGAGTGCCCTCAACTCCATCCTGCAGCATGCTACCCGCCACAATCTCAGCACAACCCCAGCCCGGCATGAGGTTAAAAGGCCATCCGACAACTGAAGAACAACAACAAGGCCTCAGGAGCAGATGGAATCCCTGCCGAGGCACTAAAGCATGGCGGAGAAGCACTACTGGCGCGAATTCGTGAACTAATTTCTCTTATCTGGAAGGAGGAGAGCATGCCAGGGGATCTCACAGACGGCGTAATTGTGACCATCTTCAAGAAAGGTGACAAGTCTGATTGCGGTAATTACAGAGGAGTTTCCCTGCTGTCTGCCACAGGGAAAGTCATCGCAAGAATCCTCCTCAATCGCTTTCTCCCAGTGGCCGAAGAGCTCCTCCCAGAGTCGCAATACGGATTCCGTCCACTAAGGGGCACAATGGACATGATCTTCACCGCACGTCAATTACAAGAGAAATGCAGGGAATAGCACCAATCACTGTACATGGCCTTCTTTGATCTCACAAAGGCCTTCGACACTGTCAACCGTGAGGGATTATGGAGTGTCCTCAAATTCGGCTGCCCTCAAAAGTTTGTCACCATCCTCCGCCTGCTTCACGACGACATGCAAGCCATGATCCTAACCAACGGTTCCACCACAGACCCAATTCACTTACGGACCGGGGTCAAGCAAGGCTGCGTCATCGCACCAACACTCTTCTCGATCTTCCTGGCTGCAATGCTCCATCTCATCCTCAGTAAGCTCCCCGCTGGAGTGGAGCTAATTTACAGAACAAACGGGAAACTGTTCAAACTCCGTCGCCTCCAGTCCAGATCCAAGGTCGTCCCATCCTCTGTCGTCGAATTACAGTATGCAGACGACGCTTGCGTCTGCGCTCACTCGGAGGTCGAACTCCAAACCATCGTCAACACCTTCACCGAAGCGTACGAGAGTATGGGCCTTACACTAAACATCCGTCAGACAAAGGTCCTCTACCAACCTGCTCCCGCCACACAGTACTGCCCCCCCGATTATCAAAATCCACGACAAGGCCTTGGACAACGTGGACCACTTTCCATACCTCGGGAGCCTACTGTCAACAAGGGCAGACGTCGATGACGAAGTCCAACACCACCTTCAGTGTGCCAGCGCAGCCTTCGGTCGCCTGAGGAAGAGAGTGTTTGAAGACCAGGACCTCAAACCTGGCACCAAGCTCATGGTCTACAAAGCAGCCCTGCTGTATGCCTCAGAGACATGGACCATGTATAGCAGGCACCTCAAAGCACTGGAGAGGTACCACCAACGCTGCCTCCGCAAGATCCTGCAAATCCATTGGCAGGATAGGCGCACCAACGTCAGTGTTCTCGCTCAGGCCAACATCCCCAGCATCGAAGTTTTGACCACGCTCGATGAGCTCCGATGGACGGGTCACTTCATCCGCATGCCAGATACGAGACTCCCAAAACAAGCGCTCTACTTGGAGCTCCGACACGGCAAGAGAGCCCCAGGTGGGCAGAGGAAATGCTTCAAGGACACCCTCAAAGCCTCCTTGAAAAAGTGCAACATCCCCACTGACACCTGGGAATTCCTGGCCTAAGACCGCACAAAATGGAGGAGAAGCATCCGGGAAAGCGCCGAACACCTCGAGTATCTTCGCCGGGAGCAAGCGCAAGCCAAGCACAAGCAGCGCAAGGAGCGCACGTCAACCCAAGCACCCCACCCACCCGCCCCTTCAACCAGCGTCTGCCACACCTGTGACAGAGACTGTAGGTCCCGCATTGGACTCATCAGTCACCTGAGAACTAATTTTTAATGTGGAAGCAAGTCATCCTCAGTTCCGAGGGACTGCCTAAGAAGACGACTGTGGCCGGCCGGGCCTCGGGAAACCCGGTAGCTGCAGTGAGGCGAGGACAGCCTCAGGGAGCATTCCTTGTGAGCCAGGAGGAGCAGGAGTGCTTCCTCCCAGCCCCCCAAGCTCCACCACGATCTGACGGCCTTACCCCACCCCCAACCAGGATCGTAATGTGAATAGTGTCACAACTTGCCTCTGCAAACCCTAGAGTTCTCTCTTCAGATCAAATAAGTTACTTGTCTCCTCCTTAGTAAAACAAAATAGGCAAAAAACTTACTTAACACTTCTGTAACCTGTGTTGCATCATTTGTCATGTCATCACTGGATTCCATATTCAGTGGCTTCACTTCATCTCATTATTTTTCTCTTAAGGTAATTAAAAAAATTATCCTACACTTCTCTTGCCATATTCAACTCAATTTTTCTTTGCTATGCTAGTGCCTTTTTTACAATCCTGGCATGACTCATGCTGGTCTTCAATAAAAATATTTGCCCGTAATTTGCAGTCAGCGGCGAAGCAAAAGCACTCGTCGCGAAGAAAGCTGCCCAGAGATCTCGCAATCTCTGTGGCGAGAAGTTTGCCTTTCTCGACGTGCAATTCATTTTAGCGCATCCCCAGCGCAGAGCTGTAGTAACGTCAACAAGCTGTCTGAGCAGCCAATCACACTTAAGAATTCTCTCAGACAGCAAACCAGGAAAGGAAAAGCTGCTTTTATCTGGACTTTTTAAAAAATGTCAGAGAGTGAAATAAAGATTGGGATTTTCAGATGGGGATAAGGTGGAGAAATTTGACACTCACAAATATAAAAATCAGTTTTACAGGACCATATCATTTGTTTAGCAGTCAATACACTGTTAAAACCCCAGTTACACCTATTCCAACAAGGCTCAACATTTAATGGGGTATTTAACAGCGACATTAGCACAGAAAAGGCCAAGTTTTTGTCAGTTTCACTGATTGCTGGCTATGGGGGAGTTCCACAGCGCAGCTTGTGTCGGAGCAGTGAATGCACGACCGCAACTGCATGATTTCTGAGTTTAGATGTGTGTGCGCTAAATCCTGAAGTTGCGGTCAGTTTCAGAGGGGTAATCACAGCGAACAGTGACAGTTCGCCGTCATTACCCACCGCAAAATCCACGCCATTAGTTCTGCTAGAGACCTTTTTTGTACCATGGCAGTTAACAGAATCTCCTAAGAATTGGTACAGCTTCTTGCAAAATATCTTAGAGTATTGTTTGAGGTATAATATTCTAACATAAAAGATTCAGCTTTAAGACACTTTATGATGCATACATCTCTGGCTCTGTTTAGCAGAAGAATTAAACATTTGACCCAAACTGCTTTCAAAACGAACACAAAGTGCTAATGAGTGAAACAATGAAATCCCTGCACAGGGCCTTTGTAGACATTGTCCAAGTCAGGGTCACAGTCTTTCTCTTGAAAAGAAGTTGGGGGAGGTGGAAAGATATATGAATTACCAACTGAATACAATCAGAGACAACCGTAACAAGTTTAGACTTATCACAAAATTGACCTTTCCTATTGCTGTCATGAAGACCAAGGGATCAACGAGCAAACCAGAGCTTACCCACGATCCAGTGCATTCTCAACAGGCCTGGATCAACAAGTAGTGCATAAAAACCTCTGTACACAAGGGATATTAGTTCAGATGAGTGAATTCCACAAGCAGAAGAATCTTTGTGTAAAGATTCAGCACAGGTATTCTTTGTTGAACTTTGGAATCAAAAGCTAATCTTGAAGTACAGCAGCATCAGACCATATAATCCTAACCTAAAACTGAATATTTATCTGAAGTACAAATATTCTTGTAATGCTAACACAATTTTCTTAGGCAACGGGCCATCCACTCAGGTTCAGACATTTTTCATGACTCAAACTATACTGAGTCTATGAGCAAGACCCGAATTTTAATCAGTAGCCTGCTAAATAAGACTACAACAGCCCATCAGGCAGACTTTGTAGAACAAAATTGCTGATTATGACAGGCAGGGACAAAGTTTCCTGATAATTCCACTCTACGAGCTTGTCTAACCACATTCATTACTTCGCTGCTCCAGCTCAGCTTGAGTGTAAGCAAGCCAAAGTGCTGAATTTAACGAAAGCAAGCTTGGTATCCTTATACAGTGGTGCATGTCCAAAATAAACTTTCCCAGAGTTATTCATTTCGAGCCCCAAGTGCTGAAATGAATACCCTTTCTCCAGTGTCCAATTTCATCTACACCTGAATGAAGTGTTTCATTGCTTTTGTTTTAAATTGAAGTTAATGGGTTGTATGATCAGTAAAAGGGGATATCCAGGAGATTGCTCAAGTAAAGAACAGAGTGGGCCAACCATGCTTATGTTTACTCGATATAGGTTTGCAACAAACAAATACCCACCCATATATCATAAACTATGGTGTTTGTGTCCCCCGAAGGATTCATACAGTGTAGATTGCACTGCAAATGTCAAGCACCAATGCATTTTGGATCGAATTTCTGGACCACAAGAATGAGTGTGTCACTAGCTGGCTAATTTGCTCTCAAGTCAGTCAAATTGATGATCAGATAAATAAGTTGTTGCCCATTGTGATTGTGATAACTCAACAACTTTTATATAGCTTTGTGTGAATTTTGGCAAAGAGAATAATTATAAAAGTTAAGATTGTATGGTTAAACCAGCCAGATAGAAGTGTGTCACTTAGATGTACAAGTTTCCCCGAGATCAAAGGAGGGGAGATTTAAGCCAGAAAGTCCAGATACAACTACCAATGCAGAAGGTGAATTTACCGAGGGGCAGAGGATCCAGGCTGAATGGATAGCATCTCTACAGATGGAGGTTCATCATTGACGTATCAGAAGGCTGACGCCACCCTCCCAGAGGAAGGCGACACCAGTTCATCTACACCAGCTCATAGCATAAGACTGTTTAAGTTCTGGAAACATTGGTAACTATAAGTAGATAGAATTGAATCTATTCAATAGTCTGCCTATCTAATACTGTTAACTTGTCGGCTATACAATCTCAGACACTGATCTCAACTGTAAATTTATAACCAGCAAGCCATTAGTGCTGATTACTGTCATATAACTGAACTGCCATTGAAACCTCTTATTTATTTTGTCAATTAACCCTATCTACAAAGTTTAAGTGCTGCAAACTATGATTTGAATGTTAATAAACAATTGATGGTGCAGGACTTTGTTGTCTGACTTTGTTGATAATTAGCAAGAAAAGGTTAATTCATTCATTTAGTAGCTTGTGGAGATCCTGATGGGAGGTTGGTAGTGTAAATGCTACTATAACTGAAATGGTTCGGCAAGCTAAATTTAGGAATTATTCAGCCCTAAGCATACACTGGGTGATAAACCCCACACAGTACCTTGACAAGGAGTTAAGGCGAAGGGGATTAAGGATTCATCTGGTGTCCATGGTGATAATTCTTGTCCAGACACTGATCCCAATGTTCATACAAGGCAGAAAATTCAACCTCAAGGAGAACATTCAAATATCTACTGACACTATTTATATACACATTAGGTTTCATTTCAAAACCATTCAAATATAATCTTAAACTACCTATTAAAAGTTTTTACATGCTTCAGTGGCCTCGTACTAAAACATTCTTTTGTCAAGTATTTGGCTTAGAAAGTCTAAACCAACGTTCATTTCTGTAAAACTTTTAAAATTACTAGAAAAACTCACAAAGGAAAATAGGACACCCAATTTAAACCTGAAGAGCAGATCTGTGCGGTCTCTCGTTTTGGTATCTAACACTAACAGGAGGAGTCACTTTGTAAATGATTTGTCTTTGGCTACAAAAGGAAATAAATACTTAAGTAAATGGAAACGTAAATGCACATCGCATGACTTTCTGCTGAAAACCAAAGAGTATCAAAGTGATTTAGTTACTGTAGTTTATCGCGACCTGTTTGCAGCTATGTAACTGTAGCGTTGCATGTTCCTTCTTTCACCCGCACTCATGAAGCCACACAGCACATGACTTAAAGGCAGTCTTTTAAAGATTCTGACAATGGGTCCCTTGTTACAATCGTACTGTTCAGAAGTTCTGAATATAAATGCAAGCTTGACTGTCGAAGTCTATGTTACTTCCTTCCGATGAAATAATGTGCCACTGGCTTTCTGATGAATTATATTACAAATTAAACAGATTACTATAAAGAAGGTAATTAAAAGCTATATTTAAATAAGCTGGTATTCAGTTTGTAATAATATCGGAACTAAAATGTACTCTGTTCTAGTTCCTGTTCCAGTTAACAGCAGTTACACTTAGCTGATATACATTAGGTGTTTACATACATCTTATTTCAGACAAGACTTCTATTTTAGAGCTCATTTCAAAATAGTATCGACAGGTAAGAGATTAGAAATTTGTACCAACACTGGAGAATATATTATTTACACTAAGGATTTCTTTTCTGAATTAACGACAAATCTAACGCAAGAGTTAGTTTTCAGCTGTATGTAAACTAGATCACCCACACCACTGACCACAGGCAATCTGGAGCCTGTAATTGTGGCATCTGCACTGCTTTATATACTTTGTAGTTTCTGGTATAACCCTACTTATACACTGATAGCTGAGGTTTTGTTACAGCTTATTCTATTTGAATACCAGCCTAGGTCTCTGCAGCATGTGCTGACCAAGTTTTTCTTGTTCTGGCATAGAAAACTTAACATCCCCATTCCCACCTCTCACATCCCTTGCTTTCTCTGATTGATTGGGAAGCTGAGACAGTTCAATCGATAAACATCCCTAACGGGTGGGTTGATACTTATTGCTTAAGCATTCTAGATCAAGAAATCTGCCTCATAATTCCATCTAAAACCGGCATTTCATTATCCCTGAATGCCCAACTGAAATACTCGTCTAAACTACGTTTTAGATACATGTCCCCTAACTCGCACCAAGTACTCGCTGACCTGCACTGGCTCCAAGTTAAGAAACGCCTCAATTTAAAAATTCTAATTTTTGTTTTCAAATCCGTCCATGACCTCGCCCCTCCCTATCTCTGTAACCTCCTCCAGCCCGACAACCCTCCGACATATCTGCGCTCCTCCAATTCTGTCCTCTTGAGCATCCCCCGATTTTAATTGCTCCACCATTGGCGGCCGTGCATTCAGCTGCCAAAGCCTTAATCTCTGGAATTCCTTCCCTAAACCTCTCCGCCTCTCTACTGCTCTTTCTTTCTTTAAGACGCTCCTTAAAACCTATCTTCGGCCAAGCTTTTGGTCATCTGCCCTAATATCTGCTTATGTGGCTTGGTGTTAAATTTTGTTTGATAACGCTCCTGTGAAGCGCCCTGCGACATTTTACTATGTTAAGGCGCTGTATAAATACAAGTTGTAGTTGTTGTTGATCTTAAGGGTGCATGTTGATATAGATACCCTAATCATTTGAAGGTAAGACTCATTCCATTGTCTACACAATGCCACTCAGCAACTCTAGCAACATGCTTCCTGGACTCAGCCAATGCTGATCTGAATTTACTACAAGGAGGGAAATGTGCGAGACTAGCTCTGGGATGACTCTTATCCTGATCTTCCCTGTGGAAAAAGCACATTAGGTACCCAACAATTACCAAAGGAACATGGCTGAGATTGCCATATGTGTTGTAGATTATGAACCCGTGCCCCACCAAGCTACTGCGCATTCTGACCCTCCAGGAGATTGCCAACACAACCATCTTCAGCCTTTTAAAAGCTACAATTATTTATGCAGGGAGAATATATTCCAGTTTAGTAAGCCAATAGCACTGTCACTACATCAGTGCCAGCATATCAATAAATTAAATTGTGCTATTTTATCTATCAGCATACTTGGAGGTGGAGGGAAAGAAGGTGGTTAATACTGCTCAGCATGGCAACCATGTCAGAGGTGATTGCATATCAGACTCATTCAGATACAAACTTGGCTGTTTAAACAAGGCACAAGAGTGTTATCTGAAACACTGGTTCACATCCAAAAAGTAGTGCGCCACAAGTAGAAACATTCTTCAAAATGAGTCCGTGCAAGACACAGAACTCTTAAAATGCCAAGAAATGCTTCTACGCAAAATATCAAATAAAATGTATTCTAACTGAATAGCTTTGACATTTTAAATGAAAGGTCGATTGTCTGCAGAATGCCAGACTGTATTTAGGGTAAGATGCATTCGCCTACCCCTGATATTTCAAACTGATTTGTGGTCAATTATTGAATGAATTATAATTAACCAAGGTTATGGGTTACCAGTTTAGTGGAACATTTCATTTGGCAGCAGGGAAGCACGAGAACACAAGGTACAAATTCCGGATTGTAAATTTTTAATCGTCATGGATTTAATTAGTTGTCAAATTTACTTTGGAATTAAATTGAACTAGATATCAATCTACACTCTCCTGGCACTTCTCAACACTCCCAATGGTTTCATGATGTGCACACACTTTTTTTGTATGCATGATCACGGGTTTTAAAATTAATACCCACCTTACGCCAATGACATGCTTGTACAGTTAATGGTCCATGTTGATACTTCCTTGTGCATGGCAGAAAATACCAACCACAAACCACTGTCAGTTTATCTAGAATCTTCCACTTATTGTTCATTTCTCTACCCTTACCTTCAAGTAAGCTTGTATTTTTCCCTTTAGTTTCTTTCTTTATCGATTACCTTTCACCTTATTTTCAATTTATTCTTCCCTTTGTTTTCCATCTTACGCGCAATTGCTCTTGCCTTCATTCTGCGGTTTCTTCATGTGATTAACTTAATTAAAATTGACTTTGGTTATCTTATTTTGGCTCTTATCTTTTCCTTAATTTTACTTGATATTATTCCTGTTCATCAAATCTTTACCCTTTTCTTCATTTTCCTCTTACACTATCCCTCATTTATTTGCTCTACAAAGATAATTTACTAACCTTCAAAACCATGACTATTATCTCAAAGTAAAATCTTCGAGGCGTGTTGAATTCTACTAACTGAAACTGCAATCTGACAGTGTCTTCGTACTGGATCGCAGCCCAAGTCTAAGCTATCAGGATGGGAAAAGACGCCTGCGGGAAACAGTCAAATTGAAGCTGTGAAGATGCAGAGTTGGATCTTCAAACTGAGAATCCAAGGTACTACGGCACAGAAAGGTTCCAAAGAACAGGTAGAGATGCAATTGAGGCACAAAATACAAATCATGAATGATGCTTTCTGGCCATTAATATATGGGGATTAAACTAGCTATGCGACATATTACACAACTTTACATTTTCATTTTAAAAATAAATTGGCCAGGATTTCCACTCCTGATTGCCATCCATAAACCTCTATTGGAAAATGCATGTATGTGGCTGTTGGATGAGGCATGTTTGGTTAAATAGCTTTTTGACACTCATTGTTTAGGAACACACAAAATATATCTATCTGGACAAGGTACCAGAAGGCAAACAGTGCTGATAAAATGCATCTCAGCATGAGTCAATGCCTTGAGGAAGGGAGAAAACTGGAGTGTTGGGGGATTGAGGTGGCCGGTGAAAAACCATGGGATACTGTGCTAAAGTGATTTGAAGTGACATTTGTCAGAGAAAAACCCGAGAAACCACACTGAAAGCCGTGCTGTATGATCTAACCACAAAAAAAGTGATGACATAACTAACAAATGACAAAGTGTCTACGCGATTTCATATCACAAATCTAACAAGCACAACACAAGTAAAAAATGCTATTTCCTTATAAAAACAGCTTAGTGATGAAAACAGACTAAATCTTCAAATCTCGGTTATTGCTTCTGGAAGCAGGCTCTGGGTACAGTATATATACAAAAACATAATGCACAGTTATGTTACTGATAAAGTCAACTCAGTAGTGTCTTGTAACAATTTGTTTTAAAAGTCAAATTCCTTCCTTCCCCCTCCATTTTATCTCACAGGTACCGACTTATGCTATACGGACAGCAGTAGCCCCTCAGTACATCACCAGTGGCCATTCTTCAATTTGAGAATCTAGACAGGTGTTCTAATGAGAAATCACCACAGTTAAAGCTATCCTCATTCAATGTCCACACACACACCACTCAATAACAAGCAGATGTGGCAATTCTGGCCAATTGTCCCCACTCTAACCAAAAAGCACTGCTGGTGTTCTCAAACCTGGCAATCTTAGAAGGCGGCAGTATGACTCCGTGCAATACCACATGGTGCATTACTCCACAGCCATCAGGGAGCTAATTTTTTTTGTTCATTAAAGCAGTCTGTAAGTTCCTGAAGCTCAAAATTCTTTTCTTTTTATTAAGAAAAATTTCTAATCTCATGTAATGCTGAAATTATTGGCTAATCTATCGAAAAAGCCACAGTAGGTTTGCATCTAGCATGTAACAAGTGTGAGCCGCATTTACAAAAATAGAACGTAGTTAGGGAAAGTTGTGGATATCATTCAAAAGCAGACAGTATATCATGCAAAGTAGACACAGATCTGCAGATGTGAATAGCTCCATTTTCAACACGATCACTGGTACCACAGAGTAAAGCGAGATTCTCACACCCACAATCCTGTATACCGTGTATTGAACTTTCTGCAATGCAATTCCAATAAAAAAAATTACTGTATATACCACAGCAAAAAAAAGACCCTCCTCAGACTTACTCGGTCCAGAAAACACTGAAAGAACCACTTCATGGTGTACAAAGTTGTAAACACATCCTGGGAATCCTGTTTAAAAAAAAGAGAATATTAAATCATCTTACATTATTGGTAATGTTTTAAAAACAAAAATGACATTGGCCCGGAATTTACGGTCAGTGGCGAAGCAAAGGCGTTCGCCGCTGGCCCCAAAGTAAGCTTCACACAAAGATCACCCAATCTCTGTGTCGAGAAGTTTGTTTTTTTCGACGCACAATTCAAATCAACGTAGTATAGTGGGAATCCCACAGTTCGAGCTGCTGTGACGTCAACAAGCTGTCTAAGCAGCCAATCAAAACACAGAATTCTCACAGACAGCGAACAAGGCAGTGGGTAAGCTCTTAAAATTCTAACTTTTAAAAAATGTTAGAGAGACCTAAACAAAGAGATTGGGGCACTCACATGGGGAAAAGGCAAACCTGAAATAAAGATAACAAACTTTAAAAAAAAAAAATTACATATAAAAAAAAGTTTCTTAAAAAATGTAAATTTATATTTAAATAGATAAATATGACACTGCACAAAATTAAAATTAGTTTTTCAGGGCCATAACCTTTGCTTAGCAGCCAGTAGGCTGTTAAAACCCCAGTTACACCTAATCCCTTTGGGTCTAACTTTTAATGGGGTGTTTAACAGCGTACTTAATGTGGAAGAGCCGAAGTTGTTGCCAGTTTCCATGATTTGAGAGATTTCAGGATCTGTGGGGGCGGTTGGGGCGCACAGCGCAGCCTGTGGAGCAGCAGTGAATGACAGACCACAACTTCAGGATTTCTGCATTAGGCTGCGCATGCGCTAAAGCCTGAAGTTGCGGTCAGTTTCAAAGACGGAATGACGGCAAACGCTGCCAGTTCGTCGTAATCAGGACTGCAAATTCCGGGCCATTGTTTGAATGCTTCATAAAATTGTCATTTTTTAAAAATCCTGTGAATCATTGGAATCCATTTCATTATCCCACTCAATTACTAGTGTAAAGAAAGGAGTTGCTTGTGATTAAGCAGCATCATTTTTGACACCATTCTAAATAAGCAAACAAAGTGTCCATTTAAAATTGTATCCAAGCTCTATTTCCAGAATCCTTTTACTTGTTAGTTACAATGAGAAATTATTTGGAAAACAAGGGGAAAAAATATTGGGGGAGAAATTCCATAGCTGTTTCCACATCCTTATTTTCTTCCAATGGGAGATGCTCGTCCCTCATTTTCAAGGCTGCAGACTGCCCCTTAATTGCCATCAATCCACTCCATAATCTGCTAATACTAGGGAGCTTGCTCCATGACTAGATACCCAGACTGGCCTTAACTTGTGTTGTGCAAACGTCTCACAATGAATATCCAAGTAAATTATGTACAGAGCCACGAAGTGTTCTGCGAGAACTATGAGTCATTGAAAAGTTAGTTGGCAATAACCATGATTATATTTATAAGACAACTGCAGCGTGACTGTGAAGTGATTTCTGCTTTGTAGCAATGCTGAAGCTGCACTTTAACTCTGGAGTTGGGCTCAACCCCGAGCACTTTCTAAGCCTAACTAGAGTTAATTGAAATGTTTAGAGAATGTGGGTGAGCACGCTCTTAACTTTAAAATTTAGCTGTCGGGAGAGGAGTTCACATGTGCAGAACTTTCTCCTGGGCAGGAGGTTAGCAGCATGGTAGTGCCTGGCTGGAATGTAGCACAAGTCTTAGAAGAGGTAAGAAAGCAACAGAAAAGTATATGTTCTCTAATGTGTTTCTTCCCAGATATCATCCATGGCTATTAAAAGAAAATATTTCTAAATCAGAAGAAAAAGTGCTGGAACATAACGATATTGCCTTTTAGTCTGGGGTAAATTAAGACAGAACAGAACCTTAAGTTACAAAAGTGTGGGAAATGGAAAATCATAAATTTGCTGATTGTTCTTATTTACAGAAATTATGCTATTTTTCCATTCATATCAAGATGCAGCAATCCAAACCAAAATAAATCGCTTTCTGTAAACGTGTACGATGTACTGCTTTGCAACAATCCCATTCAGGATACCGGTAACATTAAAAAAAAACAAAGTACTGTATGACAGAACAGTTTAGAAAAAATACTGTACAATTAAAAGACTTGCATTTATATCGCGCCTTTCACGATCTCAGGACGCCCCAAAGGTATCTTTGAAGCGTAGTCACTGTTGTAATGCAGGAAACGCGGCAGCCAATTTGCACAAGGTCTCACAAACGGCAATGAAATAAATGACCAGATAATCTGTTTTTAGTGAAGTTGGTTGAGGAATAAATGTTGGCCAGGACATCGGGAGAACTCCCCTGCCCTTCTTCGAGAAGTGCCTTGGTTTAATATCTCACCCTAAAGCTGGCACCTTCAAGTACTGTACTGTGGTGCCAGCCTAGATTTTGTGCTCAAGTCTCTGGAGTGGGGCTTGAACCCAGTACCTTCTGTCTGGGTTCAAGCCCCTTTTTGAGGTGAGAGTGCTACCACTAAGCCAAGGGTGACACTTAAAGAATCCCAGTTTTATAGGCAATGCCTGTCAAGTTAGCAACAATTAAGATCCCAAAGAAGTACCTATCTATCCTCAAAGGTAGTGAGGTAACACAACAAATTTTTAAATTTCTATCTGATTTTAAGCTTCAACATTTTAGTCCAGTTCAACATTGTTTACAAAACATTAAGATGCCACAATTTGCTTAGCTAATTCTAATCATATCAGCTTAGCTCACTTCCGAGCACTCTCCTGGGAGTCAGACGTTGTGGATTTAAGCTCCATTCCAGAACTTGAACATGTAGTTCTGAAGAAGTGCTGCATTGATGGAGGTGCCGCATTGATGGAGATGCCGTTTTCGGGTGAGATGACAAACTGAGGCCCAGTCTGCCTACTCAGGTGGACATAAAAGATTCCATGAAGCTATGTAAAAGAGCACAAAGTTCTCCCAATGTCGAGGTCAACAACCTCAAACAATACCACCAAAAAAATTTTTTATTGATCCATTTACATCATTTGCCATTTATGGGACCTTCCTGTGTGCAGTTTAGCTGCCACGTTTAACTACATAACAGTGACTCCACTTCAAAAGTAATTGATTGGTTGTGATGTACTTTGGGAGACCCCGAGGATGCTAAATAAATGCAAGTTCTTTCTTGCGTCCAAAAGCTCAGCAACTTATTAGCTAAATAGGCAGGTGAACATTTTTCCAAATTTTCTAAAATTAAACTAATCTTCCTTTGGCTGTTTAGGAACACTTTAATTATCTTTCCAGCATTTTGTTAACATTAGGGTGCATTTATAACATCTGTCACAGCCTGGCCCTAACACTGCAGCACAGTGGAGTGCGACTTTCTGGTGAGTGGCATCATTCTGCTTCATTCTGGAGTCAGATCAGATTTACACTGCATAAGTTGACTTCCCATGTTAAAGAAAGAACTTTCATTCATATAGTGCCTTTGACGGCCTCA
Source organism: Squalus acanthias (assembly GCA_030390025.1). Classification (NCBI taxonomy): domain Eukaryota; kingdom Metazoa; phylum Chordata; class Chondrichthyes; order Squaliformes; family Squalidae; genus Squalus; species Squalus acanthias. Next base: position 125,700,363 of record CM059434.1, read on the forward strand.
GGATGTCCCACAGCGCTTCTGTCGTAATGTAGGGAAATGCGGCAACCAATTTTGTGCACAGCATAGTACCACAAAGAGCACGATAAATGGCCAGATAATTTTTTTTTTGGAAGTGATGTTGATGGAGGGATAAGTATTGGCCAGGGTACCTGCTCTTCTGTGAATAGTTTAATGGGATCTTTTGATCCACCTAAGAGGGCAGACAGAGGCACTGAGCCAAAGCACACTACGTGGTTATGTTAAAGTTGAAGATGCAAGGTAATATGATCTTTACAAGTGCTTATTTCTAAGTTCATCAACAGACTGAAGATACTCACTAAATGCTGTTTAAGTTTGGGCATGAACTTCTTCAAAATCCGGTCATGGTGTTCTTGAAACCGCAACAGTTTTGGGAAACCAGGAACAAAGAATCCTAAAGGAAAATAACATTGCAAAACATAAATACATGTTCACCACAAATTTAATTCTCGGTCAACAAAACCAGGTAACAGTTTTGCATAACTTTTAGTACACATCTTAGTCTGACTTATTTTAAAATAAATGTATTGTGAAAACGCAAGACACAGACGTGCATACAAACGCAAAATACTGCGGATGCTGGAAATCTAAAATAAAAACAGAAAAGGCTGGAAACACTCAGCAGGTCAGGCAGCATCTGTGGAGAGAGAAACAAAGGTAACGTTTCAGGTCAATGACCTTTCATTAGAACGCGCATAATATGTTGTGCTCCTTTTTTAAAAAAAAAGAATGTGTTTAAAATGCTGAATACAGGAAACTCTTTATTAACCGGCACCGACGGGACCGGCGTGGTGCCGGTTGATCGAAAGTTCCGGATAACGGAGAGTTATATCTACCGAGGCTATTTTTCACAAAGAAAAATAAAAAAATCAAGAAATGTGCAGTATACAGTATTGTTGTGTTAAATTGATGGTGGAAGATGCTTGATTAAGTACAGTACTGCCAGTTGAGGGTAATCCATAACTCTTTAATTACTTAACAGTAAAACAAAACTTATAAACGACTGTATACAGTACTGTAGTTGACTGTACACTTATTCCGAGTCATCTGGTTCATCAGAAATATCCGTGCCAGCTGGGTCATCAGGATCATGCAGTTCTACAGATGCCACAGATTCTTCAGGCACTTCCGCTGCTGCGACTCTTTTGGAAGCTTTCTTAAACATGTTGCGGATGTCGGTTTGCTTAGTGGACTCTTGCCTTTTCTGTAGAAAGGTGGAATGCAGAATATGGAGTTGCATAACTTCTTGGGCAGAGTAGCAAGTCTGCCTTTCAGCAAATTTGAGGATTGAAGAAAATCCTTCTGCAGCTTTAGCCCAAGAAATCTTCTCTTCTTCAGAAATATCATCCTCTTCACTTTCCATCTCACTTTCCTTTTCTTTCTTTGGATTCAAAACATTCTCAATTGTTTCATCATCACTTAGCATATGCACAACACCAACTTCTCTATCTGCAGCAACCCACTGCTCGATATCACTTTCACTGAGGTGACGTAGAGGGTTTGCTGGGCCTGCATTTTTCACCATGCCAGCCATTTCCATTATTGTACTCTTCTTGGGACGAACATTGAACCCATGAAATTCCTCCTCTGAAGAAGAACCTTCAGCAAACATTACAGAAGGCCACAATTTGCGCCAGGCTTGCCTCAGAGTGTGACCTTTCACCAATTTCCAGGAACATGCAACATTACAGATGGCATCTTTAATATTGTATTCCTTCTGAAATTCTTGAATATTGTCATCTTGGCTTATCAGTTTGCGTAGGAAGTCTTTCTTGTAATGACACTTCAGATTTTGGATAACGCCCTGGTCCATGGGTTGGATGAGAGAAGTTACATTTGGTGGCAAATAAATGGTGAAAATATTTCCCGAAACCAACTCGGACTCATGCGGATGGGCTCTACAATTATCAAGCAATAAAATGCATTTGCTATCTTCAGGTTTCCCTATTTTACGGAAATGTTCCCTCACAGATGGAACAAAAAAATGATGGAACCAATCGGAGAAGATTTCCTTATCCATCCAAGCATTTTTTTGAGCTTTGTACTCAACAGGTAAGTGCCTCACATTTTTAAATGCACGGGGATTTTTATACTTCCCGATAACAAGAAGTTTAACCCGGTGTGATCCAGTGGCGTTCGCACATGTTAGCACGGTTACACGATCTTTATTTTTCTTGTAACCTGAAGCATTAGCCTCACTAGCCCCAGCAAGCGTTGATTCTGGAAAAAACCTCCAAAACAAGCCAGTTTCATCGGCATTGTATAACTGTGCTGGCGACAAATCATGTTGCTGCACAATCCGATTGAAATAATCGCAGTATTCTTCTGCGGCGTCGTGATCAGCTGATTTCTTCTCCCCGGAAATATCGAGTCGTCGTATCCCGTGCCGTAACTTGAAGCACGTTAGCCATCCCTCGGAGAAAGCACACTTGTCAGTGAGCTCCATCCTTTCGTAGAAATCCTTCGCTTTCTCGATTAGCATGGGTCCGGAAATTGGAACACCCTCTGAACGCTTAAGAGAAAACCATTCATAAAGCACGGTATCCAGCTCTTCAAGCTTAGGCTTACGAAGCGTACGCCGTTTCTCTACACTCTTAGATGTCTCCAAGCTTGAATAAAACTTGAGCAGCTCATCCTTCTGCGATTTGATGTCGTAGATTGTTGACGAACCGATTTTGAATTCATTCATAATGTTGATACGCTTCTCTCCCCTTTCTAGTCGTTGGCATATCTCGATTTTCTGTTTTAAAGTTAAGACCACTCTCTTCCTTTTGCTTGGACCAGCTTTTGGGAATTCCATAATGCAAGATGGAGGAGATAATTGCCGATGAAGATGGAAAGACACACAGAACAATGGTGGCTAGGAAGAGACTACCAGCAGCATGGGAGACACACAGTAAAATGGTGTATCAGATGAGACTACAGTACCAGCAGCGTGGGAGACACACAGTAAAATGGTGTATCAGAAGAGACTACAGTACCAGCAGCGTGGGAGACACACAGCAAAATGGCTGATCAGAAGAGACTCCCGGCAGCGCGGGAGAATCAGACTCCTGCTACTGCAGTGTTCGGACTTCCGACAGCGCCAGGAGGCCGAGTAGTGGCACTTTTGAAAACTACCCCTACTGACTAAATCGGCATTCGTGGACTCGGACACATTGCCGGTTATTTGAGAGGAGTTTTCGGAGGATGATTTTTGTCGGTTAAGCAAGAATTCCGGATATTTAGGTGCCGGTTAAACAAGAGTTTCCTGTACTTCACCCATAAAATCCCATCTAGACAAGAGCCCATACTTTGTGTACACTAAAGGGCAGTGAGCGAGAGTGGGCAAACACAACTGGAGGCAATATCTAGGTCACAACTGTCTGTGCTGATGGAGACCTCGCAGCAAGAATCACCAATATGAAACAATTTTGGGATCCTAGCAAATTCACTCACCACTCCCTGCAAAAAAAAACCACAATCTTAGGATCATAGTTCCTTTAAGATCATGTTGTAAATCACATAAGATGCAATGTCTCATAAACACAACACTGAGTGATCTCTGGCTTGGATGCTCGTAAATAAATGCCCACCAACCCCAGTGATGAGTAATCAATTACCCAACGATGACAGGAAGTGGGTACAGCTTCATGCCGAAAGGTGCTCAACATCTCACTGGGCTCATCATTTTAAAATAAAGAGCTGCCCTAGAGCACAATACAAACCATTACTGAATTTACAGAAATTGCCAGATTCACTCCTGAAAAATAATCCATTAGTAAGTTCCCCGTAGTTTAATAAAAAAACAATTATATTTATGGATAGCTGTTGGACTTCCATTTGGAAGTTTTGTTTAAATTAAATTGTTGAAGTTGCAATAAATGAGACATTGGGTGAACACAGCTGGATATTTGAAAACTATCAAAAAGCAGCCCCAAGAGCATTTACACAGCATCTTTGAAAGCATTGGATAATTATAATTTCAACACTGACAAACTTTACTAAACCGCACCATATGCACGGAGAAATCTTCGTCTGTGAAAGCTCATGGTGCGGTTTGAGATGCAGATGTGTCAATTTTAGCAATCTAATGATACAAGAAAATTGTAAATTATATTTCAAGAAGTTCAAACTACAAGAAAATATGAATTTTGCTCAATTGAAAATTATTCTCACAACAGCCATTCAATAACCTCCAACTTTGTTACACACTTAAATATATTAAACACTGCTTAAAAGTATTACACTCTTCATGGAATCATAAATAAACCCCATGTACTGTGTTAAATGGCAGTGACCATAAAATACATGCAAATAAAACATTCAAAATAAAATGAATTTAAAATCATGAAATTCTTTTTGACAAGAAGCTACATAGAATCTTACAGAAGTAGACCGTTCAGCCCATCATGCCTGTGCCGGCTCTTTGAAAGAGCTGTCCAATTTAGTCCCACACCCCAGCAAGTACATATCTAATTTCCCGGAACCACGATAGAGTTCCCCTTGTCCTCACCTTTCACCCCACCAGCCTCCACATTCAACGGATCATCCTCCGCCATTTCCGCCACCTCCAGCGTGATCCCACCACCAAACGCATCTTCCCCTCACCTCCCCTTTCAGCATTCCGCAGGGACCGCTCCCTCCGCGACACCCTAGTCCACTCCTCTACCACCCCCAGCACCCCTTCCCCTTCGCCCGGCACCTTCCCGTGCAAGCGCAGGAGATGCAACACATGCCCTTATACCTCCCCTCTTCCCACTGTCCAGGGCCCCAAACACCCCTTCCAAGTGAAACAGCGATTTACTTGTACTCCCCGCAATTTAGTATACTGTATTCGCTGCTCACGATGTGGTCTCCTCTACACTGGGGAGACCAAACGCAGATTGGGTGACCGCTTTGCGGAACACCTCCGTTCAGTCCGTAAGGGGGACCCCGAGCTCCCGGTGGCCTGTCACTTTAATTCTCCGCTCCACTCCCACTCCCACTCTGACCTCACTGTCCTCGGCCTATTACACTGTTCCACGGAAGCGCAGCGTAAGCTCGAGGAACAGCACCTCATCTTTCGTTTAGGCACGCTACAGCCCTCTGGACTCAATATCGAGTTCAACAATTTTAGATCATAACCTCAGCCCCAATCACATTTATATTTTTTATTTTTTCATCTACCCTTTTGTTTGCCCCCCCACCCTTTTTTTTTTCCTCCTAGAAGCTGGCAGCTGTCCTTCATTCTGCCAGTGCATTTCACACTTCTTTCAGCCTCAACCTGTCACATTAACACCACCTCTTGCCTTGATCATCTCTTAATGTCTCTTAATCTCTCCTTTTGTTCTTTCTTCCCCTCCCCTTTTCCCAGCTTTATCCTTGCCTTAAATCTATTTCATTTCCTGCTATTTCCAGTTCTGACGAAAGGTCTTTGACCTGAAACGTTAACTCTGTTTCTCTCTCCACGGATGCTGCCTGGCCTGCTGAGTTTTTCCAGCACTTTCTGTTGTTATTTCTAATTTCCTTTTGACAGTTTCTACTGAATCTACTCCCACCACTCTGTCAGGTAGTGCTGTGGTAACACAATACAGCTTCCTGTGACTCGAACTTTATTGCATCACTTCCTGTGATTAGTCCAGGATAAATACTGGACTGAGCAGTTGGATCCTGGAGAGGCATAGAGTAAGACCTCTTTTGTATGTAGCACCTTTTTAGTTGATTAAAGCTTACTTTAAGTTCACCACGCGTAAGGCTCATTCTTACGACAATTTAATCAACTTTGAAAAACTTCGCACTCAAACTTTTTGGACGAACTCGGAACTAAGGATCCAGGGAATCACCCATCATGGAAAACATCCTTAAACCATCGCGTCTTGACTTGGACCCAAACACCCCAGCAGCCGGTAAGGTGTGGAAACACTGGTATCGCACGTTTGACAATTTTCTCGAATATTGCAAGGCTGATGATGACACAAAGTTGCGGATACTCATCAACTGTGTCACTCCGAATGTATTTCAGTATGTTGAGGAATGGGGCAGTTACGAGGAGGCAATTCGGACGCTTAAAAGACTATATACTAAGACACCGAATGAGGTCTATGCCAGACATCTACTAGCTACAGCCCAACAAGGGCCGGAGGAATCCATTGATAAATTCCTCCAAGAGCTTCGCAGACTTAGTATGGACTGTAACTTTCAGGCGGCCTCAGCTGAGCTGTACCGTGAAGAAATGATCCGTGATGCTTTCATCTGCGGGCTTGCCTCCCCATTTATACGCCAGCGTCTACTGGAAAGTAAGACACTTGAGCTTCAGAGAGCTTATGACATGGCTTGCTCTCTAGATCTGGCAAAAAGAAATGCAGACCTTTATACAGTGCCCAGACCTCGGTCTGCTGCCTTAACTACAGTCAGGCAATTTAACAGGCCACAGGTGAACTCTATTAGGGAGGACTTTATCCCTGACGATCAATCTGATGACTTCACTGATGAAGAGGATGATGACCCCACTGTGGCAGCCTCTTGGCAATCTAAGAAATGCTTCTTTTGTGGTGATGAGTTTCACCCTCGGAAATTCTGCCCTGCTCGCAATGCGTTTTGCAGTCATTGCAACAAAAAGGGTCATTTTGCAAAGGTTTGCCTATCAAGAGCCTCTACGAGGGCTTATCAAGCTAAGTCCTACCAAACTGCCCCGGTAAGGGCCTATCGAGATGTTCCGGCTAAAATCTATCGTGCTTCCTCTCGGGTTTTCTCTCGAAGAAACACACCTAGAGTTTCAGCCACTCTTTGTGCAACGACACCAATTACAGCTGCTTGTCCTCAGAACCTATTCCATGCAGCTACAAAAGCATCAATTAATGGACATACTTTAGATGCCTTAATTGACTCAGGTAGCACTGATAGTTTCATTAGGGAACAGATTGTTGCAGAGTTAAAGCTACATGTTTTCCCATCGGACCAGGCAATTGCGATGGCTCAGTCATCACTTAATACCAGAATTTCTGGCTTTTGTATGGTTGAAATAACACTTAATGGTCGCAGGTATCCCTCCACCCGGCTTTCGGTGCTCAAGGACTTATGTAGTGATCTTATCTTAGGGCTGGATTTTCAAAAGCAGCATAAGAAGCTCACCATTGAGTTCGGCGGATCCAAACCTGAACTCACTATTTCTAATATACGACCTCGATTACCGTTCTGTGCATTGTCAGCAGCTTCATTGGATGAACCCTCACTGTTTACCAGTATCCCTCCTCGATGCAAACCGATTATAACAAAGTCACGACGTTTCAGTCAGGAAGACCAGTCTTTTATTGCGGCTGAGATTTCTCGGCTTTTAGCAGAGGATATCATCGAGCCTTGTTCGTCGCCATGGCGCGCCCAGGTCGTTATTGTTAAGAACCCTCTACAACCTCACAAGAAACGGCTGTGCATTGACTATTCACAGACCATCAATCAATATACGGACTTGGACGCATACCCATTGCCGCGCATCGATGATATGGTTAATAAACTGGCTGAGTACACGGTGTTCTCAACATATGATCTGAAAAGTGCCTATCATCAGGTACCCTTGAAGGTCTCAGACAAGCAGTATACGGCCTTTGAAGCCAATGGACGGCTGTATCAATTTCATCGCCTCCCCTTTGGGGTTACTAATGGAGTGGCTGTCTTCCAGCGAGCAATGGATGACCTGGTCAAACAGGAAGACTTGAAGGATACGTTTCCTTATCTGGACAATATTACTGTCGCAGGTCGCAATCAGCGGGAACATGACGCCAATCTCCAACGATTTTGGGATGCACTCCAGCACCGTAATTTGACATTAAATGCGGCTAAATCCATTGAGTCACAACCAACCATCAACATCCTTGGCTATTGTGTGGGCAATGGCATCATTAAACCTGACCCTGAAAGGCTTCGCCCACTCCAAGAGCTCCCGCCACCTAAGAATCCGGCCTCCTTGCGCCGGGCCCTCGGCCTGTTTGCATACTATGCTAAATGGATTCCTAACTTCTCGGACCGAATCCAACCTCTACTGAAGGCCAGCACATTCCCACTAGACACAGCGCCTGTTGCAGCCTTTAACCTCCTGAAAAAACAGTTGGAGAAAGCGGCTCTTCACTCCATCGATGAGTCTTCCTTTTGTTGTTGAGTGTGATGCCTCGGAGGTGGCGATCTCGGCCACTCTGAATCAGGAAGGTCGTCCGGTGGCATTTTTGTCCAGGACTTTTCAAGGGGCTGAACTACATTATCCTCCAGTCGAGAAAGAAGCTACAGCCATCATAGAGGCAGTACGGAAGTGGACTCATCTCCTAGCTCGCCAGCACTTTACCTTAATCACGGACCAGCGATCGGTCGCCTTCATGCTCGATAATCGAAAACGGACCAAAATTAAAAATAATAAAATCCAGCTTTGGCGGCTGGAATTGGCCTCTTTTGGTTACACCATCCACTATCGACCTGGCAAGGAGAATGTGGCTCCGGATACCCTCACACGAGCATTCTGCTCCGCCATGGCACCCTCTACGCTCGTAGACATCCATGATGGGTTGTGTCATCCGGGCGTTACTCGCATGCTACACTTCGTGCGGTCCCGAAATCTCCCATTCTCTACCGGGGATGTAAAGAAGATGTGCTCGGACTGCAGAGTCTGTGCGGAATTGAAACCTCAGTTTTTCCGCCCCTCGGGTGGTATACTCATACATGCGACCCAGCCAATGCAACGGCTTAGCATCGATTTTAAGGGGCCGTTGCCCTCTTCAACTCGCAACACTTATCTATTGACCATGGTCGATGAGTATTCCCGTTTTCCGTTTGCTTTTCCCTGCCCCAATATGCTGACGACCACGGTTATCAGCTGCCTTGAGCAGGTATTTGCTTTCTGTGGCATGGCATCCTATGTTCATTCGGATCGGGGCCCTTCTTTTATGTCAGGAGAACTCAAGGCCTATCTCTCGGAACGGGGTATTGCTGCCAGCAGAACGACGCCTTATCATCCGGTCGGGAATGGGCAAGTCGAGCGTTTTAACGCTATCATCTGGAATGCGGTACGTCTGGCTTTGAGATCTCGGGGCCTACCCAACCAGCAATGGGAAGCAGTACTTCCAGACGCATTACACTCCACACGGTCCCTCCTTTCGACCGCCACAAATACGACGCCTCATGAACGGTTCTTCCGATTTCAGCGTCGCTCATCCTATGGGATATCTCTCCCGTCGTGGCTGACTGCACCGGGACCAGTGCTACTCCGAAGATATGTCCGGGCGTCTAAGAATGACCCCCTGGTAGATGAGGTTGAGCTCACTGACGTCAACCCTACCTACGCCTATATTCAGTATCCTGACGGTCGGGAATCTACCGTGTCATTGCGGGATCTGGCTCCCTGCCCGCCGAAACATAGAGGGACACCAGGGGATGATATTGTACCAGGCACATCTCTGGGCTCGCCAGGTGCCTCTCATCACGATCTGGATCTGACGCCGGCTGGTACCTTACTCCAGCGTGCCGACCTGGGGCAGACTGACTATGAGCCCGTCGGGGCTCGCACGCGCAGCCACGATCCACCCCGTACCATACGCTCGGAAATGGATCTGCCACAGCCCTGCCCGACACCCGTTCGGGCACCAGTACACAGTCAGGATCGTCCTGACCCCTCACAGAGCGGGCTGGATCACTCGGACTCTGGTCCACGGCCCGCGGCGGGTAAACGGGCTAGGGGCCCTCTACCGCTACGAGAACCCAAACGGGTGCGGCTCTCCCTCGTCCGGCGGCTACGAAATGGAGGGAGCATCCCGGCCTCCTAATCTTTTGGGGGGGAGAATGTGGTAACATAATACAGCTTCCTGTGACTCGAACTTTATTGCATCACTTCCTGTGATTAGTCCAGGATAAATACTGGACTGAGCAGTTGGATCCTGGAGAGGCATAGAGTAAGACCTCTTTTGTATGTAGCACCTTTTTAGTTGATTAAAGCTTACTTTAAGTTCACCACGCGTAAGGCTCATTCTTACGACAATTGCATTCCAGATCTAAACAACCCCGTCACAAAAAAATTCTCATTTTCTTTCTCGTTCTTTTGACAATTATTTTATACCTGTGACCTCTGGTTACCGACCCACTTGCCAGAGGAAGCAGTTGCTCCTTACTTGCTCTATCAAAACCCCTCATAATTTTGAATACCTCTATTAGGTCTGCTCTTAACCTTCTCTGCTTTATTACAAAGTATTTACAGCACAGAAGCAAGCCATTCGGCCCAACAGGTGTACATTCCAGACGAGTCTCCTCCCAGCCTACTTCATCTAAGCCCATCAAAATATACTATTCCCATCTCCCTCATGTGCCTATCTATCTTCCTCTTAAATGCATCTATGCTATTTGCCTCAACTACTCCTTGTGGTAGCGAGTTCCACATTCTAACTACTCACTGGGTAAAGAAGTTTCTCCTGATTTACCGATTAGATTCATTAGCTCGAAGGAGAACAATTCCAGCTTCTTCAATCTCTCCACAAAACAGAAGTCTCTCATTCCTAGTATCTTCCTGGTAAAGCTCTTCTGTATCCTCTCCAAGGACTAAAATCTTTCTTAAAGTGTGGTGCCCAGAATTGTACACTCCAACTGAGACCTAGCAGTGATTTGTAAAGATTTAGCATGAATTCCTTGTTTCTGTATTCAATTCCCCTATTTACATAGCGAAGTATCCCATACGCTTTCTTAACCGCCATTTAACTTGCCCTGCCACCTTCAAAGATTTGTGAATATGCAGCCCCAGGTCCTTCTGCTCTTGGACCCCCCCTCAAAACAGTACCATTTAGATTATACTGATTCTCCATGTTGTTCCTCCCAACGTGCATCACTTCACATCTATCGGCATTAAACTGCATCTGCCATGTGTTTGCCCATTTCACCAGTCTGTCTATGTACTATCCTGCTCACTATTTACTAAGTTCAGTATCATCTGCAAACTTTGAAATTGTACTCCCTATACCCACCTCCAGGTCATTTATATATAACAAGAAAAGCAATGTTTCTAATCCCGACCCCCTGGGGGACCCCACTGCATACTTCGCTCCAATCAGAAAAACATCCGTTCACTACTTCTCTCTGCCTTCTATCCCTTAGCTAATTACATACCCAAGTCATCTCCGTCCATTTAATAGCATGTGGTTCTATTTTCCAAGTAAGTCTGTTATGTGGTACTTTATCAAATGCCTTTTTAAAGTCCATTTTAGCACCTCCTTTCTATCTATTTTTATCCTATACAATATCTCTACTCCCTCCTCCTCTACTGTGACATTAACTTCATCCTCGTCTTTTGTGAACAGATGCAAAGTACTCATTCAGTACCTCAGTCCATTGTTGTCCCTAATTGGCCTCACTAATCCTTGAACTATTCTTTTGCATGTTTATCGAAGATTTATGGGTTCAATTTTATGCTTCCCACTAATCTTTTCTCATACTCTCTCCTTGCCCTTCTTGTATCCTTTTTTCAATATCCCCCAGGACTTTCTATTCTGCCAGGTTTTCTACTGTATTCTGTACCTGACATTTGTCATGAACCTCCTTTTTCTGTTTTATTTTACCCTCCAGGGAGCTCGAGCTTTGGATGCCCTATCTTTCCTCCTTATGGAAAGATGCTTGGTTTGTACCGGAACTATGTACCTTGATGCCTGGCGTTGCTCATTTACTGTTTTTTGGCCAATCTTTGATTGCAGTCTACCTGTGCGAGATCCCTTCTCAAATTACTGAAATTAGCTTTCTTCCAGTTGGGTATTTTCACTGTTGATTTTTCGATGTCCCTTTCCATAATTACTTTAAACCTAATTACATTATCACTATTACCTAGATGTTCTCCCACTGAAACATACTCCACTTGCCCTACTTCATTCCCTAGAACTAGATCCAGCACTGCTTCCTTCCTCGTTGGGCTCGAAACATACTGATTAAGAAATTTCTCCTGGATCCCGTCCTTCTTTGGAATTCTTCCCCTTCCTTGCCCGTTACACTGTTTTCCCCCCCAGTCTATATTAGGGTAGTTGAGTCCCCTACTATCATTGCTTCATTATTTTTACATTTCTTCGAAATTTGCCTACAGATTTTCTCCTTCTCACTATTTGGGAGTCTGTAGTAAGCACCCAGCAATGTAAAAGCTCGTTTTCCGTTCCTTAACTCTAACCAAATAGATCCAGTCTTTGAACCCGATAGTATATCATCCCTCTGTGGGACGATATTCTCCTTGATTAATACTGCCACTCCCCTTCCCTATCCATCCCTCCTGAATACATTGTAGCCAGGAATATTTAGTTCCCATTCCTACCCATGTTTAAGGCAGGTCTCCCTTATCGCCACTATAATCATTCCTCCATGGGGCAACATGTACCTGCAGCTCATCAACCTTATTTGTAACACTCCTCGCATTATCACATATGCATTTAAACACCATGCTAGTCAGCTTTGCTTTGTTCCTCTATCCAATTCCTGCTCTTTCTACACTTTTCTTTATTCTGTTGCTGTTTGTCCCTCCTAGTTTTATATGCACCATGTCTCTCCTCTCTTCTGCTACGTCCTGGTTCCCCTCCCACTGTTTAATTAGTTTAACCCCCACCACAGCACTAGTTAACCTCCCTGCAATACATTGGTCCCAACCCTGTTCAGGTGCAACCCATCCGGCTTGTACGGGTCCCTCCTGCCTCAGAACTGGTTCCAATGCCCAAGAATCTGAAGCCCTTCCTCCTGCACCAATCCTCCTGCCACACATTCACCTGCGCTATAGTCCTGTTAACGCACTCACTCACTCGTGGCACATGGAGTAATCCAGAGATTACCACCTTTGAGGTCCTTTTCTTTATTCTTTTTCCTAGCTCCTGAAACTCTGCCTGAAAGATCTCAACCCTTTTCCTCCCCATGTCACTGGTTCCAACATGGACCACAACTTCTTGCTGTTCCGCTTGCAGAATGGCCTACACCCGTTCAGTGCTAGCCTTTACCCTGGCACCAGGAAGGCAACATACTATTCGGGACTCAGGTCTGCAGTTGCAGAAACGCCAGTCTAGCCCCCTGACTATCAAATCCTCAATAACAACTGCATTTCTACACTTTCTTGTGCCCCCGCTGTGCAACCGAGCCTCCCATGGTGCCTTGGATTTGCTTCTGACTGCACTCCCAAGGTGTCATCACTCTCACTGGTATTCAACTCTGAATACTGGTTTGAGAATGCCACACTCCCTGGGGTTTCCTGCATTGCCTGCCTATTCCTCCTAGTCTGCCTGGTGGTCACCCACTCCTTCTCATCTCTCTGTAGCTGCGAGGTGACCAGCTGTCAGGGAGGGAAAATGACAGCAACTTGGGACAAGTGCAAAAAAGAACTGGATAGCTGGCTCAAGACTTCAGAATTGGCTGGCAAATCAAATGGTCTATCTTGGATTATTTTAGTTCACACTGGAAATGTTGCAAGTGCCACAGCTTTGTGATTCACAGCACATTTGAACTTCATCTTGTGTGGCAACTAAAATGATCACTTTGGTTATTGCTGCCCAGATAATGCTAAAGCTTTAAACATTCCCAATTTGTCAATTAAACCATTATGAAGACATTTCAGAAAATTGAGAGATCTATTACTTTACTTTTAATGAAATGCTTTCCTTACAGATTTTGATCAAAAACTATAAAAATAATCTAAAACTTATAAAGCATTGCATTCTATGGCCTTATTTTCCCTTCTTCCTGATTGGAGTCTTCCTTTGTCACAATGGTGAAACAGGGTTACGAGAAAACTTACCAATGGCACCAGATAGTTTTCCATTAGTTCAACATCCTCCCCCTGCCATCAAACTCTGGGGAGAGCCGCAGGTCTCCAACTATGTGCCTACTATTCACAACATAGCAGAAACTGGGAATCTGCTGTGCAAGGAATCATGACGTAACTTTTGTAGTTTTGTAAAAAGAGAAAGTGTTTTTATAATTACATTGAGGTAACAAATTCCCTAATCAGGTCAGTTTCATTTTGACTTCAGTAAACGTGAGTCTACTGCATCTGTCACAGTACAGCTTACGACCTGAGAAATTATTTCAGACCACATTTGACAGGAATATGTAGCTGCAGTTCACATTAACTTTTTCAACTCATCCATATGCAATATAGATCCATTCAACAATGGCCAACTCTTCAGTCACTTAACTTCTAAAAGTTGGCAGTTGTAAATATCTGGTGAACAATTGATGCACAGGATTGGTTTTGAGCTCAGTAAATTCATCCAGGGATTCAGATTACGTCATAAATCACAGGAGTGAATCTAGAGAGATTCATTAACCATCACCAGAAACCTAGCATAAGACTATTCCTAGATACTGATTTTTAAATTATATACTATAGTACTGTTCTTGCTGGAGGCAGGTTTCACCGCAGACACAAACTGCCAGGATGATTTAATCTGTTAAATTTGGCAATGTCTTTACTGAAGGGCAATGACTGAAATATCCCAGATTTATCAAGAAATAATTTAGTCAATAGTTAAAAAAAAAACTATTATATCACATTCAGGTAATGGCTTTATGCAATAAAAAGTACACAAAGTAACATGTATTGCTTTTGCTTTTATGTGAGGAGTATTGTAGCATTTACATTCAAACTTTTGAAGCAGCGACAGTGTGAAAGACTGACACTTGAAATTAATTAATGTCTCCTGAATCAAAACCAATTGTGTCAAATTTCCTCGAGTTCTCTCTCACCCCCAAAATCCTGGAGGATATTTTTCCGACTTGTCAGTACAGATTCTGGGAATCAAGTAAAATGGTGGGAAATCTACCAGTTTTATTTTATGTGCTTTAATATGAATATTTAACATGGCTGAGTGGCCTGTCATGTCATGTGCTTAGCAGGGACCAGATATTTAGTAAAAAGATTAACTGGTTTTCTGCTGCCATTTTTAATTCCTTATGCGGCCTTCTTTCCCAATCCCATTATTTCTCCATCTCAGGCATGTTATCCATAATCTCTGGCCTCTTACGCTTTCAGGTCTTCCCAAAGCACTACAGCTCAGACTTCGCTCCTACCATTCCACCCACGTGCTCCAGCTCTGCTGTGTCCCAGTGAGGTGTGCCATGAGTACTCCATTTCTGGAGCCAATCTGACCTTAACTGAACCAAAGCCCCTTCCAAATGGAACCTCTTTTTCCTTCCAGCCTCAAGCCCCGCAGTTTCCCTCTCACTTGTGCATGTTACAGCAGCTCCTGAATCTATTGCAACACAAAGCAGGCCCCAATCTATTTTAACAGCATCAGGAAGCTCATCACGCCCACAAATCCCTCCCCACTCAAATTGAGAGACTGCTCTCTCTCAGCCCAATCTTTGGGTCCCCAGTTTCTCTGTTTATAAGTTTATATACCTGCTGGACAATGTCTCCTCTGCTGGCCTTTGCCTCTCATCATGCAGTACCAGTACCCAACTTAAGCAAGTTAACTACTATTGTGCTGCAGTCCCATGGCTTTTAAATAGTAAAAGGTATAAATTAAGTAAATAAATAAAGAAACATGTGTGAGTAGCACAGAGAGTGGAAAGACTGGAGGAAGCATATTACTTTCTCGCATCTAAAGAATGGAGTCCTCAACAATGGTGGGGGGAGGGGGGGGGGGGCGAAGAATGGCCTAGTTGAATAGGAAATTGCCAAGAGAAGGGCATTGAGAAGTGGGTGTCTCTGAAAAGCAGAGGGGGCACAGGAAGGTGTACTTGGTGATGAGATCGCATTGTAAGTGGTAGAAATTGGAGATGATGATCTAGCAGATGGGGAGGCTAATGAGCTGGAAACTGAGCACAACAGCACCCCTGTTGTTGAGAGAGAGGAGCGTTGGAAGTGAGGCGAAGACACTGAAAGGCCCTGTCAATCACAGACAAGCGAAAACCTGTAACTTAGTGTTTTGTTGCTTAGTCAGCTATCCATGTACAGTCATGGGGAGGGACTGACCATAACTGATGCAAACAAGGATCTCAAAATTGACTCAATCGGGTCATTCTTTTTTTTCCAATGGCAGTCAACAGATTTCATTTTGGTTTTTTTAAAAATGAAAAAGTCTGGAAATATCTTACCATGCATGCTATGTTTTGGGCCAGACAGTAGTCGAACGAGTGCCCAGAAGGCATCCTCCTCATTCAGATACATAAGAAGCAGTGCAGTGATCTGACTCATTCCCTGGCAGTAGCCTACTTCCTGCAATTGAACAAAATGAAGTTACAGCAGTCATTTAGAGGAAATTTATTAATTTCCCTTTACAGAAATGAATGAAGTTACGGTATTTAATTCATACAATTTTATTCATAATTAAATAATTATCAAAAATTTATGAAATATAAACATTTGGAAAAGGAACTAATGTAAAAAGAGCAGTTATTGTCAATTTCCTTTCCAAATCTAATATATACTGAAATCGCAGAGCTTCAGAAAATGCAGCAGTTTGCAGAACTTGTTTCTGCAGTCAACATAACAAATGTACCAGAAGTGTTACTGGCTGTCAAAATGTGAAGATCTGTAAAAAGGTAGCGGTGCAAATACATGCATTTTGCTACAAATAGGAACAGCACAGTTGGACATGTATTGTCGAATGAAATTGATGCACTTTTCCCTAGCACTTAATTTACAAACAGTGTGATATTTCAACTATTGAAATATCAAATTGCTACCACAAGTCAAAAAAACAATTAGGAAGGCAAAGAGAAACTATAAAATTAAATTATCAAGGAATATAAAAAGCAATAGTAAAGCATTCTACAGTCACAAACAGCAAAAGAAAAATCAGGATATGGCCACTAAGGGATACACAGGATAAACTCACAGGTAATGACAGTGAAATGGCAGAAATATGAAATCATTACTTTGCTTCAGTATTTACCAGGGAAACTAACATGGTGGACATGACATTAGAGGAAGAGATCAAAAAGGATATAAAGACATTTAAGTTAGAAAAAGGGGTCAAAATCCTGGATCTCCCTCCCTAACAGCGCTGTGGGAGTACCTTCACCACATGGACTGCAGCGGTTCAAGACGGCAGCTCACCACCAACTTCACAAGGGCAATTAGGGATGGGCAATAAATGCTGGCCTTGCCAGAGATGCCCACATCCCAGGAACGAATAATTAAAAAAAATCAAATCAAATTTAGAGAGGGTAAAATCCCTGGTTCGGATGGATTGCATCCACACATATTAAAAGCAGTTAGGAAAGAGATAGCAGATGCACTATTACATATATATAAAAATTCATTAGAAAAGGGAATAGTGCCAGATGACTAGCGGACAGCTAATGTGATGCCGATATACAAAAAGGGAGATAGAACAAGTCCAGGGAACTATAGACCAATTAGTTTAACATCGGTGGTAGGAAAGGTAATGGAATCCTTAATCAAAGATGTAATAGAAAAACATCTAGAAACTGAAAATATAATAAAGAGTAGTCAGCACAGATTCCAAAAGGGAAGGTCATGATTGACCAACCTTATTGAATTCTTTGAAGGAACAGAATTGATAGATATGGGTATTGTAGTAGACACATTATATTTGGATTTCTAAAAAGCCTTTGATAAGGTACCGCATAACAGACTCATGACTAAGGTCTGAATATGTGGAGTCAAGGGACAAGTAGCAGAATGGCTAGCAAGCTGGCCATAAAACATAAAATAGGGGTTAAAGGTCAAATTGGCAAATGGTGGGAAGTGGTGCTCCACAAGGATCGGTGCTGGGACCACTGTTGTTCGGCATTTACATGAACGACTTGGACTTGGCAATCGGAAGCACAAATCTGCAGAGGACACCAAATTTGGGGGTGTAGTTAATACAGACTGCGACAAAAAACAGGAAGCCATGAATAAACTTGCAGAATGGCTATATAATTTGCAAATGTACTTCAATATAAATAAGTGAGAGGTAAAACATTTTGGTAGGAAGAATAAGGAGACCACATACTCCTTGGAAAATAAGTGTCTAAATGGGGTAGAGGAAGAGGGGGATCTGGGGGTACAGATACACAAATCAAAGTATCAACGTAGGTTATTAAGGCCATAAAAAAAAGCAAACAAAGCACGAGGGTTCATTTCTGGAGGGGCAGAATTGAAAAGCAGAGAAGTAAAGTTAAACTTAAATAGAACCTTGGTTGGACCACACTTGGACTACTGTGAACAGTTCTGGTCTCCATATTATAAAAAGGATATAGAGGCAGTGGAGACGGTACAAAAAAGATTTACTTCAATGACACCAGAACTGAGAGGCTATACCCATCAGGAAAGATTGACTGGTTGGGGCTCTTTTCTATATAAAAGAGAAGGCCGAAGGGTGACCTGATAGAGGTCTTCAAGATTATTAAAGGGTTTGATAAGGTAGACGTAGAGAAAATGTTTCCACTTGCAGGCAAGACCAGAACTTGGGCCATGATTATAAAATAGTCACTAATAAATTCAATAGGGAATTCAGGAGAAACTGCTTTACTCAGAGAATGGTTAGAATGTGAAACCCCGCCCCCACCCAACACAGAGTAGTTGAGGCGAATAGCATAGATGCACTGAAGAGGAAGCTAGATAAACACGTGAGGGAGAAAGGAACAGCAGGATATGTTGATGGGGTGGGGTTAGATGAGCAGGGGTGGGAGGAGGCTCGTGTGGAGCATAAACAACGACATGGACCTGTAGGGCTGAATGGCCTGTTTCTGTGCTGTAAATACTTAGCAAGTGAACTTCAGCGAAATTATTGGGCGAGGTAGATCAAACTCCAAAAGATTCCATCTCATCTTCACTCCACAAAACAAAGATCTAATTATTACTATTGACATGCTTTAAAGCATGGTTTCTGCAGTACAATTGATGAATTTTACACTCACAATGAATATTCTTCTGGCAGTATTATGTTTTTTTTTAAAAAAAAACACCGAGCAAAAAAAAAATTCCCCTGGATTTTCCTTCAAGTATCCTCTGCATTGAATTGTCCCCTTCCTGCCGCCACCCCGCCTTTCAAAATCAAGAGTTTCAACAATCATTTTACAGAAAAAGTGTGACTGCTAGAATTGTGCAGAGAAATCAAGGCTAAATAATAGCTTTCATTTTGAAAACTTTTCCTATCGGTAATCTTAAAGAAAGACAATGTGAACCAGAAAGATAATAACCAGTTTTGAAAACTATGTCTACAATATTGAATACAAAAAACATACCGTGTTATACATGGAATAAGCAGCTAAAACATGGAACAAAGCTTGCTGCCTGTAGGAGAGATGGAAAGAAATTATGTATCAATTTTGTCCGATGCCATATTTAATACATACATATTGATTCAGGACACCTTACTTAAATCTGAAGGCATCACCTAGAATTCAGGGTGTTTTCAGGTGTGTAAATGCTCCATTTGTACACATGTGGCAGTGGCTGAAAAGTTAAGCAAAATGGACACTTGCAAAAAGAGACATTTATGGATGGTTCCTAAAGAACAAGCAGATTTTGCCATCTTAACTGTGTCTAACACGGAGATCACAAAGGGAGGATTGTGTCTTGCAACTGAAGGCTCCTGTCCTGAGAGAGGGCTGTTCCCTGAACCTAAGCCATGGATATGCATTGTGAAGGACAAACAGTCAACACTGAAGAAAGTCTTGCAGATATTTCTTAAAATTCATCGCCAGCTTCATGGCGTCTCACCGACCAAATCATCCTTCTCATTCCTCAGTTCAGTCTTGGACAATATATTTAAGGTGTGGCTCTCATTAGCTCTCTGCCATACTGCTCCATCTTTGGGTCTACTACCACTCAGCTTCACTCCCATACTCAGGTCGTGATTATGACATCACAGACCCCTGGTAACCCCTTGCAGATCCCCATCTGTCCAGAGATTCCAGAAAAATCACTGATTTGGAGTATAACAATATTAACCACCTACCTGACATATTAAACAAACTCCGAGCATCTGAATTCATGTATGCAACCACTATAGAATAGCAGATACTTTATTTGGTAGACAATATATTTAGCGTATCAAATTTCAATTGGAATATTAGTGTTTTACTAGGACTTCAGTCAAACATTCTAGTGTCTCAGTGAAGCAAAAAAAAGTTGCTTCGGGCAGTGTACTCAAACATTTCATGACATCTTTACTTTAGGAAGAACATTTTCAGAGGTACTTCATACACAGTACATTTGTAAAGAGAACCAATAACTCCAAATAAGTCACTAAGTTGCAACAGTAAGAACAAAGCTGATTTAGCACAACAACTAGCATCACAAGAGAATGCAGCAGCTTTGAATACAGTACGAAGATCAATTTTGTTTTACAGAACGTACACACACTCAACCTTTTTGGAACTTTCCATCCAAGATTAATCTTGCCATTAAAGCCACATTTAGCCTCTTGTTTCATAATTTTGACATGAGGCCAACAATGTAACTTGGAAAAAGGGGGTAGAAGGAAAGGGAATATCAACTGAGTGGAATAGAAAGTTTTACTGAAAAAAATACCACACTATTTCATAGCCATAATACTCTTGGATTGTATTAATCCAACCTCAGTTCAATGTGTGTTACATCTGCACTATACATCTCTGTCCAAAAAAGTATTAAATCATAAGTAGTTCAAGAAGAAGGTCCACCACCACCTTCTCAAGAGTAACTAGGGATGGGCAATAAATGCTGGCCTTGCTAGCAATGCCCGTATCCAGAGAATAAATATATTTTAAAAAAACAATCCACCTAATGATATATGCACAGAAGAAGCCAAAATCAATCAGTTGTTCTGAATATGTTGCACTTTTTAGCCATTTTTATGGTTATTACTGAGATTTTACTCAGGTACCATTAATCAAAGTAAATTTGTAGCATTTAATTGCTGCATTTTGCCTTTGAAAACAATCTATTTTAAAAACTTATTGAACCTCAATACTAGAAACGTAAATTTCAGAAATTTTAATGCATTCTATAACTATTTCCCAAACTTTGAATACGTCATCAATAGCAACATCTCCACTGAACTTATAAGCAAAGTATTCCCAAATGACTGATAGTACCTCCACAAAGACACTTGAAAGTAACCTTTCCAAGTTATAAGTACTTGTGAACATCTGTAGTGTCGTGCCAGGAACACATTAGAAAGGACAATAAGACATTACATAGGGGAGCAGTATGAAAGAAGATCACACATTGCCTACAATTGCTTTGTGGGAGGACAGTGAATTGCACAGAAAATCTTAATGGGTTAAATAGTTAAAATAAATCTCATGCACTTGACTATGTAAAGTACTGAAGCATCACTTTGTAAATATTGAGGTCAGAATAAAACATAGCCTTAGAATCATGAAAGGTAAAAAAAGATAATTGGACACTAGTTTAAAAGTTATTGCATTTAGACAAGTCGAAGTCATTTGCCAATCGTATTTAATAATAATTACAGACTTGAGCTGCAGCTTGTGTTACGAGATATGACCCCCACCTCTTCCATGCTCCTCCCCCCAAATGTTGCAGGATGAACAGTTTTTCTTTTTAATGCTGCTGAAGCACTGTTCAATGAGAAGACTTTTTACCAATGCTATTATTTGAGAAAAACACACAATTGCAATTAATCTGCTGCCCTTACGCGGTCTGGCCTATATGTGACTCCAGACCCACAGCAATGCGGTTGACTCTTAACTACCCTCTGAAATGGCCTAGCAAGCCACTCAGTTGTATAAGGTGGCTCACCACCACCCTCTCAAGGGCAATTAGGGATGGGCAATAAATGCTGGCCTTGCCAGCAACGCCCACATCCCATGAACGAATTAAAAAAATATCCACACAGCTCCAGACTGCAATCAACTGCAGATGCCTTTATTCACAATGGCGGACTAGACTGCTTTAATCTCAAGAGGCTTAGATTTGAAGTCTTTAAACAATATGATCTTATATAAAAGTTTTATTGGATTACAGTGCTATTTCTAGCCTTCAAATTGACAGCTATTGTAAAGATTTCAACTAAAGGAAGTTTATTGCCACTATAGTTTCTATTCTCTGTATCAATGCCTTTAATTTACTTCATATAAACCATTTATTAAGAAATAAAACAATCAAAATAAAAAAAAAAATATCAAATTTAAATACATTTTTCACAGGCAAAATCATAAAGTGCATCAGTGATGTAAAAAATTAACAGTCATTGTATCAAGACTGAAGTACTGAAGAAAAGAAATTAAATAGAACACGATGTCATAAAAAACTCAATTTTATTTCCTAACATCGTAATTAAAATAAAAAATGCAGCTTTTTAGGTAGCATCTTCAAATAAGAAATACACTGAGCAACATTTTCTAAATTCAAATTCGATTGTAAGAAAGTTTAAATAGAATAGAATACAATTACAACTTAGCAAATGACCATGATAGTAAGCACAAATCTATAATGTCACTTTAATCTGAAACCAAGTTCTTTAAATGCCAGCCCCAAAGTTTATCGAGTTAAATGAGTCAACCCTTATCTCGGTGCAAGACAAAATGTTATTATATTCAGCATTTGCCAAATTACAAAAGTGATAGTGTAACTAGTTCCAATTTTCCTATCAGCATTTTAACAATGGAACAAATCTGTATGAGCTGCAAAAGCTAAATGTCAATCTTTTCATTAAAAACAAAAGCCATCAGTTTTTTTTTAAAGTGGCAACGTAATTTAAAATTACTCTTTAAAGTTATTTTGTCCAGAAACACAAAGTTAAATTTTAATAAAAAGTAATTGATGGATTCAACGAATTAAGATTTTAAAGAGTCCAAAATCTGAATGAAGCACGTTTCACAAAACCCATTCAGCCATTCAAACCAAGCATATGAACAGGCACAGACAGTTAGTGAAGTGCATTCACTTTAATTAGACATACACAATTCTTGGAATGGAACAGTTTTAAAGAAATAATTTCTGAGGACAAATTGCAGCATATCCATGCATCCTTCTCAACCTGTCTGCACCCATTGACACGGTTGACCACACCATTCTCCTCCAACACCTCTCCTCTGTCGTTCATCTGGGTGGGACTGCCCCTGTCTGATTCCATTCTTATCTATCCAGTGGTAGCCACAGAATCACCTGCTCTGGCTTCTCTTCCTGCTCCAGCACTGTTACCTCTAGAGTCCCACAAGGATCTATCCTTGGCCACCTCCTATTTCTCATCGACATGCTGCCCCGCGGCGACATAATCCGAAAACACATCAGATTCCACATGTATACCGACAACACTCAGTTCGACCTCACCACCACCTCTCTCGACCCCTCCACTGGTCTCTAATTTGTCAAGCTGCTTGCCCGACCTCCAGTACTGGATGAGCAGAAATTTCCTTCAACTAAATACTGGGAACACCGAAGCCATTGGCCCGTATTTTCTGATCGCAGGCCTCCCGCGGGCGGAGGCCTGCGATCTGGAAAAATCTACGCCCTTACCTGAGGGCTCCAGGGACGCACACGCTTCCGCTCCTGGGCCTCTCCAAACTCCAAATGTGCAGGGCCCACGTATCGCAGAGGCGCAGGCAGTTCGCAGCGTCCCTGGGATCACGTGGGCCATGGGGAGCCAATCAAAGAAGGGAATCTCCCTTCATACATTTGACAGGAAGACCTGTCAAATATATGAATGGAGATCGCCCCAAAAACCTAGTAAAACATCAAATAAATTTTTTTTTTTTTTAAAAATCACATTTTTAAAATGACTTGAAATTACAATAAATTAAGTATTTTTGAAAAAAATTGAAGTTTTTTATGGGGCTAAAAATAAACTTACCTTTTTTAAAGTATTTTTAAATGATAAATCAGTGAAATTTTTTTTTAAAACTTTTTTTTCAACTCTTATCCTAGGCCTGCTTTTACCAGGCGTAAGAATTGTAAGAGTTTTCTGCGGGCGGAGGTTCTCCAAAAAGCGGAACTGTCCGCCCGCAGAGGCTCTTCTCCAGGGCAGCCGGAGGATCTGTCAAGACCATTCTTGACAGATCGGAAATGCCGGTTTTCAGCGCATGCGCGTACCCACCCATTGGGATCGGAATATCTGGGCCATTGTCTTCAGTCCCCGCCTCAAACTACCTTCCCTAGACACCAACTCCATCCATCTTCCTGGCAACTGTCTAAGGCTGAACCAGACCTTTCACAACCTTGGTGTTGTATTTGACCCCAAGATGAGCATCCAACCATATATCCTCTCCATCACTAAGATCGCCTACTTCCACCTCCATAACATCGCCCGACTCCGCCCTTGGCTCAGCTCACCTGTTTCTGAAACCCTCATCCATGCCTTGGTTACCGCTAGACTTTACTATTCCAATGCTCTCCTGGCCAGTCTCCTATCTTCCACCCTACATAAACTTGAGCTCATCCAAAACTCGGTTGCCCGTATCCTAACTCGCACCAAGTCCCTTTCACCCATCACCCCTGTGCTCACTGACCTACACTGGCTCCCGGTTAAGCAAAGGCTCGATTTTAAAATTCTCATCCTGGTTTTCAAATTCTTCCATGGCCTCGCCCCCTCCCCATCTCTGCAACCTCCTCCAGCCCTACAAGCCTCTCCAAGATTTCTGCGCTTCGCCAATTCTGGCCTCTTGCGCATCCCCAATTTTAATTGCTCCACCATGGGCGGCCGTGCCGTCAGCTGCTGGGCCCCAACCTCTGGAATTCCCTCTCAACTTCTCCGCCTCTCTACCACTCTCTCCTCCTTTAAGACACTCCTTAAAACCTACTTCTTTCACCAAGCTTTTGGTCATCTACCTTAATATCTCCGTATGTGGCCCAGTGTCAAATTTTGTTCGTTAGCGCTCCTGTGAAGCGCCTTGGGACATTTTACTACGTTAAAGGCGTTATTTTAACGCAAGTTGATGTTTTCTCTCCCTTCACTTAAACTTTGGATGTTGGATTTAATAGCTAATTAATTTCTCTCTTAGTCTACACTTAAACGGAATAATTTAACGATTTTAATTAATTTATTTTGGTATCATGAATAAAGTTTCACTGATGCAGCTTAAAGGACTATGACGATATCTTTGCACCTGCCGATTATAAATTAAATAGTAAAATACTTAGAAATAGCATTAGCATAATATTATATATATAATCCAAACATAGGGATATCATATTTATATCCTATCTAAAAGGAGAAAAACTAACTAGGGAACTCCTACTCTTCTGTTTGGGCGAGGAAGAAACCTCAAAACAGACACCACTCTAAGACTCAATGGAATGTTACAAGAAAATTCAACGGCACTGTTTACTTCCATTTGGCAAGTAAGTGCAAGTTTCCTAGCTCATGCAAAATAGTTTGGGTTAGTTTGTGACAATCTTTTGTCGGGACCATTTTAATGTCAATATTGAAAAATTGTATCCCTCTCAAGCAATGAAAAAAATAGATATTACTAGTGATTCAAAGTAACAGATCATGCAGTTGTTTCTGGTTTCAAAGCTGCTAAATCTGCAATTATACTTTGCATCGATGCTAAAGCTGTCGTATAAATCCAAAGTCAGAGCTTCAGTGACTCCAGATTTGTACTACTTCTTCTGCTTTGCATCAGAGCAAAGTTAAACCACTTCACACTGATGCTAAGGTTGCAAAGGCACCCGAAATCACATAAGGATCAGTGAATTTCAGAAATGTTTTTCAGGAGGCATGCATCATGTCAGCCAAAAGTCACATTAAAATTACAGAATCACTTCAAGGGAATGTAACCTGGCCCTCTTGCTGACAAATCTGCCCAGCTTATTCTGCAGGTCGGATCTGGCAACAATGGACAGCTGTTCATGTGCGAGTCGGTGTGGTCACATTTGTGACAATGGCAGTTCAGCTGGAACCTTCCTGATGCAGGCCAACAGCAGGGAATGGTGAAGTTACCTAAATGCCGCTGCCAGCTCCCAGCAGTTGGAAGAACTACTAGAAAAATGCCCTTGTAAGGGAAGTCTTGCTGCTTCCGATAGAACAGACATGGCTTTGCAGGATTGCCCCTGATGGCACCCCACTTGACAGAACCAACCCTGTATAGTAAATGGGTATTAGAGAATAATGCCTAGACTCACCACTCCAGGATAAGTGTTTTTGCCAAAAAAATTACAACTGTGTTCAGATGAATAGCTCTATTAACTGGTTCAAAACAATGTGCTGTATTATGCTTGATCCTAAGTGCTGCCTTCTTCCTCTGTCATACATATTTCAGTAGTTCAAAACCAAGCTGATAAGTGAAAATCCTTATAGGAGATGTAGCAAATCACCACAGCAGGGGATATAACGGACATGGCACTGCTTATTCCACTTGAATGGTGCCTTTTGAGATGCCAATCTTGAGAGATGTCAACAGTCTAGACTGATGCATCTTCTCATCAGGAAGATGTAAAAAGATAAGAGTAGCTTGCAAAGGCTAAAAATAGTGGCTGGGCAAGATTAATATTTCAGGAGAAAAGATTTAGTGTGACATTCATCTTTTTATATCAATAAGATTTTGTGGAACGAGCCAATCAACAGAAATAAAAACAGAAAATGATGGAAATACTCAGCAAGTCAGGCAGCATCTGGAGAGAGAGAAAAAGAGTTAACGCTTCAGGTCGATGACCCTTCGTCAGAAGGCAATCAACAGCTCTGGATGAAATACCTGAAAAGACTGCACAAACAGCCAAACTAACTCCCCTGTTCCACCTAAGTTTCTAATAAGGCTCTAGCCTAGAAGAGAGTTACGTCAGGATAAATGACCTTTACCTCGATCTATAACCTAATGCCATTTATCTCACATCTGCACGCAATATAAATGAATTGCTTGGAAAGATTTGGAAGAAGCTTTGAAAAACTATATACCCAATTTGTTGGGAAGTGACATCAATATTTTACTTGCTGAGTTATATGTCAAGTTTACTTGGAGTAACCAATTATCAAAATAGCGTCAGATACAAATTTCTTGGAACCAGAGTCAGGCTGTCACCAAATATAATTACTAAGCCATAGAAAAGGCTTTTTTGGGATTATTTATTGCCAATTACAAAGTCAAAAGAAAATTTCAAAATATGTAAATTCACAACCTTTAAAATATGGATTCACATCAATCACCTAGTATCATTGGTTGAAGGACAATCAGAGGCACCATAATGAAAACTTCCTTCAGATAAATTTGTTCAGAATAGACTGAAATCCCACTGATCTTTTTATTGGAGTTGACCTGACAAGAACAGAACCTCTTTTCTGTGAAGCAACTGGAACAAGTTGAACTCCTCTTGAATGTAAAGAAAGAATTTATCACTTCCACGTCATTCCCTTCACAGAACTTAACATCTCTAAAACAAAGTATATTACAAAGAAACAAAACACTGGCCCAGAAATTGATCTCGCTCTGTTCCCGCGGGGGTAAGGAGCAGGCGCGATCTCTCACTCCGCGTTGGCTTTTTCAGATCCAGCTCGCACGAACTTGATGTTCCAGACATCAGCTGGGCAGTGCTTGTGTATCCCACCGGCGTAGTGAATTCGTGCGAGCTGTGGGATCACGTGACTCAGTTAGAGCCAATGGCAGCACACCATCTTCCATTCATAAGTTTCACATACGTGCTGTGAAAGCTATGAATCTTACACCCCCCCCAAAATAACAGCTAAACCTCAATTAAATTTAAAAAAACCATCACATTAATAAAATAAGTATAGTTAAATAAATTAACCATTTTAAATAAAAAATTAAATTTTTGAAAAAATTTAAAGTCTTTTAAAAAGTTATAAAAATAAACTTACCTGTCTTTAAAGTCTCTAAAAAAGATATACCTGTTAAAAAAAATTCAAAAAAATACTTAATTCACTACTTACCTTGTTAAAAGTGGGTCTTACTCCTCCTTTTTCCATTTCTAAAATCTTCCGTCCTTACCTGCGCGTCCAAAGCACTAAGTGCACAGCGTGCGCGCAGCCTGTAGCGCGCACGCGATGCACCGAGGAACCGCCCCCTTTTCCAAAGACCAAGTGCCGGTTTTCAGCGCATGCGCAGGGCATGCAGAAAACCGGCAATTGGAGAGAGAATACGCGACGCGTACTCTCGCGCAGGGGGATCAATTTTTGGCCCACTATCTGGTCACGGTGTGGCCCTAAGAGTAGATAGTGATATGAAGCCATCTTACATTTAGAGGGCAGTTCTTACTAAGTATTTACAGCACAGAAACAGGACATTCAGCCCAACTGGTCCATGCCAGTTCTGTCCTGCTCCCGGTTATTGTGCGCAATGCCCCATAGAAGGAAGGCTTGCAGGAAGATGTCCTTACAACTCAGATTTTGAGCTTTATTGAAAGTTTTGAGCTCTGAGGGATAGATACTGTTCTCTGCAGCCGAGAGCATGAGTCCCGAAGGCTGTGTTGCCTGCCAGGTGCCAGGGTTAAGGACATCACCGCTGGGCTGGAGAGAAACTTGGAGTGGGAGGGGGCGGATCCAGTTGTCATGGTCCACGTAGGCACCAATGACATAGGTAGGACAAAAAAAAGAGGTTCTGCTGAGAGAGTATGAGCAGCTGGGGGCTAAATTAAAAAGCAGAACCACAAAGGTAATAATCTCTGGATTACTACTTGAGCCACGAGCGAATTTGCATAGGGTAAAGGAGATCAGAGAAATGAACGAGTGGCTCAAAGACTGGTGTGCGAGAAATGGGTTTCAATTTGTGGGGCACTGGCACCAGTGCTGTGATTAAGAGGGAGCTCTTCCGTTTGGACGGGCTTCACTTGAACCATGCTGGGGCTAGAGTCCTGGCGAATCGAATAACAAGAGCTGTAGAGAGGGCTTTAAACTAAGTAGTGAGGGGGCAGGATCCAGGTGAACGGGAATTAAAAAAGTCAATGAGAAATGAGAAAGCAATAGAGCAGGATAGAGATGGGGGAAATAATAACCAGAGTGTGACAGGAAGGGACAGAATGTTTAAAAATAAGAGTGCAACAGAAAATGGGGCCAAAACAATGAAGAATGGTAAAAAGACAAAGTTAAAAGCTCTATATCTGAATGCACGCAGCAGTCTTAACAAGAAAGATGAGTTGACGGCACAAATAGATACAAATGGGTATGATCTGATCGCCATTACCGAGACGTGGTTGCAAGGTGATCAGGGCTGGGAACTGAATATTCCAGGGTAATTGACAATTCGGAAAGATAGACAGAAAGGAAAGGGAGGTGGGGTGGCTTTGTTGGTAACGGATGGGATCAGTGCAGTGGTGAGAAGTGATATTGGCTCAGAAGATCAAGATGTAGAATCGGTTTGGGTGGAGATAAAAAATAATAAGGGGAAAAAGTCTCTGGTGGGCGTAGTCTACAGGCCCCCGAACAGTAGCAATGCTGTTGGAGAGTATAAATCAACAAATAATGGAGGCCTGTAAAAAAGGTACGGTAATAATCATGGGTGATTTTAATCTCCATATTGATTGGACAAATCAAATTGGCCATGGTACCTGGAGGAGGCGTTCATAGAGTGCATCCGTGATATTTTCCTCGAACAGCATGTAATGGAACCAACCAGGGAGCAGGCTATCTTGGATCGGGTACCATTTAATGAGACAGAATTAATAAATGATCTCATAGTAAAGGATCCTCTAGGAAAGAGTGATCATAGCATGGTTGAATTTCAAATTCAGTTGGAGGGTGAGAAAGTTGCATCTCAAACCAGTGTCCTGATCTTAAACAAAGGCAATTACAGTGGCATGAGGGCAGAACTGGCTAAAGTGGACTGGAAAAATAAATTAAAGGGTAAGACAGTTGAAATGCAGTGGCGGACATTGAAGGAGATATTTCATAACTCTCAACAAAAATATATTCCAGTGAGAAAGAAAGATATTAAGAGAAGGGAGCACCATCCGTGGCTAACTAAGGAAGTAAAGGATGGTATCAAATTGAAAACGAAGGCATACAATGTTGCCAAGATTGGTGAGAGACCAGAGGATTGGGAATTTTTTTTAAAAACCAGCAAAGGATGACTAGAAAAATAATAAAGAGAGAGAAGATGAACTATGAGAGTAAACTGGCAAGAAACATTAAAACAGATAGTAAGAGCTTCTACAGGTATATAAAAAGGAAGAGGGTAGCTAAAGTAAACATTGGTCCCTTAGAGGATGGGAATTAATAATGGGGAACGGGGAAATGGCAGAGACTCTGAACAAATATTTTGTATCTGTCTTCACAGTAGAAGACACTAACAACATCTCAATAATGGATAATCAAGGGGCCACAGGGAGGGGGGGAACTAAAGACAATCACTATCACTAAGGAAATAGTACTTGGTAAAATAATAAAAGATGACAAGTCCCCATGACCAGATGGCCTGCATCCCAGGGTCTTAAAAGAAGTGGCTACAGAGATAGTGGATGCATTGATTGCAATATACCAAAATTCCCTGGACTCTGGAGAGGTCCCAGCGGATTCGAAAACCGCAAATGTAACACCCCTATTTAAGAAAGGAGGGAAACAGAAAGCAGGAAACTATAGATCAGTTAGCCTAACATCTGTCAGTGGGAAAATGCTGGAGTCCTTCATTAAGGAAGCAGTTGCAGGGCATTTGGAAAATCATAATGCAGTCAGGCAGAGTCAGCATGGTTTTATGAAAGGGAAATCATGTTGAACAAACTTGCTGGAGTTCTTTGAGGAGGTAACGAGCAGGGTGGACAAAGATAAACCAGTGGATGTGGTGTATTCGGATTTCCAGAAGGCATTCGATAAGGTGCCACATAAAAGGTTACTGCATAAAATAAGAGCTCATGGAATTGGGGGTAATATATTAGCATGGAGAGAGAATTGGCTAACTAACAGAAAGCAGAGAGTCGGGATAAATGGGTCATTTTCCGGTTGGCAAACTAGTGGGGTGTCACAGGGATAGGGGCCTCAACTATTTACAATCTACATCAATGACTTGGATGAAGGGACCGAGTGTAATGTAGCCAAGTTTGCGGATGATACAAAGATGGGCGGGAAAGCAAGTTGTGCAGAGGACTCAAAGAACCTGCAAAGGGATATAGACAGGCTAAGGTGAGTGGGCAAACATTTGGCAGATGGAGTATAATGTGGGAAAGTGCGAGGTTATACACTTTGGCAGGAAAAATAAAAAAGCAAATTATTTAAATGGAGAGAGATTACAAAATGCTACAGTTCAGAGCGACCTGGGGGTCCTTGTGCATGAAACACAAAAAGTTAGCATGCAGGTACAGCAAGTAATCAAAAAGGCAAATGGAATGTTTGCCTTTATTTCAAAGGGAATGGAGTATAAAAGCAGGGAAGTCCTGCTACAACTGTACAGGGTATTGGTGAGACCACACCTGGAGTACTGCGTACAGTTTTGGTCTCCTTATTTAAGGAAGGATATACTTGCATTAGAGGCAGTTCAGAGACGATTCACTAGGTTAATTCCAGAGATGAGGGGGTTGACTTATGAGGAAAGGTTGAGCAGGCTGGGCCTATAGTCATTGGAATTTAGAAGAATGAGAGGTGATCTTATTGAAACATAAGATACTGAGGGGGCTCGACAAGGTAGATGCAGAGAAGATGTTTCCCCTCATGTGGAAATCTAGAACGCGGGGGCACAGTCTCAGAATAAAGGGTCGCCCTTTTAGAACTGAGATGAGGAGGAACTTCTTCTCTCAGAGGGTCGTAAATATGTGGAATTCTCTGCCCCAGAGAGCTGTGGAGGCTGGGTCATGAAATACATTTAAGATGGAGATAGACAAATTTTTGCAAGATAAGGGAGTGAAGGGTTATGGGAACGGGTGGGGAAGTGGCTTTGAGCCCAAGATCAGCCATGATCTTATTGAATGGCGGAGCAGGCTCGAGGGGCCAAGTAGCCTATTCCTGCTCCTATTTCTTATGTTCTTACAATATCAAAGATCTCTGGTGTTCTTTTTGAAACTGCTTTGTAGTTCTACGGCCATGTGTGTGTGAAGAATAGGCAACTGTAACAAATGAGTAAAATATGTGTCGTCATAGTTCCAACTCCAAAATTTTAGCAGAGCTGGGAAACCAAAAGGGATTTTCTTTGATCTCCTGTGTAAATCAAATAGTTTGAAATTTTAAATCACAAGAAAAGAAGCTCTGTAAGTACAAACACCAGCTAATTTCGATACAGCAAGATCCCACAAACAGAAGTATGACAAATTATCAGTTATCTGTCTTGATGGTGTTGGTTGACACCATTAAAAAGAGAACACTTCTGGCTCTTCTTCGAATCGTGCCACAGGAACTTTTAAGGCCAAATGAACTATTGGTTTCGGCAAACAGCGCCTTATTTGAACATTTCATCTGAAAGTTGACACTCCCAACAATGTAACACAGTCTCATTACTGCACTGAAATATCACCCACCCTAGATTATGCACTGAAATCCTAGTGGGGTTCGAATACACAACCTTCTGAATGAGACGCTATAACACTACCAACTGAGCCAAGCTGACACTTAATGAAAGGGCAACACGGTGGCATAGTGGTTAGCACTGGTGCCTCACAGCGCCAGAGACCCGGGTTCGAATCTGACCTCGGGTGACTGTCTGTGTGGAGTTTGCACATTCTCCCCGTGTCTGCGTGGGTTTCCTCCGGGTGCTCCGGTTTCCTCCCACAGTCCAAAAATGTGCGGGTTAGGTTGATTTGGCTATGATAAATTGACCCTTAGTGTTAGGGGGGGATTAAATATGTGGGGTTATGGGGATAGGATGGGATATGTTAGGGGGAATTAAATACGTGGGGTTACGGGGGTAGGGTGGGATGTGTACTGTGGGGATTAAAGCAGGGACAGGGTACTGGATTTGGATGATCAGCCATGATCGTATTGAATGGTGGAGCAGGCTCGACGGGCCGAATGGCCTACTCCTGCTCCTAGATTCTATGTTTCTATGTTTCTATGAAAGCCCATTTGATCTCATCTTTTCAGAGTATCAGCCTTACTGCCTTCCCATTATAGAATTGAGCTGTTTGTTAAATAGTGTATTAGCTTCAGCCATTCCTGTCAACTTGTTGTAGCTGTTGATAATTGTGTGTAAAATACTTCATGGCCTCTGTCAAAACTTGCCTTTCACACTTCAGAACCAGTATCTTGTACCTTTCAGAACATAAGTTTCAGTAATTCAGAAGAACAGTTTGCTGACCACAATGCATCTACTGTGACAAGTGGATGATAAATGCATTTGTCTAGAAATATTGTCCGAGTGGGCTACTAAACATGTGAATTTGCTTTTTGATATTTGCATATTGGCCCGGAATTTGTAGTCGGGATGGCAGCAAACGCTGCCATTCCGCCTTTGAAACCGACCGCAACTTCAGGATTTGGCAGATGCGGAATCCCGAAGTTGCGGTCAGTCATTGACAGCTCTGAAACAGGCTGCGCTGTGCCCTCTCTCACACCACCCGGCCCACCACCACCTCCACAGAACCGGAAATCTGTGTAATCCGCCAAATCATTGAAACGGACAAAAATTTCAGCTCTTCCGCAGTAAGCTGTTAAATTCCCCACTAAAAATTAGACCCAAAGGGATTAAGTGTAACTGGGGTTTTAACAGCGTTATTACTGCTCAACAAATGTTAAGGGTCTGGAAAACTAATTTTAATTTTGTGTCGTGTGAAATTTGTCCATTTTAATAAAAATTTACATTTTTAAGAAACTTTTCAAAAAAAGTCAACATTTTTAAAGTTTGTCCATCTTTATTCTAGTTTTGCCTTTTCCCCCATGTGAGAGCCCCAATCTTTCTTTTGCTCTCTCTAACTACTTTAAAAAGTTAACATTTTAAGAGCTTACTCACTTCCTTGTTCGCTGGCTGAGAATTCTGCCTTTTGATTGGCTGCTTAGACAGCCTGTTGACATCACAGAAGTTTGCACAAGGGAATCCCCTTTAATTTCCACTGATTTGAACTGAAGGTCGGAAAACCTGAAGTTCTTGACACAGGGATCGCGAGATCCTTGTGCGAAGCGTACTTCAGGGCCAGCAGCGAATGCCTTCGCTTCGCTGCTGACTGCAAATTCCAGGTTATTATATTTAACTTCATCAAGTGTTATATTTAGAGGGATATTCACCATTGTTTTAAGTCAAATGGTTATCTGCACTCCATCACATCTTTTTTGTAAATATTAGGTTAAAAACTGATCATTTACTTCAGCATTTCAGTTAACTCTGAAGAAAATTCTGAGACTATTTCAGGAGGAAATGCTCCATGATGCAAGAGTTGGCATTGTGCACATCATGACTGATCTCCCAGTCAACACTAAGGCCACAAGGGATTATGAGAGGCTGAAGTGAGACAGAATTTGCTCAACTAGTTACCAAGTTATTTGCAAAAATGCTTCTCAGGATTTCAGGGGGTGTTTGAAAGGGTAATTACCCTGCAGCAGGGCATTGCTCATCACATTTATTCTTGTGTAACTCAAGTTTGCACACAACATAAGGAATGACCTTAAGCATCACGTTCTCACTGGTAGTCCTAATATTTGACTGTGACTGGCTTATATTCACTAATTTGCACAGCTCAAGGTGGCAGGGATATGTGTGGGGTGAACACAACATAACATATTATGCAGCAATCTATATAGTTTTTCTTCCAAGTTTGGTGTTGAAGTTGCATTGTTAAAACAATGCTTGCAGGCATCTTTTCTGCCACTGACTTCGATATAATTAGATGATGAAAAACAAATTCATTCTTCAACCTGGCTATGCTCAACTCTGACAAGCATCAAAAATTTAAATTAATGGTTTTTACCATCAACCATCATAATTTTATGTTCCTATTGTAGTAAAAGTCAAAAGAAGCCAACCCCAATTATATCCAACTTACTGACACCCTTTTCAATACCGGTAATCAATCAAACCATGGCGATTTCACGAAAATTTAAAATAAATTGAAGTCTATTTTTCAGTAGAAAGAAAATGCATGCACAGCATGAAAGTATTTAATTGCAATACTGAAGATGAAGTGCTGAAATGGGTTGTGTTTACTATTACAGACAAAGCAATACCAAAAAAAAATACAAAAGTTCAAACAGAATCATGGAATGGTCACCAGCACGGAAGGCCATTTGGCCCGTCGAGCCCGTGCCAGCTCTCTACAAGAGCACTTCAGCTCGTTCCACTCCCCCGCAGCCCTGCAAATTTTTTCCTTCAGGTACTTATCCAATTCCCTTTTGAAAGCCACGATTGAATCTGCCTCCACCACCCTTTCAGATAGTGAATTCCAGATCCTGACCACTCACTGCGAAAAAAGTTTCTCCTCCTGTCGCCTTTGGTTCTTCTGCCAATCACCTTAAATTTGTGTCCTCTGGTGCTCGAACCTTCTGCCAATGGGAACAGTTTCTCTCTATCTACTCTGTCCAGATCCCTCATGATTTAGAACACCTCTATCAAATCTCCTCTCAACCTTCTCTGCTCAAAGGAGAACAACCTTCTCCACTCTATCCACGTAATTTAAGTCCCTCATCCCTGGAATCATTCGCGAAAATCTTTTCTGCACCCTCTCCAAGGCCTTCACATCCTTCCGAAAGTGCGGTGCCCAGAATTGGACACAATACTCCAGTTGAGGCCGAACCAGTGTTTTATACAGGTTCATCATAATTTCCACACTTTTGTACTCTATACCGCTATTCATGAAGCCCAGGATCCAGTCAGCTTTTTTAACTGCTTTCTCAACCTGCCCTGCCTCCTTCAATGATTTGTGCACATATACCGAGGTCTTTCTGTTCATGCACCCCCTTTAGGATTGTACCCTTTAGTTTATATTTCCTCTCTTCATGCTTTCTACCAAAATGCTTCACTTCGCACTTTTCTTTGTTAAATTTAATCTGCCACGGGTCCGCCCATTCCACCAGCCTGCCTCTGTCCTCTTGAAGTCTATCACTATCCTTTTTTTTTTATTCGTTCATGGGATCTGGGCGTCGCTGGCAAGGCCAGCATTTATTGCCCATCCCTAATTGCCCTCGAGAAGGTGGTGGTGAGCCACCTTCTTGAACCGCTGCAGTCCGTGCAGTGAAGGTACTCCCACAGTGCTGTTAGGGAGAGTTTTCCAGGATTTTGACCCAGCGACGATGAAAGAACTGGCGATATATTTCCAAGTCAGGATAGTGTGTGACTTGATGGGGAGCCTGGAGGTGGTGTTCCCATGCACCTGCTGCCCTTGTCCTTCTAGGTAGTAGAGATCACGGGTTTAGGAGGTGCTGCCGAAGAAGCCTTGGCGAGTTGCTGCAGTGCATCTTGTAGATGGTACACACTGCAGCCACGGTACGCCGGTGGTGGAGGGAGTGAATATTTAAGGTGGTGGATGGGGTGCCAATCAAGCGGGCTGCTTTGTCCTGGATGGTGTCGAGCTTCTTGAGCGTTGTTGGAGCTGCACTCATCCAGGCAAGTGGAGAGCATTCCAACACACTCCTGACTTGTGCCTTGTAGATGGTGGAAAGGCTTTGGGGAGTCAGGAGCTGAGACGCTCCCCGCAGAATACCTAGCCTCTGATCTGCTCTTGTTGCCACAGTATTTATGTGGCTGGTCCAGTTAAGTTTCTGGTCAATGGTGACCCCCAGGATGTTGATGGTGGAGGATTCGGCGATGGTAATGCCGTTGAATGTCAAGGGGAGGTGGTTGGTCTCTCGCTTATTGGAGATAGTCATTGCCTGGCACTTGTGTGGCGCGAATGTTACCTGCCAATTATCAGCCCAAGCCTGAATGTCATCCAGGTTTTGTTGCATGCGGGCATGGACTGCTTCATTATCTGAGTCGTCGCGAATGGCACTGAACACTGCAGTCATCAGCGAACATCCCCATTTCTGACCTTATGTTGGAGGGAAGGTCATTGATGAAGCATCTGAAGTTGGTTGGGCCTAGGACACTGCTCTGAGAAACTCCTGCAGAGATGTCCTGGGGCTGTTCACTATACTTCCAAGTTTTGTGTCATCTGCAAATTTTGAAATTGTGCCCTATACACCCACATCCAAGTCATTAATATATATCAAGAAAAGCAGTGGTCCCAGACCGACCCCTGTGAAACACCACTGTATATCTTACTCCAGTCCGCAAACAACCGTTCACCACTACTCTGCTTCCTGTCACTTAGCCAATTCTGTATCCATGCTGACACTGTCCCTTTTATTCCATGGGCTTCAATTTTTCTGGCAAGCCTATTATGTGGCACTTTGTCGAACGCCTTTTGGAAATCCATATACACCACGTCAACTGCATTGCCCTCATCAACCCTCTCTGTTACCTCATCAAAGAACTCTATCAAGTTGGTTAAACATGATTTGCCTTTAACAAATCTGTGCTGGCTTTCCTTAATTAATCCACACTTGTCCAAGTGACTGTTAATTTTGTCCCTGGATTAGTGTTTCTGAAAGCTTCCCCACTGCTGAGGTTAAACTGACTGGCCTGTAGTTGCTACGTTTATCTTTACACCTTTTTTGAACAAGGGTGTGTCATTTGCAATTCTCCAGTCCTCTGGCACCACCCCCGTTTCTAAGGAGGATTGGAAGATTATGGCCAATACCTCCGCGATTCCTTCCTTCATTTCCCTCAGCGTCCTAGGATGCATCCCATCTGGTCCTGGTGACTTATCTACTTTAAGTACAGCCAGCCTTTCTAGTACCTCGTCTATCAATTTTGATCCCATCCAGTATCTCCTCTACCTCCTCCTTCACTAAGTCTACGGCAGCATCTTCTTCCTTGGTGAAGACAGATTCAAAGTACTCATTTAGCATCTCAGCCATACCCTGTGCCTCCATGCGTAGGTCTCCTTTTTGGTCCCTAATAGGCCCCACCCCTCTTCTTACTACCTGTTTACTATTTATATGCCCACAGAAGACTTTTGGATTACCTTTTATGTTAACTGCCATTCTATTCTCATACCCTCTCTTTGCCCCTCTTATTTTCATTTTCACTTCTCCTCTGAACTTTCTATATTTAGCCTGATTATCAGATGTATTCTCGACCTGACGTCTGTCATACATGCTCTTTTTCTGCTTCATCTTACTCTCTATCTCTTTCGTCTTCTCTCTAAGAAGGCAAATGGAATGTTGGCTTTCATTGCTAGGGGGATAGAATATAAAAATAGGGAGGTATTGCTTCAGTTGTACAAGGTATTGGTGAGACCGCACCTGGAATACTGCATACAGTTTTGGTGTCCTTGCTCTCGAGGCAGTGCAAAAAAGGTTCACTCGGTTAATCCCGGGGATGAGGGGGTGGTCATATGAGGAGAGGTTGGGTAGATTGGGACTCTACTCATTGGAGTTCAGAAGAATGAGAGGCGATCTTATTGAAACATATAAGATTGTGAAGGGGTTGGATCGGGTGGATGCGGGGAGGATGTTCCCGATGACGGGTGAGACTAGAACTAGGGGACATAGTCTTAGAATAAGGGGCTGCTCTTTCAAAACTGAGATGAGGAGGAACTACTTCACTCAGAGGGTGGTAGGTCCATGGAATATGCTGCCACAAAAAGCTGTAGAAGCTACATCATTAAATAAATTTAAAACAGAAATAGACAGTTTCCTAGAAGTAAAGGGCATTAAGGGTTACGGGGAGCGGGCAGGAATTTGGACATGAGTCTAGGTTCGGATCGGTCATGGCCCTGTGGGTAGTGGAGCGGGCCCAGGGACCGTGTAGCCTGATTCTGCTCCTATTTCGTGTGTGCAATTCTGTTAGATGCAGGAGATGGTTCTGTGATAGTAGATAGTAGATTGGCGGTTAGGATCAGATCAGCCATGATCTTATTGAATGGCGGAGCAGGCTCGAGGGGCCGATTGGCCTACTCCTGCTCCTATTTCTTATGTTCTTATGTTCTTATGTCATCCAGGGAGCTGACTTTAGTTGCCCTACCTTTCCTCCTAGTGGGAATGTACCTCAACTTTACGCAAACTATTTCCCCTTTAAAAGGCAGCCCACTGTTCCATTACAGTTTTGCCTGCCAATCTTTATTCCAATTTACCCGGGCCAGATCCGTTCTCATCACACTGAAATTGACCTTCCTCCAATTAAGTATTTTTACTCTAGATTGCTCCCTGTCCTTTTTCATAGCTAATCTAAACCTTATGATACTATGATCACTGTTCCCTAAATGTTCACCTACTGACACTTTCTCCACTTGACCTACCTCTTTGCCTGGAACCAGATCTAGCAATGCCTCCTTCCTCGTTGGGCCGGACACATACTGATCAAGAAAGTTCTCCTGAACACACTTCAGAAGTTCTTCCCTCTCTCTGCCCTTTACACTATTACTATCCCAGTCTATAGTAGGATAGTTGAAGTCCCGCATTATCACTACTCTATAGTTCTTGCATCTCTCTAATTTCTCTGCAAATTTGCTCCTCCATATTTTCCCCACTAGTTGGTGGCCTATAGAATACACCTCGTATTGTAATGGCACCTCTGATTTTTTTCTTAACTCTGGCCATATAGATTCTGTCCGTGACCCCTCCAGGACATCCTCTCTCTCCAGCACTGTAACATTCTCCCTAATC
Source organism: Squalus acanthias (assembly GCA_030390025.1). Lineage (NCBI taxonomy): Eukaryota > Metazoa > Chordata > Chondrichthyes > Squaliformes > Squalidae > Squalus > Squalus acanthias. The sequence goes on from CM059434.1 coordinate 125,739,728, forward strand.
AATACTGCCATACCGCCTCCTAGTCAGGTTGGAATTCCAATTAACTGCATATTAATTCTTACAGGTGCAACCTTCAACCAAGATGCATATCCATGATATTTAAAGAGCTATTATCATCATTATACTTTAAAAAAAAATTATCACAAAGAATTGTCATTAAAATCTGTTTAGTCTTTCTTTCTGTTAATTTTAAAGAATTATTTCGATGCTGGGTGTTGACAACATCGTGGTTATATGCTTGGAAGCACTGAGCCCAACATGGAGGGGGAACTAAATTAAGCATAATCGAAGCAAACGCACACCAGGGTTTATGAGTGCAAGTGCTGATGTTAATTCAGCTTCTTTGCAGAGATGGACTCCCCCACCCCACCCCATGAGGTCATTGAAATATTTTTGTTTCAACAGTGATTACCAAACACACACAAAATCAAACATGGAAAAGAATAAATTGAATTACTGTTAACTTCAACACCCCATTCTATGTAACCATTTGATTTTTAAGAAATTGAAATGACAGAAAGGGCAGCACATTCGAATTTCGAGGCACCACACTGCGGAGCAGCAAGACACCGATTCACACCCACAATTCCCTGTAGGATCGGGATGTCCGACTTCAGCTGTACTGCTGTGAAGAGCTGCATAGCTAGTCAGTTCCACACGGAGGAGGAGAAATATAATCAGTCAGTCACTATAGGCCAATCTTAAGCACCTCTTGGTATTAGAAGAGTAGATAAGTGTTGTGGGAAAACTCTATAGGTGAAATATAAAGAGGTGGGAACTTACAAAAGGATTATACTGACTGTGCCAAGCAAATGCAAGTACAGGAAACTCTTTATTAACCGGCACCGACGGGACCGGCGTGGTGCCGGTTTATCAAAAAGTCCGGATAACGGAGAGTTATATCTACCAAGGTACGAGAGCCCCGTACACATTGACATGCGCCTGCATTCGGAGCTCCGTCTCCCCGGGGACCGCCAGCTGACCATCTGTCGTGTGCGCAGATTCTACCAGCACAGACCGACAAACTGGGACATGGCAGCGGCTCAAGCCCTTTATTCCCCTTCCCCCGCTGCCTACCCTGGGGCTGCACATTCCCCTCCCAATCTACACGCTCCGATACAAGGCAAACGCCTCGGGGTTTTTTTTTAAGTTAATCTTAAACGAGAGATGAAGGAAAACCCCGGTTACCGACTCAAGAATTTTGCCGGTTGAGAGATTTTTCCGGATATTTGGGTGCCGGTTAATAAAGAGTTTCCTGTAGTATGTAGAAACATTTCAGAGGTAAGCAAAAATTTACTTACTTGACTCCATATCTTTCCCTGAACATGATATGGTCCCTGTAAGTACGGTTCACATCGAGGTCAATCTGCCTGATGTCTGGAGATATTGTCCGTGCTCTGTTTTTAAGTTTCTTAAGATTTTTTTTAAATGCAAAAGAGACAAGAAAATAAGACATTGGGATTAGTCAGCAATATTCTCAAATCAAAAATAAACATAATGCTTAAATACTCAATTTACTTGGTTACAATTTTTTTTTTAATTCACATTTTGCCAGCGTCTGCAAAACATTTTGCATCTAACACACACTTCCATACAATGCTCACCTACAGTTCAGGCCTATTTTTCCAGCCTTGAAGCACTCACATTTTATGGAAAGATATGGTAGAATTAAAATGCAATTTTTATCCAAACCAACTGGCGTTCTTGACCTAATTTTCTTCCCAGCAGTGACTGACGCTCGGTTACAGGTCCGTGAGCATCAGTATCCCATCCCTTTCCTCACGAGCCAGAATGGGCAAGGGGGTGGTGGGTGGGAGATGGGAACGAGAGAGAGAAAAGAAGGGAGGTGCAACCAAAACTGGTCTTCATTCAACATCCACAAATATGCACTTATCAACATGGGTCATTTGACAGAAATCAGAAGCATGAACTCTGGTTGATTTCCCAGCCCCAGGGAAGGGGGAATACTAAACCAAACAGTACAGGCCTAAACATGGTCCTGGTTGAGGTGAGCTAAAGTAAATGGGTCAGGGATCAAACCTGGCGTTCATGGTCTGTATTGCCGAGTATCACACCATGCTGTTCGTTTGCTCTTTGAGTGATTCTGCACACTAAAGTATCAGATTACCTCACAATCAAACAACAGATGTTGTTTCAATATCAATCAGGTACCGTGGTCAAAAATTCTTCTTCCCAAAGTCTGGGACTGGTGGCCCACATGGACAGAAAATCCTTCTTATAACACAGGATTTCTTGTTACTGTAGTACTTCAATCTTGCAACTGGATGGCACTGTAATGAACTTCTAGTTGAAATAAATTGTCTTGAACAGTACCAAATTTTAGCCACTTGATCATATTGTGCTGAATTGTTAAAGAATATTTGTACAAAGCACCAAGTAGGGGGAATTAGGCACAATGCAGCATTTCAATATAGACTGCCATTACAATGCCAGCCAGTGGCAGGAATTAGGAACCTACAGCAATTATAGCTAAGCCAAAAAAAGCATCTTCAGGAGGACAAATGTAAAACAACATTACAACTGAGCAGACTGTACAGGGATACATGCTCAGCACTAAGCAGGACAGAGATGAAAATCCTCTATGTCCAGTGCATGGTCCTAAATGGATGAATAAGAGGGTTGAATACTTTTCTCATTCCTACCTCATAAGTCCTGGGAAAACATAAAAATATATATATATTGAGATAATAAAAATCTCCAAATATTTGATTGTTGTTTGGAGGGAGGGTGTCAGTTCTAATTGTTGACAATAAAATTAGTACTTTTGATCATCTAAATGGTACAGTTTTAAAGGGGGGTGCAAGCGCACAAATCTTTGAAGGTGGCCGGACAGGTTAACAAAGCAGCTAATAAAGCAGATGGGATCCTGGGCTTTATAAATAGAGGCATAAAGTACAAAAGCCAGGAAGTCATGCTGAATCGATAGAAAACACTAGTTCAGCCCCAGCTGCAGACTTGTGTCCAATTCTGGGCACTACACCTTAGGAAGGACGCGAAGGCTTTGGAGCGTGTACAGAAGAGATTTACTAGAATGGGATGAGGGATTAGTTACGTGGATAGACTAGAGAAGCTGGAATGTTCTCCTTGGAGCACAGAAGGCTGAGAAGAGATTTGATGGAGGTGTTGAAAATCATGAAGGGTTTAGATAGAGTAAATAAAGAGAAACTGTTCCCAATGGCTGAAGGGTCGATAACGAGAGGGCACAGATTTCAGGAGATTGGCAAAAGAGCCAGAGGTAGCATGAGGAAAAACTTTTTAATGCAAATTAGTTAGGATTTGGAATGCACTGCCCGATAGGGTGGTGGATGCAGATTCAATAGTAGCCTTCAAAAGAGAATTGGATAAATACTTGAAGGAGAAAAAATTGCAGGGATATGGGGAAAGAGCAGGGGGGAGTGGGACAAACTGGATTGTTCTTCGAAAGGGCCGGCACAGACTCGATGGGCCGAATGGCCTCCTTCTGTGCTGTACTATTCTATGATAAGTACCTTTCCATGGAATTTTGGTTTATTAATAAAAACGTTTAGGACAGGGACTTGCTCACCTGATCCGGTCACCCTGCAAGAGTCTGAGCTCAACCAAGCTTGTCAGAAACAATCACCAAGGAGAGGCTAGGTACGTCCCACAAGTCGTGAAAAAGGCAAAGCTCAGAGGGCAGGGCTGCTCTTCAGCATCTGCTTAAACCTGTTTAAGAACAGCATGGGCATAGACTTGGAAGAAAACATGCTGCAAATATAAATATTTTTTCAACGTCACCAATCACAATTTTGTCTGAAAGAATTGCCTATTTTTATAGGGGACTGGATAGTGCAGTGGTTTAATACACTATCCTTTAATCTCTGGGAACTGGGTTCACTCGAGATCAACTCAAGTCTCAAATGCCGACTGACTATGACTGAATTGTGTTTGAGCAGTATAAGACAGTTCCCAGTGGATGCAGGCCGAAAGCACAATACTGCCCCACAATTCAGCACAGACAGCCATTGCCTTCACCAACACCACAAGGATGAATTAAATTGCAAATGAAAGAAGTCACACTGATGTAGTGGAGTTGCTCTTCTTTGCCTGGGGTTAAGACATGATGGAGCTAAATGTAACGAGCAGTGCTAAGCCTCAGGTAAATGTACATGATGGCTGATACTGGATATCCATATGGAAAGTATTCCACTGCCAACACTGATTTTACCTTACACACAAAGAACTATTTAAATTAGGGAAATAATGCTACAGGGAACAATTTGTACACAGAACCTACTCTTCAATTTGAGCAAAAATACCATGTAAAGTAAAACAATATAGCTGCCAATCATAAGCAGTTCACAATGATGTACATTTACCCGGAATGTATTGCAGCAAGGAGCAATGAGTCTGCTGGTAGATTATTTGACAATGCTGGGATGTCAAGTGTTTAAATACAAATCGATCTGTGCACTATTTTTGTTTTAAAAAAAAATATGCGGTCTGGTCGAATCAAGTTTGGCAAAATTCCAAAGCAACATTTTAAATTTACCAATTAAGACTGGTTATCAATGTGCTTATATTTACAGATATATAGATGCATTGCACATGATCATTTTGCTCCTCCCTGTGTTTTCAACAATGTGGGTAAACTAAAAATCATGCAAGTATGGCCCTAGTTGAAGTTAAATTAAATCAGAAATTGCAAAAAACTTACATCATACAAGTCTTTTTTCTCCAACTTTATTTTTTGTATTTCCAGAAGCAAAGACCAGACCTCTCCTCTCAGCTGCAGTGGAATTCCCTTATAAATTCTCCGCACCACCTTAGGATCAAAGTGAAAAATAATCGTTTTCCTTAGCTACATTGTAAGTTACTAAAATCTACAACTACGCCAGGTCGAAATGGTCAAAACTGCAACAGATGCATATGCTATTTGGGAACTAGCTAAATTGATCAGTAGAGCCACATCTAGAAACCAAAAATATAATAAGGAATAGTCAGCATGGATTTCAAAAGGGAAAGTCTTGCTTGACCAACCTCATTGAATTTTTTTGAATAGTTAGAGAGAGTAGACAATGGTAATGCAGTAGCTGTAATTTATCTAGATTTTCAAAAGGCCTTCGATAAGGTACCGCATAATAGACTGATGAACAAGGTCAGAGAATGCAGAGTCAGGGGACAAGTAGCAGAATTCATAGCTAGCTGGCTTCAGGACAGAAAGCAGAGAGTAGGGGTAAAGGGTAGTTATTCACAGTGGCTGATGGTGGGTAGTGGTGTTCCACAATAATCAGTGCCGGGACCACTGTTGTTCACAATTTACATTAACAATTTAGACTTTGGAATCAAAAACACACATTCCAAATTTGCAGATGACTCCAAATTGGGGGGGATAATCAATACTGAGGAGGACTGCAACAAATTACAGGAGGACATTAATAAACTTGCAGAATGGTCAAAGAATTGGCAAATGAAGTTCAACACAGATATATGTGAGGTATTACATTTTGGTAGGAAGAATAAGGAGGTCACTTATTACTTGGAGGGTGCGAGTCTCGATGGGGTAGAGGAGCAAAGGGATCTCGGAGTACAAATACACAAATGACAAAGTTGCGATACAGGTTAGCAAGGCCATAAAAAAGCAAACCAAACACTAAGGTTTATTTCTAGAGGAATAGAATTGAAAAGTAGGGAAGTTATGCTAAACCTGTATTGAACCTTGGTTAGACCACACTTGGAGTACTGCGTACAGTTCTGGTCGCCATATTATGAAAAGGATATAGAGGCACTGGAGAGAGTACAGAGAAGATTTACAAGGATGATACCAGAAATGCGAGGGTATCCATATTAGGAAAGGATGAACAGGCTGGGTCTCTTTTCTCTTGACAAAAGACTGAGGGGTGACCTAATAGAGGTCTTTAAAATTATGAAAGGTTTTGATAGAGTGGATACAGAGAGAATGTTTCCACTTGTGGGGAAGAGCATAACTATAGGTCATCAATATAAGATAGTCACCAAGAAATGCAATCGGGAATTCAGAAGAAACTTCTTTACGCAAAGAGTGCTGAGAATGTGGAGCTCACTACCACAGGGAGTGGTTGAAGCAAAAAGTATAGATGCTTTTAAGGAGAGGCTAGACAAGCATGAGGGAGAGGGGAATAGAGGGTTATGCTGATAGATTTAGATGAGGAAAAACGGGAGGAGGCTTGAGTGGAGCATAAACGCTGGCATGGACTGGTTGGGCTGAATGGCCTGTTTCTGTGCCGTATATCCGATGTAATCCTATGTAATGTTAAATAGCTGAGGTCCCACTGACCCAATAACAACATCTTAGAAAATATTAATCTCAACTTTACAATACTGAGGTAACTTGCCTCAAAAAATATTGCTACAATACTGCTCCTTCCTATCCTGTAATGCTGCAGTATGAACCACCTTTTATTAGCATGAACCTCATGAATAATCTCATTATTTTTCCACTTCTGAAGTTGATAAATTCCAAATAATTTTTCCAACTGGAAATGTAAGCTGACATCCTGTGTTTGCCAATTCACAGCCACCTGCAAAGATGTCTGCAAGAGCAGCTTAGGATGAATAGCTCTTCAATTTTCCATTCTGAGCCTAGCCTTGGCATGGTCTCTCCCATGGCTATGAAATTCAGATCAAGTCCTCTGTGTACTGAGTGATCCCCAACCAAACAGGGGTGAAAGCCCATGGGAGCTCAAATGTACTGGGCTATACCGTCATGCAACATTTAAAAGCAATGTCCATCATTTCTCTGTGAAGTGTTTTGTGCTTTTTGCTACCTGAAAAACATTATTTAAAGGTAAGTGGTTGCTGTAGATATATGGCACAATTAAAATCACAACTTGTACACGCACTGTTTGAACACAGTACTGTATTTAAAAAATAAAATAAAAATAAGTGACTTGTTGACCTGATATCTGCCTAACTTTTCCATGACTACCATTTTGGAACCAGGATTTTAAGAAACTATACTATTTCACCATGCACTTTGTTGTAGCACTGTACTGAACTATTCTTACACACAACAGCTAGATTTTCTGCCCACTGATCATGGCTGGAAAATCTAAGTGATCTTTAACTCACAAATTTAGCTGTTGGAAAAGGCTACGGGTTCAAATTCCTCAAAAATAACAAAGGCCTGAGTCAGACCATACTTGTATCATACGGCTTCTTTTAAAAACCACTGTTCTCTGCAAATAAAATTAACCAACTATATTCATTAAATTATTTCTATATCGTGACCAAAAGCATGAAAGGACTCAAAAATTACATGAAGTCCAAGAAAGCAGCTGGTGGAAGGATGCTCTGTACTCAGTGAATAGAGAATGTGTTAAGGCAAAAGCAAGATACTGCGGATGCTGGAAGTCTGAAATAAAAACAGAAAATGCTGGAAATACTCAGCCGGTCAGGCAGCATCTGTGGAGCGAGAAACAGAGTTAACATTTCAAGTCGATGAGCATTACTTTGGTTAAGTATCTAAAGTACAGCTTTCCCAATTGCCCAGGCCAATATACAGACCAGAATATCCTGGACCTTATTGCCAGACGCCGCATGCAGACTAGAAAGAACCCTTGCTGATCTATGTTCCTCCATAGCCCAATGATCCAGAGGCCAATTGTAGCACCCCAACCATATGCTGAGATCACCTAACTCAGTATAGATCAGGGATCAAATCTGGGATCTACTTGGTTTGAATGGCTCAGTGACACACTGCACGATGTATTTATTCAATAAACCACTGGGGGAAGGGCAACTATGAGAGTTTTATAAAGAGTCCTGATGCGGAGACTCCCTCCAAGACTTAATGGTAATATTAAATCATAATTTTTCCCTTAATGATTCAAGGAGTAAGCATTTGTCCAATGTCCAGTTCTTATAGTCAAGCACAAACGGACTATAGAGAACAGCAACAATGTAAAAATGATAAACAGTTTGATATTTGTTGTGTTACAAATGAAAATGTATATTCAGGATACGAAGGCAACATAGTCAAGAACAATGGCAATTAATTCCTGATTTGAGTGTGCTGCAAAAAAAAAATAGGTCAAAAGAGCCAAGATTTTGAGAATGGAGAGAAATTAGGCTTTTAAAAAGAATCACAGTAAATAAAATGAAAATGAGCATGGTTTTTGAAATGAAAAATAAAACATTATTAAAACACGGAATGTAAAATAAGGCAGTGCATTATCAGAATTGGGAACATGTAAAAAAAACCTAAGCAAATTTTAGGATTAACTGTTGGCAAAATGGGGTTGTTAACATTTGGAATAAACCAACACCTCTTCTCAACACGGAGCTTGAGATATTATTTTTCTAAAAGGGAACTCGATTGAATTCTGCTGCAGGAGTGTAGAAAGAACTGCAATAAAGTCTATGATGGATGAGCAAAAATTAAGTAAGGATAACCATGGTTGGTGATTGCAACACAAACCTACTGAACCAGCTAACATTAATAAGCCAAACAGCCTTTTCCCCATTACATGGACTTGTGTGTTTTGCTTTATTCAGGGGCAGACCTTATTACCATGATTATAAAATTCCAATCTTATTTGTCCAAAGTCAGGACAGAACCTATACCTGTATTTTAACTTTATGAAAAAGTCAATTCAGTTTCTTTACTATAGTGTAACAATATCTGTAGTGTTAACAGTATCTGTAGTGTTTACTCCCTTCTCATCTCTTCAGCCAATACGATCTGGCAATAATTACTGCATTGCAGCTCTCAATGACATTCCACACTAGCTGACTCAGGATGATCAAGCTCTCTCTGAACTCACCTGGCTTTCTTTCGGTGGCTTTTGACTTGGATTCAAATACAGCCCAATGAGCAGTGGATAAATACATCATGAGTCATACAGACCAGTAAATTACCAGGTTCAATCCCTGTCTACAGTGAGTCAGCCGACCTCAACAGAAGACACTGCAATTGGTCCAGGCTAGAAAAATAAACCAGCAGCACAAGTTCCTGCTCCTGCTGAAAAAGTGCTTGTGTGTTGAATGTCCAATGTCAGAAGGGAACAGCATTGGGCTTGGCTCTGATGCCTCCTCCACGATTGAATACTTACGAGCGAAACTGATACATGAAGCATAGCTGCGTGGACAAGGTACCAAAGACGTGCTGATGCCTATGGAACCATACCAAATATGAATCTCAACCTCAATTTGGAGAAGAGGTGCGGGTTGGGGGTGGGGGGGGGGGAAATCCAAAAAAAGGATGTGGCCCAGATTGAAAACCCAATAGTTCCCTCTCTCCACAAACTGTATGGATCCTATGTAAAATTTAAAATTAGAAATAAAACTCACTAAGTAGCAGCTGATATCTCCACCTTTTCAGTGTTTACTGAAGCTGCCATGGAAATAAATTTTGTCTCCTCACCTTATGAACTTAATCTAGGCGAACAGCTATGTGCAGTACTAAAGCAGTCACAGATACCGTCTTTCAGAAGAGGTATTAAACAATGGCCATATCTGCCAGCTCAGGCAGACATAAAAAGAGCTCATGGCACTGCTGAAGATGCAAGGGAGAACGAAATAGGGCGAATTAGCGTCAAAATAGATACAGAAAGAGAGAGAGAGTGAAAGAAAGACTGGATTAAGAGAGAGAGAGAGAGAGAGAGAGAGACAGGAAGGCAAAACAAGAAAAAAAAACATTTTAAAAACCTCTAGGGACAATTTACAACCTGCAGGAGTGAGATTCCAGTTTCAAGTGTTCCCTTTCTGGGCCTCCGAGGTTGAGTGGCATTGCAGGAATATAAACCTGGTCATTAAAAGGGTCCTTGCATTGTTAAATACCAGCCCTTACTTTCTGCGGCAACTTTAATTTGCTTTAACAGCACAAATCCAGCAATTTCTTGAAACTCCCGGAGAGGTTGACGATAAGTTCTGATTTTTTTCTCCGAGGCGAACGGCCTCATCGAGCAATTTGTGGCAATTCGCGGCATATCTCTTCCTGGCCACAAATTATCTTAGGCAGTCCCTCGGAAGCGAGGATGACTTGCTTCTACATTAAAAATTAGTTCTCAGGTGATGGCGATGAGGCCAATGCGGGACCTACAACGCGGGCTTCTCCTCCACTTTGTATGGTCTTGGGCCAGGGATTCACAGGTGTCAGTGGGGATGTTGCACTTTTTCCAAGGAGGCTTTGAGGGTGTTCTTGAAGCGTTTCCTCTGCCCACCTGGGGCTCTCTTGCCGTGTCGGAGCTCCGAGTACAGCGCTTGTTTTGGGAGTCTCTTATCGGGCATGCGGACGATGTGACCCGTCCATCGGAGTTGATCGAGCGTGGTCAAAGCTTCGATGCTGGAGATGTTGGCCTGAGCGAGAACACTGACGTTGGTGCGCCTATCCTGCCAATGGATTTGCAGGATCTTGCGGAGGCAGCGTTGGTGGTATCGCTCCAGTGCTTTGAGGTCCCTGCTGTACATGGTCCATGTCTCTGAGGCATACAGGAGGGCGGGTATCACTACTGCTCTGTCGACCACGAGCTTGGTGCCGGGTTTGAGGTCCTGGTCTTGAAACACACTCTTCCTCATGCGACCGAAGGCTGCACTGGCACACTGAAGGCGGTGTTGGACTTAGTCATCGACGTCTGCCCTTGTTGACAGTAGGCTCCCGAGGTATGGAAAGTGGTCCACGTTTTCAGAGGTCTTGTCGTAGATTTTGATAATCGGGGGGCAGGTTGGTAGAGGACCTTTGTCTTACGGATGTTTAATGTAAGGCCTATGCTCTCGTATGCTTCGGTGAAGGTGTTGATGATGGTTTGGAGTTTGACCTCCGAGTGTGCACAGACGCAAGCATTGTCTGCATACTGTAACTCGACAGAGGATGGGACGACACCTTGGATCTGGACTGGACCATCTGTTCTTTAGGTCGCGAGTTTTTTGTTGGACCTCGGCCTTCAGGCATCTGTAGAGCTGCTTTCTTGCTCTCGAGTTGTGTTGCTGTTTCCAGATCAGGAATGCCTTGTGCTTGCGACTTATTAACTCCTGGATCTCCTGGTCGTTCTCGTCGAACCAGTCTTGGTTTAGCTTTTTTTTAATGCACATTAATAACGGCGTATGCATTTAACTTGCCATTATTTTCCCAGCAAATTCTGGCCAATGTGTTGTGTGTTTATATGTCTCAAATGAACCAGTTCTTTAGGAGTAAATGTCACTTTAAAACAGCTGGCTTCTCACAAATGTAACCCTACCAGCTTTTTTTTTATACCTTCTATTTGAAATCACACTTATTGATCTCCCTTTGACCTTTCGCTGACCCTCTGACCATCACATATGCATGGTATTGCATTATTTAAATGATGCCATATTTAATGGTCATCATATTGCTACAAAGTTTTTCTCTTGAATTTAATCAAAAGCAGAAAAACAATCAATGCTCATGGCCTGGAATTAGCAGTGGGTAATAACAGCGAACGCACTGTTATTACCCCTTTGAAACTGACTGCAACCTCAGGATATAGTACATGCGCATCCTAAAGCGGAAATCCTGAAATTGCGGTCAGTTATTCAATGCTCCGACACTGGCTGTGCTGTGCCCTCCCCCCATCCCCGGCAATCAGTGTAATCTGTCAAATCATGGAAACGGACGAAAACTGTGGCTCTTCCACGGCAATATCGCTGTTAAATACCCCATTAAAAGTCAGACCCTTTTGGATTAGGTGTAACTGGGGTTTTAACAGCCTATTGACTGCTAAACAACTGTTATGGCCCTGAATAACTAATGTTAATTTTGTGGAGTGTCTCATTCATCTATTTTAATAAAAATTTAAATTAAGAAACTTCAAAAAAAACATTTAAATTTTTTTTTTAAGTTTGTTAATCTTTATTTCAGGTTTACCCTCTCCCCATGCGAGAGCCCCAATCTTTGTTCTACTCTCGATAACATTTTAAAAAGTTAGAATCAAAGGCGCTTAACTCACTTCCCAGTTCTCCGTCTGTGAGAATTCTGCATTGGCTGCTCAGACGTCACAGTAGCTCACGCTATGGGATTCCCACTAAACTACAATGATTTCAACTGCACGTCGGAAAAGCCGAACTCCTCCCCACAGAGATTGCAAGACCTTTGTGGGAAATTTACTTCGGGGCCAGCGGCGAATGCCCTTGCTTCGCTGCTGACCGCAAATTACGGGCCAATGGGTCGTAATTTGCGGCCCCTATGGGTGTGTACACGCCCGTAAGGACCGCACAAGTTCCGGGTTTAGGCATGCACTAAAACCCGGAACTTGCAATCTGTCAAAAAATTTCTTGGAAAATGGCATCCGCGGGCAGAGGTTTTGCCCAACTTCTGCCCAGCGAATGCCCGTGAAATTCTTACGCCTGATAAAAGTAGGTGTAAGGCCTGCTTTTACCAGCCCAAGTGTTTTAAAAAACAGAAAAATAAAATTTTAACAATTTATACATTTAAAAACTTGTTAAATAAGCTCAGTTTATTTTTAGCCCCTTTAAAACATGTAAATTAATTGTTCAAAAAATAAAATTTTTATTTTAAATATTTTTTTTAAATTTCTTTGATGTCGAGGTGTATCTTTTGGAGTATTCACATTCATACTTATGGGGCTTCCGTACATACGGAATCCCAATAAGTATGAATGGAGATTCCCTTCTGTCATTCGTTGGGCCAGCCCACATGATCCCGGGGCGCTCGTGAACCGCCTGCGCCTCCTGGGATACGTGGGCCACAAGTCTCCGTACCTCCCGGACCACCAGGTAGGCGCAGATTTTATTTGATCGGAGGCATTTCCCCGCGGGAAGCCTCTGACCGCAAATTCAGGACCGTAGTCTTTAAACATTGGTGCAAAGCAGCTAACCATAAAATAACTGGAGCTAAAAATGGCTCATATAAAAACAGTTTTGTGAATAGTTGCCAGTTGACAGCCAATACAGATAATATAATTACTTCTATACACTGGTAATTCTGAATGAAACAAAAACCTTGTACTATGTTCAAATAAAATTGTTGTTGCAAAGTAGAATTTAATTTGGAAGTTAATTTTCAATTTAGAAATTCACAAATGAGAACTTGCAGATTGCTACCATAAAGACCTTGAAAGTTAATGTACAAACTTATTGATTTCAAAATTTATTATCTTTCTCAAATTGTTAGACCATGTTATGTGGCCTCAATGAGCCACTGTAGTCTTGATTTTTTCCACTAAGACTACAGTTGCTTTCGACATGCTTCAAAAAAATAAATTCAAGTTTTGCTTATTTTCCAGTTCTACCTTCCACATAAATCTTCCTTAGATTTCTTATTTTAGCCCCTAGGTTGGTTATTAGGAAGTTTTTCATAACTGGATTTTTTAGTTTTACCTCAGTTATAGTATGTACTTAGTGATCTGGTGCTGGGGGGAGAAAAAAAAATAAAAATCAGATAACGAAGATTAAATTAAAGCTAATTTTAGATCCTCATCTTATTGAGTAGCTGCTATATGCTACAATATGATATAACCAGCAGTAAACAAAGGGGAGGCAAGACAAGCATATGAGGGAGAAGGGAATAGAGGGTTATGCTGATAGATTTAGATGAGGAAAGACAGGAGCAGGCTCGTGTGGAGTATAAACGCCGGCATGGACTGGTTGGGCCGAATGGCCTGTCTCTGCGCCGTATATCCTATGTAATCTTACGTAATTGGGTCTTAGGAGCCCCGCTATTCTTTGTATATAAATTAATGACTTGGAGCAAGGGTACAACAAGTGAGATCTCCCAAGTTTGCAGATGATATAAAATAAATGATCAGCAATCCACAAGATGATTTTTCACACCTCTATTAAACTGTTTTTACATGTAGCTGGAATTCTCTCCATGCACCGGACATGAACATCGGTGAATCTGTCCTTGTTTTTAGGTTCAGTTCATTGTAATACGCAGTGCGAGCACAGAGCAGAACTTCCATTCCGAATCAGTGTTGGCCCAATAGCAGGAAGGAATCTGTGTACTGCTGTTGGCCATAAATCACTTTTTTGACTGATGGCTGCAGAAAGAGGCTGAGCTGTCTTGAAAAGAGCAGGGCAGTCGGCTTTGCTGAAGAAGCAGTAGAAATCTTCCTGAATCAAGTGCAGTTCAAGAGAAAGATCCCGTTTGCCCAAGGTGGCCATTGGGTCAGCAAACATGAGCTTGGCCAATCCCAGCAACACTGTTCAGAGGATGTGGGTGCAGTGCTGTAAAATATTCAATGCCCACATCAGGCATGGCAAGCGAGGGGACCACACTGTCAACTCATAATTGATGCACTGCAGCAACTATTACTGGTATAAACTATTCTCTGCTACCCATCCATTCCTTCACTATGTCTCCAGCTTCTCATGGTTGTCCATTAGGCTGCACTGTGCACTTCCTGGCACCTCTTTCGCTCAGCACCACCTTTTTTAGCAGAAGACAAACCTGCCAAGTCCTTCAATGTACAGCACCTGTATGTTCACAGAATCACAGAATCCCAGTGCAGATAGAGGCCATTTCGGCCCATCGAGCCTGCACCGACACATATCCTACCCTATCCCTGTAACCCCACATATTTAATCCCCCTAACACTAAGGGTCAATTTATCATAGCCAAATCAACCTAACCCGCACATCTTTGGACTATGGGAGGAAACCGGAGCACCCGGAGGAAACCCATGCAGACACGGGGAGAATGTGCAAACTCCACACAGACAGTCACCCGAGGCCAGATTCGAACCCGGGTCCCTGGCGCTGTGAGGCAACAGTGCTAACCACTATGCCACCGTGTTGCATGTTAGAGTCTTTCCAACACCTACAGCTAGTACTTTTGGCATACAGATTTCAGGGATATGATATGCTACCAAAGTCAACTACTCGATTCATGCAAATTAACTTTTCTGGACTGAGCGGTTACGTATTTCCAGCATTTCTAGATTTTACAGCAATGCTGTTCAATGTGTCTGTTTTTCCTTTCAGCTACTTGAATGTCAGATCCACTATTTTCAGTATAGAAAACAGGAGGTTGCATGACATCAAATTGGCAGTGATGCTGCTACTTAATTATTCATCCATCCCCCACCCCAAGAAACTGAAATGTTTCAACCAAAAGAAAAATATCCAGGAACCATACAACAGCAAGATAATTGAACTGCTTTTTGTAGATAACCTATGATTAATACAAACATATCTATGTAATCTAGTTAGATATAGGCATATTTTGGTCTTTACACACGGTTTGTAATTATCATGTAGTAATCAATCGGATTTGTTATCTAACAGGAGGAGGAAGGCGGCATCTTGAGCCCCTGGAAATTAATAAGATCAATGGCTCTTGCAGAGCAATTGGCTTTTGCATTTTATCACCAGTAAAAACTATTTTAAGTGAGGCAAACCAGATTGATTATACTTTAGAACCACTCCATTACTCTTTTTTGACAACTCACACACTTGAATTAATTACCAGAAACAATATCAGAGATGACAGAACAGCCAAAATCTTGCAACCACATGACCCCAGAACCAAGATATGCCAAATAAGCTATTGAATGCAGACTTCAGCACAAATATAATTAAAAGCTGCAAAGGAAATTCATGGGTTTGGCGAGACATTTGTTGCTTCTTAACATAGTCTGTGAAATAATGCCCTAATTCACCATTTGAAGCAAACATGCATTGGGGTAGGGGAGGGGCAAAATTATGCATTCTGGTGCTGTTATTACAGAGCTGCGGCACCTTGCACAGCTTCTTAAGAGAAAGCAGGTTGGTCTTTTGTTCGCTGCAACAATGCATTGCACCTGATGGCAGTGATTTCTTCAGATATATGCAAATGACTAATAGCCTGTCTGATGTTGCTGTACTAACACACACCAAGACATTGGAGGACTTGAATCAGAAAAAAGTTAGTTTCTCAGTTTTATTCTGATTTACCTTCAATTTTCAGTTGAACACTAAGGGAACCCAAGGGATATGGGGATAGTGCAAGAAGGTGGAGCTGAGGTAGAAGATCAACCATGAATGGCGGAGCAGGCTCAAAGGGCCAAATGGCCTACTCCTGCTCCTATTTCATAGTTCTTATGCAATTTTATTGAGCTAAGACCGTGGGGCCACGATATTTGAGACACATTGTGGAACTTACTGATGTTGGAGCAACTGCACAGGAATAAGAAGCCTCTGTGTTGTTTTCAGGATCTGTACCCTGGCCTGACCATAGTGGGAAGTTGTGAGGATTAAATTCTCAACCAGCATCTATTTCAATCAACTTCTCGGCCTCTTGGGAGTCTGCTGAGATCCCCTTTATTTTGAAATGGGTCAATTTGATTAATCCCCTGATGCCGAACACTCAGCACAAAAAAAACCACAGCCTGTGACCTCCCCACAGGTTCCAGCTATTATTTCCGGTACAGAAATTTTTAGGAACTTCATCCCCTTTCCGACAACTTATTGTCGCCTCGCCTCCCAACAACAGTTTAGCCTCACCGATCTGATTTTGGCGAGATTGGCTGCATTCGGTGCCTGTGTTTATACTCTGTTGATGGGTGACCCCATGGCCCAATTTCCCCAATGAAACATCTTGTAGATGGTACTCCGCAGATGCACGAGTTATGCATGCAGGTTAGTTTTAGCACATATACTGGATGCTGTGCCTGTAACTTCTGCCATTTTGCTGTCTTAGTTTGGTCTTCTCTCTCTGATTGTAATTATATCTGTACTCCTGTTCCATTGCACCATTTAAAAATATGTTGCCTGTCAATGTTACATAAGAAATAGGAGCAGGAGTAGACCAATCGGCCCCTCGAGCCTGCTCCGCCATTCAATGAGATCATGGCTGATCTGATCCAACCTCAACTCTAAAGAACACAAGAAGTAGGAGCAGGACCAGGCCACTCAGCCCCTGGGCCCGCTCCGCCACCCACAGTGCCTTGACCGATCCGAACTCAAACTCATGTCCAATTTCCAGCCCGCTCCCCGTAACCCCTGATTCCCTTTACTTCTAGGAAACGGTCTATTTCTGTTTTAAATTTATTTAATGAAGTAGCTTCCACAGCTTCCTGGAGTAGCAAATTCCACAGACCCACTACCCTCTGAGTGAAAAAGTTTCTCCTCATCTCAGTTTTGAAAGAGGAGCCCCTTATTCTAAGATTATGTCCCCTAGTTCTAGTTTCACACATCATTGGGAACATCCTCACCGCGTCCACCCGATCAAGCCCCTTCACAATCTTATATGTTTCAATAAGATCGCCTCTCATTCTTCTGAACTCCAATGAGTGGAGTCCCAATCTACTCAACCTCTCCTCTTATGTCCACCCCCTCATCCCCGGAATTAACCGAGTGAACCTTCTTTGTACTGCCTCGAGAGCAAGTATGTCTTTTCTTAAGTATGGACACCAAAACTGTATGCAGTACTCCAGGTGCGGTCTCACCAATACCCTATACAGTAAAGCATTCTGAAATGATAAAATGGTCATTAACATTATTTAAAAGACTAAAATGACATGGGAGACAGATGCTGACATGACGGCTTGAAACTGAAGTGAAATGCTCACAGTTTGTTGTTTACAATCATTACAAACTATGCAGGAAGTTACCAGTCCCACCCACGATGTACAACATACCCCACTAATTGGCTTGAAGGAATAAAAAATCCTTGAGGATTTTTTAAAATTTTCTAAAGTTTCATAAAGTTCAGATATTGTGTTTTTACCGGTGAAAACTGACAATGCAATCATTTTAAACGATGCATTGACAAATCATACACAATTTGTTTCATCTTTGATGGTGATTTGGATTTTACTGAAATATCTGCCTGGTGCCGGCACACTGAATGAACGAGCAGTCTGCTGTTAAACCTGTGAAAAATATTTCCATAATATTTCAAATGTAATTATATATGCATAAATGATGAAATTGAAGTGATAAAATCTTTTCCGTAAACAAAAAAAGTCTGTCGTTTAGGCTAATGTGTGATCAAAAATTCCAGTCTGGTTTCCTGAACTGAATTTTTAAGTATCTTAGAGATATACTACTATTCTAATTTGGCAGAATAATGACAACTTCTGATAGATCCTGCATTCTGGGTGGACACCAGAACCTACTGAAATCTAAGTCACTGAAATCTATTAATTGTATGACCTACAACAAAAAGTCAATTAGAGATGATAATATTGAAAATGCAAACATTTAAACAAAGCAACTCTCTACTTCCAGGAATACAAAGCGGGCAAAGCTAGCAAGTGACCTTCGCCAAAAAAAAGCTATTTTAATGGAAGTAAAAACTTCACAGTTTCAGTACTTTAAGTGTACATGAAACTTGTTACTGTCCCCCACCCACATTACAACAGGTTTTCACTTCAGTAAAGAAGCATATCAAGTGATTGTCAGCTGTTCTGGAGTTTCTAATGTACATATTTTGTTGTTAAAGCAGTTACAAAGCTCATTTTCAATTTTGCAAAAATTAAATGGAAAGTACACGTAAATATTGCCATGTACTCAAAATTTTCAAATTGCATGGCTTTTTAAAAAATCCCACTCATTAGATTCCAGCTGTAAATAGTTATAATGCTAGGTTTAAAAAAGCTGAGTGCTGCATTAAACTGAACAATTTTTTTCATATTTAATATTCAATGAATACTAAGTTTAATATCAATTTTGCAATACAGTTTAATATTTATCTGACGAAGACATGATTTAAACTACAGGGAAGGCTTATAGCAGCAAAGCAGTATAATTTTATTTCTCGTATATGGTACAACTGTTGGAATTCACGGTTTTCACAGATAGCCAGAGTCCGAAATGGCAACATGAACGAAAAGATTCAAAAGATAGGAGAAGGACGATACGGATCCAGTCGGACCAAAATGAAGCTGGTTTGAATGAATGGGCATCTCTACTTCATGTTGTAAAGTTTTCTTTCTTGGCCAATTTTCTCCTCCCACCATTAAAAGCAGAAACTCTTGCTCGATACAGGCCTATGGATGCCTGCAGACCCTATTATCAAAGTCCATACATGAACTATTTTCATCAGGAATCACTGGAACTCTTGACTGATTTGCACCCCCTGCTTAGTCTGGGGCTGAAGGCAACTGCAGCATTCCAGCTGCTGCCTTGGCCGAGATCAGCTAAGTCAGCACCCATCAGGAATTCAACCTTGGACTTACTGGTCTGTACGGCTTAGTACATCTGCCATTGTCTGCACCTACCAGGCCATCAAGGGATCCGTTCCATTAATGCATAATTAAGGAATCTGTATATATTGCATAGAGTATGCAACTACTGTATGTGGCAAATCTGATTATTTAGACAATTCAGCTGAAGGCAATTTCAGTCTGACTACACTTTCTGCACTCAGTTTGTGCCCAGTATCGTGGACAACATAACTTAATTATGCACAGAGTGGAATTAAAGAGAGTGCACGTAAAGAGTGTTTCATTTGGAAAGAGTGGGATTTTCTGGTAAGTATTGGGTAAGTCAAAGCTGTAAATAGTGAAATTTAGTTTAACATTTTGATTTAAACCTAGAACTTTAAAAACTGTAGTTAACAGAAGCTGCCCGCCAGTGGCAGTTAAGTCAGTCAGCTGCAAATGTTTAACTTGAATAGGTGCTAATCATGTAGCAGGGGAGCCGAGTCAACACCTGTAAATTGGGTGAGGCTCCTAGAGTACAAAAGTAAACAGTTCTGCAAAGCAGTCTGCACAGAATGCACTTAAACAGAGTGTTTCATTTGGGAATTTGAAAAGAGTGGGAATTCAGAGAAAAGGGGGAAGGAGTTGTTGCTTTTCACCTACACTGCTTGTAGTGCTTTGTGTTACAGGTAGATATTTAATTTCATTACCCATAACTCAATCTAGATCAATTAAGTAGTCAAGGAACTAAACTGTAAACTGAGTTACTTAAATACAAATTTAATTAAATAGAACAAGGTCATGTAGGGATGGCAGTGCAGGTGGTGTGCCTCAACTGCAGCATGTGGGAGTTTGTGGAGAGCATTGTTATCCCGGACAACCACGTTTGCATAAGTGCCTGCAGCTTGAGAAACTTCAGCTCAGAGTTGCTGAGCTGGAGTTTGAGGTGCAGACATTGTGGGGGAAGAGTTACCTGGACACGATGATCCAGGAGACAGTCACACTCCTTAGGTTAGGTAGTGGTATAGGTCTGGTTAGTAGTCAGGGACAGGAGGGTATGACTGCAACTCAGGCATGTACGGGGACCTCAGGTGCAGTGCTGGAGCAGCCTTGGCATTTGTCCTTATCCAACAGGTATGAGGTTCTTGCTGCCTGTGTGGATGAGGGAAAAGTCTGCAGGATGGATGAGCAAGCTGACCATGGCACCCTGGTGCAGAAGGCCATTCAAGTGGGGGAGTGGGGGGGGGGGGGGACGGACGGACTGAAAGGGAATGTAGTTGTGGTAGGGGACAGTATAGTCAAAGGGATAGATACAGTTCTCTGCAGCCACAACCGGGAGTTCCGAAGGTTGTATTGCCTGCCCGGTGCCAGGATTAAAGACATCTCCTCGCAGCTGGAGAAGAACTTGGAGTGAGATGAGGAGGATCAAGTTGTCGTGGTCCACGTAGGAACCAACGACATAGGTAGAACTAGGAATGAGGTTCTGCTGAGAGTTTGAGGAGTTGGGGTCCAAATTACAAAGCAGAACCGCAAAAGGTAAGAATCTCTGGATTGTTGCCTGAGCCACGCGCCAATTGGCATAGGGATAAGCAGCTTAGAAGGTTAAATGTGTGACTCAAACAGTGGTGTGGGAGGCAGGGGTTTTGCTTCATGGGGCACTGGCACCAGTGCTGGGGAAAGAGAGAGCTGTTCCGTTGGGATGGGCTCCACTTAAACCGGGCTGGGACCAGTGTCCTGGCGAATCGAGTAACTAGCACAGTAGACAGCGTTTTAAACTAATGAACGGGGGATGGAAGGATTCAGTAAAGAGTAAATTTTAAAGCAGCAAGAGAAATGTCAAGGCAGAGCAAAGTTTTGGGTAAAAATAAGCAGAGTGGGTCAGGAAAGGACAGAGAGAGTAACAAAGGTAACAGGGCATCAGTGACTAAGGTGACATCAGAGAAAAATAGAAAAAAGTCAAAGCTGAAGGCACTATATCTGAATGTGCGAAGCATTCACAACAAAATAGATGACTTAATAGCAGAGATAAATCAAACCTATTAATTTCTAATAGCCATTACGGAGATGTAGTTGCAAAGTGACCAAGGTTGGGAACTAAATATTCCAGGATACTTAACTTTTAGAAGAGATAGGCAAAATGGAAAAGGAGGAGGTGTAGCCCTGATAATAAAGGATGGGACAAAGACGGGAGAGACAGGATCTTAGCTCCGAAAATCAAGACGAGAATAAGTTTGGGTGGAGCTAAGAAACAGCAAGAGGCAGAAAACATTGGTGGCAATGGTTTATAGACCCCCCAAACAGTAGTTGTAATGTAGGGCCGAGTATAAAACAGGAAATTAGAGGGGCATGTAACAAGGGTAATACTAAGGGGCACAATGGACATGATCTTCACCGCGCGCCAATTACAAGAGAAATGCAGGGAACAGCACCAACCGCTGCACATGGCCGTCTTTGACCTCACAAAGGCCTTTGACACTGTCAACCGTGAGGGATTATGGAGTGTCCTCCTCAAATTCGGCTGCCCTCAAAGGTTTGTCACCATCCTCCGCCAGCTTCACGACGACATGCAAGCCGTGATCCTGATCAACGGTTCCAACACAAACCCAATTCATATACGGACCGGGGTCAAGCAAGGCTGTGTCATCGCACCAACACTCTTCTCGATCTTCCTTGCAGCAATGCTCCATCTCACCCTCAGTAAGCTCCCCGCTGGAGTGGAGCTAATTTACAGAACTAACGGGAAACTGTTCAACCTCCGTCGCCTCCAGTCCAGATCCAAGGTCGCCCCATCCTCGGTCGTCGAATTACAGTATGCAGACGACGCTTGCGTCTGCGCACACTCAGAGGTCGAAATCCAAACCATCGTTAACACCTTCACCAAAGCGTACCAGAGCATGGGCCTTACACTAAACATCCCTAAGACAAAGGTCCCCTACCAACCTGCCCCCGCCACACAGTACTGCCCCCCCGATTATCAAAATCCACGACAAGGCCTTGGACAACGTGGACCACTTTCCATACCTCGGGAGCCTGCTGTCAACAAGGGCAGACGTCGACGACGAAGTCCAACACCGCCTTCAATGTGCCAGTGCAGCCTTCGGTCGCCTGAAGAAGAGAGTGTTTGAAGACCAGGACCTCAAACCCGGCACCAAGCTCATGGTCTACAGAGCAGCCCTGCTGTATGCCTCAGAGACATGGACCATGTACAGCAGGCACCTCAAAGCACTGGAGAGGTAGCACCAACGCTGCCTTCGCAAGATCTTGCAAATCCATTGGCAGGATAGGCGCACCAACGTCAGTGTTCTTGCTCAGGCCAACATCTCTAGCATCAAAGCTTTGACCACACTCGATCAGCTCCGATGGACGGGTCACATCGTCCGCATGCCCGATATGAGACTCCCAAAACAAGCGCTCTACTCGGAGCTCCGACACGGCAAGAGAGCCCCAGGTGGGCAGAGGAAACGCTTCAAGGACACTCTCAAAGCATCCTTGAAAAAGTGCAACATCCCCACCGACACCTGGGAATCCCTGGCCCAAAACCGTACAAAGTGGAGGAGAAGCATACGGGAAGGCGCCGAATACCTCGAGTCTCTTCGCCGGGAGCAAGCGGAAGCCAAGCGCAAACAGCAGAAGGAGCGCACGTCAACCCAAGCACCCCACCCACCCGCCCCTTCTACCACTGTCTGCCCCACCTGTGACAGAGACTGTAGGTCCCGCATTGGACTCATCAGTCACCTGAGAACTCATTTTTAATGTGGAAGCAAGTCATCTTCGGTTCCGAGGGACTGCCTAAGAGAAGAGTAATCATGGGGCACTTTACATATAGACTGGGCAAACCAAATTTGCAGTAATAGTCTGGAGGTCAAATTCATGAAATGTATAACAAGCTAGTTTTCTGGATCAGTATGTTGAGGAACCAACTAGGGAACAGGCTATTTTAGATCTAATGTGCACTGAGAAAGGGTTAATTAATAGCCTTGTAGTAAAGGGGCCCTTAGGGAAGAGTGACCATAATAATAGAATTTTATATTAAGTTTGAAAGTGATTTAGTTCAATCCGAAACTAGGGTCTTAAATCTAAACAAAGCAAACTACGTAGGTAGGATTGGCGAGTTGGCCAAGGTAGATTGGGAAACTACATTAAAAGGTACGACGGTAGACAAGCAGTGGCTAGCATTTAAAGAATTAATACATAATTTACAACAAATATACGTTCCTTTAAGGCACAAAAACCCCACAGGAAAAGTGGTCCAACCGTGGCTAACAAGAGAAATTAAAGCTAGTACAGTAAACTCTTGTTTAAACGGCACTTAATCATCCGGAATTCTTTCATAACTGGCAAAATTCAGGAGTAGGTTTTGAGGCTTCCACCCCAGAAGGAACGGGACAGTAGTGTCCCGAAATGGTGGGGAACGACTTACCACTTGTTCCCGCCGTCGCTGTGGGCGCTGCAATCTTCCCCGCACAGTATCAGCTGGCTGTCCAGCCAAAGAGGAACCCAAAAGGTAAGTTTTACTGTATATTTGTGGGGCCAGAATAAGCAGGTGTGCTCCTTCGGCTTTTACAAAACCAGCTTGGGCCACTGCCACTCCATGTCCCACCTCCCCTCCTGAGTTCGGAACACCCCCACAGAGTTACCTTCTTCTGGTCGGAGGTCGGCCAATATATAAATTGCCTCCGTCGGTATACCTCCCCGTTATCCGGAATTTTTAATCAACTGGCACCATCCCGGTCCCGTAGGTGCCGGATACGAAAGAGTTTACTGTATTCGATCAAAGGAAGAGGCTTATAATGTTGCCAAAAAGAGCAGTAAGCCTGAGGATTGGGAGGATTTTAGAATTCAGCAAAGGAGGACCAAGAAATTGATAAAGAAAGGGAAAACAGAATATGAGAGTAAACTAGCGAGAGACATAAAAAGAGACTGTAAAAGCTTCTATAGGTATGTAAAAAGGAAAAGATTAGCAAAAGTAAATGTGGGTCCCTCACAGGCTGAGACAGGAGAAATTAAAATGGGGAATAAGGAAATGGCAGAGAAATTAAACAAATACTTTGTGTCTGTCTTCATGGAAGAAGATGCAAAAAACCTCCTGGAGATAGCGGAGAACCAAGCGAAAATGAGGAACTGAAAGAAATTAGTATTGTAAAAAAATAGTACTAGAGAAATTAATGGGACTGAAAGCCGATAAATCCCCTGGACCTGATGGCCTACATCCTACGGTTTTGAAAGAGGTGGCTATAGAGATAGTGGATGCACTGGTTGTCATTTTCCTAAATTCTATTGATTCTAGAACGGTTCCCTTGGATTGGAAGGTAGCAAATGTAACCCCACTATTTAAGAAAGGAGGGAGAGAGAAAATGGGGAACTACAGACCAGTTAGTCTGACATCAGTAGTAGGGAAAATGCTAGAATCTATTATTAAGGACATGGTAACAGGGCACTTAGAAAATAATAGGATTGGGCAGAGTCAACACGGATTTATGAAAGGGAAATCACGTTTGACGAATCTGTTGTAACAAACAGAATAGATAAATGGGAACCAGTGGATGTGGTGTATCTGGATTTTCAGAAGGTATTCGATAAGTTGCCACACAAGACGTTATTAAACAAAATTAGGGCTCATGGGATTGGGGGTAATACACTGGCATGGACTGAGGATTGGTTAACGGACAGAAAACAGAGAGTAGGAATAAACGGGTCATTTTCGGGTTGGCAGGCTGTAACTTGTGGGGTACCGCAAGGATCAGTGCTTGGGCCTCAGCTATTCACAATCTACATCAATGATTTGGATGAGGGGGCCAAATGTAATATATTCAAGTCTGCTGATGATACAAAGCTAGGTGGGAATGCAAGTTGTGAGGAGGATGCAAGGAGGCTTCAAGGGGATATGGACAGGCTAAGTGAGTGGGCAAGAACATGGCAACTGGAATATAATGTGGAGAAATGTGAAGTTATCCACTTTGGTAGGAAAAATAGAAAAGCAGAGTATTTTTTTAAATGGTGAGAGATTGGGAAATGTTGGTGTTCAGAGGGACCTGGGTGTCCTTGTACACGAAATCACAGAGTTAACATGCAGGTACAGCAATTAAGAAAGCAAATGGTATGCTGGCCTTTATCACAAGAGGATTTGAGTACAAGAGTAAAGATGTCTTGCTACAATTATATAGGGCCCTGGTGAGACCACACCTGGAGTAGTGTACACAGTTTTGGTCTCCTTACCTAAGGAAGGATATACTTGCCATAGAGGGAGTGCAACAAAGGTTCACCAGACTGATTCCTGGGATGGGGGGATTAACCTATGAGGAGAGATTGAGTAGTCTAGGCCTACATTCTCGAGTTTAGAAGAATGAGAGGTGATCTCATTGAAACATAAAAAATTCTTACAGGGTTTGACAGGGTAGATGCAGGGAGGATGTTTCATCTGGCTGGGGAGTCTAGAACCAGGGGTCACAGTCTCAGAATAAGGGGTCGGCCACTTAGGACTGAGATGAGGAGAAATTTCTTAATTCAGAGGGTGGTGAATCTTTGGAATTCTCTATCCCAGAGGGCTGTGGAGTCTCAGTCATTGAGTATGTTCAAGACAGAGATCGATAGATTTTTGGATATTATGGGAATCAAGGGATATGGGGATAGTGCAGGAAAGTGGAGATGAGGTAGAAGATCAGCCATGGCTCGAGGGGCCAAATGGCTCCTATTTCTTATGTTCTGATGTATGTTCTTATCAAATTTGTCTGCCCTTATTAAACCTCACTCTAGTGAAAATCCATAGTGATTATTCGTTTGTGGATTTTTTTGTTAACTGGAAAATAAAGTAAGAAAGTAAATATATATCTAACTGCAGTGCATTTATTCTCATTATTGTTCCATCAATTATAAACCTGATCTTAATGAAAATTACTTCCATAATATAGATTAACTATAGGTATATTTTATCGAGAATGGCTGGACGACATAGTGGTTATAGCACATTTGCCTTTCACTTTTGGGTCCTGGGTTCAACTCCAGCCCAGACTGAGGGGATGAAAATATCCTCTGTCTGCTGGCTGTAAATGTCCTGTGTGAATTAAGTCTCTCAGTTCCTAGTGTCCATGGGCCCACAGCACAAAATTTACTCTAATGTTCCAGCAGTTGCTATGGAGAAGTGCCAAACAAAAGGCAAATAGGACCAGACTTAGTCTCCACATAGCTTGTAACAGATAAGAGGCAGCATACCTGATCCCAAAGTTACTCTGAAACCAGGCTAAGTCTGGACCGATTTGCCTTTTGTTTGGCACTTCTCCATCGTGTGTGCTGGAGAATGAGTCAAATTTCCAATTTTAGTATTGTGAACAATTTTATGTTGTGGGCCCTGCCAGTCTTGATGCTCCTCCCCAGCTCCTTTTAACCATTAGGAATTGATTATGTGCACTACAGGCATCTTCAGTTTATATTTGTTTTGAAGTTTATGAAGCAAACTATACCAGCTGCAGCAGCTGATGCGGAAGTGCTAGCAATGCAAGGCCAGCTCTTCCACAAGGCCTCAGCACTGTCAAATGTCACATTTCTGCATATTGGCAAGTACTTTTGACTTGGGCAAGGAGGAACAGATGTCGCAGCACTAAGGCCAAATGAGAAGAAAGCTGGGCCGTAAATGGTGAAACAGTTGAACAGCCACAAGCAACCTCCTGTGGTGCAAGGATTTTCAGAATTGCAACAAGAAAGTTCATGAATGAAAAAGGTAAAGGAGATTAAATTCATAAAAAAATGGAAGAAAACAGCTCAATATAATCCTCTAGAAGCTTTAGGCAATGAATGCTTAAGTCAACAGATATTGAGCTTACTGGCAAAAATCATACCCTCAATAATTGCCATCCTCCAGAACATATTCTAGCACTGATTACAAAAAAAATCAAGCTCAAAGTACTAAGTTAACCCCTCAGGTGTTGTTTGAAACTGCACATTTTCCTCCATATATAACTTCTTAAATAAAAAATGAGCAATGGTCAATGAATCGCCTGCACAACATGCTGATGCAGATGATATGTAATTTGTACACATGCCATTTAAAGTGCGTAAACATATAAATTATACCGTAATCTAAAAAGGCTTCATATTTGAATTTTTTATTGTGAGCATAAAAAGCTTATGGTATTTCTGCAACTGCACACTATGACCAAGTTAATAGTTTTCATGAGCCCTGGAGATCCAAGTGAGTGATTTGTCTGTGCCGCATGTGTAATTAAATCATAAATCCATTTTGTATAAATGGTTTTTGATTGCCGTACACTTGGCACGAAGGGAATTTCCCAAGTTTATTTACACAGTGAGTTTTATAGAATTTGTGAACCTAATTATGTAACACACAAGTTAAGTAATGAGCCTTGGTCAGACCCCATCTGGAGTATTGCGTTCAGTTTTGGGCACCGCACTTCAGGAATGATATCTTGGCCTTGGAGGGGGTACAACGCAGTGTCATCAGAATGATAGCAGGGCTTAGAGGGTTAAATTATGAGGACAGGTTGCATAAACTTGGCTTTTGTTCCCTTGAGTATAGAAGATTGAAGGATAATATGAACGAGGTGTTTAAAATTTTAAAAAGATCCGATAGGGTAGATACAGAGAAACTATTTCCTCTGGTGGGGAATCAAGAATGAAGGGACATAATCTTAAAATTAGAGCGAGGCCATTTAGAATGCAAAACAAGAAACATATTTCCCCACACAAAGGGTGGTAGAAATTTGGAATTCTTTCTCCCAAAAGGCTGTGGGTGCTGGTACAATTGGATTGATATTATTGTTAGGTAAGGGAATCAAGGGATATGGAGCTAAGGTGGGGCTTATCCAATGGGGCTTTACCTTAGTAAAAGCACGTCACTGTTCATGGGTGAATTAACTTTTGTTGGGGTGGTTACCCTCTCACCCAATAGTGACAGTAACAAAGTCTGCAGACAGTCTCCAAGTTGGATTAAAAAACAATTGGCATTACAATTATAAATTACAGTTTGCATTTTGAGTGCAAGTGTTCACACACAATTTGCACCGATGATTCTTGCAGAATGCCCATTGTGAAGAAAAACACATGATTATCTTTGATCAGGAAGGCACGTATACCTATCCAGGAACAAACTTGCCTTTTCCCTCAGTTTATTCAGTACTGAAGACAAGCCACAGGGATAAATAAATGCTTAACACAGAATATTAAGCATGAAGAACTTAAGAGATTAAAATTATGCTTTTGCATCTTCATTGCTATGTTTTCATTCTACTTCAACATTAATCATATTTACAGTGCATTTTACTGGAAAAATGATCCAACACAAAGCAAAAATGCACAATGAGATTCAAGATCATTGCTATTTGATTAAACTTAAAGCCCTCACTTAGGCAAAATAAATCAGCTACAGTCATGTCAGAACAAGAATGTTTGTGCTTCAGATCAAGCTGCCAAAATTTCATGATTAGACAATTTGAAGTGCTTATACAGCATAAGCACGATGTTGTCTGCTGTGAAACCTTCACCCTGAAAGGTCTCATGACAGGACAAGATGATGCAATGCAGCATACCTTTAGACTGAAGTCAATGGCTGCAGCATACATCATGCGATCCAGGTCAATGCAATTCTTTCATTGTCAAGCTGGAAATTTATATTCCGCTGTCATTGGCAGAATCATTTCTTTGGTGGATGGACCAAGGTTTAAATGACCTTGAATTCAAAAGCAATGCCTAAAATATGAACCTTTAACATTTTGAATGAAAAAACTCAGTTTCCACCTCTTCCCGATCTGAATTACCACAAATATTTCCTGACTGTACATGGATAACAAACATTTTATGTAAAACTTCCCTGGCAGTGATATGATGAAGTTCACGTCGCCACCGAAGCAGAACCTTGTACTATCACTGCAGGAAAAACTCTGCACAAAACATCTGTTCTTACACTGCCACTGACTAGCAGTCCTTACAGAACATTTTGCAAAATCCTCTCTTCACTGAGCACCAAGGCACAGACCGGGTGACCTGCTGAGACACACCTACAAATGCTGCTCCCTAAACTGGTCAACAGGAGGCAACTCAGTGATTTGCAGTCAGATTTTTTCCCCTATCTGGAGAACTGCTTGACTTCAATCAGTGCCTTTTTAATTTTATCCTCGAGGAGACTGAAGCTTCGAGTGATGAACTACACACAAAAACTTACACTTGACAACTTTGTGGCACACGGCACTGGAGTTGCAACATGCGAGATCACTGTGCTACGTGAGCCCATTACGTCCACCTCTCTTATTTATGTTTGCCACCCTCCCCCCGTCCCATCTCCCTCCTTTCCCCAGAGCTGAATATGTCACCTTACAAACTTCCCTCACAGGTATTTCATACCCTTCCCCCACCCCGATCCCAACCCCAACCCATCACTAAGCCTCAGCCTTCCTTCTCTCCTGGTACTGCCCCAAATTTGAATCACTGTTGAAGAAACCCTTAGCCAGTCATTCAGCATTTTCCAACGGGCCCATCGTGGATCCAGTCACTGCCTAAGCCCAAGAGCCCCATCCTCCTCTCTTGACTTTCCCACCCATCATAACTGTTAGGGCTAGGCTCACCAACCTGCTTTCCGTTCTGCTCACCTCAGCTCTGCTGGAGGATCAACCAACATCGCACTTCCCTCCAGAATGTCCGCTCATTTCTGTGCAAGAACCTTGACATCCGAGACTTCAGTGTAAATGATTGTATTGACAACCTAGCTTTGACTGAAACTTGGCTGACTAATGCTGACACTGTTATCATAGACTCTCCGTTTGCCTATAATTTCTGGAGAGCCATCATAACTCCCAGCAGCAAGTCATACTTTACTATTTCTCCCTACTCCTCTGGCACCTGTTGATTTGCTCAAACACTTCCTTACCTCCACCTTGGCTGCCTTGGTCCTCAACAAAACCTTCACTGTCGCCTATGCTGATTGTTTCCCCGATAGGATCATCATCTTCACTCCCTCAAATCCGAAGGGCACAAATTGAGCGTTTCTGCCATCCATGGCTAAAATATCCATAAACAGATCAGGCTTGACTGGGTCTCTGTTAGAACTGCTCACTATTCTAGGTTATTCCTGGAAGGCAAAGGTAACCCCAGGTACCTTTTCTTCACTACGAACCTCCTTGAACCCCTCTCCTCTGCCTCCCTCACCTCTACCATTGTGCAAGGAGCTCATGAATTTCATCATCTCCAATAGAGAGACCATCCATTCAATGGCCTCTGCTACTTTTCCCTTTGCCCACGAAGCCAAACATCCCCCCAATCCTGTCCCCACCCCACCCTAAACCCGCATCTGTATCCAGTTACTCATCCATCACCCCTTTACCCTCTCCAAGCTCATCTGTCATAAGACCTACCTCCCTCTCCCTCGACTCCGTACCACTAAAATCTTGATAAACCAACTTCGCTTCCTGACCCCCATTTTGGCGGAGACAGTAAATGGTTCCCGCTCCTCAAGCACTGCACCCCTACCTTTCACAACTGGCATCATCATAACTCCTCACTTAAAAAAAAACAACCTCAACCCTTCTGTTACACTGGGAGGTGATTTTGTTCTGAAATAAATTGCACTAAACACGTATCAAGAACCAAGTACTCAAGTTTAAAGATCACACAGAGAAGTTGAATTCACAATACATACTGGAGTAGACCCATTCAAACTAGTCATTTGTTGGTGAAACATCCTACTCAATGCATCCACTACAAAAACAACATGCAACAGCAACAGGAAGACAATCACAGAAAAATGTCTTCTAATTGAGACAAAACAGGAAATTGTAAAAACTAACCGCTTTATCAATGGAAAAAAAAAGGAAGCAAATCGAGTGAGCTTCTTGTACAAACTTGCCTTTGGATTTTATTTTTTGTTACCTTCCCTGAAGGACATACAACCTCTTATTCTCTATTCCCAAAGGTTCTCCCCCTTAGACCGCACATCCTGCAATCTCGGGCTGGTCCCCATTACTGCGCACAATAGCAGCCCCATAGAAGCAGTATCGGTGCCCATAACTGATCGCAGTACTCCAGGTGGGGTCTGACCAAGGCAGCCATTTCAATCTTCCCACTGCCCGTCAGGGAGGTACCCAGCTTCTTCCAGCCCCTCTCCCTACATCATGGCTGAGATTGGGAATTCTGTAGTCAGGGCTTAAATCTGAGACTTCTGCACATACATGTTCCAATATGCAGTACAGGTTGAGCGTCCCAAATCCGGAATCCGGGACGATTGATGGCAGGGGTCCGGAATCCGTAAAATGTTCCGGAATCCGGACACCCTGAGGGAGGCTTACCAAAAACCGGAAACAGCGCAACCTGGGCCCAGGCATTTCCGGACTCGGCACGTGTTTCTGATGTCCGAAGTCCGGAAATATCGCAACCTGGGCTCGGGCGTTTCCGGACTTCGGACATCAGAAACACGTTCCGAAGTCCGGAAAAACCCGAAAACTGATTCGGCCTCGGTCCCGAGGTTGCCGGATTCGGGACACTCAACCTGTACTACCATGCGACCCAAGTAAAATGCAATCGTAAAAGTACTATGAGATGTACTGTCAAAGTAAAACACTGCAGCATTTTGAGAATTAAGAACAAAGAAATGTGAATATGGGGTCGAACCTTCTAGGATTAACTAGTAACTTAATAGTGCAGATGCACCTTTCCAAATATTAACTGCATGTGCATATTGTTTACTATTAAACTGTTGAATTATGTAATCAGCATAAATGTGAAAATTTAATTTCAATACAAGGGTTTACACAAACATGTAAAACTAATTCACAAGATTTACCTTTTCACTGTTCTTGTATTTGTCCCAGCTTTTCAACATTTTTAGCCATTTTCCTGTTCTTTCAATCTCAATTTGTTTTAGCTGTAAACACAAGTCAACAATTCATTACTAAGCATATTTAAAAGTGGATGTCAAGGCATAATTGTTTCGAATTAAACACAAGTTGCATGCTGCCAAAATGATACAGACAACACCACATCAACATTCATCTAGTTGCTTAATACATTTCTTAAAGGTGATTTCCAATGCAACTGCTGAAAGTCTATTAAAAAATCTTTCAAACACGCTAAATAAAATTGAGGTAATTTTTCACAAGCTCTTCAACCCTTTGATTTTCTGTATTGAATACTGGATTGCTAAAAATTGGGCATGGGAGTCTGAATTAATATCAGGGGAAATTGAAATGAAATCAATGGAGGGGAAAATCAGAAGCAAATTGCCTGCAATTTCCTACTTTGAACAGCTACCAGCAAATCTCAACGGAAGGTGCGGAACCTTGTAAATTTTAACCTCTAGTTTCACAATCCTAGATTACAATAGACTATTACCGACAGTGAATTTTCTTAAAATCACCATGGTTTTATAATGTTTGCCTATGTAAGACTTGCACAACCTTCCCACCCAGCACGCAGGTTTGGGGCTAACCTCTTCCCGTCCTGCTCACCCCACCCACCAGTGTCCCCCCTCCCTCCTCCCTAGAATCTGCTAGCATATCAACAATCGCTTCTCTAACTTCACAACTCCACTCCTGCCTCAGCCCATCTGCCACTGAAACCCCTCATCCATGTCTTTTCAACTCTAGATGTGACTACGCCTATGTTGTCCTGGCCGGCTCATCCAAAACTTTGCTGCCCTTAGCCTATCCCACATCAATTCCCACTCACCTATCACCCCTTTGCTGACCTACCTTGGCTTGCAGTCTCATCCTTGTGTTTAAGTTCCTTCATGGCCTCACCCCTCCTAATCTCCAACTTTCTTCAACCTTATAATGCCCTCCGTTTTTCTGACTCTTGTCTTCTACGTAACCCCACCTCCCTGTGCCCCACCTTTGACAGCTGCGCCTTTAGCCACCTAAGCCCTATGTTCTGGAATGCTCTCCCGAAACCACTTTACCTCTCCACCTCCTCTCCTCCTTTAAGATCTTCTTTAAAACCCACCTCTTTGACCAAGGTTGTGGTTACCTCTCCTAATACCACCTGCTTTGGTGCAGCATCCAGTGGATAATGATCAGGACTGGAAAACTTGGCCATTTTTCTCCTTCATAACTCAAGAATGATGTGGCCAACCCCTGCTGAGATCAAAAAACAGCATGGGACCTTCCTGGCCTATACGGTCCAGCTACTCACTGGATAAGTGCACTGAGCCACTGTGGGCGGGGGCAGGGATGGCTGCTGATCATTTTTTTTTTAAATCACAAAAAGATTTAATCATTGTGTTTTTAAGGTTCCACATCACTGGTAAAAAATGAAATCTTCAGATTACAAGAGAGCCCCTGAACTTCATAACCTGAATTTAAGCCTGCACAACCAAAGAATTTGTGCAACTGTGAGAAACCTATGAATGAAAAAGGAATATAATACTAAATGCAGGAATTCCTCTCAACATTTTTTGTCAACTAGTCTGAATCTAATTAAGTCAATTTTGCTCTACTGACATTTTGTCAACTATTTTAATATCAAAACAACTTAATGATAAGCTCGTCAGATTTAACGTGTGGCATAAACAGAATTCCAGACAGCACCACAAATATCTGCAAACAAAATATGATTTGTCTAGTAACTGTCTGTCAACAATATAATCAATCAATAAAGAGCCATTTACTGTTCAGAATTCTGAACATCTATAATGGAGTAGTGTTTGGAATTTGCTGATCATTTTCAGATTTTGCCAACTAAATAGTGTAAACTACCTTCGGCCACTTCATTATCTAACGGATTTAAAAAACTGTTACTACAGCAAAATTGTTACTATACTCGGTCATATAAATGGGGTTACAGCTTTTCAAGAAAGGAACTTCAGACAGCAATTAGAATTAATTTTTACTTACTCTTTCTTCTAGAGCATCAGGCATTGGTAGTTCCTTCGCACTATTTACAAAAGCAAAAAGGGCTTCAATAATTATGTCCGCAACACGTTTCATTACAGTGAACAAAATCATATGCACATTTTTCATTGCACTAACACTTCAAAAAAAATCTGAATCTTTACTTTCAGAAATCAAGCACAATTATTGAAGGCCCACTGAGCTGTCAAGATGCATCTCAAGCATCCTATGCAGCGCACAAAATGTATTACTGTCATTTTACTTTGTT
This sequence comes from Squalus acanthias, assembly GCA_030390025.1. Lineage (NCBI taxonomy): Eukaryota > Metazoa > Chordata > Chondrichthyes > Squaliformes > Squalidae > Squalus > Squalus acanthias. The sequence continues at coordinate 125,773,882 of CM059434.1, forward strand.
GTGTCATCTCGACGATTGAATACTACAAATAAGGTTACAAGGCAAAGTTGGGCTATCAAATCACTTATCAAATATATGACAATTCAACCCAAATGCAAGACTTCCACACCTTGAATTAAAATTAATTTATTAAGTTAACATATAGAAATGGTCCAAGCATCAAAATCCGTACAATTCACATTTCTATTCACTAAATCTGGACCATCAGTCACACTTCGGAAAATGAAGAGATAGAAACCAGTTATGTATGGCAAAGTTTCAAATGGAAAAAATTGGAAAATGAGAAGTTAAAATAGTCGCAGTAAAAGTCAAGGTCAACATCTTACACAGTAGGTGAATTCAACATTTTTTGATCTGTGTCTGGTTTTCAGAGATAGCAAGTTACCTTTATTCCATTTTTATTTTTGGTGACATGACAAAAGAACAGATTTAAACCATAATACATATAAAGGCATATCTAAACACCACATTGACAAGGAAGTAACACGTCAACCTCATCTCACCCTGAAATGTGTTGCTGCCTCAGAACACAGCCCATCCTCTGCTCAACTTATATAGTGGCTGTTCCATTTTTGCAAGTGTTTTTGCTGTCAGATTTGGTGGTACAGTTGAGTACCACACTTCTGCTGTGAAATACATGATTTCATCAGAACAGATTAAGATTTTTTTCCCACTGTGTGGCATTGCGCATGTGTTTTTTTTCATAGCTACAGCTTGTTATTCACTGCTTTGTGCACGAGATATTTTTTTGCCCATTCTGTAGCCATATTCAGAAGGTGCCAGAGGTAGGCAGCAACAGAAAACTTCTGTGGGGAAATGGGTTTGAGAGCAAGGAAGTGAAAGACTCACATTTGAGATGACAGTGTGTCATTCCAGTTCTTTTCAATATATTTAAAATGATATATTACTAGGTTTTAAAGATTTTTTCCCCCATCTTCCTCAGAAAAAAATAATTAGTTTTCATTTCACTGGTAAAGAAACAGACATCAATTCCAGCATATGTAAAACATGTGTCTAATTCTATATGGATTAGAAACCCTTCAATTGATTAATTATCAGAAAATAATTGTCCCTATTTCTTCATTAAAGAGCAAGGTAAATCAAGCAGATTCTGTTTTATTCAAGTACTATCCCAGTTTACACTCAAAACTACTACATTTACAGAAATTCACTGTAAAGCACAGGAGACGTTACTGCAGAGCAGTCTGAAAGATCACCAGAGGTGCCCAATCTCTTGAAAAGCTGTGCTACTAGTATGATACTCGGCATCCCTTGCTAGTCAGTGTGGTTTTCCACCATCGTCCAACTCCCATTCAAGCTCATCTGCTGCCATGTATTTCACTGGTTCCAATGTAGCTGCTCCGGGTGACAGGAGGATGGTTTGGATCGGTGCGGTCACAGTGTAGCTTGTAGGTATGAGGCCCTATGTCATGTACAACCCAGAAAACATACTTTAAAAGAAAAAGAATGTGAAATGGGACTGTGTGAGCATACCACTTTTCAGTAAAAAATAAATGGAGGACGTTTGGGAGGGTGGGGGGGAGTGGATCTTGGGGAGGCATATTCTTCCCTAGACAGACCTACCTACCCTTTTAAGATTTGTTGAAGCTGGCCCACATGTTGACGGAGATGAGTGAAGCACATTAATTAAATTAAATCTGGAAGTTTTGGCAATGGTTAATAGGAATAGAAAACCTGCTCAACTGGAAACATGTGAAGAAGTTTTGTAAAATTGATTTTTTTGCAAATAAATCAATGATTTGACCGAGAATTCATGCTGCATGATTGACCTCATCTGCAAATAAACCAGCATTTTTAGTGAGCAATATAGTGAACTAAACCACATTCAGCTCTTAAAACAGTCAAATCATTTCTTTGACAATGTATTCCTTTTTTCTATATAACAGATTGGTACAGAACTATCACCAACTTGAACTTGAAAACATACAGGTTTAAAAAGAAATACTGAGCCTTACTGTAGAAAACCAAATCGATCAGTGATTTTATAAATATGGAAGTCTGCATCTTCCCACGGATCAATCTTTGCTCCTTCCCGTCCCTGAAATAAACAACAGACATGGCCATCAATAAAGCTGTCTAGTTTTGATGCATTCAATTTTAAGTTGATAATAAAGCCAGCTGCTACTTCAAATTTATCTATTAATTTATTCCAAATACCATTTAGTACCAAAAATATGGGAAGAAAAACAGTGCTGTATTTTACATCTTCAGGCTCCCTCATGGTCCAAAACATAAATGAGCCACACAGACCAGAAATGTTCCAGTTTCGACCATTTTGTATATGAAGGCTCTCATGCCAAATAAAATTTTCCAGGCTTCCCATTCCCAATTGTGGGCCAGTGATCTCTGCCAGAAGTATGCACGTGTTGACACAAAAATGGCAGCTATGGTCAAATAGCATGATAATGCTCGGTATCAAAGAACTATAGAAGTTTCGAGCACAAGGGGCCATTCGGCTCATTGTATCTGCGCCCTTTTTTTTGCTAGAGCAATCCAAACAGCCTCACTCTCTTCCACCCTAAGCAGGCATCTTTCCTTTGCTTTCAATTTTTATCACCTCTCGGCAATGGCTCCCTAGCCAGAGGAAATCGTCTTTCCCTCCTCACTCTAATAATTTTAAAATCCTCCATTAAATCTCTTTGCCTTCTCTGCTTAAGTGGAAATAATCAGTCTCTCCATTCTCTCCTCATAACTAGTTTCCCATTTCTGCACCATCTTGCCAAATCTCCGCTGAATGCTCTCTAATGTCCTTTCTATGATGGGACAACCAAGACTGCACAAAATATTCTAACTGTGACCGTAAAAATGTTTTGTCCAATACTTTACTACTTCTTTATTCTAGTACTCTGTGTTCATATTTGTAACACTCAAAGTGCTATTTCCCTTTTTTATGGCTTTATTGATTTGCACTTGTACTTTCAGGGAATTATGTCTTTGAAACCCTAGGTCTCGGTCGGTCCATACCTTTCAGTGTAAACATGTACTCCCATTCCTTTTTTTCTCCCGAAATATATTACCTCATGCTTAGTTACATTAAATTGTATCTGCTGCCTGCTCGCCCATTCTACTAACTTATTTTCTTGAAGTCGTTCACAGTCCTCCTCAATGTTTGCCAAAACCTCCTAATTTGATTCACCAGCAAATTGAGATTATGTCCCTATACCTAAGTCCATCGATATATGCCAACAAAAGTGGATCAAGCAATGGCCTTTGGGGTTTAACACTTCCAACTCCTGTCCAGTCGAAGCAAAACCCAATTACCCTAACTCTTCATGCCCTTCTTGACAAACAACTTGCTATCTCTGTTGCTACATTTCCTCTTGTACTATACACCTGAATTTTTCTAACAAGCTTTTTGTGAACAACTTATCAAATGCCTTTTGAAAATCCTAATCGGTCACCAGTCACTTCTTCAAAGTTTGCCCACAACCAACGTTAAGACTAAATAATCTATAGTTACCCAGTTACCCTTCACTCCCTTCTTGAACAAGGGTGCTACATCAGTTATTATCCAGTCCCACAATGCACTTTGTACATTTGAGAATTGAAAATTTACGATCAGAGCCTCTGCTTTCTCCGACCGGACTTCTGTCAACATTTGTGAATGCACGTCATCAGTGCCCGTTGACTTGTCCGCCTTGAGATCTGCTAATTTTTTCAGAACCAATTCCTTTTCTACAGTTAACTCGATCAACTGTTCCATATTCTCCACGAGAAGACCTGTGTTCTTCTTCCACCATCACGTCTAAAAACTGGATGAATATTTATTTCACATTTCCACCATACCTTCATCCTCCACAACTAGGCTTACCTCCCTCATCCTTGTGTGATCCTACCCTAACTATTCTTTTACTTTTTATCTGCTTATCACAGTCCTTACTATTACCTTTTATATTATCGGGTAGTCATTTTGATATTCTCTTTTGCCTTTCTAATCTCCCTTTGCAGCTCCCTGCTTCACTTTCTATATTCTTCATGATTATCTTCAGTATTGTTAGCTCTAATTTCATCTTATGCCTCCTTTTAAGTTTCATTTAAATGTAATTAATTTATCCACAGAACTTTATAGTTTGATGCACCCCCTTCTTGCCTTATAGGAATATATACTTTTTGAACTCTATGAATCACATTTTTGAAGATTTCCCAATGATCTGTCATTTTTCCGTCAGACTTTTCTGCCCAGTTAATTTGTGCCAGATCCCCTTTTATTACACTGAACATTGCCTTTTTCCAGTCTAAAACACTTGTATTTGACTCTTCTTTGCCTTTTCCTATTGTTACATTGAACCTAACTATGCTGTGGTCACAATTTCCCAATTGTTCTCCAACTCTCACATCAGTTACTTGTCCCACTTCATGTTCCAGAACTAAATCCAGCAAGTCATTTTTCCTTATTGGACTAGAAACACATACTGATCTAGGAAGCAGTCCTGGATGCATTTTAAAAAGCAGTACCAACTTGGACCATATGCATTTCCTTCAGTCGAGCTGATCTTGGGAGAGCTAAAGGGGGAAAAATTCAGTTGGTTGCGCCTCCCGTTAGGGGCGCTAATGGGGCGCAAAGCAACTAGCGCCCGGGCGCAGCGATGTTTGCGCCGCTCGCGAAATTAACGAGACATTTTGCGGCGGCGCTAAACACGACCGCCACGATCTCCTGCGCCGGCAAATCGTGACATCAGTCGAGTGCGCAACGCCCCGGCAGCACCCCGGAGCCGATATTGAGTGGCGCCCCCTGCCTTACCGCTAGCAACGACAGGTTGAGGGGAGCGTTTTGCAGTCAGGAAGGGACTGGGGGAGCGCTATTTAAAGCCGAACGCTTCCTGCCTTTTTTTGTTGGTGACATTTTTGCACCACGCATTCTGAGAGAGAGACAGACTTCTGGAGAGATTCAACGCTGTGTGAAGGAGTTTTGGGTACTGAGCAGCATATTGCAGGTTCATTTTGATTTGCCCTTCCTTGCATCTATTTAGAAGAGACTGTGGGGCTGCACTCTGAGCTCTTTCCCTGGTTCGCTCCATTGTTCTTTCCAGCAGATTTGATGCACAGGTCTCTCCAGGCCGAGATTCAAGGCTGCAATGAGCAGGATGTGGATGGAGAGCAAGATCGACCCTCCTCTTTAAGAACTGGTCGAGGCCATTGTGTCTCTGTTCCATTGCTGACTGACATCACGAGCTTCACCAGTGCTCTGAGGTAGCGCCTCGCTCCTCAGCCTTTGCGCCTTAAGACAGGTGTGAAGCGCCTGATTTAGAGCTCCAATCACCTCCAGGGGCGATAAAAGCCAAGTTTGCAGTCGGAGGCGATAATTAGCGCCAGGTGCTAATCTTTGCGCCCGGCCGATAATTGCGCCCCAAATGGGGCGATACTGAATTTCCCCCCCAAAATCTCTGTCCTCGGCCTCTTACATTGTTCCAATGAAGCTCAACGTAAGCTCGAGGAACAGCACTTCATCTTTCGATTAGGCACTTTTCAGCCTTCTGGACTCAACATTGAGTTCAGACTATAACCCCTGCCCCCATTCTTCAGGCTGTATGATTTTGCCATCGCCATTTGCAACATTTTATCTTTCCTGCCTGCTATCTTAGCACAGAATATTCCTTCCTCCCCCTCCCACCCACCCAACCGCGCCCCCCCCGCCACCCTCTCCCTGCCTCTGCACCTGCTTAAAATCTGTTACATCGCCAGCTTTTTCCAGTTCTGATGAAGGGTCCCAGACCTGAAACGTTAACTCTGTTTCTCTCTCCATGGATGCTGCCTGGCCTGCTGAGTGTTTCCAGCATTTTCTGTTGTTATTTCAGATTTCCAGCATCTGCAGTATTTTGCTATTGCACATATCATTGCCTTGTTGTTCCTGCAAATCCCTCCCAATTGTCTGCAGATCTCCAGCTCTGCCTCATCATGTCTGTTTAGTGGCTTGTAGTGTACAAGAATTGTACCATTACCCATCCTATTTCTTATCTCTATCCAAATGAATTCTGTCTTGGCACAGCCCTCTTAAGATATACTTGCTTTTCAGCAGTGTGATAGAAACCTTTACTAGCGCTAGCACCCCATCCACTTTTTCACCCCCTCTCTAACTGTCTGGGAAATGTTATAACATGTAATATGAAGTTCTAGTCCACCTCTCGGTTGTGGATACCATATCATATCCCTCCATCATTACTGATGCTTCTAATTCTCCAATTTTGTTTTGATTGATATGTATATGAATGCACAAAGCAATCAAATTGGGATGTAGTGTTAAGCAGAAGGGATAGTATCTCTAACTAGGGGCATGCCGCATCCCTTGATGGTCCCCAATCTTTGGTCCTCTCTGCTAACACAACTCTCAGCTCTGGCTCCAAGTCGTCACTTCTGCACGGTAGTGGCCACACTCCAGGAGACTGTGTTGGCTTGCAGGCTAAACTAAGTGAGGGTAGCCAGTGGATTTCTATCCGGCGTGAGGGAGACAACCGTCTCCTCAGTGCACGAAGACTGCTGTGGCGAATTCGGCGGATTAACAGATAGGCTAACCTCTCTGGCTAAGAAGCACGGTAGCAAGGCTTTTAGGAAAGCTCAGGTCTTTGGTATAGATGCATCAGATACTGCAGCCCTCCCCATCTCCAGATGTCTCCACTTAGTCTTGCCAATGGATTCAGATGTTGGCGGGGGGGGCGGCTGAGAGTGTGGCAAACTGCAAATTTTCCTCACTTAATTCAATCTCACGCACATCTCATAGCTCTTCTTTGTATCATTGCCTTCAATATCTTCATTCCACAAGCCCTGTGGTGATGGGCGAGCAGTGAAGCAGGAGGCGAGCTAACAATGGAATCTGCAGTTTCAGTCTTGCGGACAGGAAGTTCAAGCACAGGGTTTTCTCCTCACTGAATGAAGCGACAGTGGAGTTCATGAGCCCCCTGGGCGACTGAGCAGCTGTCGCTCACCTCCATGGCATGAGGAAGGTGCCCAGAAATTGCCCGCTTCTCTAATCTCTGGTCAGCATGCCACAGCTGATAGGCAACCCATTTGAGGTTGAAAATATCTAAAATTAATAACTAAATCTTTCCCTCTCAGTATTGCTGCCTGGAATGTTAGAACACTCACGAATGGTGATTCCACTGGCAGACCTGAATGCAGAACTGTGCTGATTGCCAGAGAACTAAACACATATAAAATAGACAGTGAAGCACTAAGTAAAATTTGTCTTGCCAAAGTTGGCCAACTTAAGGAAAGTGGTGCTGGCTTTACCTTCTTCTGGAGTGGCCAGCCCAAAGAGGAAAGTCGGGAGGCCGATGTTGGCTTTGTTATCAAGTCCAGTATTGCAAACAAACTTGAGAACTTCGGCAAAGGTATCAATGACCACATGATAACAAGATTGTCACCCGCTGGGAAATGTCATGCCACCATCATCAGCGTCTATGCATCAACCATGACCAACCCAGACGAGATCAAGAACAAGTTCTATGAAGACGCGATCACGCTATCTCTCAGGTACACAAGCATGACAAACTCATCGTCCTGGGTGACCTCAAACAGTATGCCTGGTCAGACCATCAAACCTGGCAGGGCATCATTGGCAAACATGGCATTGGAAATTACCACGAGGTCTGTCGGATTGATGATGCTAAATGCAAACTCCAGCTGAGGAAGTTATGCCTGAAAAATAAAAATTCCCAACCTGGTGTATCCGGGATCCGCTGTTCCCTCTGTGGGCGCTCATTCCTAGCAAAACACTGTCTCATGAGTCATCAAAAAACTCAACGCAGAAAATTAGATATTTTGCCTGTCTTTTTCGATGCCGAAGGACAAAAGAACATAACCAATCAATCCCGATTCCAATTTTTGCAACATGGAGCCTTATTCTTTTTCCTGGTTTTCTCATTTAATTTTTTGACATCCTTTGCCCTTTCTATAATAGTGTTCTTATCATTCACTATCTCAGCCTTTTACTTCCCTTTCTTCTCAGACAGTATTTTCTCAATATTCATTTAAGCTTAGTCTTCTGCTCCTATTCTAATACTTTATTAATCCTGCTCTCCATCTCCAGTCTCAAGCCTACACTTTCTCCAACCCCTGTCATATTCATTTAAATCCTCCTCCAATGTTCTATTTACCCTCTCCACAAGGACAGTGGTGCTGTTTTGGTTCAGCTAAGAGTTGTCCCACATCCAGAAAACTCTCCAATGCCCCAAGAATGTGAACCCTAACCTTCTTTCCCTTAACCTGTCCAGCGCATGGCCACAGGAAGCAATTTGGAGACTACCACCCTGGTTTAGTGTCTAGTTCCTTAAACTCCCTCTGCAATAATTAAAAGATACTTCTAGCTATGTCAATGATTTCAACAGGGGTGATGAGCTTTGGGGGCTCTCCTTCCCTTTCCAGAAGTTCCTCCACCCTTTCTGGACTCCCAGTCCAAGCACAGACAAAGCGTGAGAAATAGATGACTGCTGGGAGCCATGGAACTGCATCCCAACACAAGGCAAGTGTAAGGGAAGAAAACCAAAAAAATTTGGAGGGAAAAAAACACTCTTAGAAATGCGACGGAAAGCAGCAACAGATGCTTATATGAATCAGACATTGTTTCAACTTATTGTGCTGCAAAATAAGGTCTCACATACACTTTCCTTCTACTCATTATTAATCTGGTATATCTCACAACTGTATTTCAAATATACCTGTGGTTACAAAGGAGAAGGGTGTAGCAGATACAGCATCAATTTAGTCTGACAAAAACCATCTACAAATTTAGATCCATACAATTTCACAAATTTGTAGTTAAAATAAAGTGGGTTATTCCAAGAGATCAATGTAATCATTTTTATGAGCTAACAGTTATTTCACTTCAAGATTCACAAGATTGCAGTCTCACCCATGAGTCAATCTATCTTCTTTTAATACCCTTTAAACTCATACTTATTCAAGAGAATCCAATCACAGTTTGAGATTAATTTCTTATCAGTGACACAAAATGTTGCAATCACAAGTTCGCTTAGATGGGAACCATGACAACCCATTAGTGACTAAACTTCTATAAAGTGTAATTTAACTTCCCATGAAACATCTTCACAAATTATACACAGATCTGATAGATTCTGCCACTGGAAACAGTTTCTCCTTATTTACTCAAAACCCTTCATGATTTTGAACACCTTTATCAAATCTCCTCTTAACCTCTCTGCTCGAAGGAGAATAACCCCCGCTTCTCTAGTTCCACCACATAACTGAAGCCCCTGATTCCTGGTACCATTCTAGTAAATCTCCTCTGCACCCTCTCCAAGGCCTTGACATCCTTCCTAAAGTGTGGTGCCCAGAATTGAACACAATATTCCAGCTGAGACATAGCCAGTGTTTTATAAAGGTTTAGCATACCTTCCTTGCTTTTGTACTAGATACCTCTATTAATAAAAACAAAGACCCATATGTTTTTAGATCAGCCTTCCAACTTGACCTGCCACCAAAGATTTGTGTAGGTACACCCCCAGGTCTCTCTGTTCTTGCACCCTCTTTCAAATTGTACCATTTAGGTTATATTGCCTCTCATTCTTCCTACAAAAATATATCATTTCACACTTCTCTACTTTAAATTTCATCTGCCATGTATCTGCCCATTTCACCATGTCCTCCTACTCTCCTCCACACTGTTTACTACATTTCCGTGTTTCGTTTCATCTGTGAACTTTGAAATTATGCCCTGTATAGATTGGCTACTTTTAATCAAATATATTAGTTGTTGCCAAATGTAAAAATACTTAAATACACTACTGGGTCTTTTAAGAAATGAAAATAAAAATCTCAAAGGCAGATGGCCTTATAGTGGTTTAGCCTGAAATAACAGTAGTGTGGCCTTAATGTATACCACAGCTCAGAGTCAGACTGACTGGTTCTATTTATCTATCGATCCTATTAAAAAGTTATGTTGGAGTCCTCTTCTGGCCACCTGATTGTCCACTGAATCACTGTTGCAATTTGATTGGTATTTGGGAACCTGCATGTGCAAGGACTTGCTGGATTCTTCTTTTTTTCACGAATGACACCTGTTCAGTCTCACTGGCATAGGCCACTGGCATCTGATGTGCTTCTTGGCTACTCAGGGTCCTTGGACCACCCCTGTCTCACTGCCCGCTACAGTATTTAGTATTTAGCTACCCAATGCGAGCTGTCAATAAGCAGTAACATGGCCTGCCTTTGTTCCCAACTGGCGCCCTCCCAGCCCAGCCAGCTTTCTCCGAGTGACTCTGAGCACTGGTCTCCTGCTTTGCCTGCTGAGGCAGGTCACCTTCAGTACTCTGGAACTCAGGCATGACCACCCCGGCACCAGATTGAAGTGTGGTGAGTCGGGAGTAAGCAGTGCATTTATTTCAGCTGGAACTGCAAAGCCCCACAAACACCACAATAGGAGAGTCACTAGTAATTTTTGTAAAAGCAAAATACTGGGGATGCTGGAAATCTGAAATAAAAACAGAAAATGCTGGAAATACTCAGGTCAGGCAGCATCTGTGGAGAGAGAGAGAAAGAGTTAACGTTTCAGGTCGATGACCCTTCGTCAACGTTAATTCTGTTTATCTCTCCACAGATGCTGCCTGACCTGCTGAGTATTTCCAGCATTTTCTGTTTTTATTTTAGTAATTTTTGTAATCCTATCCATGTGTCAGATATTTAAGTACGCTTTTTCAAATCCTACATTAGAAGCACGTAATTCAGAAGCCTCCTTCCACAGTTTGGCAAGAGACCTTTTGTACTGGTGCATGTAGCACTTCAGCATTTAGATTGTAAACAAAGATATTTCCTGCATTGGATCCATTTTCATAGGACTGCTATTAATGGCCTCTTATGAATCAGATGAGGTCACATTAACTTGCAACATGCCTTTGCAGTGAAATAACACTATGGTCAGGTTTTCTTTCAAACATTAGGAGGATAACAATTTATTCCGTGTAAGATTACAAAAAGATTAGAGTTGATCCAGGGTGGCCAAGACTGGGAACTCAACATCCAGGGGTACTCAATATTCAGGAAAGATAGGCAAAAAAGGAAAGGGAGGTGGGGTAGCATTGCTGGTTAAAGAGGGGATTAACACAATTGAAAGGAAGGATATTAGCTCTGATGATGTGGAATCTGTATGGGTTGAACTGAGAAATAACAAGGGGCAGAAAACGTTAGTGGGAGTGATATATAGACCTCCAAACAGTAATGCGGAGGTTGGGGATGGCATTAAAAGGGAAATTAGAGAAGCGTGCAATAAGGGCACAGCAGTCATCATGGGTGACTTTAATCTACATATAGATTGGGCTAACCAAATTAGTAACAATACTATGGAGGAGGAATTCCTGGAGTGTTTACGGGATGGTTTCCTGGATCAATATGTCGAGGAACCAACCAGAGATCAGGCCATCTTAGACTGGGTATTATGCAATGAGAAAGGATTAATTAGCAATCTTGTTGTGCGAGGCCCCTTGGGTCGGAGCGATCATAATATGATAGAATTCTTCATTAGGATGGAGAGTGAAGTAGTTGACTCAGAGACTAGGGTCCTGAATTTAAATAGAGGAAACTACGATGGTATGAGGTGCGAGTTGGGTCGGATTGATTGGGGAATGTCACTCAAAGGGTTGACGGTGGATAGGCAATGGCAAACATTCAAAGACCGCATGAACGAACTACAGAATTTGTTCATCCCAGTTTGGCATAAGAATAAAACAAAAAGGGTGACTCAACCATGGATAACAAGGGAAATTAGGGATATCATAAGATCCAAGGAGAGGGCATATAAATTGGCCAGAAAAAGCAGTAACCCTGAGGATTGGGAGCAGTTTAAGATTCAACAAAGGAGGACAAAGGAATTAATTAAGAAGGGGAAAATAGAATACGAGAGTAAGCTTGCAGGGAACATAAAAACTGACTGTAAAAGCTTTTATAGATATGTGAAGAGAAAAAGATTAGTGAAATCAAGCATAGGTCCCTTGCAGTCAGAATCAGGGGAACTTATAATGGGGAACAAAGAAATGTCAGACCAATTAAATACATATTTTGGTTCTGTCTTCACAAAGGAGGACACAAATAACCTCCCAGAGATGTTGGGGAACATAGGGTCTGATGAAAGGGAGGAACTGAAAGAAATCAGTATTTGTAGGAAAATGGTGTTAGGGAAATTAAAGGCCGATAAATCCCCAGGGCCTGATAATCTATATCCTAGGGTACTTAAGGAAGTGGCCCTAGAAATAGTAGATGCATTGCTGATCATCTTCCAACATTCGATGGAATCTGGAACAGTACCCATGGATTGGAGGGTAGCTAATATTACCCCACTATTCAAAAAGGGTGGGAGAGAGAAAACGGGGAATTATAGACCGGTAAGCCTGACATCGGTAGTGGGGAAAATGCTAGAGTCCATTATAAAAGATGTAATAGCAGAGCACTTGGAAAACAGTGACAGGATCGGACAAAGTCAACATGGATTTACAAAAGGTAAATCATGCTCGACTAATCTACTGGAATTTTGAGAGGATGTAACTGGGAAAATAGATAAGGGAGAACCAGTGGATGTGGTGTATTTGGACTTCCAAAAGGCTTTTGATAAGGTCCCGCATAAGAGATTAGCGTGTAAAGTTAAGGCACATGGGATTGGGGGCAAGGTATTGACTTGGATAGAGAACTGGTTGGCAGACAGAAAGCAAAGAGTTGCAATAAATGGTTCTTTTTCCGAGTGGCAGGCAGTGACCAGTGGGGTACCGCAGGGATCGGTCCTTGGACCCCAGCTATTCACAATATATATTAATGATCTAGACAAGGGAACTAGATGTAATATCTCCAAGTTTGTAGACGACACAAAGCTGGGTGGGCGTGTGTGCTGCGAGGAGGATGCCGAGAAACTCCAGTATGATTTGGACAGGTTGGGTGATTGGGCAGAAGTGTGGCAGATGCAATATAACGTGGATAAATGAGAGGTTATCCACTTTGGTGTCAAAAACAGAAAGGCAGATTATCTGAATGGCAATAGATTGGGAGAAGGGGAAGTGCAACGAGACCTGGGTGTCCTTGTGCACCAGTCGCTGAAGGTAAGCATGCAGGTGCAGTTGGCAGTTAAGAAGGCAAGTTGGCCTTCAAAGCGAGAGGGTTTGAGTACAGGAACAAGGATGTCTTGCTGCAGTTGAACAGGGCCTTGGTGAGACCACACCTTGAGTACTGTGTGCAGTTTTGGTTGCCTTATCTGAGGAAGAATGTTCTTGCCATGGAAGGAGTTCAGCGAAGATTCACAAGGCGGATACCTGGGATGGCAGGAATGACGTATGGAGAGAGATTGGGTCGATTGGGCTTATACTCGCTGGAGTTTAGAAGAATGAGAGGGGATCTCATTGAAACTTATAAAATTCTGACAGGACAGGACAAACTAGATGCAGGAAGGATGTTCCCGATGGTCGGGGAGTCCAGAACCAGGGGTCACAGTCTAAGGATAAGGGGTAAGCCATTTAGGACAGAAATGAGGAGGAATTTCTTCACCCAGAGAGTGGTGAACCTGTGGAATTCTCTACCACAGAAGGCAGTTGAGGCCAATTCATTAAATATATTCAAGAAGGAGTTGGATATATTTCTTAAGGCTAAAGGGATCAAGGGATATGGGGAGAAAGCAGGGACAGGGTACTGAATTTGGATGATCAGCCATGATCGCATTGAATGGCGGAGCAGGCTAGAGGGGCCGAATGGCCAACTCCTGCTCCTATCTTCTATGATTCTATGATCTCACTACTGAGGAAGTTAGCTGCTGTTGGAATAGCAGTTATGCTTCACAATCCTGATCAGTGGTCTTTAAGCCATACAATGCTAGCAGGCCTGCTGAGTCATGTAGGACAGCAATGAATATCAAAGTCCTTCTAAAGCTCATGGTGCGCACTCAAGAGGCACTCATAGATTTCACCTCATTTGTTGAATAAAGCACCTTCAATATACAGCAAAATCTTGAAAACCAAAAATTCCCAGAGATATTTTTGACATTAGGATGACATCCACATGACGCTCCCTTCCCATACTGTATGAAATCTCCTGCCATGGGCTGAAAACAGAGCAGTGTGCTCAAGGACAAGACAATTATATATAATGGATCCCGACAAAAGACATGATAGACAATGAATGGAAACAAATTGCATTTATACAGTGCCTTTAACATTTGATGGATCTCTCAAATTGCTTCACAGCCAATTAATTACTTCTGAAGTTGATTCTCCTCCTTGGTATTTCTGACTCAGTGTCCATCTCTCCTCTTTGTAAGGCACTCAGACATTCTTTTATGCAAGGCGTGCTCTATATTAATTAAATGTTTTTATCTCACTTACGGTGATGCAATAAAGCAAAGTACCTCCCCATGGGAAGGAAGGGAAAATTTGAAGAACATGCATCACGAGGCTTCTCCCTAGTGGACGGAGGATACTACTGGAGGGGAAGGAAAGGCACAATTGTTAAAATGCTTAACCATGCCTTCTTCGAAATGCTGCGGATGGTTGCAAAGCCAGCAATGATGTAATTATGAATCCTATTTTCACTGTCTATTCGCATATTCATTTGAAGTCTATGTGATGAGAACACATTTTCTTTTTAATTGGCCCTTTGAATGTGGGTGGTGCTGGCAAGACCACATTTATTATCCATCACTAGTTACTCTGGAAAAAATGATGGCGGGCTTTCTTCTTAAACTGCTGCAGTCCTTGTGTTGATGGCACTCCCATGATGGTGTTCGGTAGGGAAATGGAGGAATTTAACCCAATGTCAATGAAGAAATGACAGACATCTGTCGAAGACAGAATGATATGTGACTTGGGAGAGGAATTTAGAGATGATGGGCCAAATTTTGCTTTAACAGGGCACCTAATGGCGTGTCATGAACTAGGCTTGCTCTTACAGGTTTAGGTCTTTTAATTCTCTGCGTGGTAAGTTGCTGAAAGTGCGAGCTGATAACATCGCAACGAGGAAAACAGGGCATCTGGGACCTGAGTGAACAGGGAAAGTGACTGTGTAACTCTTTAACCAATCAGATTGAAGGATTGTGAAATAAACGGCGCAAGGATGGAGAGAAGTGTAAATTAGAGTGGGTAAATTCAATGTCAAATCAGGTACAGAAAGAGAAATAGAGGGAAAGATTGATTGGATTAAGAGGGAAAAAAGGGACAGAAAGGAACTTAAAAAAAAAAATTAAACATTTAAAATTTTACATTTTAAAATCTCCAACAATTAAAAGCTGAAGGAATGAGATCCACACTTGTAATAGATCATTTTCAGTGCCAGCGAGGTTGATTGGCAGTAATGAACACTGATCATATCATTAAAAGGATACTTAGACTTGAAATGACTTAACTTTCTGTGGCGAGTTTAGTTCGTATCGACCTCACAAATACAGCAACTTCCCGCCATTCAATGCATATCAATGGTGAAACAACAGACAGAGAGATGCAATTTTTGCGAAGCTAACGGTGGAGTGGCACAATTCAGACAGCAACTTTTGGATATCCATGTTTAACCGTGCATCTGCCCCTCGCCTTAAGTCACTGTGCCATTTGCGCATTAATAACGAGCACCATTAGCCTCACCGCTATTTTGAAAGCAAAATCTGGCCTGATGGCGTTCATATGATCCTACAGCTCTTGTCCCTTTCAGTGCTTACGGTTGTAGGGCTGGGAGGTGCTATGGGATAATAAATTTTAAGTTGCTGTAGGGCATCCTGTAGATAGTACATATTGCAACCACAGTGGTGGAGTGGGTACATATCAAGTCCAGTGTAGGGCATCGATGAAGTGACGGCTCTGTCCAGCAGAGTGTCAAGCTTCTTGTGTTGTTGCGGCTGTTTCCATCCAGGTGAGTAGCAAGTATTCCACCACACTCCTGACTTGAGCCTTGCCAATGATGGAGAGATCAGGTGAGCCTCATCCCAGAGTACCCTGCCTCTGCTCCCTGCTCTTCCTGATTCAATTAAGCTCCTGGTCAATGGTGATTCCCACGATTCATGGTGGGGTACTTGGCAACGGTATCATTCAAGGTTCGAGGGAGATGGTTCGGATTTTCAAGGATACCATTAGCAAATATCTCAAATGTTATGCTTGTTTCTCAAAATGTGGTACCTGCACAATCTGGATTTTTCATGCAGCAGTGGCGAGTAAGACATGCTAACAAAATGAATTTAAAAATATCAGTAATTTTGATCCAAGCAATCCACTGCCCCCCACAAGAGAATGGTGATTGCAACTTAGACCAGTTCCATTTGTTCTTGGGATGTGGGCAGTGCTGACAAGGCAGCATTTATTGCTCAACTCTAGTTGCCCTAAGGGAATTATGAGTCAGCCTCAGTGTGGGACTGAGTCAAATGAAGGTTGGGCATTAATGTACCAGTTGGGTTTTTACAATAATATGGCAGTTCTGATGCCCACCCATAAATGACCAGATTTATTGAATTCCATTGCACAACTTACCATGGTGAGATTTGAACCCAGAACCTTTGGGGTGCTTGACGAGTAACGTAGCCACTACACTAACTTCTCTCTCAAGCCTCCAATTGCCACCATGAGACATTTACATGGCTTGGTGTCAAACACCCTGTACTGCAAGACAGTATGGTTTTCTAACTCCATTTGGAAAAGTCAAAATCAGGTTAGTCAACATTGTTTACCTCCAAGTATTGTGCTGCAAGAAAGAAGACTGGGCTGGGGACAGGGGGGTCCATTCTGCGTTGCGGTTTTTGAGTTGCAGTTAGACAAACAGATAAACACACCCAAATCCAAGTGCAGGATACAAACAGAACAGCTGCCCTACAAGCTCACTCATGAGGCTATTTATCCTGGGAAACCTCTCATGATTAAACATTGCACTCATACCATCCATTATAAAGACCAGTGCCACTTGAGCGAGCTTTCCTGTTTTAAAAAACACTCCAGCTGTATATCCTCAACAGGAATGATCAAACCACTTAATTATTAAAGAACAAATGTTTCACTGAGACAAGGAAGTTGAGCTTTCAGAGTAAGTCAATACTGAAATAATTGTGCCCAATGAAAACTGAGGAACCTGATCCAAAATGTTTTGTTCTTCCAGATCCAGCCCCAGGGCAGAGTACAAATATGGAAGAGAACAAACTTAGAACTACTATCATAATCACACTTTTTTTGGGGGGGGGGGGGGGGGGGCGGTGGAGAGAAGAAAGTTCAAGAAAAATTTAAGCTGAACCGCTGAACCGGAGAGACACAATCTGATTAGAATATGACAAATAACACAAGTCTGCTCCCATAAACACCATCAACAGGAAATTCCAACAGCATCTAATCTCAAAACAAATCAAATGAAGAATTGATTTAAGGACTCTGGAACAGGATGCAGAACTATTTAAATCATTAGCAGTAGTAGCCTCACCAGACATCAACCCTTCCAGTACTCAGATTAAAGGAATACCAAATAGCTGTGTGCCATGAATAGTAGTCTACTTCAGGGGTTCCAGGTTTTTAAGACTGCATTGCTCAACACATTGCACCATATCGAACCATATTATTGCTGGGAGAAATTGTACTGGGAGGCCAACAATCCAGTCAAACGTTTCTTAGAGTGTAATGGATGATCCGTTAACCTAAAGTAAGCAAATGACAGTTAACTCCACTTTTGAACTGCATACAAGGCAATGTGTTCCAGGCCACAGCACTATATGGTAGCAATGTCCACAGGCAGCCCACAGGTCAGGTTTGGCCAGTGAGTTCCTTTCATCTGGCCTTCACCGTCAACACATGTATATAACACCTTTACATAGAAAAACAACTTTCTCCAAAGCCGACCAAACTAAGCTACAGTGCCATAATTTGGTAGACAAACGTCTTGTTCAACCCTGAAATGCTGGCTACGACAAATTATCTCCTTGAGGATTTCTATTTACTTGCCTGATAGCAAAACTTCCACTCTAAGAACCAAGCACACAGCAGTCAGAACATATTACACTGGTTGGGTAAACAACAAAAAACACAATTTACTGACAGTCACACAACTGGCAGTGTTTTAGATATTTTTTGACATCTTCCCTGAAAGAACGTCGTGTGCTTCGAAGGTCAGGGTAAAGGTGAGTGCTATAATGAAGTAGTAATGCAACTCATTCACATCATGCTTCTGTTGTGGAGTTGCCTTTATTTCTATTCGCAAGGTCACTTTTGCAGACCATCACTGTTTTGTAATCTTTCACCATTATATCTGATATTCTAACCAATTAAAAATAAAAAATTGCAACTTTGGAATAGACTGCAAGCACCATCGACTGATTGATTGCATTCTCAAGCTTGGATTGCTTTAGCTTACATATTTCACCACAGGGAACAAACAGAAAGGTATGAGAAACAATCGTAAAAAAGGAAAAAAATGCAAACAGAACTTAATTTGAAAGCAGTTGAGGCACTATGTAAGCTGGACAGGTTAGATGTAAACTCTGCCGGTCTCCATTCAAATCTCGACAACGAAGGCAAATTCAAATCTTGAGATAAAAAGGCATCAGCCATTTCTGAAGATCACCTGCAAAATTTAGCACTGGTGAACTTTTATACTTCAGAAGAACTGTCAGAATGGCAATAAAGCACTTGGACTCCAACTCTACCATCTATTACTGTAAAGGCCTTCAAGATGGAATGTAACCCAATTCCCTACTGATAAAAGCCTCACCATTATATTTAGCACTTCACCAATTAGAATCAGCAGCCATGTCGAATTCTCCTTTGCTCGCTCCTACCTTTTGACCTTGTATTGCAGAAGTTGTATTGCCATTTGAGACTGGCTACCACAACTATTCATATTAATGTGGCCTCAACAGACCTGTGCCCTTCCTGTGTCTCCATTCACAGATTGCCCAACTGTGGGATTTTGCTGGTATCAAATTTTTAAGAACGACTTGGCTTTTGGAGCCATGTCCCATACAGTGGGGAAGTCCAACTTTTTGGAGCTGGGCGCTGGATACAGGTATCAAAACCGGTGACTGGGCTGCATGATTTCGCAAAAATGCAAGCCGAGATACAAAGAAGATTGAAACATCCCACGCACAAAATGTCAAATGCCCGCGCACAAAAGTTGAGACCCCCTCCCCCGCCGACAAAAAAAAGACTATCCGTACACTAAAGCATTCACACAACAATCAAGATCTCCCATGCACACAAAATTCGAGACACCCCCATACACAAAAAATGAGACCCCCAAACACACAAAAGCAACACCATCCACACAAAAAGGCCAAACACTTTTCCAAATTTATTTTTATTTATTCATTCATGGAATGTGGGCATCTCTGGCGAGGCCGGCATTTATTGCCCATCCCTTGTTGATTTTAAGGAAGTGGTGAGCCGCCTCCTTGAACCGCTACAGCTGTGTGGTGAAGGTACTCGCACTTGTGCCAAAATTGGGAGAGCTGTCCCACAGACTAGTCAAGCAACAGTCTGCCATAGTCATACTCACAGAAGCATACCTTTCAGCCAATGTCCCAAACTCCTCCATCACCATCCCGGGTATGTCCTGTCCCACCAGCAGGACAGACCCACCAGGGGTGGCGGCACAGTGGTATACAGTCGGGAAGGAGTGGCCCTGGGAGTCCTCAACATTGACTCCGGACGCCATGAAGTCTCATGGCTTCAGCTCAAGCATGGGCAAGGAAACCTCCTGCTGATTACCACCTACCGCCCTCCCTCAGCTGATGAATCAGTACTCCTCCATGTTGAACACCACTTGGAAGAAGCACTGAGAGTAGCAAGGGCACACAATGTACTCTGGGTGGGGGACTTCAATGTCCATCACCAAGAGTGGCTTGGTAGCACCACTACTGACTGAGCTGGCCGAGTCCTGAAGGACATAACTGCCAGTCTGGGCCTGCGATAGGTGGTGAGAAAACCAACACGAGGGAAAAGCCTACTTGACCTCGTCCTCACCAATCTACCTGTCGCAGATGCATCTGTCCATGACATTATTGGTGGCAGTGACCACCGCACAGTCATTGTGGAGACGAAGTCCCGTCTTCACACTGAGGACACCCTCCATCGTGTTGTGTGGCACTACCACCGTGCTAAATGGGATAGATTCAGAACAGATCTAGCAGCTCAAAACTGGGCATCCATGAGGCGCTATGGGCCAGCAGCAGAATTGTATTCCACCACAATCTGTAACTTCATGGCCCAGCATATCCCTCACTCTACCATTACCACCAACCCTGGTTCAATAAGGAGTTGTAGAATTCGCAATATATCGCGATTTTATTAATAAGGAGAAAACACAAAGTTTCGTTCAAACAGCTTTTATTTCAGTAGAATGCTGGCAGGTTTAAAGTGGACACAAGCAGCCTGTAAAATGGCCGCCGCACCTCGTGACAGAACATTCTAGACTTTTCAACAGGCAGACAAGATGGCGTTCCAATAAACATTTGTGCAAGATCGATTAAGATTCAGCACAGTGAAGATAATACACGAGTCATTATGGGTTTGCAGTATACACATAGATACTGAAATCGGTCTCCCAGGTACAAAGGAAAGCCATTGTACCGAGTAATCAAGGGCCCATCCAAAAGACATTAATATGTAAAATCCCAACGACTCTACGATGAGAGAGCCGTTAGCAGGTAGTTATACAGGACACTTGGAAGCCCCAAACCCCTCCAGGGAGAACACCGACCGATTTAACAATGGGAGAAATATTAACAGGTACTCAGACATTTACGAGTAGCCCCGAAACCCATTAAGAACGGAGATCACCCATACAAGACATTTGAGCGCCAAACCCTAAACAAAAGAATGGACATTATAGTTGGGCGGGAAACGGAAGATTTTGCACTATAATTGCAGGCTCCAAACCGTCCATTCTTTCTCTTGCTGCTCTCTTGCTGCTCTTATCATCGTGGCTGCTCCTGTGCTCTTATCCGATCGATTCGTAACCTCGTGGCTGCTCCTGTGTACTCGTAGTTGGGCTCGCTTCTGCTTGCCTGTTGCCTCTTCTGAAAAGACTGTTGAACTTTCTGATCCGTTCGGATCTACCTCGTGTCGCGTAACGAAGACCTATATTGGTAACCGGTATCGGAACCAAAAGGCCCGAGAAGAGATGAGATGAGATGAGATGAGAAGAGAGGAAGACCATATCCATCGCCACGGTCAGTTAATCCCGACCGAGCCTGTAGGTCGATTAGCCAAGTTTTCCTTGCCAGGAAGACTTCTTCGAACTTGCAAAGAAACATATCGTATCGATGATATTGACAACTGTGCTCGAAAAGTACCTGTTAAACCAACCAACACAGGTCTTCATCACAGCAGACGTTCCAGCCTGCTAGCCGGAGCAGCAGAAGCAAGTAAACAAGTGGGACCAGGAGATCTCCTGACCGACACGTGGGTGCTGCGGTGAAAAGCATCCGATCAGCTATTTGGAATTTCTCCGAGTTATCACGAGTGGTGAGCATGAGTCTCGAAATCCTACGACTCTAGTTTAGGATAGATATTGATAGGGGAGGGTTTAAGGATTAAGGATATTTGTAATGTGTGCCCCTATTTACTTTGTGCCGTTCGTTCCTCGTTTCCCTAAGATCGACTATATAACTGTTTGTAAGATTGTACTGTCATTAATCTGTGCTTATGACATGTATTTCATAATCTTAAGTATCATGCAATAAAGATTTTCCATTTCGTACCATTCAAACCGAGTCTACATGAGTTTCATCTCCATTACTGCTCTCACATCTAAGTCCAGTGTCTAGAACCGTAAGGGAGAGTGATTCGAACCACTCACAGGTGTGTCTAGTGTTCCCAGACTGGCTGGAGACCAGAACAGGCAACAAGGCCTAGACCCGCACTGACATACAGGCTGCACAGAGCCGCGTGAATCTCACAGGCTGCGAGACACGCAGGGTCAGAATCCCTTACAGAGTGTAGAAGAGCATGCCAGAAGCAGCACCAGGCGTACCTAAAAATGAGGTAACAACCTGGGGAAGCTGCAACACAGGACTACATGCATGCTAAAAAGCGGAAGCAGCATGCTACAGACAGGGCTAAGGGATCCCACAATCAACGGATCAGATCAAATATCTGCATTCCTGCCACATCCAGTCGTGAATGGACCATTAAACAACTAACGGGGGGAGGAGGCTCCATGAATATCCCCATCCTCAATGATGGTGGAGCCCGGCATGTTAGCGCAAAAGACAAGACTGAAGCGTTTGCAACCATCTTCAGCCAGAAGTGCCGAGTGAATGGATCCATATCGGCCTACTCCTGAGGACCCCACCATCACAGAAGCCAGTCTTCAGCCAATTCAATTCACTCCATGTGATATTAGGAAACGGCTGAGCACACTGGCTACAGCAAAGGCTGTGGGCCCCGACAACATCCCGGCTATCGTGCTGTAGACTTGTGCGCCAGAACTAGCCGCGTCTCTAGCTAAGCTGTTCCAGTACAGCTACAACACTGGCATCTATCAGACAATGTGGAAAACTGCCCAGCTATGTCCTGTCCACAGAAAGCAGGACAAATCCAACCCGGCCAATTACCGCCCACCACTCCACTCTCAATCATCAGCAAAGTGATGGAATGTGTCATCGACAGTGCTATCAAGCGGCACTTACTCACCAATAACCTGCTCACTGATGCCCAGTTTGGGTTCCACCAAGACCACTCGGCTCCCGACCTCATTACAGCCTTGGTCTAAACATGGACAAAGGAGCTGAATTCCAGGTGAGGTGAGAGTGACTTCCCTTGACATCAAGGCAGCATTTGACCAAGTGTGTCATCAAGGAGCCCGAGTAAAACTGAAGTCAATGGGAATCGGGGGGAAAACGTTCCACTGGCTGGAGTCATACCTAGCACAAAGGAAGATGGTTGTGGTGGTTGAAGGTCAATCATCACAGCCCCAGGACATCGCTGCAGGAGTTCCTCAGGGCAGTGTCCTCAGCCCAACCATCTTCAGCTGCTTCATCAATGACCTTCCTTCCAACATAAGGTCAGAAATGGGGATGTTCGCTGATGACTGCAGTGTTCAACGCCATTCACAACTCCTCAGATAATGAAGCAGTCCATGCCCGCATGCAACAAGACCTGGACGACATTCAGGCTTGGGCTGATAAGTGGCAGCTAACATTCGCGCCACAGAAGTGCCAGGCAATGACTATCTCCAACCATCGAGAGTCTAACCACCTCCCCTTGACATTCAACATCATTACCATCGCCGAATCCCCCACCATCAACATCCTGGGGGGGTGGGGGGGGGTGGGGGGTCACCATTGACCAGAAACTTAACTGGACCAGCCACATAAATACTGTGGCCACAAGAGGTCAGCGACTAGGTATTCTGCGGCGAGTGTCTCACCTCCTGACTCCCCAGAGCCTTTCCACCATCTTAAAGGCACAAGTCAGGAGTGTGATGGAATACTCTCCACTTGCCTGGATGAGTGCAGCTCCAACAACACTCAAGAAGCTCGACACCATCCAGGACAAAGCAGCCCGCTTGATTGGCACCCCATCTACCATCTTAAACATTCACTCCCTCCACCACCGGTGTACCACGGCTGCAGTATGTACCATCTACAAGATGCACTGCAGCAACTCGCCGAGGCTTCTTCGGCAGCACCTCCCAAACCCACGACCTCTACCATCTAGAAGGACAAGGGCAGCAGGCGCATGGGAACACCACCACCTCCAAGTCACACACCATCCTGACTTAGAAGTATATCGCCGATCCTTCATCGTCGCTGGGTCAAAATCCTAGAACTCCCTACCTAACAGCACTGTGGGAGTACCTTCACCACATGGACTGCAGTGGTTCAAGGCGGCAGCTCACCACCACCTTCTCAAGGGCAATTAGGGATGGGCAATAAATGCTGGCCTTGCCAGCGATGCCCACAACCCATAAACTAATAAAAACAGTGCTGTTAAGCAGTGAGTTCCAGGATTTTGACCCAGCGGCGAAGAAGGAACGGCGATATATGTCCAAGTCTGGATGGTGTGTGACTTGGAGGGGAACTTGGAGGTGGTGCTGTTCCCATGCACCTGCTGCCCTTGTCTTTCTGGGTGGTAGAGGTTAGAAGTTTGGGAGGTGTGGTCAATGAAGCCTTGGCGAGTTGCTGCAGTGCATCTTGCAGATGGTGCACACTGCAGTCACGGTGCGCCGCTGGTGGAGGGAATGAATGTTTAAGGAGGTGGCTGGATTGATGAGCTTCTCTGGAGCTGCACTCATCCAGGCAAGTGGAGAGTATTCCATTACACTCCTGACTTGTGCCTTGCAGGTGGTGGAAAGGCTTTGGGGAGTCACTCACCTTCATATCCAGCCTTTGACCTGTTCTTGTAGCCACAATGTGTGTGTGGCTGGTCCAGTTAGGTTCTGGTCATTGGAGACCCCTAGGAAGTTGATGGTGGGGGATTTGACAATGGAAATGCTATTGTATGTCAAGGGGAGGGGGTTATATGCTCTCTTGTTGGAGGTCGTCATTGTCAGGCACTTGGGTGGCTCGAATGTTACTTGCCGCTTATCAGCCCAAGCCTGGATGTTGTCCAGATCTTCTTGGATGCGGGCACGGACTGCTACATTATCTGAGGAATTGCAAATGGAACTGAACACTGCGCAATTATCAGCGACCATCCCCACTTCTGACCTTATGATGGAGGGAAGGTCATTGATGAAGCAGCTGAAGATGGTTGGGCCTAGGACACTGCCCTGAGGAACTCCTGCAGCAATGTTCAGGGACTGAGATGATTAGCCTCCAATAACCACACCCCCCCCACCTCGATTCCCACTGACTGCAGTTTTACTGCGACTCCTTGATGCCACACTCGGTCAAATGTCACCTTGATGTCAAGGGCAGTCACTCTCGCCTCACCTCTGGAATTCAGCTCTTTTGTTCATGTGTGGACCAAGGCTGTAATGAGATCCGGAGCCAAGTGGTCCTGGGGGAACCCAAACTGAGTGTCGGTGAGCAGGTTATTGGCGAGCAAGTGCTGCTTGATAGCACTGTCAACGATACCTTCCAGCACTTTGCTGATGACTGAGTGTAGGCTAATGGGGTGGTAACTGGCCTGATTGGATTTGTCCTGCTTTTTGTGGACATGACATAGCTGGGCAATTTTCCACTTGTCGGGTAGATGCCAGTGTTGTAGCTGTACTGGAACAGCTTGGCTAGAGGCGCGGCTAGTTTTGGGGGAACGGGTCTTCAGCACTACAGTCGGGATGTTGTCGGGGCCCATAGCCTCTCTTTTATCCAGTGCGCTCAGCTGTTTCTTAGTATCATGTGGAGTGAATCAAATTGGCTGAAGATGGGCATCTGTGATCGTGGGGACCTCAGGAGGACGCAGAAGTGGATCAACCACTCAGCACATCGAGCTAAAGATGGTTGCGAACAGTTCAGCCTTGTCTTTTGCACACATGTGCTGGGCTCTACAATCGTGAGAACGGGATGTTCATGGAGCCTCCTCCTCCCAATAATTGTTTAATTGTCTACCACCATTCACGACTGGATGGGGCAGGACAGCAGAGCTTTGATCGTATCCGTTGGTTGTGGGATAACTTAGCATGCTGCTTACACTGATTAGCATGCAAGTAAGTCATGTGTTTTACCAGGTTGGCACCTCTTCAGGTACACCTGGTGCTGCTCCTAGCATGCTCTTCTGCACTCCTCATTGAATTAGGGTTGGTCGCCTGCCTTGATGGTAATGGGAGAATGAGGGATATGCCAGGCCATGAGGCTACAGGTTGCGCTGGAATACAATTCTGCAGCTGCTGATGGCCATGGTACCTCATGGATGCCCAGTTATGAGCTGCTAGATCGGTTATTAATCTATTTCATTTAGCACGGAGGTAGTGCCGCACAACACAATGGAGGGAGTCCTCAGTGTGAAGACGGGACTTCATCTCCACAAGGACTATGCGGTGGTCACTCCTATCAATACTGTTATGGACAGATGCATCTGCGACAGGTAGATTGGTGAGGATGAGGCCAAGTAGGTTTTCCCATCGTGTTGGTTCTCTCACCACCTGCCACAAGCCCATTCTGCCAGCTATATCCTTCAGGACTCAGCCAGCTCAGTCAGTGGTGGTATTACCGAGCCACTCGGTGATGGACATTGAAGTTCCCCACCCAGAGTAAATTCTGTGCCCTTGCTATCCTCAGTGCTTCTTCCAAATAGTGTTCAACATGGAGGAGTACTGATTCATCAGCTGAGGGAAAGTGGTAGGTGGCAATCAGCAGGAGATTTCCTTGCCAGTGTTTGACCTGATGCCATGAGACTTCATAGGGTCCGGAGTCAATGTTGAGGTCTGACAGGGCCACTCCCTCCCGACTGTATACCACCATGCCGCCACCTCTCAACTCATCTGCTGCTGAAACCCTCATCCGTGCCTTTGTTACTCCTTGACTTGACTATTTCAATGCTCCTCTGGCCAGCCTCCCATGTTCTACCCTCAGTTAACTTGAGATCATCCAAATCTCTGCTGCCCATGTGCTAACTCGCACCAAGTCCCGTTCACCCATCACCCCTGTATTCACTGACCCACACTGGCTTCTGGATAAGCAACGCTTCGATTTTAAAATTATTATCCTTGTTTTTAAATCCCTCCATCTCTGTAATCTCCTCCAGTCCTGCAACCCTCAGATATCGGTGCTCCTCCAATTCTGACCTCGAGCATCCCTGATTTTAATCGCTCCACCATTGGTGGACATTCCTTCAGCTGCCAAGGCCCTAAACTCTGGAATTCCCTCCCTAAACCTCTCTTTCCTCCTTTAAGACGCTCCTTAAAACCTACCTCTTTAACCAAGTTTTTGGTCATCTGCCATAATATCTCATGTGGCTCGGTGTCAAATATTGTTTGATAACGCTCCTGTGAAGTGCCTTGGGACGTGTTACGACATTAAAGGCGCTGTATAAATGCAAATTGCTGTTTTTGTTGTGTCACTGATTACTTAAATTGTTTTGACATTAGATTGAAAGCTTCCAAAGGAAAAATGTATAAAAGCAAGGCCTAACCAAGAGGAAATGACCATCTAGTTTTGTATTGGATTGGCATAGTTTAAAGGAAGTATTTATTCCTTTAGCCTGCATTCCTTAGCAATCTAATTCGACAGGACATCTGAAAAAGTCATTGACTCCAAGACAATCAACAATGTTTAAAAAAAGAGAAAATAGTCTCTCACATACAGTACAGGTTGAAAATACCTCACCTTGTCATACTTCGATACTATCTCAGCTCGTTCCTGCGCAAGTTTCGCAGCCGCATCCTGTTCTGCATCTGGATCTGCAGGCAAGCCAGAAAAGAAATGGGTCAGCATTACGACTACTCCTGGTGTATAATGAAACTATTAAATAAAATGATTTTGAAATAGATGCTTCCTCTCCGATAGCATGACATAATGAAACTGGGTGTAGCAGACCCTGAGTCACATCTGTTGCAGACTAACTAAAGCTCTCCGATACTGATTTTATGCCACGCTTGTACCACCAGCTCCTGACAAGTTGGTGGCGTGTAACCGAAGGTAATTCCAAAATAAACTTCCTGGATTTCTTAAGGCCACCCACCAGGTGGCCTAACTTATTCAACTGCATCTCCTTGGCAGCAGGCCTCAGAGAGTGCAGCACATTAACTTTGGGATTACTGTAGGTTGCACGAGACCTGTGCATTCGGAGGAGGTCACACCAACATGCAAGAAATGAATATAAAAGCCCTTTTGTTACGTGCCATATCAAAACATGCCCCGTCACATTTGCTCGAGACTAAGCAAAGGTCTATGCAAATAATAACACACCAAAGCACTAAAATATAATGAGTACAGTTAATTTCGAATTGAATGAGATTATACATCAAGGTATTTTATTGATTAAACAGGGGATTTAATACTTCAGTATCAGCCTGTTAACCCATATCCTTTCAAAATTAAACAATTTAAAAGAAACCATTTTCTGAAACAGCATTCTGCAGTTTGCTTACAATAATGATAGAAGAGGGAAATTTTCCTCAACACATGGGTGTTACAATTAGGAAGTTTTTGCCAAGTTATATCTCTGGTTGTTACTTCACTCTGTAGGCACAAAACTGATTTCAATCATTCCAACATGCAGCACATTTGAACTCTCACTGCATACTCAGCTACCACTTTTTGTTCATTTTTTATGGTAGGTGTATTCAATTTAATATTAATATAGATCAAATGCTCTATATCACATCACATTGTACATTCACATTAACGCAAGAAGCTAAAATACAAAGCAGGAATGTCAATTACTACTGTAGGCAAGTTTTGAGAAATGGCATGATCAATTGGCATGGCAGCACAAGGGTATTCACTGTCTGAACAAAAGAAATGCTTCATCAAAACAGACTTGCATTTTTATATAGCGCCTTTCACAACCACCGGACGTCTCAAAGCGTTTTACAGCCAATGAAGTACTTTTTGAAGTGGAGTCACTGTTGTAATGTGGGAAACACGGCAGCCAATTTGCGCTCAGCAAGGTCCCAAACAGCAATGTGATAATGACCAGATAATCTGTTTTTGTTATGCTGGTTGAGGGATAAATATTGGCCAGAACACCGGGGAGAACTCCCCTGCTGTTCTTCGAAATAGTGCCATGGGATCTTTTACGTTCGCCTGAGAGAGCAGGCTGGGCCTTGGTTTAACGTCTCATCCGAAATGCAAATTGCGTCAGCCCTAGTTTCAATGAGCAATATTGTCCACTGGACATTTTGTAAATATCCATGCCGAAATTTTAAAAAGTGAAAGATAAAATCTGTTGCAATATTATCCTTTGGATTAAATTGTTCAAATTGAAGGAAAGATTATCTGCACCATTTTCGTAGTGCATATCAATACTGCTCCAAATCATTTAACAGGAGCAACTCTATCTCGGGGTCCATTCATGTATTGATCATTCTTGGTACAAAGAAAAGAGAATAGACATTTCTCATACATTGGAGTTTCACCACTACATGACACTCCAGAACAACAGCGCTGTTCATGAGAAATGGTGAAACTTGCCACAGAGAAAGTAGCCAACGCAGAAGTTAGTTATGTCTGAGATCCAAATTTGTACCACTATGCCAGTAGAGCTACCAGATAACCAAAATATCTCCATTTTGCAGTAATCTGATGGTTAATTTCACAAGATAATTACAGATGAGAATGTTATTCAGCCCACCCAAGTTCACCCCGCTAAAAAGATTTTCATATCCCATATTCAGCATCCAAGTGTTCCTTAAATTATTCCAGGCTATTTGCCTCCTTACTCTATATCCCAGGGCCAATTCATGTATTGATCATTCTTTGTACAAAAAACAACTTCATGTCAGTCTTAAATTTACCTTTGACGAGTTTGAACTTAACTAATAATCTTGCACATGGAGCTGTGTTAAATCCATTTTAGAAGTCTAGGCACACCATGTTGTTGGGCTTTCCATACCGCACGTGGGTTGTGACTACCTCAAAATACAAGTTGAGGAAGTTGGTCAGGCACAACTTTCCTGCTCTAAATCTATTTTATGTGGAATGCTATTGATTAGGTTATTATTGCATTTATAATCCTCAAGTTTACTCCTGATAAAATTACTCCATTATTTTACACTGTACTGAATAAAGACTACTGGATTTGTAGCGGCCTGTATCTGATTTTCACCCTTTTTGAAGATGAGCACCATGGTAACTTAACTACTGTTAAGCTGCGAATGTCCGATGACTTCTTAATGATATTCGATGCCTCATAACTCTCCTCCGTGGTAGTTAGGGTTAAATAGCACCTATTCTTGGGAATTTATTTGTCTTGAACCCTTTTAGCCTGTCTGGGATTTCTATCTGAATTACATCAGTCATTAATTCTATTTGGGTTATCGCTACTTCGGAAGGGCATGTTATTCATCTCTTCACAGCAATTACTTTAATTAATCCAAAAATCAAACGAAGCTCCTGTAGGAGACTATAGACCAGTGAACTAACATTTAATATGGATAGAAGGCATCCTGAAATACTTAGATAAATGTACTATAGGTCTTGACTTACAAGTTCACTAGTTTTTTTTTTAGGAAATAACAGGCCTGGCTAACAATGGAACTTCTTTGAAGGTGAATATATTTAGATTTTAACTTGGACAACGTGGACCACTTTCCATACCTCGGGAGCCTTCTGTCAACAAGGGCAGACGTCGACGACCAAGTCCAACACCGCCTTCAGTGTGCCAGTGCAGCCTTCAGTCGCCTGAGAAGAGTGTTTGAAAACCTGGACCTCAAAACTGGCACTAAGCTCATGGTCCACAGAGCAGCAGTGATACCCGCCCTGCTGTATTACTCAGAGACATGGACCATGTACAGCAGGCACCTCAAAGCACTGGAGAGATACCACCAACGCTGCCTCCGCAAGATCCTGCAAATCCATTGGCATTATAGGCGCACCAATGTCAGTGTTCTCGCTCAGGCCAACATCCCCAGCATCGAAGCTTTGACCACGCTCGATCAGCTCCGCTGGACGGGTCACATCGTCCGCATGCCCGATACGAGACTCCCAAAACAAGCGCTCTACTCGGAGCTCCGACACGGCAAGAGAGCCCCAGGTGGGCAGAGGAAACGTTTCAAGGACACCCGCAATGCCTCCTTGAAAAAGTGTAACATCCCCACCGACACCTGGGAATCCCTGGCCCAAGACCACACAAAGTGGAGGAGAAGCATCCGGGAAGGCGCCGAACACCGAGTCTCTTCGCCGGGAGCAAGCGAAAGCCAAGCGCAGGCAGCGCAAGGAGCGCACGTCAACCCAAGCACCCCACCCACCTGCCCCTTCAACCACCCTCTGCCCCACCTGTGACAGAGACTGTAGGTCCCGCATTGGGCTCATCAGTCACCTGAGAACTCATTTTTAATGTGGAAGCAAGTCACCCTCGGTTCCGAGGGACTGCCTAAGAAGAAGATTTAGATTTTAGCAATCCTTTTCATACCATGCCACACAAGCAATTAGCCCACAAGGTAGGAAGGCATGGAGCATGAGGCAAGCTTCTGAAGTAGGCTGGTTTTTAGGTAACCCACAGAAAGCAAAGGGAAGATGTGAATGGAGCTACACGGAGATGGCTTGGGTCACTAGCAAGTAGCGCAGGGATCAACGTTGGGACCATTACTGCTTACAGTGTATCAAAACAATTTGAAGCTGGAGAGAGAATCAAAGCTATGTAAGTTTGCAGATGACATCAAATGGAGAGGGGGGAATGGGGTCACGCAATAAGGAGCTGTCATGCTAATTATAAAAAAAAAATCTGGATAGGTTGAGATAGCGACCTGATAAATTATGACATTTAAAGTAATGAGAAACCAGGGAAGGGAAAGGAAAGGAACAGTGTGAATATAGCTCTACACTGCAAGACACAACACAACAAAGGATGGGGATCTGGGGGTAATGGTGGATAGCAAAATGAAACCAAGAGGGCAGTGTGTGGCAGCAGTACAGGAAGCTAACCTGCTTTTGGGATGTATTGCTCAAGATATACAGCACAATTCCAAGGAGGCGATTACAAGTCTACAGAAGGCATTGGTACTGCGACAGCTAGAGTACTGCGTATAATTCTGATTGCTGTAGTACAGCAAGGAGATGCCAACATTAAAGGCAGTGCAGTAAATGGCAATCAAATGGATACCCACACTCTGGGCTATACGGGTAACAACTTGCATTTATATAGTGCCTTTAACATAGTAAAACGTCCCAAGGCAGTTCAAAGGAGCGTAAATGACACCGAGCCAAAGGAGGAGATATTAGGACAGATGACTAAAAGCTTGGTTGAAGTGGTAGGTTTTATGGATTGTGTTAAAGGAGGAGAGAAAGAGGTTGAGAGGCAGAGAGGTTTAGGGAGGGAACTCCACAGCGTAGGGCCTACACGGGCACCAATAGTGGGGCCAAGAAAAAAAGGCCAGACTTCAAACAACACAGATTTCTCCGAGAGTTATAGGGCTGGAGGAGTTTACAGAGATAGGGAGGGGCGAGACCATCGAGAGATTTGAACACGAGGATGAAAATTTTAAAATTGAGGTGTTGGTGGGAGCCAATGTAGGTCAACGAGCACAGGGGTGATGGATGAACAGGAATT
Source organism: Squalus acanthias (assembly GCA_030390025.1). Taxonomy (NCBI): domain Eukaryota; kingdom Metazoa; phylum Chordata; class Chondrichthyes; order Squaliformes; family Squalidae; genus Squalus; species Squalus acanthias. Next base: position 125,805,930 of record CM059434.1, read on the forward strand.
GATGCAAGTTAGGATGTGGGCAGCAGAGCTTTGATGAGCTCAAGTTTATGGAGGGTGGAAGGTGGGAGGCTGGCCAGGCGAGCATTGGAACCGTCAAGTCTGGAAGTAACAAAAGCATACATGAGGATTTCAGCAGCAGACGGGCTGAGGCAGGGACAGAGATGGGCGATATTATGTAGCTGGAAGTAGACAGTCTTGTAAACAGTCTGGTTCAGCCTGAGACAGTGGACTGGGAGGAGGATGGAACCGGTCGCTGGAGAACGGAGTTTGTGGTAGGGACCGAAGACGATGGCTTTGGTCTTCCCACTGTTTAATTGGAGCAAATTTCTGTTCTTCCAGAACTCAGACACAGTGGAGGGTTTTAATGATGTGGTGGTAAGGTAGAGCTATGTCTCTTTGGCATGTGGAACCTGATGCCATGTCTTCACACGTTGACGCCGCACACAGATGAGAAATAGGATGGGGTCACCGACAGATACTTGGGGGACTCCAGAGGTAATGGAGCAGGTTGAAGAGCCTTAGATTGTTTACTTGGGATAAGAGGACTCAGGTGAGTTATTATTCAAGTATTCATAATTCTGCATGGAATAAATTAAACCCCAATATGTGTGAGATTGCCACTAACTCTAAAACCAGGAGACACAGGTTCAGGCTGAAAAGAGGGTATGTGCACAGAGAATTTAGATTGGAGTACTTTATGCATAGGCTGGTGAACATGTGAACAGACTACCCAGGGAAGTAGTGGAATCAGATAGTTTTGAAAAAAATTAAATGGGAGAACTGGATAAATATTTCAGGGAGTGGGTGATCACAGTTATTTATTTTTGAAACCGCCATATAGACTGCAGTCTGTGCAGTTGTGTATTTATTTAGTATCATATTCAAGCTTACATTGTGGCATTAAACCCTACCCCAGGACCTCAGCTCACAATTTAGGCCGACATGGCTGCATTAATGGGGGTGCCATCCTCAGATGAAATGTTAAATAGAGGACTCATCATCATCGGTTTCCTTGACCCCAGAATCCACTCGAACTGCAATCAGATCCTGGGCCTTCATCCCAGTACTGCCACCCCACCACAGACACTCCAGTACAACATTCCTGTTCTTATGAAACTACATATTCTCTCACCCACTGGGAGCATCAACATAACAGATCAGCTATTATTAAAAGAGTACATGTAGCACTTGATTTTGTCACACTTCCTGTGTCATCCTTCCTCTAACACTAGTTTTACGTGTATGCAAATGCATTTCAATTATTCAAATTCTTGCAGCTAATTTATTCAAGCTCAATGCAAATTTATTCCAGCTGGTTTTAATTATAAACAAACCAGTCATATGCAACTTTGAGAAAAGAGAAGGCAAAGCAACTTACTCAAACGACTGAGAATTTATACTGTGATTTTCCCTCTCAACCAACAACAACTGATACTTCTATAGCACCTTTAACGTAGCAAAACATCCCAAGGCGCTGCATAAAAGCTTTACCAATCAAAATTGGACACCAAGCCAAAGAATGAGATATCAGGACAGATGACCAAAAGCTTGGTCAAAAAGGTAGGATTTAAGGAGCAACTTAATGGAGGAGAGAGTAGAAAGGCGGAGAGGTTTAGTGAGGGAATTCCAGAGTTTGGGGTATCGGCACATAAAATATGGCCACCAATGGTGGAGCAATTAAAATCAGGGATGCTTAAGATGCCAGAATTGGAGGAGCGCAGAGATCTCAGAGGCTTGTTGAGCTGGAGGAAATTGCAGAGATTGGGAGGGGCGAGGCCATGCAGGGATTTGAAAACAAGGAACAGAATTTTAAAATTGAGGCGCTGCCGGACCAGGAGCCAATGTAGGTTAGCAAGCACAGCAGTGATGGGTGAACATGACTTCAGCCAACTAATTTGACTTAAAATTAGGTGTGTAACATAATAGAAACATTAAAAAAAATTCACAATAACATGATTAAATCTAACCATTAAATTATCTTGGGCCTTTTGAATATTTTCATTCATGTTTACCTGAAGGTCTCAGGCTCTCTCAAAAGCCTGAAACTGGCCATGAGGCCTTTGACCTGAGCTACAATTCTGTTGTCTGAAGGCAGATTTTGCCGTCAGTGTGCAATGTCTTCAGTTTCCCAGGATGCAAGAGGGATATTGTGAACCCAACTCGAAGGAGGTTTATCTTTTCACTCTTTTGGTATCTGGTTGGCTGTTGGACAATTATTAGACAAAGAACTAGATGACAAAATTCAGAAACTTTATTCAGCTTTAACTACTCTAAGTGAGTGAGAGAGACACAGCAAGAGATCGCTTGAGATATAACAGAGTATTGATCAGACATCCATGCTTAAGTTTACCTTTTAATTTCAAAACATTTTTTTTCAGTGACAAGTCAAGACGTGTCTTAACTGGGTAAACATTATTCCAGTTTGTGATTTTGTTTTAAAATGTTTTAGATAAATTCATCATTCAGATTCTAAGGTTTAAGCTCATCTAATACCTGTCCTCTCTATAATTTGGAATTGTAAATCTGAAACAAACCACTGTTTATATAAAAATAATTTATACAGCTGCAGTGGGTAAGGGAAATAAAAATTATTTTATGTTGAATGGAAAAGCCGAGAAGCATGCATGGTAGTTTATTTTTGTGGAAAAATAACCTGATCAATTATGTCATAAGGTTTTTAAATCAACAAAATTCTGGACTCTCAACTCAAGCAAATAATCTTTCCTAAAATAAATTCTGGAATTGTTTGAGATTGAGAACAAGACTGGCCATTCACAAAAGATGCCAAGCCCTGTCCCTCCCATTCAATTTCCAAGAGAGTAACTGAAGTTTCCTTATTTACAGAAAATGGAAGCTTCAAGCAAAGATAACAAAATTAAAATTTCTGCAACCAAAGATTATTAAGAGGCATTGAAATGTCTGTGACTTAGCTCAAAAATATTCTGCACATTCACTATTTCATGGGCATCAGTTTAAAAAGTCAAGATTCCTCATTTTTGTTAGCAGCTGTGGAGTCAGCCATGTGAATTTCATTTTTTTTTGTCAACCAGGTGGCTGGCATGCAAACACCCATCACTGTTAGAAAATCTCCAACCAAGCCACTGAGAAATCTATTAGATCCGCAGGCGAGTCAATATATATCTTGCACAAAATTGACCATTGCAATTCTTTCAGAGATGCCCAAACACACATATCCCTTACATCATCCAATGTTTCAATTTAATATCTCATTTACCCGTACACTGATCTTGGGGCCAGATTGCACTTACTGATGTCATTAAAAAAAAATACATGCAACACTTAGTGGGTGGAATATTGTGGGAGTTATAAAACGAGAACTGTGCATGGATTTGGAAAACTACAATATTGTCTGATTCATCTAGGATTGGCTGTTCTTCTCTAGTTTCTAGCCACTACTTCCTATATGGTTGATGTTTTAACAGAAGTTTCAGTTCAGATTAGATTTGTGTGAATGTTATATTCATACTGAAACTAGGCTTAGCATTGCACAGGTCACTGGTGATGTATGAATATATGTGCATGTAGCTTTTTGAAAATGATCAGTTAGTAATCAGTGTGTCACTTTTCACATTTCTGTTGGTTTTAGTCTTTTTTTCCCTTTTGTCAGTGGCTCTCAAATTTTCTCATTGTGGTGTTTGCATCTCTCTCCAAGTTTTCTCTCTGTGTGACTGTCACACATGTTCCTTTACTGATTGAGTAAATTTCTGTCACTTTACCATTATAAATTCAAGTGTACAAGGCAGGATGATTCAAATCGGCTTGAAACTGACAATGAGCATGAGAGTAAAGCATTCTCAATGATAACTTCGTCAAAGTATTCACAAGGGAAGAACATGGCCGCCCCCGCAAAAACGTACCATGGCATAATTCACGACTTCAATGTAAATTAGATTGGAATCCGAGTCAACCTTATAGGGATTAAAACTAATAGATCCCTGGAGTTAGATGTATTTACCCCGAGAGTGCTGACAAAAACGAGAGAAGATTTGCGAGTGACTGACAATCATTATGAGGGAGTCAATGGACTGTGGAGAGGTACCAGCAGATTGGAAACATACAACGTAGTACCCATATACAAAACACACAGGGAACGACAGGCCCATTAGTCTTACTTCAATTTAATGTAAAATAACGGAATCAATTATTAGGAAAAAATTGAGGATTATCTGTACTACAACTTGGCCTTCATTGCAAGAGGATGAGAGTACAGGAGCAAGGATGTCTTACTACAATTGTACAGGGCCTTGGTGAGACCACACCTGGAGTAGTGTGCGCAGTTTTGGTCTCCTTACCTAAGAAAGGATATACTTGCCATAGAGGGACTGCAGCGAAGGTTCACCAGATTGATTCCTGGGATGGCAGGACTGTCGTACGAGGAGAGATTGGGTCAACTAGGCCTGTATTCACTAGAGTTTAGAAGAATGAGAGGGGATCTCATTGAAACGTATAAAATTCTGACAGGGCTAGACAGACTGGATGCAGGGAGGATGTTTCCCCGGGCTGGGGGGTCCAGAACGAGGAGTCACAGTCTCAAGATATGGAGTAGGACATTTAGGACTGAGATGAGGGGAAATTTCTTCACTCAGAGGGTGGTGAACCTGTGGAATTCTCTACCACAGAAGGCTGTGGAGGCCAAGTCACTGAATATATTTAAGAAGGAGATAGATAGATTTCTAGACACAAAAGGCATCAAGGGGTATGGGGAGAGAGCGGGAATATGGTATTGAGATAAAGGATCAGCCATGATCATATTGAATGGCCGAGTGGCCCACTCCTGCTCCTATTTTTCTATGTTGCTATGTTTCTAACTTGGTAAACAACAGTCAACTCAGCTTTAGGAAGGGTAGGTCCTGCCTGACCAACTTGCTTGATAGCTTTGAGGAACATGGTGTCAGCTGTGGCTCAGTTGGTAGCACACTCGCCTCCGAGTCAGAAGGTTGTGGGTTCAAGTCCCACTCCAGTGACTTGAGCACATAAAGCTGGGCTGACACTCCAGTGCAGTGACGTCTTTCGGATGAGACGTTAAACCGAGGCCCCGTCTGCTCTCTCAGGTGGACAAAAAAGATCCCATGGCACTATTTCAAACAAGAGCAGGGGAGTTATCCCCGGTGTCCTGGCCACTAGTTATTCCTCAACCAACATAATAAAAACAGATTATCTGGTCATTATCACATTGCTGTTTGTGGGACCTTGCTGTGTGCAAATTGGCTGACGCGTTTCCTACATTACTACAGTGACTCCACTTCAAAAAGTTTAATTGGCTGTAAAGTGCTTTGAGACGTCCGGTGGTCGTGAAAGGCGCTATATAAATGCAAGTCTTTCTTTCTTTAACTGACAGTGGAAGTCGACTACAGTAAATCCAAGATATTTGATAAAGTTCCACCCAAATGATTACGAATTGTTCAATGCTGTGAGTGTTCAGGGTAAAACTTGGGAATGGATAAGAAATTGACTGAAGGGTAGAAAATAATAGTTACTGATTAGAGGGGTAATGTCGGGTGGCACTGAGTGGAATGCCTAAAGAATCAGTCTTGGGACCACGACCAGTGTTTCTAATTGAGATCAATGACTTGGGTTCTGAAACTCAATGCAATTTGGTTACATTCACAGTAGATACCAAGCTGCGAGAGGCAGTGGAATCAAAGAAGGCATGCCAGAAACTACAGACTGAGCTAGCTAAACAAATGTGTGTGAATGGACCGAACAATGGCAGATGAAATTTAATGTAGACATGTTTAAAATATTGCACATAGGAATGAAAAATGGGCAACATGCATACTTCATGAATGACGTTGAAATAGCCACAGATTAATTTCAAAGAGACCGAGGAGTCTTAGTAGACACGACACTCAACATAACCAGCATGTCAATGTGCTCTTTGAGCAGTTCTTAGCAGCTTCCATGATCACTAAACACTTAATCTTTCCTTGGCCGACAGTGTGTGGGATTTATAGAAGCTAAATTTAGCCCAAGGAACTGTCAGCACCTCATTATAATATTTTACTGCCTGATTTACCACCTGATTCTGTCACATAAGGGGAAAGTGTTTCTGGATCCCATTATATTTGTGTGGGGTTCACACTTGAATGGAATTACATAGAAATGACAAGGTGTAAAGAGGCCCATTGGCCCAACCAGTCCGTGTTGATGTTTATCCTCCACGTGAACAAATCATAATCCCATGTGCTCATCCTCTTCCCATATCCCTTTATCCCAAGAAACTACATTGTGGATTGGAGCAGCCATTTGGTCATGTCTCCTATGGGAAAGCAAAGTCTTAATCATGCAACTACTACCCCAATTAAATTATTCTTACTCGTTCAGAAAAAGTGGCAGTTTTTAAAATCAAGGGTGACTTTTGGATGAAGAAGGGGGAAGGAAAACAGTGAATGGATGAGTTTGATGAAGGAAGGTCTTGCAAAAGTAAATCTTGTGCCACTCGCTGTTTGGAATTGTAATCCTTGTCAAATGTTAGTGAGCAAATGCTCGAAATCATCAACTCTTGCAATCTCCCCTCTCGAACTTTTTTCTTTTACTTACACATTAATGTGCATGTGTTCTTGTAGTGCAACAACATGAGGCACAGTAATATGCTTTGTGCACCTGTTTGGCATATTTGAATTCTAACTTGTACATGTTCTTTACTCCCCTAGTTTGTTTTGGTCGGTATATAAAAGTAGCTTAAGTCTGACAAAGAACAACCACTTGTATTTAAATAGCGCCTTTAACGTAGTAAAACGTCTCATGCCGCTTCAGAGGAGTGTTATCAAACAAAATTTGACACCAAGCCACAGAAAGGAGATATCAGGACAGAAAGAGGTAGGTTTTAAGGAGCTTCTAAAAGGAGGAAAGAGAGGTAGAGAGACGGAGATGTTTAGGGAGGGAATTCCAGAGCTCAGGGCCTCAGCAGCTGAAGGCACAGCCGCCAATGGTGGAGTGATTAAGGCAAGAGGCCAGAATTGGAGGAGCACAGATATCTCGGAAGGTTGTAGGGCTGCAGGAAGTTACAGAGATAGGGTAGGGCGAGGCTATGGAGGGATCTGAAAACAAGGATTAGAATTTAAAAATCGAGGTGTTGCTTAACCGAGAGCCAATGTAGGTCAGTGAGGATGGGTGAACAGGACTTGGTGCAAGTTAGGATACGGGCAGCAAAGTTTCAGATGACCTTGTTTATGGAGGGTAGAATGTGGGAGGCTGGCCAGAAGTACGTTGGAATAGTCAAGTCTAGAGGTAACAAAGGCACAGGTGAGGGTTTCAGGAGCAGATGAACTGAGGCACGGGCGGAGTCGGGCAACGCTACGGAGGTGGAAATAGGCGGTCTTCGTGATGGTGCGGATATGTGGTTGGAAGCTCACCTCGGGGTCCAGTATATCACCAAGATGGCGAACTGTTTGGTTCAGCCTCAGACAGTTGCCAGGTAGACGGATTGAATCGGTGGCTAGGGAACAGAGTTTGTGGTGGGGACAGAAGACAATGGCTTTGGTTGTCTGAATATTTAGTTGGAGGAAATTTCTACTCATCCAATGCTCGATGTTGGACAAGCAGTCTGACAATTTAGAGACAGTGGAGGGGTCGAGAGAGGTGTGCGATCATAAGCAAACATTCCCACTACTGACCTTATGATGGAGGGAAGGTCATTGATCAAGCAGCTGAAGATGATTGGGCCTAGGACACTGCCCTGAAGAACTCCTAGAGTGATGTCCAAGGGCTGAGAGGATTGGCCTCCATCTACCACAACCATCTGTCTTGTTGCTTGGTATGACTCCAGCCAGTGGAGAGGTTTCCCCCTGATCACCATTGACTTCAATTTTACTAGGGCTCCTTGGTACCACACTCAGTCAAATACTGCCTTGATGTCAAGGGCAGTCACTTCCACCTCACCTCGGGAGTTCAGCTCTTTTGTCCATGTTTGGACCAAGGCGGTAATGAGGTCTGGAGCTGAGTGGTCCTGGCAGAACCCAAACTGAGCATTGGTGAGCAGATTATTGGTGAGTAAGTGCTGCTTGAGAGCACTATCAATGACACCTTCCATCCCTTTGCTGAGGATTGACTGTTGGCTGATGGGGCGGTAATTAGTCCGATTGGATTTGTCCTGCTTTTGTGGACATGACATACCTGGGAAATTTTCAACTTTGTCGGGTAGATGAGAGTGTTGTAGCTGTACTGGAACAGCTTGGCTAGAGGCGCAGCTCGTTCTGGAGCACAAGTCTTCAGCACTGTGGCTGGGATGTGGTCGGTGCATTTTAGCCCCTTTGCTGTATCCAGTGCGCTCAGCCGTTTCTTCACATCATGTGGAGTGATTCGAATTGGCTGAGGTGACCTCAGGCGGAGGCACAGATGGATCACCCATTCGGCACTTCTGGCTCAAGATGGTTGCGAACACTTCAGCCTTGTCTTTTGCACACAAGTGCTGCGCTCCGCCATCATTGAGGATGGGGATGTTCATGGAGCCTCCTCTTCCAGTTTGTTGTTTAATTATCCACCGTCATTCACGACTGGATGTGGCAGGACTGCAGAGCTCTGATCTGACCTGTTGGTTGTGGGATTGCTTAGCTCTGTTTTGCATGCACGTATTCCTGTGTTGTAACTTCATCAGGATGGCACTTCATTTTCAGGTACGCCTGGTGCTGCTCCTGGCATATTCCTCTACACTCCTCATTGAACCAGGGTTGGTCGCCTGCCTTGATGGTAATGGTAGAGTGAGGGATATGCCGGACCATGAGGTTACAGATTGTAATGGAATACAATGGATGCCCAATTTTGAACTGCTAGATCTGTTATTAATCTATCCCATTTGGCACCGTGGTAGTGCCACACAAAACGATGGAGGGTGGCCTCAGTGTGAAGGTGGGTCTTCGCCTCCACAAGGACTGTGCGGTGGACACTCCTAACAATACTGTCATGGACAGATGCGCCTGCGACAGGTAGATTGGTAAGGACGAGGTAGTTTTTCCCCTTGTGTTGGTTCTCTCACCACCTGCCACAAGCCTAGTCTGGCAGCTATGTCCTTCAGGACTCAGCCAGCTCGGTCATTAGTGGTATGATCGAGCTACTCTAGGTGATGGTCAGTGAAGTCCCCGACCCAGAGTAAATTTTGTGCCCTTGTAACCTCAGTGCTTCTTCCAAGTGGTGTTCAACATGGAGGAGTACTGATACATCAGCTGAGGGAGGGCAGTAAGTGGTAATCAGCAGGAGGTTTCCATGCCCATGTTTGACCGGATGCCATGAGACTTCATGGAATCCGCAGTCAATGTTGAGGACTCCCCAAAGCCAGACCCTCCCAAGTGTAAACCACTGTGCCGCCACCTCTGGTGGGTCTGTCTTGTGGTGGGACAGGACATTCCCAAGGATGGTGATGGAAGAGTCTAGGACTTTGGCTGATAGGTATGATTCATAGGATTACATTACATAGCACAGAAACAGGCCAAACGGCCCAACCAGTCCATGCCGGCATTTATGCTCCACTCGAGCCTCCTCCTGTCTTTCCTCATCGAAATCTATCAGCATAACCCTCTATTACCGCCTCCCTTTAAATGCATCTATAACTTTTTGCTTCAACCACTCCCTGTGGTAGCGACTTCCACATTCTCACTACTCTTTGGGTAAAGAAGTTTCTTCTGAATTCCCCATTGGATTTCTTGGTCACTATCTTATATTGATGGCCTCTCGTTATGCTATTCCCCACAAGTGGAAACATTCTTTCTGTATCCATTCTATCAAAACCTTTCACAATGTTTAAGACCTCTATTAGGTCACCCCGCAACCTTCTTTTTTCAAGAGAAAAGAGACCCAGCCAGTTCATCCTTTCTTGATATGTATACCCTCGCATTTCTGGTATCATCCTTGTAAATCTTCTCTGCGCCCTCTCCAGTGCCTCTATATCCTTTTTATAATATGGCGACCAGAACTGTACGCAGTACTCCAAGTGTGGTCTAACCAAGGTTCGATACAGGTTTAGCATAACTTCCCTACTTATCAATTCTATACCTCTAGAAATAAACCCTAGTGCTTGGTTTGCTTTTTTTTATGGCCTTGTTAACCTGTGTCGTAACTTTTAGTGATTTGTGTATTTGTTCTCCGAGATCCTTTTGTTCCTCTACCCCACCTAGACTCGCACCCTCCAAGTAATAAGTGACCTCCCTATTCTTCCCACCAAAATGTAATACCTCACATTTATCTGTGTTGAACTTCATTTGTCAATTATATGCCCATTCTGCTAGTTTATTAATGTCCTCCTGTAATTTGTTGCAGTCATCCTCAGTATTGACTATCCCCCCCAATTTGGTGTCATCCGCAAATTTAGCAATTGTGTTTTTGATTCCCAAGTCTAAATCGTTTATAATTTGTTAACAGTGGTCCCAGCACTGATCCTTGTGGAACACCACTACCCACCTTCTGCCACTGTGAATAACTACCTTTTACCCTACCCTCTGCCTTGTCTTGAAGCCAGCTAAATATGCATTCTGCTTCTCGTCCCTCGACTCCGCATTCTCTGACCTTGTTCATCAGTCTATTATGGGGTACCTTATCGAAGGCCTTTTGAAAATCTAGATAAATTACATCTACTGCATCACCATTGTCTACTCTCTCTGTTACCTCTTCAAAAAATTCAATGAGGTTAGTCAAGCAAGACTTTCCTTTTTGAAATCCATGCTGACTATTCATGACTATGTTTTTGGTTTCTCGATGTTCTTCTATTTTCTCCTTTAGTAGGGATTCCATTATTTTTCCTACCACCGATGTTAAGCTGACTGGTCTATAATTCCCTGGACATGTTCTATCCCCCTTCTTAAATATAGGTATTATGTTAGCTATCCGCCAGTCCACTGGCACCACACCTTTTTATAATTAATTATTAAATATGTTTATATAGAGGAAGGAGAAGCGACCTGTTTCCCTATCGGTATAAAAGCTGATTAATCTGCGCACCTCTCACACCCCGGGCCGTGCGGTCCTCAGTCCCGGACACTCACCTGCACCCTCCCCACCCGCCAGTGCTCTGATCCCCACACCATCCCCGCCCGCCCAGCGCTCTGATCCCCATACTCACCCGCACCATTCCCGCCTCTCTGATCCCCACACTCACCCGCACCATCCCCACACTCAGCCACACCATCCCCGCCTCTCTGATCCCCACACTCACCCGCACCATCCCCACACTCAGCCGCACCATCCCCGCCCCTCTGATCCCCACACTCACTCGCACCATCCCGCCCACCCAGCGCTCTGATCCCCACACTCACCCGCACCATCCCGCCCACCCAGCGCTCTGATCCCCACACTCACCCGTACCAGCCCACCCAGCGCTCTGATCCCCACTCACCCGCACCAGCCCCGCCCACCCACCCAGCGCTCTGATCCCCACACTCACGCGCACCAACCCCGCCTGTCCAGCGCTCTGATCCCCACACTCACCCGCACCAACCCCGCCCGCCCACCCTGATCCCCACACTCACCCGCACCAGGCCCACCCAGCGCTCTGATCCCCACACTCACCCACACCACTGCCCAGCGCTCTGATCCCCACACTCACCCACACCAGACCCCGCCCGCCCACCCAGCGCTCTGATCCCCACACTCACCCACACCAACCCTGCCTGCCCACCCAGCGCTCTGATCCCCACACTCACCGCACCACCCCGCCCGCCCACCCAGCGCTCTGATCCCCACACTCACCCGCACCACCCGCCCACCCAGCGCTCTGATCCCCACACTCACTCGCAACATCCCTGCCTGCCAACCCAGCGCTCTGATCCCCACTCACCCGCACCAACCCCGCCCTGAGCTCTCTGATCCCCACCCGCACCAGCCCGCCCAGCTCTCTGATCCCACTCACCCGCACCAGCCCAGCGCTCTGATCCCCACTCACCCACACCAACCCCGCCTGCCCAGCGCTCTGATCCCCACTCACCCACACCAACGCCTGCCCAGCGCTCTGATCCCCACACTCACCCGCACCAACCCTGCCTGCCCACCCAGCGCTCTGATCCCCACACTCACCCACACCAGACCCCGCCCGCCCACCCAGCGCTCTGATCCCCACACTCACCCGCACCAACCCCGCCCGCTGAGCTCTCTGATCCCCACACTCACTCGCAGAGGGTTGGCTGCTGTTTTTCCTACCTTCGGGAGTGTTTCGTTGGCTGTGGAGCACTATGGGACGTCCTGAGGACGTGAAGCGTGCTGTGGGAATGCAAGTTCTTTCTTTTTTTTCTTTTTAAATGGGGGAATTGGGGGAGACGGCACCAGTAAATGGGGGAATTGGGAGAGAGCACCAGTAAATGGGAGAAATGACCAGTACATGAGGGAATTGGGAGAGAGCACCAGTACATGGGGGAATTGGGAGAGTGCACCAGTACATGGGGCAATTGGGAGAGGGCACCAGTACATGGGGCAATTGGGAGAGTGCACCAGTAAATGGGGGAATTGGACGAGTGCACCAGTACATGGGGCAATTGGGAGAGGGCACCAGTAAATGGGGCAATTGGGAGAGGGCACCAGTAAATGGGGGAATTGGGAGAGGGCACCAGTAAATGGGGGAATTGGGAGAGTGCACCAGTAAATGGGGGAATTGGGAGAGTGCACCAGTACATGGGGCAATTGGGAGAGGGCACCAGTAAATGGGGGAATTGGGAGAGTGCACCAGTACATGGGGCAATTGGGAGAGGGCACCAGTACATGGGGGAATTGGGAGCTGTTAGTATGACAATGTATGTAGGACAGCTCTCCCAATTTTGGCAGAAGTCCCCAGATGTTAGTGAGGAGGACTTTGCAGGGTTGACTGGGCTGGGCGTGCCTTTGTCGTGTCCGAATCCAATGCCTCGGTCGATGCCGGTGGTCCGTCCGGTTTTATTCTTAATTTTTTTGTAGCGGTTTGATACAACTGAGTGGCTTGCTAGGCCATTTCAGAGGGTAGTTAAGAGTCAACCACATTGTTGTGGGTCTGGAGGCACATGTAGGCCAGACCGGTAAAGGACATTAGTGAACCAGTTGGATTTTTACGACAATCCGATTTATTTATTCTAAATTTATTTAATGAACTAAATTCAAATTCACAAACTGCCAAGGTGGGATTTGAACACACGTCTCCAGCTTGTTCGTCCAGGCCTCTGGATTACTAGTCCAGTAAAAAACCGCAATACTACTGCACCCGCCCTTTGAAATGTACACAGCACGACTATGTAGAAACCAACACGAACATGTTCGTAAAGTCTACAAAGAATTTCCAATCTGACATCAGTGCAATGCACCCACTTCATCCAAATGCTTGCCCCCTCGGCTTAACATCTGTACCTTTCTACAGATTATTATTCAATAGCATAGCAGCTCATATTACAACCCAGCACCATGTGTCAGCCAGTGGCTCAGTGGGTAGCATCCTTACCCGAGTCAGAAAGTTGTGGGTTCAAGTCCCACTCCAGGACTTGAGCACAAAAATCAAGGCTGACACTCCAGTGCAGTACTGAGGGAGTGCGGTTGTTCAGCTTTTGCTAGTTTTCTCGGTTGGTATATAAATATAAGTTGTTGTTGTTTTGGTGTGGTGTTGTTGTTCTTGTACAGATGGCTTTGGTTTCCAAATATCTGATCTTCATTACAGTGGTGCCTCCAGAGGCTGGGAACAAAACCAGCACTGTTGGCCGCTGGGTCTGCCATTGTTGACCCTTTCTGAACATTTGGGAAGGTCAACAACCAGAATGATAAAACTGCAAATGTGACTTTTGCTGAGACTATGCTTGCATATAAATGGAATATATAGTTTTCCAAATGTATGTTTTTAAAGGAAGAAATTATGCATGAAACACACACTGGAACGTTCATCAGAATGACTCAGTTTGAGGCCATGGCCTCTTCCAACTAAGCAGCCTCTGTTGTCAGCCACAATATTCCTGAACCACCCCTGTGCCACATCCGTGCAGGTGGTAGACATGTGTGCTCAGGCACCGTTAATGGATCAAAGTATAAACAGGTAATTTATTACTAGTTATAGTAATAGATCATATGCTGTTTACATCTGATGGCTGCCTTCCCACACGCTTATTTTTCAGTGCTCTCATTTTGTTGGATAATGTAATGCAGATAATGCTTTACTATAGCTTTATTTGTGCACCATTTCTGCGGAATACCTGTTAATGCAGTCGGGTTTATGGAGCAATACCATAGTAACACTGCTAGCCATCAGTTGAAGAGAAAAGCTGCAGAAAAATATGCACAAGCATATGTACAGAACATAACCTCTCCCTGGCAGTTGGAGCCTCGTAGGCAATCATATGAAAACTGACAATACAGTCAGCTCTTTTTGATTCGAAGAAATTGAAAGGCAGCCTGCAATGCCATTAGAATTTCAAAACAAGTGGACATTCTGACAAACCTGTATTATATTGCTGTCACACCAACTTTTTGAAGTGTGGAGATAGCGCATAGCTATGGTGGAAACAGAATCCATTTTGAAGGGTAAACAGTTTCAGAATAAAGCACCGAAGAGATTTCGCGTGGTGCAAAAGTCTGATGAATGGGCTTGGTGAAAAGAAATTGCATCTATAAAGTGCCTTTCACGACCTCAGGACATCCCAAAGCGCTTTATAGCCAATGAATCACTTTTGAAGTGTAATCATTGTTGTAATGTAGGAAACACAGCAGCTATTTTGTGCACAGCAAGCTCTCACAAACAGCAATGCGATAATAACCAGATAATCTGTTTTTTTGTGATGTTGATTGAAGGATAAATATTGGCCAGGACACCAGAGAGAACTCCCCTGCTCCTCTTCAAAACAGTGCCATTGGATCCTTCACCTTCGAGCGTGGGTGGGGCCTCGGTTTTAACGTTTCATCTGAAAGACAGCATCTCTGACAGTGCTGCACTCCCTCTGTACTGCACTGGAGTGTCAGCCGAGACTTTTGAGCTCAAGTCTCTGGAGTGGGACCCACAACCTACTGACTCAGGAGGAGACTGCTACCAACTGAGCCACGGCTAAAACTGGTGATTAAATGACTTAGTTTTACTCATCAACACATTGCTGTTTGTGGGACCTTGCTGTGCACAAATTGGCTGCCACGTTTCCTACATTACATCAGTGACTACACTCCAACAGTAATTCACTGGCTGTACAGTGCTTTGGGACGTCCTGGGGTTGTGAAAGGCGCTATACAAATGGAAGTTTTTCCTTTCTTGTCACATTGCACTGGGCTACAATCTTTCCCCCCATTGCTACACGATAATAAAGAAACAGGTTTTATACTCATGGAGACAGAGCTCAGCAGGAGTGAAACCACTCTGGAACCTACAACTTTGTAACTTACCTTCGCCTCCATTACACCACCCCTTCCCTCTGTACTTTGCTTCTCCTGTGGGATGAGTTTGGTGGTTGCCTGGCAGTCCGTTAAATATTAGCAAGGGAATATGGAGGAAACTGTGGATAAGCAGCGGCGTTATTCCGCTGGTAGCTGGTAACGGTTGTAGGCGGTCCTTCAATTACTCTACTGCGAGCTCTTTTCAAGTGGGGTGCCATGAAAGAAACCCTGGGGAAAAGTAGAGGTATGTACAAGTCGAGAAAGCATGCTACATCCAACTTGGCTCAATCTCTACCTACAAAACCTGGTCACAAAAAGTTGCTGGCTTTCTGATTTCAATTCTCAACCCAACTCATCTGATGAGAAAACAACAATGTATTCTTTATTTCAGACTAATAATACCCCATACTAAATTAATTTCTCACCAACTTTTACAAAAAAATTCAAACTCAAGTTACCTCCTTTATGACTGGATAAAGTTCTGCATGTGACACAGGATACCTGATGAGTAGCATGCTGCTGCTGCATCACTGCATCCTGTATTCACTCCCGAAGGCATCAGACATTCCAATATTATTTTCCTTTTGATTTTCTTTTCTTGCTCTTCTCCCATGCACCTCAAACTGAAGTATGATTTAATGGCCAGTGTGACCCACACAGCCATTCTTCATATGCTAGCATCAGCAATCGGAGAACACACAGCCAAGCCTATCGTCAACCAACACACACTTCCAGAAGGAAACTACTCAACAGCTATTAGGAGTGGAAACCTGACAGATATATTACCATGAAAAGCAAGGGCACTACCTATTCCCCTTCCTACCATCTCCTAACTACCCCTCTTCCCCTTTGAAATAGCGACTCAACCCCTGTATCCTTCCCTTGCACTGTCACTCACCTCAATCTTAACCATCCATCCATCTACTCTGCGCCCCCCTACCGCCACTCTGGTAAGAGGTCACATGCCCCTAAACCTTCGTCCACTTTTCCGACTCCCCTCATATTGACTTAGATATTGACATTTGATTTGCTTTGCTACTACCATACGAAAGAAGAAAAAGACTCCCCTCATATGCCCCTCTTACCTTCCCTTATCTGTTTCCCTCGAAGATACTTTAGAATAATAATCAAACTAGGATGAGCAAAGAAACTGCCCATCTGCCTTTCTTGTTCGGCAAGGTTATCACAGAATATGGAGCAAAGTTGAGGTGCAGAGCAGCCATGATCTAAGTGAATGTCAGAGCAGGCTTGAGGGGTTGAATGGCCTACTCCTGTTCCTATGTTACTATGTCCCTATATTCCCTCCGTTTAGGTCCTCTTCCCTCTCTCGCTCTGTCTCACAGGTGTAAGCCATTAGTATTGACCTTTTCTAACTAACAAAACACAGGTGATGTAATACATTGGTTTAAAAATTCAAATGGCTTCTTTTTTTAAATTTGAAATAACACTGCATAAATAAAGATATGCTCATTCATATGCTCACCCTCTCTCATCCCAGTTTGTCTATTTATTTCTATCTCACTCTCACAGGTGTAATCAATAATTAGCAATTAACTTTTATAATTATCAACAAAACACACACATCCCCTCTTGTTTAAAAAAGACATCAATAGAAATATTACCTCAATGTTCTTGACATTTGTCGACTAATTTTTCAAAATTTGAAGAATAGAAAGTTCAAGCGAAAGAAAAATATTTCATCAGAACAACTGACTGAACAGCACCGATGCATCCAGGAAATTAGCGACACAGGGCATGCTCAGACCTAATTCAGCTTGGGCAAATATATCAAGTCCAAGCTCAGACTTTTGGAAAGAAGCTGAAGCCTTCAAGTAAAAACTTTAATGAAGGCATTAAAAGACATAAAAGACAATGCAGTAGATACATTTAAATAATGTTATGAAATGTGTAATTCTTCGATATTCTTTTTGTTTAAAACCTTACTGTGGACCGAGAAATTTCTGCTGAGGATCCACTCTTGGTCTGGAGACTTATTTTATTTAAAGACCTAGTGGTGAATCACTGAACGGGAAATAAATTGGAGGGGCACCGCCAAAGGGACTTCCTGGGAGTACAGATAATAGGAAAAAAAGACTTGCATTTTTTTGGCGCCTTTCACGACCTCAGGACGTCTCAAAGCACAGTAAGCTCCCACAAACAGCAATGTGATAATGATCAGATAGTCTGCTTTTGTGATGTTGATTGAGGGATAAATATTGACCAGGACACCGGGGATAACTCCTCTGCTCTTCTTCAAATAAGTCATGTGATTCTTTTACGCCCACCTGAAAGAGCAGACAGGGCTTCGGTTTAACGTCTCATCCGAAAAACGGCACCTCCGACAGTGCGGCACTCCCTCAGTACTCCAGTGGAGTGTCAGCCTAGATCTTTGTACTCAAGTCCCTGGAGTGGGACTTGAGCTCACAAGGAGAAAAAGAGACAGAAAGGCAGGTTGAAAACAGGAGACTGTAAGGTGCATGCTTGAGTTTGAAGCTGGAAGCCAATTTTTGCGGTTAGAAATTTTCTGGAAAGAAAGGTAATGTCAAAACAAGTCAGCCCAAAAGAGACATTATTTTTATTTGTTTTTGAGCAGAGAATTGAAATTTGAGTGACATAAGTGAGGTTTGTTCACAACTGTTGCTCTGCATGCTTATTGTTGTCTCTAAAATTCAGTAGCTTAAAAATTTGCATCAGGCCTCATCTCAGTAAAGCATTTTTCAGCCCACTTCTGAATTGGAGAACACATGTGAGGCAACATGTGAAAGACTTGACATTCAGTTCAGATCACAAGGGGGTATACTGTTACACCTCCAGGCAACACTGGTGTTGAGCAGTGCAGGCACACTTCTGAATGCAAAATGCTTAGAATACTTAAGGAAGTGATTAGCAGCACTAGACCCAGGAGAATATCTACAGCAGACCTGCAACACCTGTAACCGGTGTACGGAGTAAGAGCTGTCTGTTTCAATCCCTGGGTCTCACTATCATTTACCTGGATATTGCACAGGCATATGCTGTATCATTGGGGATGGGAGGTATACTTACAGGAGTAGCAATTGACACTGAATCCAAGAAAACATCAAGAACAAATGAATGCGAACAGCCTTGGGATATTTTTCTATATTAAGGGTGCTATATAAACACAAGTCGTTCTTTCGGAGATTGTACACTGAGTAATCCAATACAGGAAACTCTTTGGTATCCGGCACCGACGGGACCGGCGTGGTGCCGGTTGATCGAAAGTTCCGGATAACAGAGAGTTATATCTACCGAGGCTATTTTTAACAAAGAAAAATAAAAAAATCAAGAAATGTGCAGTATACAGTATTTGGGTACTCACCTACAGAATGTTGTGTTAAATGGATGGTGGAAGATGCTTGATTAAGTACAGTACTGCCAGTTGAGAGTAATCCATAACTCTTTAATTACTTAACAACTGCAGTGTTTCGGACTTCCGACAGCGCCAGGAGGCCGAGTAGTGGCACTTTTAAAAACTACCCCTACTGACTAAATCGGCGTTCGCGGACTCTGGATCGGCAACATTGCCGGTTATTTGAGAGGAGTTTTCGGAGTACTCGGCGTTCGCGGAGACTCAACTGCGACTCGGCAACATTGCCGGTTATTTGAGAGGAGTTTTCGGAGGACGATTTTTGCCGGTTAAGCGAGAATTCCGGATATTTGGGTGCCGGATAAACAAGAGTTTCCTGTAGTTTGTTTTTTCTTTATTCAGCTCCTGGCCTCCTTAAATTCAGTTTTTAAACTATGTATTATTCCTTTATTTGTAACTTTGTGCACTAACTGAATACTGCCCCACCTTTTTGGTCAAAGGCTATTCCCCAGAGTGTGTTTTGCATTCTTCAGCTCTGGCTCCACTCCTTAACTTTTATTGTGTTTCGATATAGTTACAGATATAGTTTTGCCCTGGCTCCATTCCAGCTTCATTGTGGAAGCAGTACCAAGCAGTCTAGCTTTTTACCCCATTTCACTCTGCTCTAGCTCCATGTTAGTTTCTGACTTTTGTTTTTAATAAATAATCCAGCTTCGGTTGAAATACTTTGTGAGCATTTCTGTAATAACATAGAAAATGCAATGTATTTGATTTCAAAGACTGCAAATTACAACCTCTACTTTGAATTGATGCAAGTCACTGATGTCTGGTGCTCTTTTTAATCTTAGAACCAATCTTGCAACACGTCAAACAAAAATGCTACCAAGTTCACGAAACATTTAAATAATTTAAATCTTTAAAATTGCATGCCTGACTCCTCTTTTTGCATCAGTTTTGTTCCTACTTTTACATAAATGTATAATAGATCAGAGACACTTTTGCGGAACCACCAAGCTTTCAGCCGCCTGAAGTGTTCATCAAACCCTCAGCCATTTGGTTACACTGTGCGCCAGTAAATGCCTCACCCTCATAACTTTTTCCTGAGGTTAGAAGGTGTCTGAAAATGACTGGAACAACTGAAAGATTGATTCAAAGGCAACTAACATGAGCAGCGATTGAGTTGGATGTCACAAATAAAGGGCCGCGGATGCTGGTTTGAGTACAAATTTCCTGCAGCAAGACTGGTATAGAACTATCCATCCATGAAATGGAAAGCCGAGTGGGCTAGAGGTTATGAAAGCTTTTACCAGGTGGAGTTGCTGCACCTGTGCTCCAGTCAGTAGCTCAGTTTCCCTATAATATTTCAAGACCAATGATGCCCTATAATATTTCAATACCAGTTTTTGGATCACATCAATTATATTACTCACAAGCAGTATCTTGCAACAGAAATTAAGCATTTCAACAAAAAATGACCATTTTGTTTTGCCATCAGAACAAAATTAGGCAGTTGCTTTACCAACAAAAAAAATGCAAGGAAGGTAATAACATATTTAAGTCAATCTATATCGTTCAGACACTTCGCAAGCACAAAAAAAAACCAGTGAGCACAGAAGTTCCTTTGTAGAACACATAAGCCAATTTCAAGCATACACATTCTTTCCACAGCACAAAAAGGTCCTTTTTAGGGCTAATTAAATCATGCAGCTTGCAGAGATTAAGTCAAAATATAGTTAATTATTGATACTCGATGGAGGACTTGGCAAAAACTGATGGTAAAAAATAATTTGGACAGTGTACGATTATTTTAAACAAAAATGCAGTCACTGTGACACCTGATTTAGTTTAGCAAGATCACAACTGAAAACTGAATGCGACCACATTTCCTATTGGTCGAGTAAAGCAGTATGCTCTGCCTGTTCACTGCATGTTCCAGCACAGAAATGAGCTATATGGCCCATCAAGTCTGTGCAGGTGTTTTTCACCATGTATATCACCCAGTCTAATATCACGTTCCTGTTTGCTTCCCATAGCCTTTAGTATTCTTCTTTTTCAGAGAAGAATTGATGGTCTTTGCTTCAACAAACTTGTGGCAAAGAATTTCACATCGTATAATATAAAGAAACTGCATCGAACCACTCTTTCAATTGTTTGTGATCTTAAATCTGTGCCCTCTCATCACCATCTACCCAGAAAATGGAAATAATCCACTTTTCACTATTTATCTCATCATAACCTTTTGTAATTTTCAGGACTTCGATCAGATCACCTCTTAACTTGCTCAGCTCTACTGAAAAAAATCCCAAACTTCTTCCATTTCTCATCATAAGAACATAAGAATTAGGAGCAGGAGTCGGCCAATTTTCCCCTCATCCAAGTCAATCTATCCTGCACCTTTTCCATTGCTTTTTTGTCCTTCTCTGAATGGGACACCTAAAGCTCATAAAATACGGCCTAAGGATTTGCACAAGTTCAACATGACCTCTAGATAGAAAACCAAGGATTCGTTGTCTTTTTTGTGGCCTTAAATACTTGCACTGCCATCTTTAATGCTCCGTGTATGTGCACAACATTCTGCTCTTCTATTCCATTCCATTTAAAATGCAATAATCACTGCATACAGTCCAGCATCGCTGCACAACTAACTTTCACTTCAAAATCAACTGAATCTCGCATTCTGAACTATTCCATATTATCTGCTGACTTCTCATTTTCAAAACCAATTAAAAATTGAAAATTACCATATTAGGTATTTATAACTGCAAAGTTGTAAAAAAATGTTACAGCACCAGCAGACTTCGGGCCTTCAACCTTCTGTGTATCAAAAAGTACAGCGCCTCATGATCGGCAATCACGGTTTAAGGACATACATGAAGAATGACCACTTGGGCAAGGTACTGGAAGGCTGTCAGTATCTTCAGGAGATAGGGAAAGGAGCAAATTGGAGCGAATAAAAATTTCACATTGAATTTAAGTGCAAAAGTGTTGCCAAGCACACCATTCACTTATGGAAATATTATGGAAGTTTAGCACATTGTAAAATAGACATTTTCAAGATACATTAAAAATTATACCAATACTTGTAGCTGATGAAATTATGTACAGAAGGAAAAAAATCAATTTTCCCTAACCGAAAAAAATCCTTCAAACTGACTGAACCAATGCAACACTAACCATAGAAAAATTACGACACAGAAGGAGGCCATTTGGTCCATCGTGTCCGTGCTGGTCGGTAAAGAGCTACCCAGCCTAATCCCAACTTCCAGCACTAGGTCCGTAGCCTTGTAGGTTACGGCTCTTCAAGTGCACATCCAACTAGTGGCCAGCTGTTTTGGAGCCGACCAGTGAAAATAAAACGAACAGTTCATCACAGAAAGAGTCAAATACAAACCTTGGCCCCTCACTGCAGTCCCCCATCTTGTGAACCACTGTCTTCTCACAGCCATACAGTCACCAAGTCACACCACCTAACAGGTTACTTATCCATCCAGTCACTTCCTTTTTCACTTCAGTTCTAATTACTTTCCATCTGCCTTTTAAAACTCCCATACAACTATTTCCTGCCTGGTTTTCTTCGCATTGCTTTTCCGGTCATTCACTGCTCAAGTATTAAACTCACATTGAAAAGGTTTTAAGCAGCACAGAACCTCAAGAGAACTTCCAGGTTTAGTTGACAAAACTGTGACGACATCACTGCCATACTGATTTGCAAATACCCTTTACAACCTGTTGTTTAAAGTACTGATCAGATTCAGGTATAAAAAAATCTTTATTATATTGTAAGGTTTTAAAGTATATTTAGAATCTTATTTCATAACTTTTCATTACAGAAATTAAAAACCGTTCCACATACCAACGATTGAATCCATTACAATATACTCTCCCATAATATTGCTCAGTGACATGCAAGATGTTATAGAGCGAGAAAGAGCCAGAGAGAGAGAGAGACACACACACACGCGCCTAATTGCAAGCAGAGCTTGGAATTGCAAAGAATTTTGAGAAGTATAGGCTTGGGACAGTTAAGTGTTCAATGAATTTTTGATTGGGTCATATTTCCATACCCTTGCCACCAATTCCATGCCCCTCCTCAGCCGCTGTCTCAGGCTGAGCCAGACGATTCAAAACCTCAGTGGCCTATTCCACACAAAGCTGAGTTTCCAACCGCATATCCTCTTCATTACAAAGACTTCCACTTGAAAAATATCACCCATCTCTGCCCCAACCGCAGCCCACTTGCCGCTGAAATCCTCATCCATGTATTTGTCACCTCGAGAATCGACTATTTAAATGCTCTATAATAGGCTGCCTTCCCATCCTCCGCAAGAAAAATATAGACAGAAAGACACATACACAACGAAAGACAGACAGAACAAAAGACATGAAACAGACAAAAAGACAGAAACAGACTTGTATTTATACTTTTTTTTTATTAGTTTATGGGATGTGGGCATCGCTGGCAAGGCCAGCATTTATTACCCATCCCTAATTTCCCTCGAGGTGGTTAATGGTGAGCCGCTGCAGTCTGGGTGGTGAAGGTACTCCCACAGTGCTGTTAGGTAGGGAGTTCAAGGATTTTGACCCAGCGACAATATGCTTCTAAGTCAGGATGGTGCGTGACTTGGAGGGGAACTTGGAGCTGGTGGTGTTCCTATGCATCTGCTGCCCTTGTCCTTCTAGGTGGAAGAGGTCGTTGGTTTGGGAGGTGCTACCGAAGAAGCCTTGCTGAGTTGCTGCAGTGCATTTTGTCGATGGTACACACTGCAGCCACGGTACGCCAGTAGTGGAGGGAGTGAATGTTTAAGGTGATAGATGGGGTGCCAATCAAGTGGGCTGCTTTGTCCTGGATGGTGTCGACCTTCTTGAATGTTGTTGGAGCTGCACTCATCCAGGCAAGTGGAGATTATTCCATCACACTCCTTACTTGTGCCTTGTAGATGGCAGAAAGGCTTTGGGGAGTCAGGAGGTGAGATATTCGCTGCAGAATAGCTAGCCTCTGACCTGCTTTTGTTGCCATAGTATTTACGTGGCTGGTCCAGTTAAGTTTCTGGTCAATGGTGACTCCCAGGATGTTGATGGTGGTGGATTCGGCGATGGTAATGACATTGAAAGTCAAGGGGCAGTGGTTAGACTCTTGTTTGTTGGAGATAGTCATTGCCTGGCACTTCTGTGGCGCGAATGTTACCTGCCACTTATCAGCCCAAGCCTGAATGTCGTTCAGGTCTTGTTGCATGCAGGCATGGACTGCTTCATTATCTGAGGAGTTGTGAATGGCAATAAACACTGCAGTCATCAGCGAACATCCCCATTTCTGACCTTATGTTGGAGGGAAGGTCATTGATGAAGCAGCTGAAGATGGTTGGGCCTTTGACACTGTCCTGAGGAACTCCTGCAGCGATGTCCTGGGGCCGTGATGGCTGACCTTCAACCACCACAACCATCTTCCTTTGTGCTAGGTATGACTCCAGCCAGTGGAAGTTTTCCCCCCGATTCCCATTAACTTCAGTTTTACTTGGGCTCCTTCATGCCACACTTGGTCAAATGCTGCCTTGATGTCAAGGGCAGTCACTCTCACTTCTCCTCTGGAATTCATCTCCTTTGTCCATGTTTGGACCAAGGCTGTAATGAGGTCAGCAGCCGTGTGGTCTTGGCGGAACCCAAACTGGGCATCAGTGAGCAGGTTATTGGTGAGTAAGTGTTGCTTGATAGCACTGTCGATGACACCTTCCATCACTTTGTTGATGATTGAGAGTAGACTGATGGGGTGGTAATTGGTCGGATTGGATTTGTCCTGCTTTTTGTGGACAGGACATACCTGGGCAATTTTCCACATTATCGGATAGGTGCCAGTGCTGCAGCTGTACTGGAAAAGCTTGGCTAGAGGCACGGCAAGTTCTGCAGCACAAGTCTTCAGCACGATAGCCGGGATGTTGTCAGGGCCCATAGCCTTTGCTGTATCCAGTACGCTGAGCTGTTGCCTGATATCACGTGGAGTGAATCAAATTGGCTGAAGACTGGCTTCTGTGATTGTGGGGACCTTAGGAGGAGACCGATATGGTTCATCCTCTTGGCACTTCTGACTGAAGATGGTTGCAAACGCTTCAACCTTGTCTTTTGCACTCATGTGCTAGGCTCCACCGTCACTGAGGATGGGGATATTCATGGAGCCTCCTCCTTCAGTTAGTTGTTTAATGGTCCACCACCATTCACGACTGGATGTGGCAGGACTGCAGAGCTTTGATCTGATCCGTTGATTGTGGCATCGCTTAGCCCTGTCTATAGAATGCTGCTTCCACTTTTTAGCATGCATGTAGTCCTGCGTTGCAGTTTCCCCAGGTTGGCACCTCATTTTTAGGTAGGTCTGGTGCTGCTCCTGGCATGCTCTTCTACACTCCTTATTGAACCAGGTGATGGTAATGGTGGAGTGAGGGATATGCCGGGCCATGAGGTTACAGATTGTGGTGGAATACTATTCTGCTGCTGCTGATGGCCCACAGCGCCTCATGGATGCCCAGTTTTGAGCTGCTACATCTGTTCTGAATCTATCCCATTTAGCATGGTGGTAGTGCCACACAACACAATACAGCGCCTTTCACAACCTCAGGATGTCGCAAAGCGCTGTACAGCCAATTAAGTACTTTTGAAGTGTAGTCACTTATAAGGAAATGTGGCAGCCAATTCGTGCACAGCAAGCTCCCACAAACAGCAATGTGATAATGACCACATCAGGAATAGATATTGGCCAGGACACCAGTGAGAACTCCCCTGCTCCTCTTCGAATAGTGCCATGGGATCATTTTTGTCCACCAGAGAGAGTGCAGATGCAGCCTTGGTTTAACGTCTCATCCGAAAGACAGCAATTTTGACAGTGCAGCACTCCCTCAGTACTGCACTGAAGTGTCAGCCTGGATTATGTGCTCAAGTCTCTGGAGTAGGGCTTGAGCCGCAACCTTCTGATTCAGAGGCAAGAGTGCTACACACTGAGCCACAGCTCATCCAAAACTCTGCTGTCTGTATCCTATCTTGCACTGTCCTGCTCACTTATCCTTGCTGACCTACGTTGGTTCCCAGTTCCCCACTGCCTTCACTTTAAAATTCTCACCCTTGTGACCCGTCATGGCGTCACCTATAATATATATATATATATTTTATATTTGGCCTCATGCATCACTCCCTCCCTTGGCCCCCACCAATGATGGCTGTGCCTTCAGTCACCTCGGCCCTACCTTCTAGAATTCCCCCTCGAAACTTCTCCACCTCCCTCTCCTCCTTTAAGACCCTCCTTAAAACTTCTATTCTACATTCAAGGCATTATAAAAATGCAAGTTGTTGAACCACATCACAAAGATGCAAGATGAATTTTCTATGCTAAAATTACTATATACTCAGGAAAATTGCCGAGGGAAGCTTTGGGAGATTGGCAGCTCCTTGTAAATTCATAGCTTCTGCCCTTGTGGAAGTTATCAAAGTCAGAAAAAACAGCATTCTTTTTAAAGAAAAATACACTTCAGACATTTTTGTTTACAGACACATGCTGGAAATACACACACCGTAATACATATATAAACCTAGAGATTAAACCAGCACGTAACAAAATACAAGATGAATCAAGTTGCTCGGCTCACTACACAATTGTCAACATTCTATATGAATTTGTGCTACTGGAGAATAAAATACCAATAAGAGTTTTACTGCTCAAAGTTGTGTCTTGATGAAGTAATTTTTACTTGATATAAAAAGACTCCCCATCTAACATGAAAGATCAGCTCTCGTCCAGGAAATAAAGCAACAAGTGACTCCCAGTATAAAACTAAAACAGCCAGATTGCAAACAGGAATACAGCACAAAAGTAGAGACATCACAGTCACATAGATGAGCTCTCCTCCAAAATGGAACAGTTCAAACTATGGTCATTTTTGGCAGCCGGTACCACTGCACCCTGAAGTTTTATTATCAGTACCAGAGTCACAGGACACAGATTCAATTCCACCATATCCTACACCACTGAGCTCACAATCTCAGTGTGGCACTATGAAGAAGTCAAAGGGTGATATCCCCGGAGGGAAGGAGGAAACATAGGTAGGAGTGTCATCAACAGACTGCTCTTGCACACTTTCAAACAACCAGTTTCAAGTGGCATCAGTGGTAGCCTGAAAACAGGTTGCCCACCCTCAGCAACAGTTGGTGCATAGTTTGGAAGGCTGACAAAAGGCAGTGAACAAAAGTATTACCCTCAAAATTGGAAGGAAATAAAACAAAAACCTGCTGCCTTCCATTTGATCAGTGTTTTCAACTGTCATCCCAATGCTTTGAAGTGCAAATGCAAGAAAAACTGATGTAGAAATTACCTAAAAAGAGGGGATAGACAGACAAAAGGGCCAAAGACGATGGACACCAAAAGAAAGCAAGGTACTTGGCCCTAAAGGGCTTCATATTCAGGTATTAATGGAGGCGGCAAATGAAAATGGTCACACCTTGGCAAATATTTTAAATGAATTGCTGAATGAGAGTTCTGCTAAAAGGTGAATAGGATACCAATTGATAAAAAGGGACAGGAGGATAATGGAGGAACTACAGGCCTCAACAGCAATAGAAGGGCACAGGGCAAGAGGGAGGCAGTGGAGGTTATAAATGTTGCCAGACATGGACAAGAGATAAAGTTGGTAAGAAGTCTGTGACCTTTGGACAAAATGGACAGAAATGGCCTTTTCTGACCCTGTACAGCCCTATCTTCCAAAAGAGATTCAAATACATTGGGGAGTTTCGTTAAATATGTCTAGCGATGCATCACGGATAACCAGGGTTTCTTGCAGCTTGCTTGACCAAGTTAACACAAGATGAGGCATTGTTTGGTTTGGTTTGTAAGCTGCGGTAGACAAAACAGATAGTAAACTACGTATTCTGAATGTCACCAGTTAAATTTCTGTTTGCGTACTATACAAAAATAAACACATGCACACTATGCCAGTTTAAGTGGGGGGGGAATTTTTCCTTAACGTAGACAGATGTAATCGCTCTGCTATCTGTTCTGCCGAGTACAGAGCTTATTCTGCTTCACAGCCACTGACTGCCTTCACTCCTTTTGCAGCCTTTCTGCTGCTTTCTTGACTAACTGCTGATGACTGTATTGATTCCCAGAAAGCTTCTCTCCCCCAAGAGATCAAACATTTGTCAACATCAAGGTGCTAGCTGTGTTTGTGAGTGGCCAGACATTGCTAACGAATTCTGTTTGGGATCTGTGCAAAACAACTACCGACCCACATTTAAATCACCTCTTGTAGTCATAAGAATTGCCAACCAAGCATGAAACAACCCGCTTCATGCAAGCTGCAGCTCAAAAAGCATTTTAAGACAGCTCATATCTCGCTCCTATTCATGGCAAAATGGGCATAGAATACCAATTACATCAGCCAAAGGAAGAAATTCAGAAAAAGCTGGCTACAGATTTCCAGCATTTCTCTTTTTAAAGTAGAGTTTCACTTTTGTAATGCACTTGTGGATCCCTGATCTTGGCTCTTGTCGACCTGCAACTAAACTTTAGGGACTTGGGTGAACTGGCTTGTTTTCAAAACCCATAAGGAGATGGTACCAAGACACCAAGCAAACAAAACTCTCCAGACAGCCGTCCAAGAGAAGAATTAGCAGTACCCTGGAAGAAAGCTGGTTACTCTACCATACTGGATCTATGAGGTTTAATAACTGGAAGGACCAGCAAAGGAAGTGGAGGGAAAATTCATGCTTCCATGAAATAAAATTGTTTCAATATTCTACCCTCTGATTTCTGTCTCAATTGGTAACCTATGCCTTGGCTGTCTTAAATCTAAAACAAAATTGTTTACATCTGCAAGCCATATCTTCATTTCACAACTATATTTATATAGGGGAAGATCTGAATTGGCATTTGATTTGAAAAAAATGCAAATATTCAATCCAAAGAGCTCTTTCAGTAGTCTGGAATTGTAATGCAAATTCCTATTTGCATGTACAAAGAAAAGCCCCTCCTTCCAAACGCCTAAGTACAAGAACAATTTCAGAAGTAAAATGAACAGAAGTATATGTGCAAGACAAGTTTTGTTGGAAATGTCCATTATAAGTTACTTTAAGGCATAAAAGTTACAGGAAACTCTTTGGTATCCGGCACCGACGGGACCGGCGTGGTGCCGGTTGATCGAAAGTTCCGGATAACAGAGAGTTATATCTACCGAGGCTATTTTTAACAAAGAAAAATAAAAAAATCGAGAAATGTGCAGTATACAGTATTTGGGTACTCACCTACAGAATGTTGTGTTAAATGGATGATGGAAGATGCTTGATTAAGTACAGTACTGCCAGTTGAGAGTAATCCATAACTCTTTAATTACTTAACAACTGCAGTGTTTCGGACTTCCGACAGCGCCAGGAGGCCGAGTAGTGGCACTTTTGAAAACTACCCCTACTGACTAAATCGGCGTTCGCGGACTCGGGATCGGCAACATTGCCGGTTATTTGAGAGGAGTTTTTGGAGTACTCGGCGTTCGCGGAGACTTGGACTGCGACTCGGCAACATTGCCGGTTATTTGAGAGGAGTTTTCGGAGGATGATTTTTGCCGGTTAAGCGAGAATTCCGGATATTTGGGTGCCGGATAAACAAGAGTTTCCTGTATATAGGTTAGAATTTAGGAAGAGTTGAAGAATGAGGAATGAAGTTTATTGATTTTCAAAATAATATATGATGCATAAAGATCAAATTCTATTATTCCTCAACAATATTTCTGACTGGAAAAAATGTGTAAATTTACTATTGTGGTTAAGACTTCAATTTTTTTTATATTTGTTCTTGGGATATGGGAGATGCAAGCAGGGCCACATTTATTGCCCATCCTCGTTGCCCTGGGATAGTAGTGGTGGGCCTTCTCCTTGAACCGCTACAGTCCTTGTGGTAATAATACTCCCACAATAGTGTCAGGTAGGGAATTCCATGATTTTAACCCAGCAACAATGAAGGAAGGCAACGTATGTGTGACTTGGAGGTGGTGGTGTTCCCACAACATTGCTGATCGTTACTCTTGGTGGTAGATGTCACAGGGGCCAGAAGTATTATCGAAGTAACTCTCGAGTTTCGACAGTGCATCCTGTAGATTGAACATACTGCAGTTGCAGTGCGCCGGTGGTCGAGTGGTGGGAGAGCCAATCAACAAAACTGTTCTCTCCTGGATGGTTTCAAACTTCCAGTTTTGTTGCGATTGTACACAGATGGAGCAGTGAGTTTCATCACACTCCTGACTTGAATTTGATAGATGGAAGAGAGGCTCTGAGGGCTCAGGAGGTGAGCCACTCCTCAGAGTACCCAGCCTCTGTCCTGCTCTTGTAGCCACGGTGTTAATACAGGTGGTCCAGTTATGCCATCAGTCAATTGTAACCCCCCCAGGATGTTGATGATGGGGGACTCGGCGATGTTGGCCACCAAAGATCAAAGGGAGGTGGGCTGGGCTTTCTCTTATTTGAGATACCGACCACTTGTCAGCCCAAGTTTTGATGTTAACCAGTCCTGCTGTAGGCTAGCATGGGCTGTCTCATTAATTGAGGAATTATGAATGGAGCTGAACACTCTCACTCCTGACCTTACTTTAGAGGGGAGGTCACCGGAAGCAGCTGAAGTTGGTCAAGTCGAGGTCACTGGCTAAAGAGACTCCTACAAAAACGTCCTACAGCTGTGATGATTGGCATCCAAACAACTGTGGTCATCTTTGTTTGCATCAGTTAAGACTCCAGACACTGGACAGTTTCTCTCTTGACCTCAATAATAGAGCACAAATGTTAACTTCCACTTGTCAGCCAAAGTCTGGATTATATTCAAATCTTATTGTAAACTGGCAGGAACTGCTTCATTATCGAAGGTCATTGCTTAAGCACGTGAAGATGGTTGGGTCAAGGCCGCTTCCTTGAAGAACTTGTGCAGTAATGCCCTGGGGCTGGGATGAGAGGACTCCAACAGCCACAACCATCATCATTTGTAGCAGGTATGACTCCAGCCATCGGAGGGAGGGTTTTCCCTTTAACCTCCATTGACTTCAGTTTTGTTAATGGCTCTTGGTGTCATGCTCAGTCGGATGCTGCTTTGATGTTGAGGGAAGCCACTCCCCCCTGGAATACGAAATATGAAATAGAACCCAAGTAAGTCAAAGATAAGAAATACCATTTGACCCATCAAAGCTCATTCTACTAGTGCATCAGCTTTCTCTTTAGGGCATCTAAATTCATGAATAATCCCAATAGTTTTGCCTCTGTTCAAGGGTGTCCAAATTACAGTCCACAGACCACGTGTGGCCCCATGCCCTAGCAATATGACTGTTGAAGACCAGGCAACTCCGTTCCACTTATATTTCTTATCAACTAGTTGTTTGAATTTCATGGACCTGGAGGTTTAGATCGGGTTTTCCTCATTAGTGGACAAATCTAACATTAGAATACTAACATCAGTTAGTATCAGCACCTTGAAATTTATGCAAATTAATAGAAACATTGATTTAAACCTTGTAGGTGGCCCAAAGACGCCATAGTACACACCAAGTGACCCATGAAAACAGAAAATTTGGACAACTTGGCTCTACTAGCTTGCTTGGCAGATTATTCAAAACATTTACATTAATCTGAAAATAAGATTTTTTTTTCCCCATTTCAATACTAAATGTATTTTTCCACTAATTTCTATTTGTGACTTTTGGTCCTACTTTCTTGCTGTACTTAAATTGGCTTATCTTTAATACTTATCTATAAAGTTTAACATTTTATAGCAACTATAAGGAGGCCTGATCAGTGCATTGTAAAGCCTTAATTTCTGTAGGTTTCCTCTATAATTATTATGGACAATTACTGCAATGACTAATGGTTTTCATAAATTTGTGTGAATCAATTATGTTGCAATAATACAAGCCAAATGCAATTTCTTATGGTCAACTGATAAAAATCAATGCTACCTTATGTAAAACTGACTGCGGGCTCCCTGTACCCCACTCCAAGCTCTTCAAACGTTCATTAAGTTTTAGCTAACATGCTGAATTGAAACAAGGAAGGAGTAAGTTCAACTTTACAATTCTGTTGAAAATCAGTGAATTCTAATACATGGTTTACCAAGTTGGAATTACTGAGTATGCTATGTCAGTGAACAATCATAAATTATGGATCTTTTCACATCTCACTTCAATCATGTAATGTGGATTCACCTCTCAACCTAAGTTTGGTAACTTTAGAGCCACCCAACAACAGCAACACTTCGTCTTTAAACTGTCATTTAAATATAGAAAAAAAAATATAGGAAAAGAGTGAAAGATAAATGAAAGGTTTCATAGAATCATAGATTGGTTAAAGCACAGAAGGAGGCCATTCGGCCCATCGAGTCCATGCCGGCTCTCTGCAAGAGCACTTCAACTAGTCCCACTCCCCGCCCTTTCCCCGTAGCCTTGCAAATTTCTTTCTTTCAGATACTTATCCAACTCCCTTTTGAAAGCTGTGATTGAATCGCCCTCCACCACCCTTTCAGGCAGTGCATTCCAGATCTTGACCACTCGCCGTGTAAAAAAGTTTTTTCTTACGTCGCCTTTGGTTCTTTTGCCAATCGCCTTAAATCTGTGACCTCTGGTTCTCGACCCTTCTGCCAATGGGAATAGTTTCTCACGATCTACTCTGTCCAGACCCCTCATGATTTTGAACACCTCAATCAAATCTCCTCTCAATCTTCTCTGCTCCAAGGAGAACAACTCCAGCTTCTCCAGTCTATCAGCATAACTGAAATCTCTCATTCCTGGAATCATTCGCATCAATCTTTTCTGCACCCTCTCGAAGGCCTTCACATCCTTCCTGAAGTGCAGTGCCCAGAATTGGACACAATACTCCAGTTGGGGCCGAACCAATGTTTTATACAGATTCATCATAATTTCCACACTTTTGTACTATTTACCTCTATTTATGAAGCCCAGGATCCCATAAGGCTTTTAAGTTCCTTTCTCAAACTCCCCTGCCACCTTCAACGATTTGTGCACACATACCCCAAGGTCTCTCTGTTCATGCACCCACTTCAGGATTGTACCATTTAGTTTTTAAGTCCTCTCCAAATTCTTTCTGCCAAAATGTATCACTGCACACTTTGGCGTTAAATTTTATCTGCCACAAGTCCGCCCATTTCACCAGCCTGTCTATGTCTTCCTGAAGTCTATCACTCTCCTCCTCACTGTTCACTATACTTCCAAGTTTTGTGTCATCTGCAAATTTTGAAATTGTGCCCTGTACACCCACATCCAAGTCATTAATATACATCAAGAAAAGCAGTGGTCCTCGAACCAACCCCTGGGGAACACCACTGTATACCTTTCTCCAGTCCGAAAAACAACCATTCACCACTACTCTCTGTTTCCCATCACTTAGCCAATTCCGTATCCATGCTGCCACTGTCCCTTTTATTTTATGGGCTTCAACTTTGCTGGCAAGCCTATTATGTGGCACTTTGTCAAACACCTTTTGGAAATCCATGTACACTACATCAACTGCATTACCCTCATCAACCCTCTCTGTTACTTCATCAAAGAACTCAATCAAGTTAGTTAAACATGATTTGCCTTTAACAAATCCGTGCTGGCTTTCCTTAATTAATCCACACTTGTCCAAGTGACTGTTAATTTTATCCCTGATTAGTGTTTCTAATGCTTCCCCACTACCAAGGTCAAACTGACTGGCCTGTAGTTGCTGGGTTTATCTTTACACCCTTTTTTGAACAATGGTGTAACATTTGCAATTCTTCAGTCCTCTGGCACAACCCCCGTATCTATGGAGTCAGAGTCATAACGGCACAGAAGGAGGCAATTCGGCCCATCTAATCCATGCCGGCTCTCTGTCGAGCATTTCCCCGCTCTATCCCCATAACCCTGCAAGTTTATTTCCCTCACGTGCCTATCCAGTCTCCCTTTGAGAACATTGAGTGTCTCTGCTTCCACCACTTCCGTCGGCAGTGAGTTCCAGGTCCTCACCACTCGCTGCATAAAAAAGTTTTTCCTCACATCCCCCCTGTATCTCGTGCCCAAAACCTTAAATCTGTGTCCCCTAGTCCTTGTACCATCAACTAGTGGGAACAGCCTTTCCCCGTCTAGCCTATCCAAACCCGTCATAATCTTGTACACCTCTATCAAATCACC
The DNA here is from genome assembly GCA_030390025.1 of Squalus acanthias. Taxonomy (NCBI): domain Eukaryota; kingdom Metazoa; phylum Chordata; class Chondrichthyes; order Squaliformes; family Squalidae; genus Squalus; species Squalus acanthias. The sequence goes on from CM059434.1 coordinate 125,839,731, forward strand.
TCTCAACCTCCTTTGCTCTAATGAAAACAAATCCAGCTTCGCCAACCTGTCCTTGTAGCTAAGATCCCCCATTCTGGAACCATTCTGGTAAATCTCCTCTGCACCCTCTCAAGGCCTTCACATCCTCCCAAAAGTGTGGTGGCCAGAACTGGACACAATACTCCAGTTGTGGCCTAACCAGCGCTTTATAAAGGTTCAGCATAACTTCTCTACTTTTGTACTCAATACCTCTATTTATGAAGCCCAAGATCCCATATGCTTTGCTAACCACTCTCACAATATGTCCCGCCACCTTCAGGGACCTATGCACATTAACTCCCAGGTCCCTCTGTCCCTGCACACTCTTTAAAACTGTGCCATTAAGTGTATATTGCCTCTCCCTGTTCCTTCTGCCAAAATGCATCACCTCACACTTCTCTGTATTGAGTTCCATCTGCCACTTGTCTGCCCATTCTGCTAGCCTTTCTATGTCCTGTTGCAGTCGATTGGTATCATCCTCACTGTTTGCCTTACCCCCAAGTTTGGTGTCATCGGCAAATTTAGAAATTCTACTCTGTATTCCAATATCCAGGTCATTTATATGTTTCAAAAAAAGCAGTGGCCCCAGCACTGACCCCTTGGAGAACACCACTGTCTACCATTCCCCAGTCTGAAAAACAGCCATTTCACACAACTAGCTGTTTTCTGTCCTTAAGCCAATTCCTTATCCAAGCTGCCACTGACCCACCTATTCCATGAGCCTCAATTTTGTTAACCAGCCTTCTATGTGGTACTTAGTCAAACGCCTTCCTAAAATCCATGTAGACAAGATCCATTGCATTCCCTTCATCAATCCTCCCTGTTACTTGATCAAAAAATTCAATTAGATTAGTCAAAGGAGGATTGGAATATTATGGCCAGTACCTCCGCGATTTCCACCCTCAATTCCCTCAGCATGCCAGGATGCATCCCATCCGCTCCTGGTGATTTATCTACTTTAAGTACAGCCAGCCTTTCTAATACCTCCTCTTTATCAATTTTTATCCCATCAAGTATCTCCACTACCTCATCCTTTACTATGTCTATGGCAGCATCCTCTTCCTTGGTGAAGACAGATGCAAAGTCCTCGTTTAATACCTCAGCCGTACCCTCTGCCTCCATGCATAGGTCTCCTTTTTGGTCCCCAAACCGCCCCACCCCCTCCTCTACTAACCTTTTACTAGTTATATGCCTATAGAAGACTTTTGGATTACCTTTCATGTTGGCTGCCATTCTATTCTCATACACTCTCTTTGCCCCCTGACTTTCTTTTTCACTTATCCTCTGACCTTTCTATATGTAGCCTGATTCTCAGATGTATTTGCAAACTGACATCTGTCATACGCGCTCTTTTTCTGCTTCATCATATTCTCTATCTCTTGTCATCCAAGGAGCCCTGACTTTAGTTGCCCTGCCTTTCCCCCTAGTGGGAATGTACCTCAACTGTACGTGAACTATTTCCTCTTTAAAGGCAGCCATTGTTCCATTAAAGTTTTGCCTGCTAATCTTTATTCCAATTTACCCGGGCCAGTTCCGTTCTCATCCCACTTAATTGACCTTCCTCCAATTAAGTATTTTTACTCTAGATTGCTCCCTGTCCTTTTTCATAGCTAATCTAAACCTTATGATACTATGATCACTGTTCCCTAAATGTTCACCTACTGACACTTTCTCCACTTGACCTACCTCTTTGCCTAGAACCAGATCCAGCAATGCCTCCTTCCTCGTCAGGTCGGAAACATACTGATCATGAAATTTCTCCTGAACACACTTCAGAAATTCTTCCCCTTCTCTGCCCTTAATACTATTACGATTCCAGTCTATAGTAGGATAATTGAAGTCACCCATTATTACTACTCTATAGTTCTTGCACCCCTCTGTAATTTCCCTGCAAATTTGCTCCTCCATATCTTTCCCGCTATTTGGTGGTCTCCTTCTTCTTAGGCAGTCCCTCGGAACCGAGGATGACTTGCTTCCACATTAAAAATGAGTTCGCAGGTGACTGATGAGCCCAATGCGGGACCTACAGTCTCTGTCACAGGTGGGGCAGACGGTGGTTGAAGGAGCAGGTGGGTGGTGTTTTTGGGTTGACGTGCGCTCCTTGCGCTTGGCTTCCGCTTGCTCCTGGCGAAGAGACTCGAGGTGTTCGGCGCCTTCCCGGATGCTTCTCCTCCACTTTGTGCGGTCTTGGGCCAAGGATTCCCAGGTGTCGGTGGGGATGTTGCACTTTTTCCAAGGAGGCTTTGAGGGTGTCCTTGAAGCGTTTCCTCTGCCCACCTGGGGCTCTCTTGCTGTGCCGGAGCTCCGAGTAGAGCGCTTGTTTTGGGAGTCTCTTATCGGGCATGCGGACAATGTGACCCGTCCATCGGAGCTGATCGAGCGTGGTCAAAGCTTCGATGCTGGGGATGTTGGCCTGAGCAAGTACACAGACGTTGGTGCGCCTATCCTGCCAATGGATTTGCAGAATCTTGCTGAGGCAGCGTTGGTGGTACCTCTCCAGTGCTTTGAGGTGCCTGCTGTACATGGTCCATGTCCCTGAGGCATACAGCAGGGCGGATATCACTGCTGCTCTGTAGACCATGAGCTTAGTGCCAGGTTTGAGGTCCTGGTCTTGAAACACTCTCTTCCTCAGGCGACCGAAGGCTGCACTGGCACACTGAAGGCTGTGTTGGACTTTGTCGTCGACGTCTGCCCTTGTTGACAGTAGGCTCCCGAGGTATGGAAAGTGGTCCACGTTGTCCAAGGCCTTGTCGTGGATTTTTATAATCGGGGGGGCAGTACTGTGTGGCGGGGGCAGGTTGGTAGAGGACCTTTGTCTTACGGATGTTTAGTGTAAGGCCCATGCTCTTGTACGCTTCGGTGAAGGTGTTGACGATGGTTTGGAGTTCGACCTCCGAGTGAGTGCAGACGCAAGCGTCGTCTGCATACTGTAATTCGATGACAGAGGATGGGACGACCTTGGATCTGGACTGGAGGCGACGGAGGTTGAACAGTTTCCCGTTTGGTCTGTAAATTAGCTCCACTCCAGCGGGGAAGCTTACGGAGGGTGAGATGGAGCATTGAAGCAAGGAAGATCGAGAAGAGCGTTGGTGCGATGACACAGCCTTGCTTGACCCCGGTTCGTACATGAATTGGGTCTGTGGTGGAACCGTTGGTCAGGATCACGGCTTGCATGTCGTCGTGAAGCTGGCGGAGGATGGTGACAAACTTTTGAGTGCAGCTGAATTTGCGGAGGACACTCCATAATCCCTCACGGTTGACAGTGTCGAAGGCCTTTGTGAGATCAAAGGAGTCCATGTACAGCGGTTGGTGCTGTTCCCTGCATTTCTCTTGTAATTGACATGCGGTGAAGATCATGTCCATTGTGCCCCTTAGTGGGCGGAATCCGCATTGCGACTCTGGGAGGAGCTCTTCGGCCACTGGGAGAAGGCGATTGAGGAGGATTCTTGCGATGACTTTCCCTGTGGCAGACAGCAGGGAAACTCCTCTGTAATTACAGAAATCCGACTTGTCACCTTTCTTGAAGATGGTCACAATTACAGCATCTCCGAGATCCCCTAGCACGCTCTCCTCCTTCCAGATAAGAGAAATTAGTTCATGAATTCGCGCCAGCAGTGCTTCTCCGCTATGCTTTAGTGCCTCGGCGGGAATTCCATCTGCTCCTGAGGCCTTGTTGTTCTTCAGTTGTCGGATGGCCTTTTCAACCTCATGCCGGGCTGGGGTTGTGCTGAGATGGTGGCGGGTAGCATGCTGCGGGATGGAGTTGAGGACACTCGCGTCGAAGACAGAGTCGCGGTTAAGGAGATCTTCGAAGTGCTCCTAGTCGTGTAATGGTACCTCTATTATTTCTTAACTCTAGCCATATAGATTCTGTCCTTGACTTCTACAGGACATACTCCCTCTCCAGCACGAACATTCTCCTTGAATAATACTGCCACACCATCTCCTATCTTTCCTTCCCTATCTTTCCTGAACACTTTATAACCAGGAATATTTAATGCCCAATCCTGCCCTTTTTTGAGCTAGGTCTGTTATTGCCATAACATCATATTCCCATGTGGTTATTTGTGCCTGCATCTCACTTACCTTGTTTACTACGCTTTGTGCGTTCATATACATACACTGTAAACCCATTTTAGACCATCCTGTATTCTCTCTTAGTTTGACCCCACCTAATATCTTACTATTTCTTACTTTAGTGCTCTCTGCCTCTCCCAAGCCTTTCAGCACTTTATTTCCCCTTTTTAATGTTACATCCTGGTGCCCATCCCCCTGCCAAATTAGTTTAAACCCTCCCAACAGCACTAGCAAACCTCCCCACGAGGATATTGGTTCCGGCCCTGTTGAGGTGCAACCCGTCCGGCCTGTACAGGTTCCACCTCCCCCAGAACTGGTCCCAATATCCCAGGAATCTAAAGCTCTCCCTCCTGCACCAGCTCTCCAGCCACTCATTCATCTGCGCTATCCTCCTATTTCTGTACTCACGAGCGTGTGGCACCGGGTTTAATCCGGAGATGACTACCTTTGAGGTCCTGCTTCTTAATCTCTTTCCTAACTCGCTGAAATCTGCCTGCAGGACCTCATCCCCCTTTCTACCTATGTCGTTGGTATTGATATGGACCACGACCTCTGGCTGTTCACCCTCCCGCCTCAATGTTTTGCAGCTGCTCAGTGACATCCTTGACTTTTTTTCATGGTGACAAGAATCCATCAAATATAAGAAAATTGTGTGTTGGTCCTTCAAGGAGCATTCAATGCTGTGACTGTCCTCAGAGTCAAGTTGTCACGATTTGGTCTGGTTTAGTTTCCCTATTTTAGTAACTGCTTCTTGACATTTAGAGGAAGCCTCAAAACAAAACAGCTCTTTACTCTGACCTTGTTCCTCATTTTATGCAGGATAACGTTGGAGTGTTGCTCAGAGGTCTTTGCACTAAGATACTGATTTGACATAAATATCCCAAGGTTTACTCAAAGTTTATCTGTGATCCTCTAGACTTGACTATTCCAACGCACTCATGGCTGGCCTCCCACATTCCACCCGACGTAAACTTGAGGTCATCCAAAACTCAGCTGCCAGTGTCCTAACTCACACCAAGTCCCGTTGGCCCATTCCTATCTCTAATCTCCTTCAGCCCCACAACCTCACCCTGCCCCCGAGGTATCTGCGCTCCTCTAATTCTGCCATCGAGCATCCCTGATTATAATCGCTCAATCTTTGGTGGCCGTGCCTTCTGTTGCCTTGGCCCTAAGCTCTGGAATTCCCTGCCTAAACCTCTCCACCTTGCTACCTCTCTTTCCTCCTTTAAGACGCTCCTTAAAACCTACCTCTTTGACCAAGCTTTTGGTCACCTGCCCTAATTTATCCTTATGTGGCTCGGTGTCAAATTTTTTTTCTTAAAATACTTCTGTGCAGAACCTTGGGACGTTTTACTACGTTAAAGGCGCTATATAAATACAATTTGTTGCTGTTGTACAATTGCCTGGCAAGTCCTTCCCTGTATTCTAACATCTGATGAGCTAGGGTTCGGGTCTCAAAAGATGGATAGAATTTTTTAATTTAATTTTTACAGATGCCATTATGCCATCAAATATATTCCAACTTAGTAGACCATCCTGTGTCTTAAAATTTAACAAAAGAGAGTGTAACAACAAAAATAAAAATCACCCAGTTGCTGGGGGGGGGGCAAATCAAAGAAGAACTTTAAGTATAATGGCTTGCACAACTCATGTACATGGTCCTGCAAATTCTCTACCTCAAACTATTCAAAGCAAGGAGGCTTCCTGGATTCAGAGGAGTATTTCAATTAACAGTTATACTATCAATTTCCTTTATTTGAAATAAGTGTAGCTAAATGTGTGTACAGTATTACAAGCAAAAATTTCTTCAAGAAGCTGTTAATAGTTTCAGCATATTGTGCGTACTGATATGCTTTGCATGTATGATATAGCTGAATAGCGCAGTACTGGTGGTTTCTTTACAGATTAACTTGTTATTGCAAATTTTGGGATTAAACACTATCAAAGGGTTCAGTATCATTACCATACATGCAAAGCACATCAGTACACACAATATGCTGAAACTATTAAAAACTCAGTCAAGAAATTTTTGCTTGTAATACTGTACACACAAAGCATCACATCAACTAGGATAATATGAAGTTCTACCATGCGATACAGATCCAATGATTTTTCTGATTTTAAATGAGAAGCATATTTTTCTTCCATCTCTACATTAATAAAACAATGAACTTTAGATCAATTTATTTGCAGTACAAATTCCAGATTGTTCCTTCACCATCAGCGATGATCTTACATTATCCTGATGCGGAGATGCCGGTGTTGGACTGGGGTGGACAAAAGTGAGAAGTCGCACAACACCAGGTTATAGTACAACAGCTTTATTTGAAATCACAAGCTGACGAAGGAGCAGCGCTCCGAAAGCTTGTGATTTCAAATAAAGCTGTTGGACTATAACCTGGTGTTGTGCGACTTCTTACATTATCCTGTTCACTGATACCATCTACCAGTGCACAAGAACAACAGCTGGTGCTAGTCAAAATCAAGTTGGCATTTCCTTCTGAATCCCTTCATTACTACATGGTCATAGGATTCCATAATGTTGCTTTCAGCTTAGGGAGCGGATCTGTGGAAGGGACAGACAACATGTACGTTTAGAGCAGACGGCTGTGGTTTAACAACTTGAATTGCTGACCCAGTGTCCTCCCACATAGTAAACAGGATCGGTATGCAAATGTCAAAGATCAGCAGACACTCCCACAAAGCAGCTGACAGTAAGTCACAAAATAATTAAATACAAGCCTATGCAGAACTAGCATAGCAATTATTTTATTCACAAGATAATGCTCATCAGGAAATAAAAAAGCCCAGTGCTTCAGTATTACCTTTTTGTTTTAGCACACCATGCTTGCTCATCTTCATATCCTGCAGTAATCTACAACCTTATCATTACCATGTTCAGCCCATTTGCACTCAGTTTTCATTCTACTGTCAGCTTCAGAGTTAACAGTAGCAGTCTATTTGTCAACAGAATGAAAGAATAGGGAAAAATATAAGTAAACATGTTGTAACATAAAGGAAGAAAATGACACACAGGTTGAAGTATTTGTACCAATGCATTTATAATGAAGTAGTTGTAACTAATGTCTTCTGGTTAAAAAATAGGAATTCGTACACATACTATTTTACGCTTACCTGCCACAAGACACCTGCATTTACAACAATGCAATTGCTTTAAGTTCAAAAGAGGTTTGCTTTAGTCACCCAAAAAAACCTGGTGAAACATCACTATCAAGATAAAGTGCCAGAAAACATTTCTTTTGTCTATTTCATGATCTTGATTGTCCTTTAGCTACAGAAACTGCAGTTAGGGAAGAGAGCATTTTCAATCTGATATACACACCTTGCCATCCCCAGTATAAATTGGAAAAATAATCTCCTGCATAGCAGGTCAAACACTTGCGAACTTGCATTCTTGGGCATCAATCTGTGCACGGTCGTACAAAGCAGCCAGCTGATACTCGGCTTACAATTGTGGGTCTCTGGAGCATAACACTGAAGTTAACACCAATACTAAAACTAGGAAACATAATGAAGCATAAAAACCAAAGTCCAATCCCTAGTTTGAGCTGACTTAGATGACCTCTACCACAGCAGGAATGGGGACACCACAATTGGCCTGGGTGATGAAAAGGGGTGAGGAGTGGGAGGGGAAAAAAAAAGCCAGTTTCCTGCTCCTGATTGCAACCCAGCAACCTCTGAAGGAAACTGCACTTGGGCAAGGTGTGAAGGAATAATTGCTGCGATACAGCAGAATCATATTCAAACAAGTCACTGCCTTCAGGGGAAAATAAATTGCTAGAGGTCAGCATCAGTTGGCAGCTCCATACGAGAAGTATCTGAACCTCCTCTCCTGAAGGCGTACCTTACGGAGATTGGATTCCAAGGGTGCCCTGCAGCACCTCAGCATCCCCTACAGCTCCTCACCCAAGAATTGAGAGCCTCAACTGTCGGCAGGCTGTTCAACCACATGGGCCTTCCAATTCTATCTTCGCTCAATATCCACACACGTATCTCTCCAGTGGCCAGCAAGCTGATGACCCTGCTGAAGCAATGAATATTGAACCCAGTTGTAGTACCCCTCCTGCCACCCCAGCGGAGATGGGCTAATGCATTACAAACAATGCCCATGGTTTATTAATGGGCGCAACTGTAGAGATGCAACACATGCCCTGCGCATACTATAAAAAAAGACAGGTTTTACCATCTGTTAATTAAATGGTCTGCAAAATTTCTCTGACAAGAATGTGGAACTGTTATGTATCATGTGCGAGAAAAATATCACGTTCAGTTTTTTGACAAGCTGAAGGTATTTTTTTTTGTTGAAATTTCTGGCTGTATCTTTTTTTTTAAAGCGCATTCAATCCTGGCAGCTTCGCACATCCAAAGATATTCTATTTGCATTGAAACATTGTTTACTGTAACTGAAAATCATATACTTATTTACTCTGCATTATTGCGTTGAAACCCACAACCTGCTTATTTTGAGTTCCTTCAAAAAAAATCATCATCATTGTGGTAACCATCTGAACACACTGAGGGAGATTAGGAAGGAGCTAGTGGAGGCTTCAACCATACTTTTCCAAAATTCCTTGGAAAACCGGATTTGTGCATAAGACTGGAGGGTGGAAAAAGGGTAAAGGACAGGGAAATGGACAATCCAGGAAATTGTACATCAGTTAGTTCCACCTTGTTGTGGGTAAACGTCGAGTGTTTAATATGGGACTAAATTAGTGAACATTTAGAAAGCAATCAACTGATAAGGGACAGTCTACATGGACTTGTAAAAAGTCAGGTTCCACTTGACTAATTTATTTGAATCTTTCACGAAACAACAATGTTCAAAGGGAATGCAATTAATATTGTATATATGGATTTCAGAAGACATTGATAAAGTGCCACATAAAAGTCTCGTGAAATTAGGCACAAAGCAAATACAGTGCAGGGATCAAGAGAGACAAAAGGCAAATAGTAGATGTAATTTAATATTTTTCAGGTTGGTGGGATGCAGGAAGTCTTGTGTCCCAGGGATTTGAGCTGGAACCTCTTTTGGTTCCCATTTATATTAACGATTTGGATACAGCCACAAAAGAAAGGAGATTCAAGTTTGCCGATACCAAATTAGGGGTCATGGCAAACTGAGAGGAAGGAGATCGCAAGAGGCAGTATACAAGTTAATAGAATGTGTAGATAGCTGGAGAATGCAGTTGAGTATAAATAAATGTGAAATAGTGCACTTTAGAAATAACTATACCCTAAACAGCAAGATTTTCAATATACGCAGATATTGAGATTTTTAAAATGATAGTAACATGTAGAAAAAGGTGTTAAAAAAAAACCACAAATGGGAATCTGGTCTTTATACATAGGGGCAATGAATAGAAAAATCAAGGACAAGAAATTGAATGCGTGCGCTTTTTTCACACCAAGGGCTATTAGCACATTCAATTCTTCACCACAAGTGGCTATTAAAGCACAGCAAAACAATTTAAAAGGGAAATTGATCATACTTGGCAAGTAATAAAAAAGGATAAGGGGAAAGGACAGGACGAGAGGGTCAGAGAAGATTGCTCTAATTATTCTATGAAACTGCAGGACACGAGTGCTGAGGAATGCAAAAACTCAATGGTGCAGTTGTAGCGGGTAGTCTTGTAGTTGGAATTGAGGTAAAGTAGAGGAATCATCCAAAATGCCTTTGCAAGTAAATGCACCAGGAAATGTGTAAGAGACCATATACTCCAGGAGTTCCAATTTGAAATCCTGGGCTATACCAAGTTAGCTAATTACAGCTAAAGCAGTAGTGAGCATGCTCAAGCCCAAGGTGCAATACTGAAGATGGAGAAGTATAAATGAAGCATGTATACGGTTACGTAGGTCACTTTTCAAAAGAAACCCTTTGCTCGTCAGTGTTCACAATGGCATATAGCATTTCTACACAAATCCTTGTCGCTTCTAACTTCCACTGTTCTAATAGACACAAACTAAGCAAAAAAATCCTGTTACCTTTTCAGGAAAAGTTCAAATTTTTATTTTTAGTTTTAGAAAAGGGGGTAGCAACTTTAGGAGTGAGCTGACAAAGCAATGACAGCAATACGAGAAGCAGTAAACCACATTGCTATCTGTAGTAGACAATGGGAAGACGGAATTAATTTTGGGTGCTGTGTACAATACATCACTGTTTAATTCCACGCCTGGAACCCAGCAGCCCGACCAACATTTTTGAGAGACTTTGAAATGTCAGGGGATTATAGTTCACATATACTGGTGCTGCCCTATTATTGAGCAATAGCGAGAGAAAAAAATCAGCAAATCCCTCAGATCAAAGAACTACAGTAGACTACCTTTGATCTACCTTCAGAAGACCGCACAAAGTGGAGGAGAAGCATCCGGGAAGGCGCCGAACACAGAGTCTCTTCACCGGGAGCAAGCGGAAGCCAAGCGCAAACAGTGGAAGGAGCGCACGTCAACCCAAGCACCCCACCCACCCGCCCCTTCAACCACCGTCTGCCCCACCTGTGACAGAGACTGTAGGTCCTGCATTGGACTCATCAGTCACCTGAGAACTCATTTTTAATGTGGAAGCATGTCATCCTCGGTTCCGAGGGACTGCCTAAGAAGACGACCTTCAGAAGCTTGAATGAAGCCCAAAAGCAAGTTGTTGGTCAGGTTGCTGGTTGCATGACAGAGAGATGGGGTAATGGGTAGCCATTCAAAGTGGCAGAAGGTAGGAAGTGGAGCCCCACAAGTATTAGTGCTGGGACTACTGTTGTTCACGATTTAGAGTTTGGAATCCATTTCTAAATTTGTGGACGACACCAAATTAGGGGATAGTCGCTACTGAGGAGGACTGCAACAAATTACATGACGACATTAATAAAATTGCTGAATGGGCATATAATTGGCAAATGAATTTCAACACAGATAAGTGTGATGTATTACATTTTGGTAAGAAAAATAAGGTCACATATTACTTGGAAAATAAGAATCTAAATGGGGTGGAGGAGCAAAGGGATCTGGGAGTACAAATACACAAATCACTAAAGGTAGCGACACGAGTTAATACGGCCATAAAAAAGCAAACCAAGCCAGAGGGTTTATTTCGAGAGGGCTATAATTGAAAAGTAGAGAAGTTATGCTAAACTTGTATCGAACCTTGGTTAGACCACATATTATCGCCATATTATCAAAAAGATATAGGGGCACTGGAGAGGATGTAAAAAAGATTTACAAGGATGATACCAGAACTTTGAGGTTAGACCTATCAGGAAACGATGAACAGGCTGGGACTCTCTTCTCTTGAAAAGATAAGTCTGAGGGGTGACCACATAGAGGTCTTTAAAATTATGAAAGGTTTTGATAGAGTCAACACAGAGAGTGTGATTCCACTTGTGGGGAAGAGCAAAACTAGAGGCCATCAATACAAGATAGTCACCAAGAAATCAAATAGGGAATTCAGAAGGAACATCTTTACCCTAGAGAGTTGTGAGAATATGGAACTCGCTACCACAGGGAGTAGTTGAGGCTAATAGTATAGATGCTTCAAAGGAAAAGCTAGTTAAGCATATGAGGCAGGAGGGGATAGTGGGCTCTGCTGATAGAGTTAGATGAGGATAGACGGGAGGAGGCGGGAGTGAAGCATAAACGCCAGCATGGACTGGTTGGGCCAAATGGCCTGTTTCTGTATTACATATTCTATGTAATTCTATGCAATTATACTAGTGAATTACTGATACAAACCAGAGCAATGTAACACAATGAATTACCCTGGTTTGCATAGGTAATTTACCATGAGTAAACAATAACTAGTACCACTGAAAATCACAATTTATACAGAAGCTCGAGTGGGAAGAGAACAAAAATATATCACTACATTGTGTAACAGTATAAAAATAAAGCAATGTTTTTCCACTTGTAGGCTGAGAATGTGTAATCACGATTCAAAGAAAGGAAAATCGAGCAGGTGTGAAAACTAAAACTGGAGAAAAATGTTACCTTTCGCCCCCTAGAAAAGAAGTCAGTGATTACCTTGGCATAGACACAAAACACTTGATTGATGTACTGCAAGAGGAACAAGCAAATTCTTGGCATAGAATACGCCAATTCCATTCTCCAAAATGGCACTGCATAGTGCAATAAATAACAGAAGCCAGTTTTCCTAAATTTATTGACTTTGAAAAGCCTTTGACTCAATATACAGCTCCTCACTTTGGGAAACCCTCATTTGGTCTGAAATTCTTAAGAGAATCAACCCTGTAAAAATGTGCTATAATGGTAGAGAGCTGCGTCAAGGTCAATGGAGAGCTTACAGACTACTTCCCAATTACAAGTGTGATACATCAAGAAAATGTACTTTTCCTCCCCATCTTATTCAATTTCGTTATTGACCAGAATAAGTACCAACATAAATGCAGAGGGCTTATTTACTACACAAACCATCTCTGCCTTTTTACTGAGGATGTAGTAGAACCACAAGAACTGATTTTTTTAAATCAGGTGGGAAAAAATAATTGAATTAACTTTCAATAGAGAGACTATAGTTATGATACAAAATGCCAAAGAATACACCAACACAAATTTAAAATTATAAGACGCAGCTAGTTTTACCTTTCAGGGAAATGAAATACAACTGAAAGAGATGTAAGTAATGAGGTAAGATCTCACCTCCAAAAAGGACCAAACGATAAAGAAGCTCAGCACGAAATGCAGTTCTGAAGGGTTGACAGTTAAGACAAAAGTTCAGAATCTTCAACTGCACTGTGATTAATATTCTTCAGTATGGTGCAGTGTGCACGTCGGAACGGAGTTTGGATGAAATTTCAAGAGGTTCAAAAGCAATTATACAAGAATTTTGAAGATCCAATAGCAACAAAGAATGACAAGAGAAAGCATGAAGTAGGTGACTATATCAATAATAAAGATGATAGTCCATTATTGCCATTTCTATGGCCATGTACTGAGAATGTCCATTGTTTGTCCAAACAAGCCTTGATCTGGTAACCTCAAGAAAGAAGGCACCTTTGGTAGACCAAGATATACTTGGCACAAATCAATTGAGAGATATAAACAATCATAATCTTAATGCAAATCAAATGCCAAGCACAGTCCAGGATAGAAATGGTTGGTTTTACTGAATTGCTGAACCATGGCCCATCTGATCTCTGGAAAGACTAAATCTACTTCACAGTGCGATATTAGACCATAGAAATTGAGACCATTTGGCCCATCGTTTCATTCCTGCATACATGTTTGTACTGGTGAGTTAATAAACATTTTGAAAAAAAAGTATACAATTTATAAATGGCATTTAATGATTAAAGTTCAATTTAAGAACCTAATCACTAGCAACCTCTCAGTGATGAGTTATGGGGACAGGGGATTTTTTTTTTTTTAAGTGAGCTTTGTACAGCAGGAGAAATATTCTGCTTACTTAAACACTTGAAGAACATTTACATTTGGTTCCATTTTAACCAAAACAAATTGAGTTTTGCCCAAAGTCAATTCAATAACCAATTGATTAGGGATGGATCTACTGTTTTAAAATTGGCTTATTCCATGAATTTGAATTTCATCAACTTAGCTGGATATTTTATCACGTAATATTGCAACTAACCTACGTAGTCACATCAGACACTGTTTACGTCACTGCAGTATATACAATTACTATTGGCCCTTTTTGTTTTGAAATACAGTCTGTAAATAAAACTATGGAAAAACAGCATCTTGCACAACTGATTTAGAAAAAAGGATTTTTTTGGTGCAAAGCTAACCTGAGCATTTCATGATTTCAAATTTATTTTTAAAAAATGCTTATGTAACATCTTTCAAGGACGAGATGAGCACTAAAGACATGGAGATCAACCATGGTTACATTTTTCATGAAGGTTTGTGTGTCGGGCATCCTCAAATAATTTTTCACCTTTTTGGCTGTTGTCCAAAGTCAGACATGATTGATTGTTCACTACTTTGGAAACAACCATATTACTGAAAAGGAAGTCCTCTAGTTTATTTGGATCACGACAGAGTCACAAACATAACTTCTAAAATATATATCTACTTGTCATTTGAAATTCTAAGTTTTTGACACAATACAGCATGACTCAGGATGTTGGTTCCCAAACATCAATACTCCTTTAATGAATTAACAGTATTTTCAAGGAATCCTACCAAAGCAGCTTGCTGCTGCTCCATTAGCTTAAATTTTGCCCAACACTCTTGTGAAATTTGCAGACTCATTTTTACATTTATACAAATGAAATGCATTACAATACCAAATATCCAGATAGAGTTTATTAAAAATGAGCTTTCTTGAATAAATTGTGGCTATTTTTATAAACAATCCGTCACAGCTCCTTGGCAATTCAAATGTTAAAATTCTTTTGATTGTATCAATAGTCAGAGGGCACTTCAATGCATTGTGTGAAAAATATTTAAAAAGGAGTTGAAATTAAATTATTTAGGTTAAACAAAATTCCATGAATAAAATAAGTATTTTGGATTTGGAACATTATAAATTTGTCATTTACAGTACAAGCTGTTTAGTGAGGATCGGTTGGCCCATTGGAATTGTGTTCGTTATAAGTGGCTCTTTCATGTATTCATTCATGACGTTACTATTCCAGGTACAGGTACTTGTATGCTTGCTTACTGGGATAAACTGCAGGATGTGCTGCATCAAGCATAGCCATAGTGGTCTATAGCTGATCTTCCAGGCATGCAACAGCTGATCCCAGCAAACAAGTATAATTCTAAATTAAACTGTCAATCCCAGTGTGGAGTTTCATCGTAAATCAATTCCTTACAATGGCATTAAATGCTCATTATAAGCAATAGATTTACCAATGCACTCTTTCCATGGCTTGGGTCTCCACAATCTTATCAAGGGTACACAATTATCTTGTATAATTGCATTTAGGATAAGTGAAGCAGACTGTACTTCTGTAAATTCCCATCCTCCACTCTGTAAACTTTAGCTTATCCAAACTCTGCTGCCCATATCCTATTCTGCACCAAGGCCGATTCACCTATCGTCCAGGTCTTTGGTGGCCTACGTTGTATTGCGGTTGCCTAAAGTCCACAATTTAAAATTCTCATCCTCATGTTTAAAGCGCTTCATGGTCACCCATCCGTGTCTGTAACTTCCTCCAGCCCTATAACGCCCCCCACCACCACCTCTGAATTCTCCCTTCCTCAGACTCTGGCCTTCTGCCCATCCTCTCCCCTCCCTTTGCCTATGCTCTGGAATTCCCTTTGTAAACCTCTCTGCTTCTCCACCTCTCTCTCCTCCTTTTCAGACCTTCCTTAAAATCCACCTCTTGGACCAAGCTTTTGGCTAGCCATTCTCACATCTCCTCCTTTGTCTTAGCGTACATTTTTGTCTGATCACGCATCTGTGAAGCACCTTGGGACGTTAATCTATGTTAAAGGCACGATATAAATGCAAGTTGTTATTTATCAAGGACAGAAAAATGGCTTTTACACTGTTGTTTACGGTTTATTCATCTGTCCTGCGTAAATAAACCTACTTGTTGGTTCAGAGCCTGAGCCTCAGTCTGGTTAATATTTAGTCAGCTTTTGACGATAAGACATGCCACCGCTTGATACATTCCAGTCGCCAATGTAGGGTAAGGGATCCCTGTTACGGTGCTTGGATCTCACTACTGTTTTTAGATACTGGACAGAAAAAGATCACAGAGGACATGACGTTTGCTTATAGCGCTCGCTGGTAAGGTTGAATCTGAGAAAATATTTAGCGTAAAAATCCCAAAACTTAACCATTGGCTTAAATGTCATTTTTTATTGCTTTTTTCCAAAAAGCAGTCACCTTGATATGCAATTTTAGCATGTAAATTTGTCTTTCCTCTCCTCTGAAGAGGTTGACACCTGGTTGGAATACAATTCCATGGGCATCAGGCACTCTCCAGTATCTCTTCCAAGTGCTGACTATTCGCATCTGAGCCTTGGCAATGAGGGTCAGAAATCTATTTAATTGTAGAGAGCACCAGAACTGACCCAAATCCTGTTCACGTGCACAATTGCAGCAAGGGTCTCTGGTCAGCAATCAGGAGCAAGAACACTGATCGATTTTTCCTTGACTAACGCAAGTGCGAGGAGACCCCGATCACTGGCCTGGCAGAGATCATGATGAGCACTGCTCAAATATGCATGGCTCAGGAATTCATCACATGAAACATAGAAGATAGGAGCAGGAGCAGGCCATTTGGCCCCTCTAGCCTGCTCCGCCATTCGATGAGATCATGGCTGATCATCCAAACTCAGTACCCTGTCCCTGCCTTCTCCCCATATCCCTTGAAACCTTTAGCCTTAAGAAATATATCTAACTCCTTCTTGAATATATTTGCTGACTTGGCCTCAACTGCCTTCTGTGGTAGAGAATTCCACAGGTTCACCACTCTCTGGGTGAAGAAATTCCTCCTCATCTCTGTCCTAAATGGCTTACCCCTTATCTTTAGACTGTGACCTCTTGTTCTGGACTCACCCGCCATCGGGAACATCCTTCCTGCATCCAGTCTGTCTAGCCCTGTTGGAATTTTATAAGTTTCAATGAGATCTCCTCTCATTCTTCTAAACTCCAGCGAGCATAAGTCCAATCGACCCAATCTCTCCTCGTACGTCATTCCTGCCATCCCAGGTATCAGTCTGGTGAATCTTCACGGCACACCCTCCATGGCAAGAACATCCTTCCTCAGATAAGGCAACCAAAACTGCACACAATACTCAAGGTGTGGTCTCACCAAGGCCCTGTACAGCTGCAGCAAGACATCCTTGTTCCTGTACTCAAACGCTCTCGCTACGAAGGCCAACATTTGCCTTCTGAACCGCCTGCTGTACCTGCATGCTTACCTTCAGCGACTGGTGCACAAGGACACCCAGGTCTCGTTGCACTTCAGTGAATCATCAGGAGAGCCAACAAGTTTATCATGTCGCTATGTTGTTGATTAGTTTTCTAAAAGCAGAATACTTATCATTTATTCACAATATGACAATGAACCAGTCAGGGAAGAAGTTACTATAAACCACAATAGTAACCCAAACTGATTCACCACCACTCAAGTCAAGACAATGATGTAAGGCCAAAAATGATGTAAAGTTAAGGATCCCTCAACTGCCTGTATTCACTGTTATTTGAAATTGTACAATAAAAGGATTCTTTTTCACACAAGACAAACTCTGACCTCTAATATTGTGAAGATAAAATTCTTCCCATCACAAAACAAAATAGAGTAGCTCATCACTGTCTAAGAGGATGAATCAGTCTGCTCTGCACAACAGCCAGTATGTACATGAACAGATAAGGGCAATAAATACTCAGATTTTGAAATGTTTAGTAGCTGAGTACCAATTTTCAGGATTGAAAAATTTGTCTGTTTTCTCTATATAAATTTACAGCAATTATATTAAACTAATCAGATTACAAACATTTACCTTACATTCACAAAGACATTTTCAACAATAAAGATGCGGTCTGGCAAGAAATAATTGCTTTTCCCACAAAAACTACTAAAGCAAATGCTTCTGTAATTACAGAATGATTTCTTATACTGTGATTTCCTAAACACCTGTCATTATTCTTACAATTTAATACCTTCTTTAAAATTCCCTGGAATAAAGCCCAGTCAATAAAGCCAAAGAACAGGGTCAGTATCAACATCCCCTCTGGACCAAAAGGTTTTATAAACACAATCAGATTCCTTTTAAAAATAAAAGCTATGCAAATTGAGGGGGGGGGGGGGGGGGGGGGGGGGAAGAGAGAAATGAACTCGCCTGCACTCCATCCCACCAAAACAGTCCATCTCAACAGCAATTTGATCAGATGAGTTCGTAGTTTCACTTTGATTCTGGTAATTTCAAAAGTGCACGTTTGCCTCCAAGGAACAGTGTGCATTTGGCCTCCAGCTTTCTGTGTCACAGTGAGCTGACCCCATGCTGAGCTCTCAATCTGTGCCATTTTAACATAACCACCAAAGGTCAGGAGCTTGCCTTCAGGGAAGGGAATCAGAGGGGTCAGCACCCTCGTCTTGTGTACCTCCTGCCAGTAAGCTCTGGAGCAGCATACGGGGAGGTTAGGGAGCAAGTCTCCAGCTTGTCAACGTGGAGGTTCAAGAAAAAGAAAGTAGAAATTACTTTTATCGTATCAAATAAATACACCTTAATCAAAATGTAACCTTTCAGAAGCTCATTATATACCAAATGATTGCAAAACTGAACACCAATTTGATTTGATTTTTTCCACTCGTTAGACCTCCCTGGGTTTATGTTCCCAGATAACAGGCTGGCTCGGCAACCTTCTGCCAGTTAGTAGGGAAAGTTGTAAGTGACAGAGAGATATTGACAAATAATATTTGCTCATACAGCAAATATCAAAAGTAAGCTTACAGTAGTAACATCTAGATTTAAATAACAAGCACAGAACGCTCCTCGAAAATAATGCGATATGTTTAGTCGGGAGGCTTTTATAATGCTTTTCTGCTGTAACCATTAAAAGACCCTCATCAATTCCATTCCTGAACAGTAAAAACTCCAAACACACCATCATAACTGAATGCAACAGAATGGTAAATTTGAATGAGACTTCACAGGTTGAATACTACTCAACACAAAGACAGAATGTGATTATGCTTTACTATTTTATGGAGCTGTATGCGTACCTTTCTTTTCAACACTTCTTTTTGAAGGTGACACCAGTTCCTTCATAATCTGTAAAATTTGCATCATGGCTGATTGCCAGGGCAGCGGGTGTCAGCCTTCCTCTTCGAATTCCAACAGGTCTCATCTCTAAAACGCTTCAGAATATTCTTCGCCAATGCTTTGTAACGTCGAATACAGCAAGGACACAGCACAGAACAAGCAAACTCTGCCAATTTTCATCATAAGTGCTCATCGAGCCTCTCAATAAAAGATACTATTCTGAAACTGAAATCAAAATACCAGACTGAGCAGCCTGACAGCAACATTTTGATCGCTGTGCCGACGACACGAAAGACAAACACAGCAGGTAGCCGGATTGTACTGAACTCTGCACAGGGCACAATGTTTGGCTGAGATACAGCCTCAGAAAGAATCACAAAGAAAAGCACGTCTAACCAGACCAGCATTTGGTAAAAGCCTGCTCCCAATGCTGAATACAACTTCGAGATAAAGCACAATCAGCTCAGACCACACTACCAATTGAAGCTTGCAGTGCCTTCCCTCATTCCGTAACACGAGAAGAATTCTTAGTGAACTCAGCTATAAGCATATAGAGAAGGGTGGGGGGGGGGGGGGGGGGAGGTGGTGGTGGTGGTGGTGGGTGAAAGAGGCAAATGTTGCCTCTCCATAGAACATGTTTATTACACAGACATTATACACCAGCTGTTGAGAACACTGCTCACTGACATCATTGGTAGACATAGAAAAGGTGTTACATTTGTCAGCTGTAGATAATGAAGTAGTTTGTTAACAAAATTTTAAGAGCTGCTATGCAGCGAATTTAAACCGTGTGCGACTGTTAGAGGCTTAAACTGTAAAATCTATATTTCAACATTAGCACTGGATTAAATGTAGGACTCTCGTCTAAGTGCAAGTGAATCGGTATTGTTCCATATTCAGTCTACAAAAGTCACAATTTTAACAGATGACATTTTATGTAATTTATATAAGCAGGTTGAATGTGCAATACTACACATCTAAAAGCTCAGCAGCATCATTATTTCAGCACACTGTCAGAGCAGCACAGACTATGTATTCTGTAAATAAAGGAAACTGCTTGATGCAATTACTGCCATGTAACTTAGCAAGAGGTCTGGGATGACATAATACATATTCAACTTCTTTTTAAATTATATTTCATCTTTCAACATCTCTAGTGACCCAGCATGCATGTTGGTGCTCAGCAAGCATTCCACACCAAAAAAATACCTTTGTTTCTGTCACCCCTTGCAAGATGCAATTTCCTTTACATTGTTGGTTAAGATGGAGTTCAAAACAAAACATCTGCCAGTAACCCATCATTCTCATTCACATCACTGGAGCTCAACTTCATTACATCACATCTGGGAGAGTTCATCGAATCATAGAGCACAAAAGGAGGCCACTCGTCAGCCCATTGTGCTTATGAAAGGTCTTTCAAAGATCTATCCAATTAGTCCACTTCCCTGCTCTCCCCCCGTAGCCCTGCAAATGTTTCCTTTTTAAGTGTAGAGATACAATTCCCTTTTGAAAGTTACGACTGAATCTGCTTCAAACACCCTTTCAGGCAGTGCATTCCTGATCATCATAACTCCCGAAGGGAGGGATATGCACCCATCCCCAACACCCATCTCTTCCAACAATGGCCCAGGAATTCCGATCGCAGGCCTCCCGCGGGCAGAGGACTGTGATCTGGAAAAATCTGCGCCCTTACCTGAGGGCTCCCGGGACGCGCACAATTCCGGTGCTGGGCCTCTCCAAACTGCAAGTGTGCAGGGCCCACGTATCCCAGAGGTGCAGGTAGCTGGCAGCGTCCCTGGGATCACGTGGGCCATGGGGAGCCAATCACAGAAAGGAATCTCCTGTCAAATATATGATTGGAGATCACCCCCAAAACGTAGTAAAACTTGAAATAAAAACATTTTTTTTTTAAATCACATTTTTAAAATGACTTGAAATTACAATATATTAACTATAGTAAACAAAAATTAAAATTTTTGAAAAAATTAAAGTTTTTTTTACAGGGCTATAAGTAAACTTAACTTTAAGTATTTTTAAATGATAAGTCAGTGAAAACATTTTTTTTTAAACTTTTTTTCAACTCTTATACTGGTAAAGATGCGGAGATACCGGTATTGGACTGGGGTGGACAAAAATGAAAAGTGCCACAACACCAGGTTATAGTCCAACAGATTTATTTAAAATTACAAGCTTTCGGAGCTGTTGCCCCTTCGTCAGGTACTACAGACTTCTTACAGAAACTCAGCACCCATGGACCAGTTAAACCTGGAACACTCCTCGCCACGATGGACGTATCGGCACTCTGCACCAATATCCCCCACGATGACTGCATCGCTGCGACAGCCTCAGTACTCAACACCAACAACAGCCAATCTCCAGACGCCATCCTACAACTCATCCGCTTCATCCTTGACCACAATGTCTTCACCTTCGACAACCAGTTTTTTACCCAAACACACGGAACAGCCATGGGGACCAAATTCGCACCCCAATACACCAACATCTTCATGCACAAGTTCGAGCAAGACTTCTTCGCTGCACAGGACCTCCAACCAACGCTGTACACCAGATACATCGACGACATCTTCTTCCTTTGGACCCACGGCGAAGGATCACTGAAAGGACTACACGATAACATCAACAGGTTCCATCCCACCATCAAACTCACCATGGACTACTCCTCAGAATCGGTTTCATTCTTGGACACACGAATCTCCATCAAAGACGGACGCCTCAGCACTTCACTCTACCGCAAGCCCACGGACAACCTCACGATGCTCCACTTCTCCAGCTTCCACCCTAATCACGTTAAAGAAGCCATCCCCTATGGACAAGCCCTGCGAATACACAGGATCTGCTCAGACGAGGAGGAACGCGATGGACACCTACGGACACTGAAAGACGCCCTCGTAAGAACGGGATATGACGCTCGACTCGTCGATCGACAGTTCCGACGGGCCACAGCGAAAAACCGCATAGACCTCCTCAGAAGGCGAACACGGGACACAACCAACAGAGTACCCTACATCGTCCAGTACTTCCCCGGAGCGGAGAAACTACGCCATGTTCTTCGCAGCCTTCAACGTCATCGATGATGACGAACACCTTGCTAAGGCCATCCCCACGCCTCCACTATTCGCCTTCAAGCAGCCGCCTAACCTCAAAAGTACCATCGTTCGCAGCAAATTACCCAGCTGTCAGGAGAACAGCGACCACGACACCACACAACCCTGCCACGGCAACCTCTGCAAGACATGCCAGATCATGAACACAGATACCGTCATCACACGTGAGGACACTACCCACCAGGTACATGGTACATACTCATGTGACTCGGCCAACATTGTCTTCCTGATACGTTGCAGGAAAGGATGCCCCAGAGCATGGTACATCGGCGAGACCATGCAGACACTGAGACAACGTATGAACGGGCACCGCGCAACAATCGCCAGGCAGGATTGTTACCTCCCAGTCGGGGAACACTTCAGCAGTCAAGGACATTCAGCCTCGGATCTGCGGGTTAGCGTTCTCCAGGGCGGCCTTCGAGACACACGACAACGCAAAATCGAGCAGAAACTGATAGCAAAGTTCCGCACCCATGAGGACGGCCTCAATAGGGATATGGGGTTCATGTCACGCTACAGAACGTGACTCGACATCGTTGTCTGTCTTTCCAGTTTTTAAAAGAAAAACACACACACCAAAAAAAAAGTTAAAAGCTCAACTGCAGACAGCAGGATTTGACACGTTGGACCCCCTGAAACCCATCTCATTGTCTTGGCTGTGCTCTGGTGTGCCTTTGATGTAAGGCCTCCCTGAAAGATTGTATCTCTGCAGACAAATTGCTTTCGGTGTTTATATACTGTGAAATATTGTAGATTCCCTCATTGTAACTCTACCTGACAAAGGGGCAACAGCTCCGAAAGCTTGTAATTTTAAATAAATCTGTTGGACTATAACCTGGTGTTGTGTGACTTCTCATTTTTATCCTGGTAAAAGCAGGCCATACGCTGCTTTTACCAGGCGCAAGAATTGTAAGGGTTTTCTGCGGGTGGAGGTCTCCAAAAAGCGGAACTATCCGCCCGCAGAGGCCCTTCTCCCAGGCAACTGGAAGATGTCAAGAGCTTTCTTGACAGATCGGAAATGCCGGTTTCCAGCGCATGCGCTGTGCATGCCTGAAACCGGCATTTCCGATGTCCCTACGGGTGAGTACACAGCGCGTACACACCCGTAGGGATCGGAATATCCAGCTCAATATAACCCTCTACTCACCATGAGATAAGCCATTCAGAGTTCCATCGCTCATCTAACGACATTATAAATTTATTAATTGTCATTTAACTCATTTGCAATTTTTTTTTTAGCAAGGAGATAGCAAAATCCGATCAACTCAAAATATTTCTTGAATAATTAATAGCCCATGTTTTCTGATGACACACAAGTTACAGAGCACAATTTCCAAGATAACAAGTGTAAAAAGTTCTAACAAATGTTTTGATTTACCCAGTCAACTCCAGTCACAAATGAGTCTTAAGTCGTCATCATTGCCATATGTCTCACAAGAGCTTGGGGCTCAGTTTTGGTTCCATGGCCAGTGTCTGAGCTGCTGGTATGAACTTGATCTATGCCATGAGAAAGCCCATTTCCACACCAAGTTCCAGCCTGCATGGCCTGCCTCAACCTGCTGCAACATGTTTCTGGCACCCACCGACCAGCCCTGACCCATTCATACACCTTTTGCTGCCCCATGATTCTCCCAGGCTACTCTAACTTGCCCCACCTCGGAACTGTACGCAGCTTCTTTCCAGCCAGCAGGCATTCCCTTCTTCATGGATTCCCAGTCTGCCAACCCCTTCCACACCCAAAGAGTCAGTTTTCGGTACTATATGCGCTGCTACTATAATTGTCAACTGTCCACGAATACAGTATCGGACACAGCAAATGAAAACTGGGTTAAGGCCAGGAACCGGCTGGCAGGGCGCCTCACAGCAGGGAACATACTGGCGATAAGGCCTGACAATCCTCCTCCTCCACCCCTCAGTGCTTCCAGGTTCGTTCTCTCCAATCACCACCCACCAGCGCTCCTGGATCCCAGGCCACTACTCCAAGACCCTAGGATTTCCCCCTCCCCCAATGCTACCATGCCCTTGGTCCATATTCTCACAACCACATTCTTCCAACTACTCCCAAATCCAACATAATGACGTCCAGTGTACAGCTTATTGTCTGTCACCTTCCCAGGTATTCTGGGCTTTAAAAAACAAAACAAATGAACACACAAATAAAGGAACATACAAACGCAATGAAAGCCACTCATTTATGGAATTCACAGAAAGATGGACAGTTGCAGAATTCAATCCCAAAACACCCGTAGCAATGCCAAAAAAGAAAATGTGGCTTACTTAGTTACCATAAAGCAGTGGCCCAGATAATACACTTGTTAGTTACAAGGCGTAACATCGTACTGTTCTGTACGAACAGTGACTCACTGTGAGCATGTGTGGGTTTAATAAAACGAGGCTCAAGATGTTGATCTCTACCACCTTTGAATAAACTTCGCAAATTATTTCAAATGCAAATATGACTAATTGAGGTGCTTTGATAAATATACTGAAGTTTGTGCAGCAATACACATTTAAATATTTCAGACACCTTTGGTCGGGTGTTGACACACTTAGGAACATGCAAGGCTCAGTTTTTCTTTCACTTTAATATTTTCTAAATTTTGCACTCTCTCCATCTCCTAGCACCAACCATATGCTTTGCCAATACTTCCCTTGCATCTCTTGTAACAATATTCTATTATATACACATCAATTCTAAAATATATTATTCGCTGTCTATCCAACAACTCAAATGCTAAAAAATATTCAAATTTTTCTTTAGTTATTGGACTCTAGCAATTGACACACAAGATAATTTTCTTGCAAAAAATTTGTTTGTGTGGCCTTGCCAACATCACCCACATACGGACACTCCGAAAAAAAATTTGAAAGCTTCACAAGAGCCAATTGTTCAATGCAAGTAATGCCAGTCAACTGAAAACTACCCTCCAATTCTGCACAAGTCCAAAAGGTCAACACCTTGTCAATAGAAGCAATACAGCATATCCAATACGTGTGCTCAAGCCCAATTAACAGCACAAGCATGAGATTTGAAATTAATTGATGAGAACTGTCCAACAGTGCCTGATCAATTCGCTTCTTGCATCAACACAATTTGTCTCTGTAAACATTACCATCAGTGACAAAAGGGTCACTTTAAAATAGCTGAATACAGCAGAAGGAAACGGGCCACCAAAACTGAAGTCAATTATATCACTTAATTATTTTAGACTTTAAACAATTAAGCAGAAGAATAGAAAAAGCTAATACAGCACATGGTTATGTAAATATTAAACAAGCTCAGGGTTCAAACATGTTGAAACATTCTTAGAGTGATGTGCTACAATTTCAGAGTTCCATCCATTCTTAATGAATTGCGAAATTAATACCTGCTTGAAGGCAGTTTGATCACTGCATTGAAGATGACAAATCGCAAGGCACAACATAAAACTTAACTTAAATATCTTGACGACAGACTAAATCATTTTGTATCAACTCCTCTTCCAGAATTTTTATTCACCTTCCACACCATGCAACTTTATCCCTCAGTTGTTCCTCCTAGGTTCCCAGCCACCCTCTGGTATAGAAACATAGAAACATAGAAACATAGAATCTAGGAGCAGGAGTAGGCCATTCGGCCCGTCGAGCCTGCTCCGCCATTCAATACGATCATGGCTGATCATCCAAATCCAGTACCCTGTCCCTGCTTTAATCCCCACAGTACACATATCCCACCCTACCCCCGTAACCCCACGTACTTAATTCCCCCTAACATATCCCATCCTATCCCCATAACCCCACATATTTAATCCCCCCTAACACTAAGGGTCAATTTATCATAGCCAAATCAACCTAACCCACACATTTTTGGACATGCAAGTGGCCACTCTGCACGAATGAGTTTAGATGGTTAAATGTCTGCAGTCTTTTCAACAATCGGGGTGCATCACGGCAGAGCTCGACTTATTGACAAGGATCTATCCTTGGCCCCTCCTATTTCTCATCTATGTGCTGTCCCTCAGTATCATTCAAAAACACGTCAGGTTCCACATGTATGCTGATGACACCCAGCTCCACTTCACCACTTCTCTTGACCCCTCCACGGTCTCCGATTTGTCACGCTGCTTGTCCAACAAGTTTCCTCCAACTAAATATTCGGAAGACCAAAGCCACTGTCTTGGGTCCCCGCCACAAATTCCCTAGACACCGACTCCATCCCTCTCTCCCTGGTCACTGCAGAAGCCAGACCAGACCGTTTGCAACCTTGGCATCCTATTTGACTCAGAGATGAGCTTCCGGCCACATATTCACTCCATCGTCAAGGCTGCCTCCTTCATCTCCGTAACTCACCCGTCTCTGCCACTGCCTCAGCTCATCTGTTGCTGAAACCCTCAGCCATGCCTTTCTAATGCTCTCCTGGCCTCCCATCTTCCATCCTCCATAAACTTAAACTCATCCACATCTCTGCAACCTGTACCCTAACTCGCACCAAGTCCCGTTCATCCATTACTCCTGCACTCGTTGGCCTACATTGGTCCCAGTCCGGCAACACCTCGATTTTAAAATTCTCATCCTGGTTTTCAAATCCCTCCATGGCCTCGCCGCTCCCCATCTCTGTAACCTCCTCCAGCCCTACAACCCTCTGTGCTCCTCTAATTCTGGCCTCTTCTGCATCCCCGATTTTAATCGCTGCAGCATTGGCGGCCAAGCCTTCAGCTGCTTGGGCCTAACCTCTGGAATTCCCTCCCTAAGCCTCTCTACCTCTCTCTCCTCCTCCTTAAAACCTACCTCGTTGACCAAGCTTTTAGTCACCTGTCCTAAATATCTCCTACGTGGCTCGGTTTCAAATTTTGTTTGATAATGCCTCTGTGAAGCACGTGGGGAGTTTTACTACGTTAAAGGCACTATATAAATGCAAGTTGTTGTTCTAAGAACATAAGAAATAAGAGCAGGAGTAGGCCATACGGTCCCCTCGAGCCTGCTCCGCCATTCAATAAGATCATGGCTGATCTTCGACCTCAACTCCACTTTCCCGCCTGATCTCCATATCACTTGATTCCTCTAGAGTCCAAAAATCTATCTATCTCAGCCTTGAATATACTCAAAGACTCAGCATGCACAGCCCTCTGGGGCAGAGAATTCCAAAGATTCACAACCCTCTCAGGAAATTCCTCCTCATCTCGGTCTTAAATGGCCTACCCCTTATCCTGAGACGATGCCCCCTAGTTCCAGACTCTCCAGCCAGGGGAAACAGCATCTACCCGGTCAATCCCCTTCAGAATCTTGTATGTTTCAATGAGATCACCTCTCATTCTTCAAAACTCCAGAGAGTATAGGCCCAATCTGCACAATCTCTCCTCATAGGACAGCCCCCTCATCCCAGGAATCAAGCTACTGAACCTTCATTGCACCACCTCCAAGGCAAGTATATCCTTCCTTAGATAAGGAGACCAAAACTGTGCACAGTACTCCAGGTGTGGTCTCACCAAGGCCCTGTACAATTGTAGTAAGACTTCCTTACTCCTATACTCCAACTCCCTTGCAATAAAGGCCAACATGCCATTTGCCTTTCTTATTGCTTGCTGTCCCTGCATGCAAGCTTTCTGTGTTTCATGAACAAGGACACCCAAATCTTTCTGAACACCAACATTTGAAAGTTTCTCACCATTTAAAAAATATTCTGTTTTTCTATTCTTCCTACCAAAGTGAATAACCTCACATTTCCCTACATTATGTCCGAGGCCCAACCATCTTCAGCTGCTTCATCAATAACCTTCCCTCCAACATAAGGCCAGAAATGGGGATGTTCGCTGATGACTGCAGTGTTCAGCACCATTCACAACTCCTCAGATAATGAAGCAGTCCATGCCCGCATGCAACAAGACCTGGATGACGTTCAGGCTTGGGCTGATAAGTGGCAGGTAACATTCGCGCCACACAAGTGCCAGGCAATGACTATCTCCAACAAACGAGAGTCCAACCACCGCCCCTTGACATTCAACGGCATTACCATCACCGAATCCCCCACCGTCAACATCCTGGGGGTCACCATTGACCAGAAACTTAACTGGATCAGCCACATAAATAATGTGGCAACAAGAGCAGGTCAGAGGCTCGGTATTCTGCGGCGAGTGTCTCACCTCCTAACTCCCCAAAGCCTTTCCACCATCTACAAGGCACAAGTAAGGAGTGTGATGGAATACTCTCCACTTGCCTGGATGAGTGCAGCTCCAACAACACTCAAGAAGCTCAACACCATCCAGGACAAAGCAGCCCGCTTGATTGGCACCCCACCAACCACCTTATAAACATCCACTCCCTCCACCACCAGCGACGCCTACATCCCATAAACGAAGTTAAAAAAAATTATACTCCATCTGCCACCTTACTGCCCTCTCGCTTAGTCTATCTATATCCCTTTGCAGACTCTGTTCTCCTCACAGCTTATCATCCCACCTAGCTTTGTATCGTCAGCAAATTTGGATACATTACACTTAGTCTCTTCATCTCGGTCATTAATATAGATTGTAAATAGCTGAGGCCACAACACTGATCCTTGCAACACCCCACTAGTTACAGCCTGCCAAACTGAAAAAGATCCGCTTATCCTTACTCTGTTTTCTGTCCGTTAACCAATCCTCTATCCATACAACTATATTACCCCCAACCCCATGAGCCCTAATCTTGTGTAATAACCTTTTATGTGGCACCTTATCGAATGCCTTTTGGAAGTCCAAATATACTACATCCACTGATTCCCCTTTATCTACCCTGCTAGTTACATCCTCAAAAAACTCAAATTTGTCAAACAGGATTTCCCTTTCATAAAACCTAATCATGTTATGATTTTCTAAGTGCCCTGATGCCATTTCCTTAACAATGGATTCCAGCATTTTCCCGACGACTGATGTCAGGCTAACTGGCCTGCAGTTCCCTGTTTTTTCTCTCCCTCCTTTCTTGAATAGTGGTGTTACATTTGCGGCCTTCCAATCCGCTGGGACCGTTCTAGAATCTAGGGAATTTTCGAAGATCAAAACCAATGCATCCACTATCTCTGCAGCCACCTCTTTTAGAACCCCAGGATGTAGACCGTCAGGTCCAGGGGATTTGTCAACTTTCAGTCCCATTAGTTTCTCTAGTCCTTGTTCTCTACTTACATCAATTACGTTAAGTTCCTCACTCTCATTAGACCCTTGGTTCCCCACCATTTTTGGTATGCTTTTTGTGTCTTCTACTGGGAAGACAGATACAATATATTTGTTTGACGTTTCTGCCATTTCCTTATTCCCCATAATAATTTCTCCTGTCTCAGCCTCTAAGGGACCAACGTTTACTTTTGCTACTCTCTTCCTTTTTACATATTTGTCGAAGCTCTTACAATCTGCTTTTATATTTCATGCTAGTTTTCTCTCATATTCTATTTTTTCCCTTTTTATCAACTTTTTGGTCATCCTTCGCTGGTTTCTGAAACTCTTCCAATCCTCAGGCTTACTATTATTCTTTGCAACATTATAAGCTTCTTCTTTCAATTTAATGCTATCCTTAACTTCTTTACTTAGCCACGGTTGGATCACTTTCCCGCTGTAACAGACAGTGCTTAGGAATAATAAGTCTGACCTATTTCCCTTCTCTCCACTGCCGCAAATCACCACCAGCTTAAGTAAACAGAGATCAATTGCAGCACCCCCAACTGCTATCCCAGCAGAAATCAAACTTCATAGCACAAATCATAAAATGAATTTGCAAGTTTCTGTAGAATTCGCAATATATCGCGATTTTATTAATAAGGAGAAAACACAGAGTTTCGTTCAAACAGCTTTTATTTCAGTAGAATGCTGGCAAGTTTAAAGTGGACACAAGCAGCCTGTAAAATGGCCGCCGCACCTCGTGACAGAACATTCTAGACTTTTCAACAGGCAGACAAGATGGCGTTCCAATAAACATTTGTGCAAGATCGATTAAGATTCAGCACAGTGAAGATAATACACGAGACATTATGGGTTTGCAGTATACACATAGATACTGAAATCGGTCTCCCAGGTACAAAGGAAAGCCATTGTACCGAGTAATCAAGGGCCCATCCAAAAGACATTAATATGTAAAATCCCAACGACTCTACGATGAGAGAGCCGTTAGCAGGTAGTTATACAGGACACTTGGAAGCCCCAAACCCCTCCAGGGAGAACACCGACCGATTTAACAATGGGAGAAATATTAACAGGTACTCAGACATTTACGAGTAACCCCGAAACCCATTAAGAACGGAGATCACCCATACAAGACATTTGGGCGCCAAACCCTAAACAAAAGAATGGACATTATAGTTGGGCGGGAAACGGAAGATTTTGCACTATAATTGCAGGCTCCAAACCGTCCATTCTCTCTCTTGCTCCTGTGCTTTTATCCGGTCGATTCGTAACCTCGTGGCTGCTCCTGTGTACTCGTAGTTGGGCTTCTGCTTGCCTGTTGCCTCTTCTGAAAAGACTGTTGAACTTTCTGATCCGTTCGGATCTACCTCGTGTCGCGTAACGAAGACCTATGTTGGTAACTGGCAGCGGAACCAAAGGCCCGAGATGAGATGAGATGAGATGAGATGAGATGAGATGAGAAGAGAGGAAGACCATATCCATCGCCACGGTCAGTAAATCCCGACCGCGCCTGTAGGTCGATTAGCCAAGTTTTCCTCGCCAGGAAGACTTCTTCGAACTTATAACGAAACATATTGCATCGACGATAACTGGACTGTGCCCAAAGTAACTGGAATGTGAAAGCCACCAACACAGGTCTTCATCACAGCAGACGGTCCAGCCTGCTAGCCGGAGCAGCAGAAGCAAGTAAACAAGTGGGACCAGGAGATCTCCTGACCGACACGTGGGTGCTGCGGTGAAAAACATCCGATCAGCTATTCGGAATTTCTCCGAGTTATCACGAGTGGTGAGCATGAGTCTCGAGATCCTACGAATCTAGTTTAGGATAGATATTGATAGGGGAGGGTTTAAGGATTAAGGATATTTGTAATGTGTGCCCCTATTTATTTTGTGCCGTTCGTTCCTCGTTTCCCTAAGATCGACTATATAACTGTTTGTAAGATTGTACTGTCATTAATCTGTGCTTATGACATGTATTTCATAATCTTAAGTATCATGCAATAAAGATTTTCCATTTCGTACCATTCAAACCAAGTCTACATGAGTTTTATCTCCATTACTGCTCTCGCATCTAAGTCCAGTGTCTAGAACCGTAAGGGAGAGTGATTCGAACCACTCACAGGTGTGTCTAGTGTTCCCAGACTGGCTGGAGACCAGAACAGGCAACAAGGCCTAGACCCGCACTGACATACAGGCTGCACAGAGCCGCGTGAATCTCACAGGCTGCGAGACACGCAGGGTCAGGAATCCCTTACAGAAAATGGCGACCGCGGCAGGACACTGGCAGCGAGAGGGTAGTGTGTTAGATTTTGGAATGACTGTACGAAATGTTATGCAGGAAAAGATAGCGGATTATGTGTTTGGAAAGGTTAATCTAACTAAGAAATGGATAAGTGAATTGTTAGCGGATAAGAGCCCACTGGAGGCAGCTGAAAGGTGGACAGATAGTAAAGAACATAGAAAGACACTTGAGAAAGCAGTCTGGCTTATGTGTTACAAAAGGCAGGTTCAGATTTCAAACCAGACCATTACAGCGCTAGTAGCTCGAATCAGTCATTTAGAGGGAGAAATGGAGGAGAAGGTTTCTGGAGGGGAGGTGCTCATTAAGAATTTAAATGAGTTACACCAAGAAAGCCAGGAAGTCTCCAGTCACCTTAAAACAAGGATAGATTATCTCGAGTGCCAGGTCACTGAGGCAAAATTGAATGAGAGCAGGTTAAAGGAAAGATGTAACCGCCAAGCTGCCCAGATAAGAACTCAAGAAGAGAGCTTAATGGGGGTTAGGGCGGCATATAAGTTGGCCCTTGAGGATAAGTTTCAGGGAGCCGATCATAGCGCCTGCCAAAGGGAGATAGAGCACCTCAAAAAGGCCGTGAACAATGCGAACGGCATGGTGTGCCTTATCAATCCGTCGGCGCACCAGCCGCTAGTAAATGAGAGATTTAGAAAATCCCCACCAAGTAAAGCAGAAGAAGTAGTAGCCACTGCGCCCTCCGCGCCACCCAGCTATTCAGAAACCTGGGTTAGGGAGGAAGCAATGGAAGAAACAAAAGAGCCCATTGAAAAGGAAGTAGAAAAGGGATCGTTGTATCCAGTAACGGGTATTAAAAGGGGCCCAAGCAGAAATGGTGGGGAAGAACCGGGGGATCTCCTCGGACAGCTGGTGGTGCCTCACAGTTCACATCAGCTGAGAGCTATGATAAATCACGTACGGAAGCTGACCGAGGCAGACGACCCTTCCGTACATTTCAGAGAAGTTGAGCAAGCCGCAGCCATTAACGGCTGCGATGATGGGGAGACAGCAAAAATGCTGCTGTTCTCATTAGACAGCTCGGTCCTTCAGTGTCTCTCAGGCGAGAGCAAGAGGGGAACCAAGAGTTATGAGGAATTAAAGAATGAGGTCCTGGAAGTGTTGGGGGCGAACGACGAAGGTCCGTTTGCTAGAGTGGGACAGACAGTGCAGATGGAGGGAGAACCCCCGAAGGTTTTTGCCGACAGGCTGTGGCCAGTATATGAGCGCAGCTGTCTAGGTGCGCCCGAGCGCGAAGATGTGGAAGGTTTAGCTTTAACTCATTGGCTTAGGTGCATAATAGCCAACAGTTTACCAGCCGTTAGAG
Source organism: Squalus acanthias (assembly GCA_030390025.1). Classification (NCBI taxonomy): domain Eukaryota; kingdom Metazoa; phylum Chordata; class Chondrichthyes; order Squaliformes; family Squalidae; genus Squalus; species Squalus acanthias. Next base: position 125,872,401 of record CM059434.1, read on the forward strand.
AGCAGGCAAAAGCATGGTTTGATCCCAATGACCCCAACATTACGGAAGAGTCGGTCTTGAATCGACTCACGTTAGGTTATCGCAATATAAGGGGTATGGCAACACGTCCCCTTAAGGGAAGAGTACATGAGGTACGACCCGCAGCCCCGTATCAAAGAGAGTGGCATCAGGAGGGTAATCGCGCCCCACAGGCAAGTAATGCTTGTTACGGGTGTGGGAAGACAGGGCACTGGCGCAAGCATTGCAGGAACCCTTGGAAGGATTCCAAGGATAAAAATCCCGCGGTCCGAGCCCAGGCGCCTGTCCCGGCTAAGGAAGCCAAGGCACCCACCCCTCCCGACGACCTCGAAGCAGTGTTAGGAGCCATGCGCAAGCTGGTCTTGAATGCGCGTGGACAGGTGGCGGTCGCAACCGGCCCCGTAGGTCCGTCTAATAGTACCCAATGACTAGAGCCCACGCAGCCTGCCTACCTGTGTCCTTTTAAAAGACACGCACAGGAGGGGGTCTGCGGTGAGGAGGCCAGGTTAAAAGAGCAGGCCTTGCGGGAGGAGAACGCCCGCTTAATAGGGAAAATAGATGGGCTGGAAGGGCAGCTTAGAGAGCAGGCCCTGCGGGAGGAGAACGCCCGAGCAATGGGAAAGTTAGACGTGCTCAGGCTAGAAGAGCAGCTTAGAGAGATAAAAGCAGCCTACAGGGTAGCCAAAAGCCGGGAGTATGAGGATGTAAACCAATGCAAACTGTACCAGCCAGGTGCGCAGGGGAAAACTACAGGGGTAAATCCCGCCAATGGGAAAGCACAGCCCCAGGTAGGACCACAAGGCACACAGGCAGGCATAGCAGCTTGCATCAGGGGAAGGGACATCCCGGACGATCATGCAGCGTTTTTCTGGAATTGGGGGTTAGATGAGGAAGAATTCAGGGTACCCTGGTCAGATGAGGATAGTGCAGATGAGCATAGTGATGATGACGGGTGGTTCCTGAGGAACGGTCTGGAGGGAATGGGGGCTGTAGGTAGAGATCCACACAGGGTGGACACACAAGCTGCAGGTCCCGAGGACAGGAGGGAGGAGCTAGAGGAGGCAGGGCCAGCCGCTATAGGAGCACAGAGAGTACCGGTGTGGCTCCCAGAGATGTGGCCGCCCGCTTTGAACGTCCAGTCCTCAGGGGAGGCAGAGATCACGAGTGAAGGGCCGCCTGCTGGGCCGAGCAGGGCGGAGCCACGAACTGCCAGCCCCGAGGTTAGGGAGGCGGAGTCAGCGGAGGCGGAGCCGGCGACTGTGATGGAACCCCAGGTCATCCCGATGGAAGTCTCGGAACCCGGTCCGTCCGTCACGGAACCCCCGCCCATAGCAACTCCCCGTAGGTCAAGCAGAGAACCCCAGCCCAGGAGGATGTGGTCATGTCCCCAGACTGCCCCAAGGCGAAAATTTCAGGTTAAGATAACCCAGGTACAGACCGGCCACATCGCAGCAGTAACAGGCTGCGGCAGATCAGAGGGAAGGGTCAGCGCAGCAACAGGCTGCGGCAGATCAGAGGGAAGGGTCAGTGCCCTCCCACCGTCGGGAAGAGCTCGCAGCAGCCTTCTCAGAATTTGAAGGGGCCGCCCTAAGAACGGGCGGCACTGTATAGTAATAAGTTTTAAGTTGTAAGTTTATAGTTCAAGGTTAAGTTTATAGTTTTAATAAGGTTAAGTTTGTAGTGTTTTTAACAGAAAACGATAAAATGATGGGAGCTTTAAAATTAGGTTTAGTTGAAGTTTATTCAGCGAACGTTGAAGTTTACGTGAGGCGAGGTCAGGGGACCCGCTCACCCTTCACAAAAGCCAGAGACTCTTGCGAGGCTGGCTACCTCATTCTATCTGATCACAGGAACCAAGGAAGGATGGAACGAATTCTAGTATTGCTCGTGGCAATCGGATGTGGATTGGCCTATCGAGGCCGCACCAAGGATGTCGTGGTGTTTGGATGTTCCGGGGACACGGCCCCCATCGCGGTGGATGGGACCGGAAGACGGGAGGCAGAGGAGACCAGCACCTATTTCCACAAGGGAAGGTGGCCAGGATGGCTGGGAACGAACTCAACGGAGTATTCTAGCACATCGGGGTTTGCCTACCAAGAGACTTCTTTACTGTGCCCCAAAGTAAGGATCATCGCACCCAGGATCAGCGTCACCGTCGGCAAACGGATTTGTTTGACTTGTAGTGGGAAGGTCCCATTGAGCCGATGGTGGTGGCTGCGAAAGCTGAGCAAAACTATGAGAAACTCTTCGGTCGAGTGGGAACGACTGGGTAATAATACCCATCGGACAATTACGGGGACAGACGGACAAGTGAAAGTCTGTTGGGACAAATGGTGGGAACCGGATGAGGGAATTTATGTATGTATGTGGGGGTCAAAGTACGTTTGCCCCAAAGGCATCTCCATATTTTTTATTAATCAATGGCAGGATAACGGACAGGGGATGAGGTGGGATGCGAGCACCAGGGGGTGCGGAGCCCCATTCTCCCCAATCCCAGTAAATGCCACTGAACTCATTACGCGCCCACGCAAAGCCCCGCCCACGATTCCGGTGGTTCTAGCTGAGGAAGAAGGGTGCCCTAAAGCTAGTAAGGGACCCGGGAATGGTTTGGTACTGGTCCCCACAGACCAGATACTATTTCAGGGGGTACATTACGCGGTGGCCTCGGTGATTTTAAATCTCACTGAGGTACGGTTACCAGAGTGGTGCCCCAAAAAGACGGAACAGTTGTACCAGGTCCTGTTGACCAAGATGTTCAGACAATTTTACGAATTCGATTTCGCGGAAATTGATAAAACAAGTTTGTACACCGCGCCACAGGAAGTTTTGGATCAAGTAGGGAGGCAAAGAAGGGGTTTGGTGAACGATGCGTTCACTGCTTTTAACACAGGTACATCTGTGGTCAACGCTCTAGACAGTGTGGAGCTGCAGACCCAGATTAATGGTTTAAAGACACAATTAAAGGACATTCTAACAGATGAGAATAAAGTGGTAGGGTCGGGTCTACACGAGGACCAAGCCATGACCCTCCATTTAAAGGAAATTGTAGCAGAGTTGGAGAAACATGCAAAGACGGTAAATGCCCTGATTAGGGAAGATCGGAATGCATCCGATCAAGCTGCGCAGAACGAGGTGTGCGTGCTTTACGGGGCGTGGTTACTGGGCGAGGGCCGCAGTAATTTGGAGGATTTAAAACAAGGTTTGGTTCCGTCCTGGATAAGTAACAAACATCTACGGGCGCTCCACCCTTTTCAGAACGCATTAAGCCCGTGCCAGCTCAGGCTAGCTTCAGAAGCATACCCAGTCCCCGTGGACTGCGGACGATCAAACCATACCATTATGGGTATAGTTTTACGTATGCCGGTTTTGGGCGACACAGCAAAGCCCGCCCCGGTATATCGGGTAGAGAACATCGGTGTCATTCAGGGGGGAGCCCACATTCGTTATGCAGCGGTTCCACCTTACGTCATCCGCTGGGAGCAAACGATGACAGGTACAGATCTCTCTGGTTGTCGTGGCAGGGGAGCACACATAATACTGTGCCCCCAACACTTGAATGCCTTTTTAACACCACAGTGCGGGTTCAGAACGGCTGGCGCCAAGTCCATGAATTGCACCATGGAGGCAATGGCACAAGATCATGTGCCTCCGCAGGTAGCATACATCGGGGGTGGAACATATTGTGTTACCACTGCAGCGCAACACTACCAGCATGGAAACCGTAGCCGGTGTCCGGTGAGTGACAGCAGTTTCTGTTTTAAACCCAGGGCGGAAGTTCAAGTAGCACAACAGCGAATTATCCCAATCCCTGAACCATCCACTGTTCATCTCACAGTAAAAGAGAATTTCACCGACTTGCAGCAATTCGTCGCGCATTTTGGATACCTCATTCCCCCTCTCCCTGAACACCTCACCAAGCTTTTGAAAGCCGTCGCGGTATCACAGAAACATTTTTATACATTAGAGCAGAAAACTGTCGAAATAGGAACAGACATTCTGGATATAGTAGTTCCACCGTGGTGGAATCTGTTCACCAATATTGAAGTACCTTCATGGATCAGAATAGCCTCCCACATTTTAGTCGTATGCCAAGTGTTTATTGTAGTGTACCTATTGGTCGTACATTGTAAAAGAGACAAACGCCTCACCAAGCATGAAAACACGGGAGAGTGGCGAGAACGTTACGTGCGCGTGCACGATGAAAGCACCGTGTAATCGGAAAATGGCGTCACTCCCGCTCGCCACGTGCGCCGCGGAAGTTTGTACTCGATTAAGATTTTCAGAGATTGTAAATACGTTGGGAACTCGACATGTTTTAAGAGTTGGTGTTGATTTATTTTTGGTGATGGTGTTATAGTTAAAAATGATTGTTTGGTTTTGGGTTCTGTTTCTCCTTTCCCTGAATAAAAGATGAATATACAGGTGATACGAGAGGTATCGGCCTGGTTACGCTGGGAAGGAAAACAAGTGGTGTAAGTTTAAGGGCAAATAATGCCTACGGTGATATAAAATGTAATCTTCTTGTGAAATGAGGACGACACAGAGACCCTAGCTAAGTTAAAATTATGGGATTAATTTACTGGATTCGGAGAGAAATCGAGATAATATTGCTCACCACTATGATTTTTGATACGATAAGCGAAGTTATTCGCATCAACAGGAGGGACTGTAGAATTCGCAATATATCGCGATTTTATTAATAAGGAGAAAACACAGAGTTTCGTTCAAACAGCTTTTATTTCAGTAGAATGCTGGCAAGTTTAAAGTGGACACAAGCAGCCTGTAAAATGGCCGCCGCACCTCGTGACAGAACATTCTAGACTTTTCAACAGGCAGACAAGATGGCGTTCCAATAAACATTTGTGCAAGATCGATTAAGATTCAGCACAGTGAAGATAATACACGAGACATTATGGGTTTGCAGTATACACATAGATACTGAAATCGGTCTCCCAGGTACAAAGGAAAGCCATTGTACCGAGTAATCAAGGGCCCATCCAAAAGACATTAATATGTAAAATCCCAACGACTCTACGATGAGAGAGCCGTTAGCAGGTAGTTATACAGGACACTTGGAAGCCCCAAACCCCTCCAGGGAGAACACCGACCGATTTAACAATGGGAGAAATATTAACAGGTACTCAGACATTTACGAGTAACCCCGAAACCCATTAAGAACGGAGATCACCCATACAAGACATTTGGGCGCCAAACCCTAAACAAAAGAATGGACATTATAGTTGGGCGGGAAACGGAAGATTTTGCACTATAATTGCAGGCTCCAAACCGTCCATTCTCTCTCTTGCTCCTGTGCTTTTATCCGGTCGATTCGTAACCTCGTGGCTGCTCCTGTGTACTCGTAGTTGGGCTTCTGCTTGCCTGTTGCCTCTTCTGAAAAGACTGTTGAACTTTCTGATCCGTTCGGATCTACCTCGTGTCGCGTAACGAAGACCTATGTTGGTAACTGGCAGCGGAACCAAAGGCCCGAGATGAGATGAGATGAGATGAGATGAGATGAGATGAGAAGAGAGGAAGACCATATCCATCGCCACGGTCAGTAAATCCCGACCGCGCCTGTAGGTCGATTAGCCAAGTTTTCCTCGCCAGGAAGACTTCTTCGAACTTATAACGAAACATATTGCATCGACGATAACTGGACTGTGCCCAAAGTAACTGGAATGTGAAAGCCACCAACACAGGTCTTCATCACAGCAGACGGTCCAGCCTGCTAGCCGGAGCAGCAGAAGCAAGTAAACAAGTGGGACCAGGAGATCTCCTGACCGACACGTGGGTGCTGCGGTGAAAAACATCCGATCAGCTATTCGGAATTTCTCCGAGTTATCACGAGTGGTGAGCATGAGTCTCGAGATCCTACGAATCTAGTTTAGGATAGATATTGATAGGGGAGGGTTTAAGGATTAAGGATATTTGTAATGTGTGCCCCTATTTATTTTGTGCCGTTCGTTCCTCGTTTCCCTAAGATCGACTATATAACTGTTTGTAAGATTGTACTGTCATTAATCTGTGCTTATGACATGTATTTCATAATCTTAAGTATCATGCAATAAAGATTTTCCATTTCGTACCATTCAAACCAAGTCTACATGAGTTTTATCTCCATTACTGCTCTCGCATCTAAGTCCAGTGTCTAGAACCGTAAGGGAGAGTGATTCGAACCACTCACAGGTGTGTCTAGTGTTCCCAGACTGGCTGGAGACCAGAACAGGCAACAAGGCCTAGACCCGCACTGACATACAGGCTGCACAGAGCCGCGTGAATCTCACAGGCTGCGAGACACGCAGGGTCAGGAATCCCTTACATTTCTAGTCTTTGTGGCTTAGTGTTACACCAGGCCAGGTTGTTACCTGCCAAACCATCAGTGTGTTATAATTGCTACTTCAACACAAAATGTCCAACCACTTCTGCTCCAATTGAGTTTTTTTTTTAAATCAAGTGAATAACTTCCCTTCGATGGAGACCTGTCATTTCAGCTCTTCACTCTCAGCCTCCTCTGTTCATAAAATCCAAAACTATGCCGCTCATATCCCGTCTCACACTAAGTCCCCTTCGCCCATCACTCCTTCACTGATAAGGTAAATGGGGGGTATGAGATCATGTAACAAAAACAGCAGTGTGCTGTTAACAAGAGTAATATAAATGAATATAAATAGACAGAACAGTATTACATTGATTACAAATGATCAAATATTTAGAAAATTAGCTGTCCTGAGGAGATTTGAAGTACAATAAGGAATTTTCATAACCCAGTCTGAAATGCATGGCAAGTTGAACTAACATTAGGTTCCCTTTTTAACTTATGGGCGGAAGCATTCTAACCTTCTGAAAGGGAAGAAGCTCAAAAGCATTTATAAGAAAAAGTTGGGTTCATTACTGTTGCAACAAAAGCCTCTGCAATTAATTGTGTTAATCCCCCCTCACCCACAGTGCTTACCAACTGGATTTTCTATGAGATGCGCTCTCCATCATCTGTCAGGCACCATCTCAAAGCCCAAGTTATTTGGATCTCACTCCAAATCTGCCCAAGTCGCTTTGAAAATTTCATTGAAATTGCTAGTTTAATGCAGCTAGAAATTGGATTTACTTTATTTTTTTAATATTACACAATTTACATCTTGCAATACTTTGGCTGGGGCTGTTTCGATGGTGTGGGAGGGGTGGAAACTTAATTGGAGGGATTCAAACAGGAAGCTGCAGGAGAGATGGGTGTCGAGGTGACGATACTTTCAAGCACTTAGGAGAGAAAAGGGAGGTTGGAGATGGGGCAGTAGGGAAAGAGGACAAAAGATTTGAGGGGTTTTGTTTGAAGAGGGATGATGACAGTTTTAAGAGGGAAGGGGTAGTGACTGAGGAGTAGCATGCGGGCTGGGAAAGTGATGGGGGTTGGATGGTCAACGATTTTAGTGGGAACGGGTTGAGGGCGCAGGAGGTAGGTTTCATGGACGAGGTGAGTTTGGGGAGGGGAGATGTGAGAGAAACTCTAGAGCAGAGTAGAGATTTGGGTAAAAATAAGCAGAGTGGGTCAGGAAGGGACAGAGAGAGTAACAAAGGTAATAAGGCATCAGTGACTAAGGTGACATCAGGGAAAAATAGAAATAAGTCAAAGCTAAAGGCACTATATCTGAATGCATGAAGCATTCGCAACAAAATAGATGAATTAATTGCGCAGATAGAAATTAACAAGTTTGATCTAATAGCCATAACGGGGACATGGTGGCAAAGTGCCCAAGGTTGGGAACTAAATATTGCTGGATACATAACCTTTAGAAGAGATAGGCAAAATGGAAAAGGAGATGGGGTAGTCCTGATAATAAAGGATGGGATAAAGACAGTAGAGAGAAAAGATCTTAGCTCCAAAAATCAAGAAGTACAGGAAACTCTTTATTAACCGGCACCCAAATATCCGGAAATCTCTCTTAACCGGCAAAATTCTTGAGTAGGTAACCGGGGTTTTCCTTCATCTCTCGTTTAAAATTAACTTTAAAAAACACCCCGAGGCGTTTGCCTTGTATCGGAGCGTGTAGATTGGGAGGGGAATGTGCAGCCCGGGTAGGCAGCGGACACAACAGATGGTCAGCTGGCGGTCCCCGGCGAGACGGAGCTCCGAATGCAGGCGCATGCCAATGTGTACGGGGCTCTCGTACGTTGGGAGATATAACTCTCCGTTATCCAGACTTTTTGATTAACCGGCACCACGCCGGTCCCGGTTAATAAAGAGTTTCCTGTAGAATCAGTTTGGGTGGAGCGAAGAAACAGCACGGAGCAGAAAACATTGGTGGGAGTTGTTTATAGGCCCCCAAACAGTAGTTGTAATGTAGGGCAGAGTATAAATCAGCAAATTAGAGGCGCATGTAACAAGGGTTATACAGTGATCATGGGGGACTTTAATCTACATATAGACTGGACAAACCAAATTTGCAGTAATAGTGTGGAGGATAAATTCATGGAATGTATGCAAGATCAGTATGTTGAGGAACCAACTAGGTAACAGGCTATTTTTGATCTTGATGCGGAGATGCCGGTGTTGGACTGGGGTGGACAAAAATGAGAAGTCGCACAACACCAGGTTATAGTCCAACAGTTTTATTTAAAATTACGAGCTTTCGGAGCGGTTGCCTCTTCGTCAGGTAAAGGTACAATGAGGGAATCTATTACACAGTATATAAACACAGAAAGCAATTTGTCTGCAGAGATACAATCTTTCAGGGAGGCATTACATCAAAGACACGTCAGAGTACAGCTAAGACAATGAGATGGGTCACAGGGGGTCCAACGTGTCAAATCCTGCCGTCTGTAGTTGAGCTTTTAACTTTTTTTTGGTGTTTTTTTTGGTGTTTTTTTTTAAACTGGAAAGACAGACAACGATGTCGAGTCACGTTCTGTAGCGTGACATGAACCTGAGATCCCTATTGAGGCCATCCTCATGGATGCGGAACTTGGCTATCAGTTTCTGCTCGATGATTTTGCGTTGTCTTGTGTTTCGAAGGCCGCCTTGGAGAACGCAAACACGCAGATCCGAGGCTGAATGTCCTTGACTGCTGAAGTGTTCCCCGACTGGGAGGTAACAATCCTGCCTGGCGATTGTTGCGCGGTGTCCGTTCATACGTTGTCTCAGTGTCTGCATGGTCTCGCCGATGTACCATGCTCCGGGGCATCCTTTCCTGTAACGTATCAGGTAGACAACGTTGGCCGAGTCACATGAGTATGTACCATGTACCTGGTGGGTAGTGTCCTCACGTGTGATGATGGTATCTGTGTTGATGATCTGGCATATCTTGCAGAGGTTGCCGTGGCAGGGTTGTGTGGTGTCGTGGTCGCTGTTCTCCTGACAGCTGGGTAATTTGCTGCGAACGATGGTACTTTTGAGGTTAGGCGGCTGCTTGAAGGAGAGTAGTGGAGGCGTGGGGGTGGCCTTAGCAAGGTGTTCGTCGTCATCGATGACATGTTGAAGGCTGCGAAGAACATGGCGTAGTTTCTCCGCTCCGGGGTGACCCATCTCATTGTCTTAGCTGTACTCTGATGTGTCTTTGATGTAATGCCTCCCTAAAAGATTGCATCTCTGCAGACAAATTGCTTTCTGTGTTTATATACTGTGTAATAGATTCCCTCATTGTACCTTTACCTGACGAAAGGGCAACAGCTCCGAAAGCTCGTAATTTTAAATAAAACTGTTGGACTATAACCTGGTGTTGTGCGACTTCTTATTTTTGATCTAGTATTGTGCAATGAGAAAGGGTTAATTAATAGCCTTGCAGTAAAGGGGCACTTAGGGAAGAGTGACCATAATATGATAGAATTTTATATTGAGTTTGAAAGTGATTCAGTTAAATCTGAAACTAGGGCCTTAAATCTAACAAAGCAAACTACGTAGGTATGAGGGGAGAGTTGGCTACGGTAAATTGGGAAACTACATTGAAAGGTATGACGGTAGACAAGCAATGGCTAGCATTTAAAGAATTAATACATAATTCACAACAAATATACATTCCTTTAAGGCACAAAAATCCCACAGGAAAAGTGATCCAACCGTGGCTAACAAGAGAAGTTAAAGATCGTATTCGATCAAAGGAAGAGGCTTATAACGTTGCCAAAAAGAGCAGTAAGCCTGAGGATTGGGAGGATTTTAGAATTCAGCAAAGGAGGACCAAGAAATTGATAATGAAAGGGAAAACAGAATATGAGAGTAAACTAGCGAGAGACATAAAAAGAGACTGTAAAAGCTTCTATAGGCATGTAAAAAGGAAAAGATTAGCAAAAGTAAATGTGGGTCCCTTACAGACTGAGACAGGAGAAATTATAATGGGGAACAAGGAAATTAAACAAATACTTGCCGTCTGTCTTCACGGAAGACGCAAAAAACTTCCCAGAAATAGTGGAGAACCAAGGGTCGAGCGAGAATGAGGAACTGAAAGAAATTAGTATTAGTAAAAAAAATAGTACTGGACTGAAAGCCAATAAATCCCCTGGACCTGATGGCCTACATCCTAAGGTTTTGAAAGAGGTGGCTATAGAGATAGTGGATGTATTGGTTGTTATTTTCCAAAATTCCATGGATTCTAGAACGGTTCCTGCGGATTGGAACGTAGCAAATGTAACCCCACTATTTAAGAAAGGAGGGAGAGAGAAAATGGGAAACTACAGACCAGTTAAGCTTGACATCAGTAGTAGGGAAAATGCTAGAATCTATTATTAAAAACGTGGTAACAGGGCACTGAGAAAATAATAATAGGATTGGGCAGAGCCAACACCGATTTATGAAAGGGAAATCATGCTTGACAAATCTGTTAAGAGTTTTTTGAGGTTGCAACTAGCAGAATAGTTAAGGGGGAACCAGTGGGGATGTGGTGTATTTGGATTTTCAGAAGGCATTCGATAAGGTGCCACACAAGAGGTTATTAAACAAAATTCGGGCTCATGGGATTGGGGGTAATATACTAGCATGGATTGAGAATTAGTTAACGGACAGAAAACAGAGAGTAGGAATAAACGGGTTACTTTCGGGTTGGCAGGCTGTAACTAGTGGGATACCGCAAGGATCAGTGCTTGGGCCTCAGCTATTTACGATCTACATCAATGATTTGGATGAGGGGACCAAATGTAATATATCCAAGTTTGCTGATGATACAAAGCTAGGTGGGAATTTAAGTTGTGAGGAGGATGCAAGGAGGCTTCAAGGGGATATAGACAAGCTAAGTGAGTGGGCAAGAACATGGCAAATGGAATATAATGTAGAGAAATGTGAAGTTATCCACTTTGGTAGGAAAAATAGAAAAGCAGAGTATTTTTTTTAAATGGCGAGAGATTGGGACTTGGTGTTAAGAGGGACCTGGGTGTCCTTGTACACAAATCACAGAAAGGTAACATGCAGGTACAGCAAGCCATTAGGAAAGCAAATGGTATGTTGACCTTTATTACAAGAGGATTTGAGTACAAGTGTAAAGACGTCTTACTGCCGTTATATTGGGCCCTAGTGAGACCACACCTGGAGTATTGTGCACAGTTTTGGTCTCCTTACCTAAGGAAGGATATACTTGCCATAGAGGGAGTGCAACGAAGGTTCACCAGACTGGTTCCTGGGATGGGGGGATTGTCCTATGAGGAGAGATTGTGTAGACTAGGCCTATATTCTCTAGAGTTTAGAAGAATGAGAGGTGATCTCATTGAAACATATAAAATTCTTACAGGGCTTGACAGGGTAGATGCAGGGAGGATGTTTCCCCTGGCTGGGGAGTCGAGAACCAGGGGTCACAGTCTCAGAATAAGGGGTCGGCCATTTAGGACTGAGATGAGGAGAAATTTCTTCACTCAGAGGGTGGTGAATCTTTGGAATTCTCTACCCCAGAGGGCTTTGGAGGCTCAGTTGTTGACTATATTCAAGCCAGAGATCAATAGATTTTTGAATATTAAGGGAATCAAGGGATATGGGGATAGTGCAGGAAAGTGGAGATGAGGTAGAAGATCAGCCATGATCTTATTGAATGGGCGGAGCAGGCTCGAAGGGTCAAATGGCCTACTCCTGCTCCTATTTCTTATGTTCACTGAAGAGATAGATGGGCTCAGGACTGAGTAGGAGGGGGATTTGGTGGAGGTTTGACTTCGTGGGTAGGGGATAAGGAGGAAGTAGCAGGGACAACTTAACAGATGGTCTCTATCTTGGGTAATGAAAGCCATGATGCTCACACTTATCTTAGAGGTGAAGGTGGAGGAGCAGCAAAGAAGGGTTTAAGGAGGCAGAAAGAGAGCCTGGGTTTATCTTTGTCGTCGAGGATGACCAGAGAATACTGGAAGTTTTCGCAGAGGACAGCGAGGCCCAAAAGAGCTTGATGTAGTCAGGCCAGATCTCAACAATGGATGGTGAAACCAACGGTAACCAAGTAACTCAATTTTATGTCCCTTGGATTTAAGGGAGTGAAGATGGGGGCCGTACCAGGTGAACGACCAGTATGGAGACGGAAGGTTTTGCTGGGAACTAGGGAAGCAATAGTGGAGGTGAAGTGGTTGAGCTTATTAACAGCTGCAGGGGTACCATGATGGATGGAGGCTTTGCAGTTGGGAGCTTGAGCGTACGGTTGTAAATGACTTGGGAGATTTTTATTTTCAGTAGTTTACACAAATTAGTTTACCACGTTCTCTTAGTTTAGCTGACTTCCTTAAAGAAAATCATGTAATTCACTTGAAACAGAACAAAATCACATTGCAGCATATTGGAATGTAATTAATGGCCTGGATTTTACATTAAGAATAACGGTGAGGCTATCAGCGTTCACCGTTATTTTGGAGTAAATCGGACAGCAACTTCCGGAGTCCACACATGCGCAGTTAAACGCGGAAATCCGGAAGTTGCCATCTGACTTTCCCTGCTCCTCCACAAGCTTCGCCGATAGATTCGGCATTGAAATACATGTGTGAAACTGCTATACTTACCCACTAGTTATCCATTAAACACGCCAGAAAAAGTTAGGGCTGGTGCATTCGGATGTAAGTAAATTTTTTAACAGTGCTGCTAAGTCTTAGTTACTGCCAAATAACCTCTCTGGCACTGAAAATTTAATTTTACAAGTGTGGAGTCTCATTCTTTTTATTGTTGGAGATTTTAAAAAATTAAAGTAAAAAATTTGGTTTTTACTTTTTCTTTCTGTCTCTTTTATCTCTCTCTGTCAAACCCATCTTTCTTTCCCTCTTTATTTTGCTTTCTGTAGATGATTTTACAATTCATTTACTTTCGAATTTATACTTTCTGGTTTAGACTCAGGATTCTTCAATCTGATTGGTTGAAGAGCCACGCTGTCGCTTGCACTGCTCACACACGCCACAGGTCCCTGTAGAGGGCACCGCACTGGAAATGATGTCTCGGAACAGTAAGTTACCGCTCAAAAGCCTGCAAAAAGTCTGTGGGCAACTCTAAGCGTGATCAATGACGAGCGCTGTTCCTTCCCTGCTGACCCCAAAATGCAGGCGAATATTTTATTTTGCTTCTCTTAAACATGGATAACAACCTGCACTTATTTGGCAGCTGTAGTGTAAAAGAATTTCCTAATGCACTTCAGAGGAGTTACCAAAAAAATGGACACCAAGCCAAAGGACAAATTAGGGGGCATGGCCAAAAGCATTGTCAAAGAGGTGGGGGTATAGGAGGAGAGCAAGGTGAAGGCAGAGAAGATTAGTGAGATAATTGTAGAGCCATGGGGGGAAAAATTCAGTGTCGCCCCGTTTGGGGCGCCATTATCGGCCGTGCGCAAAGTTTAGCGCCTGGCGCTAATTATCGCCTCCGACTGCAAACTTGACTTTTATCGCCCCTGGAGGTGATTGGAGCGCTAAATCAGGTGCTTCACACCTGTATTAAGGCGCAAAGGCCGAGGAGCGAGGCGCTACCTCAGAGCGCTGGCGAAGCTCATGTGATGTCAGTCAGCAGTGGAACACACACACAATGGCGCGGACCAGTTCTTAAAGGGGAGGGTTGATCTTGCTCTCCTCTCCATCCACATCCTGCTCATTGCAGCCTTGAATCTCAGCCTGGAGAGACCTGTACATCAAATCTGCTGGAAAGAACAATGGAGAGTACCAGGGAAAGAGCTCAGAGTGCAGCCCTCACAGTCTTTTCTAAATCGATACAAGGGCAAATCAAAATGAACCTGCAAAGTGCTCCTCAGTACCCAAAACTCCTTCACACAGCGTTGAATCTCTCCAGAAGTCTCTCTCTCTCTCTCCCCTCTCTCTCTCTCTCTCTCTCTCTCTCTCTCAGAATGCATGGTGCAAAAATGTCACCAACAAAAAAAGGCAGGAAGCGTTCGGCTTTAAATAGCGCTCCCCCAGTCCCTTCCTGACTGCAAAATGCTCCCCTCAACATGTCGTTGCTAGTGGCAGGCGGTAAGGTGGGGGCGCCACTCAATATCCGGTCCAGGGCGCTACCGGGACGTTGCACACTCAACTGACGTCACGATCTGCCGGCACAAAAGATCGTGGCGGTAGTGTTTAGCGCCACCGCAAAATGTCTAGTTAATTTCATGAGCGGCGCAAACATCGCCGCGCACGGGCACTAGTTGCTTTGCGCCCCATTAGCGCCCTCTTAAGGCGCTAACGGGAGGCGCAAACCAACTGAATTTTTCCCCCTAGGAATCTAGAGACACCCAAGGACAGCGTCTGAGTTGGAGATTTGGGGGTGGTTGTAGGGTTGGAGAAGGTACAAGAGACAGGGAGGAGTAAGGCCAGGAAGGGATTTAAACATGGAGGAACTTAGGGGACTGGGAGCCAATGTAGGTCAGCGAGAATGGGGTGCTGAGCAAATAAAACTTAGTACAGAATAGGATATGGGCAGCGGAGTTTACAGTAGGGACGCTGTGATGAAAGGCTATTTGGTCAGGAGCTCAGCTCGGGGTCAAATAGGACATCAAGGATGTAAACCGCCTGCTTCAGCCTGAGACAGCAGCCAGGGAAGGGGATGCAATCAATGGTAAGAATATGGAATTTCAGGCAGGGAAAGGGGGGTGCGCCAAAGTCTACGTGGGCCATCCAAGACTGGATGTCAAACAAGCAGTCTGACAACACAGAGGCAGCAGAGGCGTTGAAAGAAGTGGTAGAGCAGCAGAGGTCAGCATACATATGGAAACAGACCCCATTTTTGCAAATTATGTTACCAAGGGGCGGGATGGAGATAAGGAAAAGAAGGGGGCCAAGGATAGATCCTTGGTGGACTCCAGATGTAATGGTACAGGGATAGAAAGAGAAGCTATTGCTGGAGATACTCTGACTATGATTAGATAGCTGAGTGGAACCAAGCAAGCGCAATCCCACTGAATGGGGCAACAGAGGAGAATCGCTAGAGGAGGATGTTGTGACCCACTATGTCAAAGGCTACAGAGAGGTGGAAGAGGGATGGGGAGGAATAATGCACCACCGCCACACTCACACATTTGTAACTTTAATTAGGGCCATTTCGGAGTTGCTGCATGGCGGAAACCCGATTAGAGAAGTTCAAACGTGGCGTTGCAGGAAAGATGGGCAGAGATTTGGAGTTCCACAACTAGAGAGGAAAGGGAGATTGGAAATGGGGTCGTAGTTTGCGAGGACAGAGGAGCAGAGTGTGGGTTTTTTGAGGTGAAGCAAAGGAGCCGCGAGTGGATTTGTCACAGGGTGGTGGCCATTTTGAAATGATGGGGGGACAGTACTTAATGAGAGAGAACCATTTGCAATGTCAGCCAGTATGGGGCAAGAAAGACAGAAAGACAGAATTTATATAGCGCCTTTCACTACCACCGGACGTCTCAAAGCGCTTTACAGTCAATTAAGTACTTTTGGAGTGCAGTCACTGTTGTTATGTGGGAAACACGGCAGCCATTTGCACACAGCAAGCTCCCACAAACAGCAATGTGGTAATGACCAGATAATCTGATTTTTTTGTTATGTTGATTGAGGGATAAATATTGGCCAGGACACTGGGGATAACTTCCCTGCTCTTCTTCAAAATAGTGCCATGGGATCTTTTACGTCCACCTCAGAGAGCAGACAGGGCCTTCTGACTCAGAGGAGAGTGTGCTACCCACTGAGCCACAGCTGACACATGAGAAGTTGGAGGCCAACTTAGTGAGAATAGGGTCAAGGGAGCAGGAGGTGGATCTCTTCAACAAGCTGAGCGTAGAGAGGGTATGAGGGGAGATAGGAGAGAAACTAAAGACAGAGGTTCAGGGCTAGGGCAGGGGGAGCTGGCTTGGCTTGGCCAGTAAGGGGAAGTGGAGGAAGCAGCTGATCAGATGATCTCAATCTTAATGACAGAGTCATCCACGAGCTCCTTGCACTTTTTGGAGAGAGGCTAAAGGTTGCAGGGGTGAATGGTTTAACAGACAGCTGGTCGTGAAAAACAGTGATGGCAAGTTCCTTAATCACTGCATTCTGTTAGCCTTTACATCACTGTTCAGTAGATTTAATCTGTCTTTTTGTAGTCATTTTCTACTAATCATCTTTAGTGCAGATGAATCGACATTTTTTTTTAATGTTAGTGTAGTTAAAGGATTCACTCTTCCCTACAGGCCAATCGAGACCTGCACACTCGCTTACTGCAACAGAAATCTTATTGCCATGGAAACATTACCTCCCATGTACTTCTACACTTGAATTCTGCTGGCTCCAAAGCAGAAAGCCTACTAATGAGCACCTGAGCGACATTAAAATAAATCCTAAAAGCTAATGCTGTAATGGAATATGACTAGACTCTGGAAGCGTCAGTAACTCAAAATGCTGCAGGACTGCAGCAGCACAATCAAGACATCCTACGGAGAGCTCATACATTGACTAAATGCTATGCTGTTTTTACATTGTTGGTCTGTATGAGTCTTGCTCCTCTTACCACCTCACCGCCTGCCCCATGACAAAGCCAGAAAATAAAATTCTTAATTCCAACTTCCATCAACTACTTTGAACAGCAGTGCCAATACTCAAAAAGTGCTTGCAAATCTCATGATTTGAAAGTTAAAAAAAACATTTGCACTTCATGTGGGCAATTTAAACCCAAAGCTGCATTAAAAACTTCTCACATGAAGCAGTAAGCATTTGAAAAACTTCCCAGTAATAACGGAACTTACGAGCAAATTCGAAGTTTTGTTATTACAGAAGATTGCGGCTGACCAACTTTTTTTCCTGTTACTGCCTGTGCTGTGGAATCCATCCCACAAATAATGCAAATTACAAAGGACCAGGAGCACTAGCATTTGGTAGAAAAGCTTCGAGTAGAACCAGTTCTGCAATTTAAAAGGAGTGCAAATAGCAGTTCCTGTTACAGAAATATTTTATTGCAACAAATGGCTCTGCACAAATATATCTTGAAAGAAATAATCATTGGAACAAAACTCTTCATTGGTCACTTCCCACGTTGTATTAGTTTTGGTAGTCTATCTGAAAGATTTAATATTTCAAAAAACAGGAAGCCTTTATAAAATGAGTGTGACTTCTACCCCAATGATACTTTAGACCTCATTCACTTCAAAATACTAACCACTCAATTTCAATACACTAGCTAGCAGATGTCCCATGGTGTTGTTAATGGTAGGTTGGGGGACATGCTTTGTAGTAAGGACAGGAGCAATCCATGTATGCACCATATATTATTTTGCTACTAAGTGCAACTTGGTGAATCTCTAATGCCACAAATGCCTTCACATCCTGAGGTCAATTACTAGCACACTCTTGTGAATGGCCAGTCTTAGCTGTCAATCTTTCTGCAAGTTGCAAGTACACATGAATGTTGAACAGCTTCAACTGTCAGAATGATGACTGAAAGGCTGTGAATTCAAGCGGATCTCTTCTCAGAGAGGTACAAGCCTTCAATAGAACAGATTGTTTGGAAGTTTAAACACACAAAATGCTGTACAGGTATGTCTCATCATTTCTGCCATTATTTCAATTACTTGTTTCTCAGTTAGTGAATTCAAGATGGTACCTGAAAGGATTCATGGCATTCTAGAATTTTTACCAATACTTTGGGATGAAATTCAGCAACTTATCATTGGGTATAATCCTGTAATGGTTATTGTACTGGAGTTACAATACAGAGGTGATTCAAAGCCTAGCATGGCAAGTTGTTCAATAAATCGAGTAATTTGTCGGCTGGGGCCAGGAAAAATAACCATGGAAGCTGCCAGACTGTCATAAATGTTCTTCAGGGAAAGAAAAACTGCCAACTTTATCCAGTCTGGCATAAACGAGACTACTCCATACTACGTGGTTCACTCTTAAAGCTCTCTGAATTAGCCATCAATGGCCTGAAATTACATAGCACCATTACCCTTACAAGGGGTGCAGCGGTTCAAGAAAGCAGCCCACCATCTGTTCAGGGCAACTACAGATGGGCAATAAATGTGGTCTTGCCAGCGTTGTCCACATTCCAAGGCAAAAATAAAGTGGCCCTTTTTGTGTGAAAACTGTAAATTAATGGCTTTGAAATGATGTGTGCCTTTACTTATGCACTTACTTTTTTTTTAAACCTGAAAATACACAAGATGATGGCGGTAACCAAACAGACTGGCGATAAGATATAACCAGTTGAGCAGTCGTGGACAGCTTAGTTTAACAGCATTTGTGTGGGTGTTTCTGCTTGGGTAGTATTCGGGGTGGTTCTGAGAGCTGCAAATACTGCAGAAGGAACATGGGGTTCGGTAGGACATAAAGGTATAATGTGAGATTAGGTGCGAGATGGGAGGAGATTGCGAGAGAGAGGTGAGGGAATTTAAAATTCTCATCCTCGTGTTTAATTCCATTCATTGCCTTGGCCCTCCCCATCTCTAACCTCCTCTAGCCCTACAAACTCCCCAAAACTCTCCATTCCTCTGTCTGACCTCTGGTGCATCTTCCCTCCCTTCGTCTCACCATCGGTATCAGCACCGTCAGCTGTCTAGGTCTTGCACTGCAAAATTCCTGAAACCCCTCCGCCTTTCCACCTCCTTCGCCTCAAAGGAAGCCCCTTAAAACCCATCTCTTGGACCAAGCTTTTGGTCACACCTCCCAATATTTCCCTCTTGGGCTTGCATTGATTTTTGGCAAGTGCACTTCTGTGAAACACCTTGGGACACTTTTCCACGCTAACAGTGCTATAAATTCAAGTTGTTTATTAAGTTGAGGCTGCATGCAAATCAGCAATCTGCTTTATTTTTTAATGGTTAAATGAACGAACAGACAAACATTTGCAGTAACTTCCGTTGCACCAACTTAATTCGGGATCACTCCTCGTATCAAAAAGAAAACCATAAAATACGCCACCGTGTCCCTGCCAACGGGCTAAATACTCATTTTCTCTTGGCAGCCTAGGTCTTTGCCTGCCTCTCTCAGTAGATGCTCCCAAATGACCATGCATCTCTGTCCACTATCCTCTAGCTTGACAGAAGTCAGGAATTTGACCGCTGACTCTGTCCCTGTCTGGGGACTGCTGCTTGAGCTGCCAATTAAATTGGTTACTATCTTCCAGAGATCGACGTTTGCTGGCAACTAACCCCTTATGAGCTCAAATGAACAGGGCCATCCCAATTATTTAACACCGGGTTGTTAAATTAATTTCCTTCATCCAAAACTCTGCTGCCCGTATCCTAACTCACGCCAAGTCATGTTCACCCATCACCCCTGTGCTCGCTGACTTACACTGGCTCCCAGTTAAGCAACGCCTCGATTTTAAAATTCTCATCCTTGTTTTCAAATCCCTCCATGGCCTCGCCCCTCCCCAACTCTGTAATCTCCTCCACCTCCACAACCACCCGACCCTCCCAACCTAGATATCTGCACTCCTCCAACTCTGGCCGCTTGAGCATCCCCAATTTGAATCGCTCCACCATTGGCAGCTGTGCCTTCAGCTGCCAAGGCCCTAAGCTCTGGAATTCCCTCCCTAAACCTCTCCGCCTCTCTACCCTCCTTTAAGATGCTCCTTAAAACCTAGCTCTTTGAGCATCTGCCCTAATATCTCCTCTTGTGGCTCGGTGTCAAATTTTGTTTGATAACGCTCCTGTGAAGTGCCTTGGGACGTTTTACTACGTTAAAGGCGCTATATAAATACAAGTTGTTGTTGTTGAATTAATCTAGATAGATTTATCTGGCTTCTAAAACACATCTGTCCTTCAGAGAATTTAACCCAGCAAGAGCAGTTTAACTTAAAGCCAACTTTTTAACATAAATCATAACAAGATCCTTCTACGGTGAACTAGAAATCCCAAAACGGGACAGCCCTCTAATCCCCTGGGCTGCCTATTGCCTCCACATTATTGTTCGTTACACTGACTTGCTCAAGCGAGGAATTTTAAGAGAAGTACTGGAATCAAATGAAAGCTTCATTGGTACAAACAGGATAACATTACTTCACATTAATGCTCAATGTGTGCATGGGTTAAATAAAATGACCCGAGTAATTTTGCCACTTATTGACTTTACCCACTGAGGCACTGCCAAATGCAGTGGAGGTGCTGAAGGGTTGCCAACCTCCATTTAACCATACGTCAGAGAAAATTGGTGGCAGAAAAAAAGAGACAGTGACAGAGAATACAAGAGCAGCTGAGTACTAAAGTTATTTAAACATTAATTTAAGAAAAATGTTGATACTGTTTCTCATTTTTATTACTTTTCAGTTTACAACATCTTCAAGTGTCTTTGGGTATGTAGGAAACATTTGAAAGAAAGCTTGTGCAAAAGATTTCTAAATATCACCAAAAAACTGCTTTGCAGGTACATTGTTATAAATTTTAAGCAATTTTTACAGTTTGTCCATTCGGAAGGTATTCAGGCTATAATTCCTACATATACATTTGTTATATTATACTTCATAATTCAACAACTTCTCAAAAGTTAATAATACAAGTAAGTTTAAAATATATTTTAAAAGTCAAGTGTATGAGATATGCACAGCAGTACTACCTTACAGGCACGTCTCAATTGGTAATTTGCAGCTCAGAACACAAATCCCCGTCACTATGTATTATTGTAAGAAGCTTTTGATATTGTAGTAAGTGAGACATCTGTGTGTCGACTTTTAATCTAACCAATAAGAGGCTGTTACTCATCTGCTCACAAAAAGGTCACCGACAATCTTCATTATCCACAAGTGAAACATGGGACCTCTGAACACACTATTACTTGTGATTTAACGAATCAATTCAGAGATATCACTAGCAGTTAAACACCAACAACTAATCTCAGAATATTTTGTATTTCAGTATAAGAGCAGCAGTATTCAGCGACAATTGGATGTAGAAGGAAATTAAAGATTAATGGGAAAATACTGAAAGACAATCAGGAAAGGGATCTGGGAGTCATAGTACATATCTCTCAAAACATCAAGCGAATATCACAAAAGCAAATGATGTATTAGTTTGTATAAACAAGAAAAAAAGTCAACTGAAGGTTATCCTGTTGCCATATAGAGCAGAGGCTGCATGTGGAATATTGTGTGCAGGCCTGGAACCAATATTCCAGCAAGGTCATCGATAAGCTGGAAAAAACACGAAGTACAGCTACTAGAATGGTGAGGGGTCTAGTGATTAAAACATATACGAGGATAGGCTCATAATTGACAAATCATTTAAGTTTTTATATACTTGTTAAAAACTGTGGCCTGGAGTTTCCGCTAGGGGGGCAATCAGTAAAATGCGCCCAAAATACTTAGGACACTGCGCCGGCTTTGCCGAGGCGGAATTATGCCCAAGTTTCAGCTCAAACTTATTAGCACATGCCCGAATGTAAAATCTCCCATGAATCAGTGCAATCAAGCAGCATTCTTGGTCGTAATCGATTATTTACTGGAACATGGCCAATGGGGCCTCAAGATGACTGAATTTAAGCTAAAAAATTGTTCAAGTAATTGCTGCAGCAACAGGACAATCAGTGGTTTCACTTGACTGCTGGTCACAGGTCTTATGAACCAAGGGCACATCAACTGACTGAATTTGAAGTAATTTGAAGTAATTGTCGCAACAGTATGAGAAACAGACCCAAGTGAGGCTTCAATTGACTGCTCGTCACTGCAGTTGCAGGTCATTAACGATGGATTAACATGACCACGGTGCCTGTGCACCCAAGGATCTGGGCGCAATGTGATAAACAACCAAAATGTGCAAAATTGGCGGAATCTCTCCTTTCCAACCTGGGGGCGTGGCCAGTTTTGTGGGCAGATTCTATTCTGGCAAAGGGTGTATTTTTCACCTGTGTCGTCAGCTGGTTGAGGAAACGATATGGCAGCCAATAAGATTTTCTAAAAAGTAACTCATTTCATTGGTTCTCCTTTTCCTTATGGCTAACTGTTTTATTGGCAGTTGCTTGCTGGTTTCAGATTCTTCGTAGATAGCTTTCGTACCTGCTTGCTACTTGTTCATTGGCAGGTTCCCTACATGTTCTGTTAATGATATTTGAGCCAATCAGGTACAACTATAACAAATGCTCTGCATGTGTAATATTTTCAAGTGAGACACCACATGCTAAACAAAATATTACACACATCACAAACATATGTTCGCTGGTATCTCACCCAAAATGCACATGCCTGCACTGTCCAATAGGCATCACTAGATAGTAATCAGGGATGAGAAATCTGCTAAATTTGCTCCTCCCTCAAGCCAAAAAAGAGACTGACTGCACTGCCTGTATCGCTGTCCCATGGCCTAATTCAACCCTGGAACCTTCCTGATTTGTTAGGTGTAGTAGTGCAGCAGAAGACACTGCAATCACCCACAGATGCATCATTAAGCACTCGACTAACAAAACAACTGACACTTTTTATATAAATTACCACAGGTTGTTTGGCCCAAATTCTCAGGACATTCAACACTAAGGGACACAAACAGAACATTCTGTTCCTGAGCCTTTGCCCCTTAAACTCGGATCTATTCACAGAACAGCAGGTTTGCTGGGAGCCGATTACTGAATACTAATTGTTTTACTGAAATATTATTGGCCAGATGGATGTGAATATGATCTTACAGTTCCTCCCTGTGGATCTAAATAGCATACTTATTTGTAACTGTTTTCCCAATGGGGAATGGAGTACTTCAACAGTGAACCTATATAAATCTTAACACTAAAATCTAATGCACATTATTTTGCTACAGAAGCATGTGAATTCAGCAGTGAACACTCCCCTTCCTGTAATAATTTCTCTTTTTAAAAAAATGTACTTAATTGATTAATCACTGTTGTTACTGAGCTACAATTGTATTATTTCTCAATGTATAGCAAAAACACAGTGCAACATGCCAACCGTCTCCCACTCCTGATCAGGATCCAGTGACATCTGTAGAAAGTTCACATGATGTGCGAGAACCACACCCCCACAGCAACAGCAACACCCTCCTGACACTACCCTAGGCTCACATAAAGAACGGTCACTTAGGCAAGGAAATG
This sequence comes from Squalus acanthias, assembly GCA_030390025.1. Taxonomy (NCBI): domain Eukaryota; kingdom Metazoa; phylum Chordata; class Chondrichthyes; order Squaliformes; family Squalidae; genus Squalus; species Squalus acanthias. The sequence goes on from CM059434.1 coordinate 125,895,795, forward strand.
GCGTGCAACCAGAATAAGGTCAAAACCTTCAGGAGAAAAGGGAATATAACTGGCAAAAAAACATTAACTGGAACTTTTTCCTGCCTCAAACAAGACTGTTGTAAAGTTACAAATCAGTCCATGAAAAGTATGATGTTGTATAATACATAGAAACATAGAAACATAGAATCTAGGAGCAGGAGTAGGCCATTCGGCCCGTCGAGCCTGCTCCACCATTCAATACGATCATGGCTGATCATCCAAATCCAGTACCCTGTCCCTGCTTTAATCCCCACAGTACACATATCCCACCCTACCCCCACGTATTTAATTCCCCCTAACATATCCCATCCTATCCCCATAACCCCCCCCCCCTAACAACTAAGGGTCAATTTATCATAGCCAAATCAACCTAACCCACACATTTTTGGACTGTGGGAGGAAACCGGAGCACCCGGAGGAAACCCACGCAGACACGGGGAGAATGTGCAAACTCCACACAGTCACCCGAGGTCAGAATTGAACCCGGGTCCCTGGCGCTGTGAAGCACCAGTGCTAACCACTATGCCACCGTGTTGACCTAGTGGTGTTGTGCATTAGCACAATATCCAAGGTCAAACCCTGTCCTAGCTGATGGCACGAAGTCTATCTCTGCTTCAGAAGTCCTACATAAAATGAACTTGGGTACTCTCAATCCAGTTCCCCGTGGTCACAGCCCAACAACACAAAGCTGGCCAACAATTAAGAATTAAACGAGCACTTTCATTTCGAGGCCATAAAGGTTGCTGGTGTGAAAAATGCAAACAACTCATTCAGGTGCAGCAAAATTCTCTGCTCAAAGGAAATGCGTGTTGTTAATATAGAGTTATGGGGATAATTACCTTGCAACTGGCCCATAACTAAACTGGACATGGTTCTGACGAAATGTCATCAACCTGAAACGTTAACTTTGTTTCTCACTCCACAGATGCTGCCTGGCCTGCTGGCACCCAGGGCTTTTGCGCAGTAATATCATTTTTAAATTCCCCATTAAATGTTAAGCCTTGTTGGAATAGGTGTAACTGGGGTTTTAACAGTATATTGACTGCTAAACAACATTATGGTCCTGAAAAAATTATATTTATATTTGTGGGGTGTCAAATTTCTCTATTATGATAAAAATTAGAATTTTTTAAAAACTAATTTTTTTTTTTAAGTTTGTTTGTGATTTTTCAGGTTCTACCTTATCCTCCTGCGAGAGTCCCAATGTTTGTTTCGCTCTCTAACATTTTTTAAAAGTCCGGATAAAAGCAGCTTCTCATTTCCTGGTTTCCTGTCTGTGAGAATTCTGCAGTGTGACTGGCTGCTTAGACAGCTTGAGAGGTCACAGAAGCATTGCACTCGGGATTCCCACCAATGTACCCTTGAATTTTTTTTTCATGCGCGGTCCCTTTAAATGGCCCATTCAAATTTTCGCAGGAACATTAGGGGGAATTTTACCAGCCCTGGGGAGACAGGTATGGAGGCAGGACTGCCGGGAAAATGGCAGAAACTGGGAGCGGGTGCTGAACCCGCTCCCAACCCGCCTCCGTGCCATCTTCCTAGGAGGCGGGAAGGGGATTACAGCCAATTAACTGCCTGTTAACAGGTAGTTAACAGGCAGTTAAGAGGCTTATCCCCATTTTACCTCTGCAAGTGCAGGCTTCCCAATGGCTGCGAACCTTGCCTGGGTCAGCGAGGCGAGCAGTGGGTCTGTGGGGGTGAGAGGGGTCGAAAAGTCCGCTGTGCAGGTGAGTGATGGGTGTAAGTGTGGAGAGCTGAGTATGAGAGGTGAGTGTAAAGTGTTAGAAAAAGTTTACTTACCTTGGCTTCTTCCTGCAGGCTTCAACCCTTGGGAATCCGGAGGTGCCTCATCTCAACGGCAGAGATGACAGAATGGCTGCGGCATTCTCAGATGAAGCAGCCATCTGATTTCTGCTGAGGAAAGAGGTTTGGTGAGCCTTCAGTGCAAGGGCTCACCTTAGAACAGAGACTGTCAGTGTTTGACAGCTTCTCAAAGCCGTCAAACGCTGACAATTCATCTGTCAAAAATTTGACAGATGAAACGTCATACGCTGATGACCTCTGTCACCGGCTTTCCCTTAATTGGCCAGCTAAGCCCGCAGGGCAGGCTTAACAAGGTCAATCAAGGGAAAATAGTGTGGGTTGGCCTCCACAGCCTTCTGTGGTAGAGAATTCCACAGGTTCACCATCCTCTGAGTGAAGAAATTTCTCCTCATCTCAGTCCTAAATGTCCTACCCCGTATCCTGAGACTGTGACCCCTAAGCCACAGGAAACATCCTCCCTGCATCCAGTCTGTCTAGCCCTCTCAGAATTTTATACGTTTCAACGAGATCCCCTCTCATTCTTCTAAACTCCAGTGAATACAAGCCTAGTCGACCCAACCTCTCCTCATACGACAGTCCTGCCATCCCAGGAATCAGTCTGGTGAACCTTCGCTGCACTCCCTCTATGGCAAGTATATCCTTTCTTAGGTAAGGAGACCAAAACTGCACACAGTACTCCAGGTGTGGTCTCACCAAGGCCCTGTATAACTGTAGTAAGACATCCTTGCTCCTGTACTCAAATCCTCTTGCAATGAAGGCCAACATACCATTTGCCTTCCTAACTGCTTGCTGCACCTGCATGTTTGCTTTCAGTGACTGGTGTACAAGGACACCCAATCCCTTTGCACATCAACATCTCCCAATCTATCACCATTTGAATAATACTCTACCTTTCTGTTTTTCCTACCGAAGTGGATAACTTCACATTTATCCACATTATACTGCATCTGCCATGTATTTGCCCACTCATGCAAGTTGTCCAAATCGCCTTGAAGCCTCTTTGCATCCTCCTCACAACTCACAATCCCACCTAGTTTCGTGTCGTCAGCAAACTTGGAAATATTACATTTGGTTCCCTCATCCAAATCATTGATATATATTGTGAATAGCTGGGGCCCAAGCACTGATCCCTGCGGTACCCCACTAGTCACCGCCTGCCACCCCGAAAAAGACCCATTTATTCCTACTCTCTGTTTCCTGTCTGTTAACCAATTTTCAATCCATGCCAGTATATTACCCCCAATCCCATGTGCTTTAATTTTGCACACCAACCTCTTATGTGGGACTTTATCAAAGACCTTCTGAAAATCCAAATACACCACTGGTTCTCCCTTATCTATTCTACCCGTTACATCCTCAAAAAACTCCAGCAGGTTTGTCAAACACGATTTCCCTTTCATAAATTCATGTTGACTTTGTCTAATCCTGTTGATATTTTCGAAGTGTCCTGTTATCACATCCTTTATTACAGTACTTTGTACTTATTCTAAAAACCCTGTGAAAAATATAAACCCAATCATTTTAATTTTGATGGAATGGGGGATGAAAGTGACAACAGCTTTGAACAATAATAATCTCCCTTTATACAAACAATTTTCAATTAATTTTTGGAAATTAGTTTATTTCGCTTTCCTTCCTCCACCCCACAACTTCATCTCTCAAATATTTCTCATCTGTAGTGACAGAGCTGGAGATGTACAACCAGGCCTCTTATCATTGTTCCCAAAGCCCCTTTCGTATTACTAGGCTACTTCTGATGGCAAGAACGTCATCTGTTGCAACCCTCAAGTACAAGTGGCCTGACACTCTTGCCTTCAGGGCCAAATACAAGCTCCAGCAACAGGGTTTTTATGCAGCTGCCCCTGACAAATACATACACCAAACACCAGAAGCACACACGTTGCCTGCACCGTTTTGGGCTGCCTTTCAAGATTACACATGGGCAGTAGTGTTAGGTCACATCAGTAACTAAGGAGAAACTGCATGCACAGCTCCCCACTGTTGTCAGCTCCACCCCATTGAACAAATTAGGTAGATTCAGCACAACAGGAACGAGCATATGTTACTCTGCACTCAAGTGATATCAAAGGAGTTTTGGAATGCAGCCCTCTCAATCTTCTCCCTTCCATGTGAAGCAGCTGGCTTCCACTCAGCGTTTCCCCATAGTTGCACTGTCGAGATCAAACTCTCAACATGTGGCAAGCCCGCAATCTGTGGCTTAGCCTGTTGCAAATCTCTTAAAACAGTATCATGTTTCATGCAGTCGAACATTATATGTGAACAATTCCAGTTCTTCAGAAACAGCTTTGTTGAAGATTGCAGAGTGGCAGTTCACTTCAATCCTGATTATCATCAATTTGTGGCTCACCTGGTGCAAATTCCTGATGCCAGCACCCCTTTAACAAACTTTAACGGGTCAAGATGGAATTTGACATGCATTATAAAAGAAACACTTATGGATAACAAGGGGTGCCTTGATGAATGCATCTGTTCTTAATGAAAGTATCAGTAGCTCACAGCACCTAATGAAACCTCAAACAAATGAATAAATGTCAAGCTTTTGCTAATAGGCGTCAATGAACAATAAGAAATCACTGTATTGACACTCCTATTCTGCCTTTAAAACACCAAGCAAAACAAATCCTCATTAAAGCTCTATTGTCACAACAATGATATATGCAGGTGAAAGTTAATATAGGCGGAGAAGAAATGCCTCTCGGAAAGGACAATATAGCATTTTCTAACTAACAGAATTTTTTTTTAAAAATAAGTAAATGGAATGTTTAAAAAAATCTGGTTTTGCCAGCACACGTTTCGGTAATGAAAACATATGGTAGTGACAAAGTGGGCAAGTTTTCCTTCTGATCAAAGCAATGATCTACATTATTAGGTTTACAAAAATATTGAGTTAATGGTGGTTGCTAAGCAACTCACAGGAAATCCTGTAACACATTCCAGAATGCAAACTGAAATAAAGAATCGTTTCAGATAGCATGAATAGGTCAGTCAGAAGTGCTTACCTAACTTTTTGAATCAATGATATTATTCTATGTTCAGGTTTGGTTCTTCAACTAAACCAGACGAGCCAATGCACTGAATATCACTTTTGAGACGACTAAAAATGACAAGTTCAATAGTGCATTGTACAAATGCAATAGTAGATTGTGCAAATTACTAGATATTATATTTATGCACATTTTAAAACCGAGAAATTAGTTCAGATTCAATTTTTTTTTTTTAAAAGATACAATTTTGTGTGTCCATTTGTGAATCAGATTCTTGTTTAAAAAAGTAGTTACCTTTCAATTGTGATACAAGCAGTGCAAATCGTCACAATGTGTCTGGGGGCATCAACACCACAAGTGCACCTATACCTGTCCACACAAAGATGAACTGTTGCTCCTAATTTAAATTTGATTAGAATTATCTAAACCATTCAGCTCACTGCTTTCCAATTTCTCCCAGGTATCCATTATTTTATAATTCATGCACAATAAGCATAGTTGAATTGAACAATGCATCTATGGCAACAGAATTGCAACAAGTCTACTAGCAAATAAATAAGGTACTAAAGACTCGTAAATTGTAACTGTTAAATGCAACTTTCAGAACAGAACGAGGACTATACCAGCCAGCAGAGGCCAAGTTTGAACCCCTGTATGCACTGAGTTAGTGCTCGCACCAACAGTTTAACAGCCTGCAAACACTTTCCATTCACCATCTCGCATATGAAGATTGGCTACTTGAGCAAAGTACTGGAGATCAGACAGGACCCAGGACCCTTGCTGAAGTTGGTGCCTTCATGAGAGAGGAGGAAGAACTGGAGAAGATAGACACTGAACAAAAGGGTTACATTAAAAAAATGTCAACTCCAAGCTCATGAATCTCAAACACAAATTTCCATTCTGTTCAGTTTAATCATTCAGTTCAAGAACTTCCAGAAAAAGAGAACAGTACCAATATTCTCCTGAAGCAGCTGAACCAACTGAAGCATTTTAAAAGTACAACTGCAAATTATCATAACTGATGATCAGTCACATGATGCATCTTTCCTTGTTCCACCCTTCTCACGACTCCTTTAAAATCCTCGTTCTCCACTATCCCTAAGCCCCACAAAAAAACTCTCCCCAAGTCACTCACAAACACCAAACTGCCTAGCCTTTGGCCCTCCATTCACCACAATACTTCTGCAGCGGTCAATCTGCTCAACCACTCCCTCACCACCTTTCATGCCACTGTCCCCATTATAACTAGCACTCTCTCCCACCCCTGGAAAGCAAAGATGATTCCCAGCTTCTTTTCTCCACTGCCATCAGTCTCCTTAGACCCCTCTCTCCTGACCCCTCCACCCTCACCTCCAACAAGTTCCATGACCTCATGGACTTCGTCGCTAAGATTTAAAAAGTCTCATTAGCCGTAGATATGGATTAAACAGATCAGAATTAGCTTTTTCAATAAGTACACCAAGCAATCCAGTGTAGTTTTCTGCTTCAAATTTCTTGGCTGCATAAAATTTCTTTCTCCACACATTCAATTCCAGCCTTCAACAGTCTTTGAAAGAACCCCTTTAAATCACAAGTATACATTACATTGCGCTATCAACAGACTCTATGTATGTGTGGGCATCTGGCAACAACAGGACTGTGATGCCTCCTCTTTCCTCCTCCTCCTGTCTCCCGAAGTCCTGTCGAATTGCCTCCCATCATTCACTTTCTTGGCTCACATGACAAATAGTTACTTACCAGCCTCCTCCTGTAGGTAGCAATTGGTGCGGAGCTGCGGCACCAGAGTCCAGCAGCCTGACTGTACCTCTCCTGAATGGCTACTATGCAATTATCCAATTGAGCCATTGGTAGGTTATCTAAACATTCGTTTTGACAAGATTTTATTGAATCCAGATTTTAAGAAAATTTCAAAAAATGTATAAATAAAAATTGCTTCCTACTCTGCTGAAAGTACACAAGTTAACTTTCAGGTGGACACAAAAGATCCATGGCACTGTTCGCAGAGGAGCAGGGCTGTCCCGAAGTCTTGGCCAATATTTAACTCTCAACATCACTAAAACAGATCCTCTGGTCATGTACCTTAATGCTGTTTATGGGACATTGTTGTACAGCGCAGATACGCCAGAATGATACCGCGACTTTGAAGTAAATTCTGAGGGCTTAATTGCACAAACTTGGTTTGTATTCCCTTGAGTTCTGAAGTTTGAGGGGTGATCTAATCAAGGTCTTTGAAATGATAATGGATTTAACAAGGTAGATACAGAGAAACTCTTTCCTCTGGTGGGGAAACAAGGGGGAATAATCTTAAAATTAGAGCTAGGACATTTAGGAATGAAATCAGGAGGGAACTTTTTCCACACAAAGCGTAGTGGAAATCTGGAACTCTGACCCATCCCAGCCCAAAATGTTTAGTCAAACTAAAAGGATGAGATGGTATATGGCAGCAATGGAGAGTTGATGTGCATATTGGAAGGGGGTGGGGAGAGGAGGTAAAAAAAAATTAAATGGAAACGGTGGGTAAAATTGGCAGGTTGGGGCTGGGTAATATAGCGAGATAGCTCACTGTCCTCCAACCATCAGGTCCTGGATTAGCATCCAGCCTGAACTGATGGAATGATGGTCTCATCTCTCTGCCAGTCCTCATGTAAAACAAGCTTAAACAAGTTCCTTCTAACCATAAGCCCAGAACACATAACTGCCCCAAATTCATCAATTGACAATCTCACACAAAAAGGCAGAGTGATGACTGGTGGGAAAGATGGAAATGAAATGCAAGATTTTTATATGTATGAACAGATTAAAATAGAACAGCAAAAATTGTGACAGCTCCTTTACCAGCAGCAAAGAGAGAGATGTCTGAAATGGTTAGTAGCTTTTTCTTTCATCTCCTGTCTACTCGACAAGAAGTCAAATCAAACAGGTGATGAAAATTTAATTTTCCAATCTACACTTCTCTGCTGCATGTATGACAATCTGTCCGGTTCATCATTTGAGGATGTTTATTACAAGTAAAATGTTTAAGAGTGATCCATTCACCCAGTAAAAAATATTGGTTAAGCAGTTTTAATTTTGTCCAGTAAAGAAGGGCAGAAATTAAAACAGAAAATGCTGGAAATACTCAGCAGGTCAGGCAGCATCTGTGGAGAGAGAAACAGAGTTAATGTTTCAGGTCGATGACCCTTCGTCAGAACTGGAAAAAGTTGGAGATGGAACAGGTTTTTAAGCAAGTGTAGGGGCAGGGAAAGGGGGGAGGGGAGGAAAGAACAAAAGGGAAGGTCTGTCATAGGATGGAAGGCAGGAGAGATTAAGAGACAAAAGGGATGATGGTGCAGGCAAAAGGAGATGGTAATGGGACAAGTTAAGAAACAAAAGATGAGTCTAGATGACGTGTAAATGGCTATGGCAGGATGAACAGCTGCCATGTGAGAGAGAGAGAGAAAAAATGATAGGGGCAGAGGTTATGGTCTGAAATTGTTGAACTCGATGTTGAGTCCAGAAGGTTGTGAAGTGCCTAATCGAAAAGTGAGGTGCTGTTCCTCGAGCTTACGTTGAGCTTCATTGGAACAGTGTAAGAGGCCGGAGAGGTCAGAGTGAGAGTGGAGCGGAGAATTAAAGTGACAGGCGACCGGGAGCTCGGGGTCACCCTTACGGACTGAACGGAGGTATTCCGCAAAGCGGTCACCCAATCTGCGTTTGGTCTCCCCAATGTAGAGGAGACCGCATCGTGAGCAGCGAATACAGTATACTAAATTGCAAGTACAACAAGTAAATCGCTGTTTCACCTGGAAGGGGTGTTTGGGGCCCTGGACAGTGGGAAGGGAAGAGGTAAAAGGGAAGGCATTGCATCTCCTGCGCTTGCACAGGAAGGTGCCAGGCGAAGGGGAAGGGGTGTTGGGGGTGATAGAGGAGTGGACCAGGGTATCGCGGAGGGAACAGTCCCTTCGGAATGCTGAAAGGGGAGGTGAGGGAAAAATGTGTTTGGTGGTTAGATTACGGTGGAGGTGGCGGAAATGGCGGAGGATGATCCGTTGAATGTGGAGGCTGGTGGAGTGAAAGGTAAGGACAAGGGGAACCCTATCGTGGTTCCGGGAGGGAGGGGAAGGGGTGAGAGCAGAAGTGCGGTAAATAGAACGGACACGGTCGAGGGCCGTGTCAACCACGGTAGAGGGGAATACTCGGTTGAGGAAAAAAGAAGACATGTCGGAAGCACTAGTACGGAAGGTGGCACCGTCAGAGCAGATGAGGCGGAGACGGAGAAACTGGGAGAATGGAATAGAGTCCTTACAGGAAGCGGGATGGGCGGAAGAGTAGTCCAGGTAGCTGTGGGAGTCAGTGGGCTTGTAGTGAATGTTTGTCAATAGCCTATCACCAGAGATGGAGACAGAGAAGTCGAAGAAGGGAAGGGAAGAGTCGGAGATAGACCATGTGAAGGTGAGGGAAGGGTGGAAATTGGAAGCAAAGTGAATGAAATGTTCTAGTTCCGGGCAAGAACAGGAAACGGCACCGATACAGTCATCAATGTACCGGAAAAAGAGGTGAGGGAGGGGACCCGAGTAGGACTGGAACAAAGAATGTTCCACATATCCCGCAAAATGGCAGGCATAGCTAGGACCCATGTGGATTTCCATATTAACACTTTTAATTTGAAGGAAGTGAGTGGAGTCAAAGGAGAAGTTGTTCAACGTGAGAACAAGTTCAGCCAGGCGAAGGAGGGTGGTGGTGGAAAGGGACTGGTTGGGCCTCTGTTCAAGGAAGAAGGGCAGATACGTGGTGTTCAAAAGGTTTTGCGGAGTTTCTTGCATATTCACAAAAAAAAACCAACTCAGCCCCCAATAAAGGAAGTCAAAAATTACTGCAAACTTAAAACTGAAAATATTAGAATAAAGGAAGAAAGAAACAACCCTGGATTTGCATAGCACCTTTCACAACCTCAGACATCCCAAAACACCTTACAGACAATAAGTGCTTTTGAAGTGTAGTCACTGTTGTAATGTAGACAAATACAACAGCCAATTTGCACACAGCAAGGTTCCACAAACAGCAATGAGATAAATGACCAGATAATCTATTTTACTGGCGTTGGTTGTGGGATAAATGTTCAACTAGGTGAACTCCCCTGTTCTTCTTTGAATTGTGTCATGGAATTTTACTTCTACCCGAGGGGCCTTGGGTTATGGTGTCATCCAAAAGACAGCATCTCTGACAGTGCAGCACTCTCTCGTTACTGCAATCAAGTATGAATCTAAATAATGTGCTCAAGTCTTCCCCTTAAATGCATTTATACTATTTGCCTCAACATCTCCTTGTGGTAATGAGTTTCACATTCTTATCACTCTTGAGGTAAAGTAGTTTTGCTGAATTCCCAATTGGATTTATTAGTAACTACCTTATAATTATGGCCCTTAGTTTTGGTTTCCCCACAAGTGGACACGTCTTTTCTACAACTACCCTGTCAAACTCCTTCATAATTTTAAAGACCTCTAATAGGTCACCCTTCAGCCTTCTCTTTTCTAGTGAAAAGAGCCCAAGCCTGTTCAGCCTTTCCTGATAAGTATAACCTCTCAGTTTTAGTATCATCCTTGAAATGTTCTTCTACGTTAAAAAGGGCTATATAAATGCAAGTTTGTTGTTGAAAGATCAACTAGTACCCTGCTGTTTTGTGCAGATTTGTACCCAAGTCATTAAAGTTCAAGTCTTCTGAAAATAAATCCAAGTGCAAACTGCAGCTAAAATATCAGCAGAATACAAGACATTCTGTAAGCACACACAGCCTGACAAAAGTTTCTCACTTCTCGAGGACTAAACGCCAGAGGCGTGAATGTATATCAGTTTGATTTCAAGATGGTGTGTGTTATTCTAGCAACATTTCATAAGTAGTTCTGGCCATCTAAAAAAAAAAATCACAGAAACTGAAGAGTTTTTGCCCAAATTCTCAAGAACAAATTAAAGTTTCTCAAAGTTTTCACAGCCTGATGACAAACCATTCACAGACTCGGACAGAGTGCCAGAAGCTCTCGTTACAAAATCTCCCGAGAGTAAATTTTAATAGTTGAAGGGCCATCTGCCAAAGTGGTACCAGCAGTTGTCTTGAACCATGATAAATCATGTAATTACAGCATATACTTCATGCTGAACAGTTTGATGCAATTTTGTTCCACAGGCAAGGCTGACCACACGACTCACAAATGACACAGCAGTAAATGAATTATACCAGAGTCCACTGGTGAGAAGAACACTGCAACAAGTATTCCATTTACAGAACCAAATTTTGTTTGAACTGGTTTTAGTTTGCAGATTTTTATTTTATTTATTTATTTTTTTAAATTGAGGCGTTTTTGAATTGTTGGCATTGGAAAGGAGCAATCAATCTCTCAGAAGCAAACAGCATCAATTATTCATGTTTTATCAGTGTTATAAGTATATTAGGTGGAACGACATCTACAGCTTGAAATAAAATAACCGCACCAGAAACTGCTAAATTATTCAGTCCACAGCAAAAAATATTGGCCTCTTTGGGTTTTTTTCCAACAGTTATTTACTTCACTTTTCTAATTCATAGCCTTTCCATTTTCTCCATTTCAATACCTTTACCACTGCAGCACTGTGTCACTACCCATTTGTCACGACATCTATAAATTTGACTGATCCATTTTTAATTGAAAGTTGAGGTGATCTCAATTTGAAGCAACAAAACATGAATCTCATCACGATTCTGGGGTGGTCCTTTGTTGGGAATGTTATAAATAGAGTGGGAACATCAGTGAAAGTAGCAGCATACTGCAACACAGAAGTGAAGTGGCATTGACAACAAGCGAGACACAGAAAAGTAACTGCATATAATCTCTCTCTTCAAAAGATCTGTTTTGAAAAGCAAAGTGGTGATCAATGTTCCGTCTAAAAAAAAAATTGGGGCAGGGGGGGGGGCGGCCCCTTTAACTAGCTGCACAGCCCAATCAAATCTCCACGCATGCGTGGTTTTTTCCAATTTAAAAGCTGTTACGCGGCTTTCGCGGGACCTCCAGACCACTGTGCGGCCGTGCAGCTTAACGGGAACATTGGTGGTGATGATGGTGATGATCGAGCTAACGTCATGGCAAACATTCCCTCAACTATCACCACAAAAACAAATGATGTAGTCAGTCATTCACCTCTACAACAAAAGCAAAATACTGCGGATGCTGGAAATCTGAAATAAAAACAGAAAATGCTGGAAATACTCAGCAGGTCAGGCAGCATCTGTGGAGAGAGAGAAACAGAGTAAACGTTTCAGGTCGATGACCCTTCGCTCTGACTCCAGTTCTGACGAAGGGTCATTGACCTGAGACGTTAACTCTGTTTCTCTCTCCACAGTTGCTGCCTGACCTGCTGAGTATTTCCAGCATTTTCTGTTTTTATTTCAGTCATTCACCTCTGCTTTGTATGGGAACTTGTGCACAAAAAGGCTACTACATTTGTCGACATAATCACCACACTTCAAAGTAATTCACTGTGTGTGAAGCACTTCAACACATTTCTGAAAAAAGTCAAAAGGACCTATATAAATGCAAGGTTTTATTTCTTCTTGCTAGGGCTCCAGAGGCAGTATCCTTCTGGCACCAATATAGGTATTGCCACTGATGGCAGAGGTTACTTTTTTTCCTCAGTTATACACAAGCTAAGTGGATCAGTGCATCCATATAGGTCTCTAATGTGTTTATTTTCTCAATGGCCTGTACAGAGCTTTCTCGCCCACTGGGTAGGGTACAGCGGCCTGAAACTGAATTATGACCAAATGATTTTAAAATTGTGCATGCACAATTTTGCACATGTGCAGTAGTTTAATATTGTTTCAGTTCTGTGGACCAGTTCAACATAAATACCACAGTTTCCAAAGGACAAAGAGCTTCAGAAAAAATAGAACTGCTGACTGAAGCAGTGTTGCAGTACAAACACGCTGTAACATTACGATCTACACTATTCAACAATGAACAATTACATTCCACAAATGACTTTTCTATGGTCCCAACAGCACAATAACCACAGTGTTCCATGAAGTATATGATCATCTATCCAAGTCTACATAAATCTTCAATTCTCTTGGTAACCAGAAAACCATCCAGCTCTTCAAGGGAGTTAAATTACTACATTAACTGCAAAAGCTGGGAGTTCTAGAAATCCACTGCTCTGTGATAAGTGGAAAGGTTTCTTGCAATATTCAATATGGCTTGAGGCTTGTTAAATTTGTATGGTGTCCTCAGTTTCAATCCAAGGTAAATTACCTGTTTAGATCTATATTAACCAGCCTTTCACCATTCTGAAGCACTAATCTTTTATTTCCTAATTTTATCTTCAGTGAAAATAAATTCACATAACACTTCTAACACAAACTACAGATTATTTCCACAACAGCAGAAAATGCTGCAATATACATTAAGTCACTCAGTATCGAAAAAGGTCTTGGCATCTGGGGGAAAAAAATAGTGGATCTTCTGTAGCATTACTCATGATCAATATGGTAGAAGTTGGTGAGATAAGGTGTGATTATTTTTTATTCAATCATGGGATGTGGGCATTGCTGGCAAGTGAAAGTACTCCCACAGTGCTGTTAGGTAGGGAGTTCCAGGATTTTTGACCCAGCAATGATGAAGGAACGGTGATATATTTCCAAGTCAGGTGAGAGACGATGAAGCAAGTGCATGGTGGTAAAGAAAGAAAGACTTGCATTTATACAGTGCCTTTCTCAACCACAGGACGTCCCAAAGTGCTTTACAACCAATTAAGTACTTTTTGAAGTGTAGTCACTGTTGTAATATAGGAAACGCAGCAGCCAATTTGCACATGAAATAGTTGGGGATATCCAATATTACTTCACTCTTTCATTGGAGACAATAATGCATATACCCCGAAACAATTCGATTTAATTATATATTCTGTTATAAGGAGATTTTGTACCACACTAAAATTGGTTACAAATTACTACTGTTATTGAAACAGAAGCTCAAAGAAGCTGGTTCTTGGAAAAAGTTCCTGGTCACAAGGCTCAAACCATAACGGCCTTTCTAAAACCCAAAAAGGATTTACTTGATACATTTGTCAATTTAACAAAACCTTTCTGAATTTAAATGTATTACTTATACTGATACGCTGCAATATGCTCTGTGGTGGGACGTCATCTTACAAGAATTTCCATTACATTAGTCACACATACAATAAACTGGAACGCTGGATGATATTTACCTTCTCCCTCTTTCGGGTGAGACGTTAAACCGAAGCCCCGTCTGCTCTCTCAGGTAGACGTAAAAGATCCCACGGCACTATTTCGAAGAAGAGTAGGGGAGTTATCCCCGGTGCCCTGGGCCAATATTTATCCCTCAACCAACTTAACAAAAACAGATTATCTGGTCATTATCACATTGCTGTTTGTGGGAGCTTGCTGAGCACAAATTGGCTGCCGCGTTTCCCCACATTACAACAGTGACTACACTTCAAAAAGTACTTCATTGGCTGTAAAGCACTTTGAGACGTCCGGTGGTCGCGAAAGGTGCTATATAAATGCAAGTCTTTCTTTCTCCCTAGAAGTAATACATTACATCAGGTATATAATGAAGGGGAAAAAATGCATTAAATGTCTCAAGGGCACGTGGACCACATTTGAAACATGCTCCCCTTCCCCACCTGACAGCATTGTGGAAGCACCAGGTGCTGACTCAAGCTGGAGTAAAGTTCCTGAGCAGTCAGCAACCTTCCTGTACCTCACTCAATTGACCATTATTCACATGAAACAGAACAGCAAGTGCCAGTAGATTATTCAATATGGACAAGATTACAGCGAACCCCAATACTATCATGAGGCATCCAAATATACACATTTCCAACAGGAGTTACTGAGCAACAATCAGGCATAGGAATCCTGTCTGATTTCTGTGATACTAGTCCAGGGGTGCTGCAGCTAACTGCAGAAAAGCTGGGACCTTCTTGGTCCTAAGGCTCAAGTTTCCTTTCGGGCAGTACCTTTAATAAGATAAGACACATCAGATGTTGTATTTAAATTACAGCTCAGCCACGAGAGGCACCTTACTGCCTTAGGCAATAGGATGACAAACTTCCAATGCCCCAAATACAAATTTAAATGGGCACCTCTGGCAGTGCAAGCGGCTCCCGGCCAAGTTTGTGTTGGCTGCAAGCAGGCTGACCTTAATGCTCAACATTGCTTTAATAATATTTTTGGCCTCTATGGGAGGAGCTGCTCCTGACATAAGGAAAGGTGTTTGACCAGAAACACAACTGTCATGTTTTGAACCGCTGCACACATACAATCTTGCGTGAGCAGAGTTATTTGTGGTGCCATTGGTGCTCTTAATTTCTGTCTGGATTGAATTCCTGAGCAGCAGCAGACTCACCACAAAACGAAATCACTAGAAGCAGAATCTTTAAGGGGGGGAAAAAAAAAGCAAACGCAAGAGCAGCTTTGGGTAATGCTTTTAGGAGTTCCACAAATACAAGGTATCTTGCACCAATATTCAAGAAAATAAAACACATGAATCGGGGAATTATATTCCACCGAGTCGATCAATAATGCCCTTCCCCAGCTGCTCATTCAGGCTGACACGGACTGTGCATAATCTTTGCGTCCTGTTTACCCATAGCTCAGCTTCAAACCCCACACCTTAAGCACTTTCTTTGTTCTCAGGATGCGATGACACAGGCAAGGCAAAAGAATTTTGCCCATCCCTAGCAGTCGAGATGGTGCAGGTCCTTCTCCTTGAACCGCTGCAGTCCCTGCGATGATAATGCTCCTAAAATGGTCTTAGGTAGGAAGTTTCAGGATTCTGACCCAGTGTCAATGAAGAAATTGCAATATATGTTCAAGTAAGGGTGCTGTGTCACTTGGAGGGAAATTTCAAAGTGATGGGTGTTCCCACAACCTTGCTGCTTTTGTCCTTACTGGTAGAGGTCATAGGAGTGAGAGGTGCTTTCAAAGTAAGCGTGGTGAGTTGCTGTAGTGGATCATGGAGATAGTATATATTGCACAACAGTGCAATGGTCGAGTGGGTGAATAATGAGTTCAGTGGCAGGAGCACCGATCAAACAGTCTGCTCTTTCCTGGATGGTGCTGAGTTTCTTCAGTGCTGTTGCATCGAGTATCAGGCTCCTGACAAGCCTTGTAGATAATGGAGGCTTTGAGGGGTCAAGAGGTAAGCCACTTGTCACAGAGTACCCTGCCTCTGCCCTACTCTAGTAGTCACGGTGTTGATACGGCTGTTCTAGTTCAGCTTCTGGTCAATGGTGAACCCTAAGATTTTGATGGTGTTGGCATTGAACACTGTGGAATGATCAGCAAACAATCTCACTCATGATCTCATGAAGGAGGGGTGTCATTGACGAAGCAGCTTAAGATGGCTGGGTTGAGAATACTGCACTGAGGAATTCTTGCCTGTCCTGGGATGCAATTGATCCAGCAACCACAACCATCTTCCTTTGTGCCACGTATGACACTAGCCCTTCGAGGGTTTTCCATTTGATCCCAATTTTGCTAGGTCTCCTTTATACCATACTAGGTCGATGGCTACCTTGACGTCAAGGGCAGCTATGCTCACCTGTTGTCATTACGAACATAAATGAGATAAATGGCCAGTTCATCTGTTTTGGTGGTGTTAGTTGAGGGATAAATGTTGGTCAGGACACCGGGAGAACTACCTTGCTGTTCCTCAATAGTGCCATGGGATCCTTTACGTCCACCTGAACAGGGAGGCATTTAACGTCTCATCCAAAAGACAGCATAACCAAAAATCATTATTTTCCCCAGTTCCACTGTTCATCAGCCTAGATTGCGTGCTCAAGTCTCGAAAGTGGGGCTTGAACCCAGGACCTTGGAAAATCAGCTGGTATAAAGCTGTATGTAAAAACACACTTTGCAGTATCACTTCAGCACCAAATCTTAAAATGTATCAATGCACATTAGCATTTTCTTCATCACGCATCAAGAATGTACTTGGTTTCTAGTTGCTACCTCCTCTTACAAACCAATGAACAGTATTGCAATCCTCCAAGTTTCACAGACACCGGCTCAATTTTTTTTTCTAATTACAATAGAACACAAATACAGGGAGAGGAACAATCTGTTCCCTACAAAACCATCTCAAATTTGATTCACAGGAAAACAGGGGGGGGGGGGGGGGGGGGGGGAATTCACAAGGATTGGCGTTCTAATACAAATTACACAATTAAATTATTACTTTTTTAATATCCACATTCAATGTCATTTTCCTTTTACTCTAAAGCTTAATTTCTCCAATAATCCCATTTTTTTTAACCTAGAGTTCTGAACCAATTTCTTCTGTACCTGCTTTCAAGTGAATGTTTACAACAAAACAATTAACTGTTGTAATTACAAACTCAGATGGTGATATCAAAAACATCACCACAGCTCCTAAACAAGAGATATGATTAAAAACTTTTAATTACTCCAGTATTTTTCAATAATATTTTTCTTTCACTAAATCCAAACTAAAACTGAAGCAATAAATTTAGCCTTTTACACTTAAAGATTAGAGATTACACAGAATCGGCATCTATGAAGATAACAAGATAAAACTACACAAAGGATTAAGTGTTGCAGGTTCCTAAAATCTGAAAGCTAAAATATAAAAATGAACACAGAGTGTTTGCATCAAGATAAAACACTATTGCTGAAATCACACGTCATACTCTATTTGCCTACATTACAACAGTGACTGTGCTACAAAAGTACATGATTGGTTATGAAGTGCTTTGGACATCCTGAGGTTGTGAAAGATGCTATATAAATGCAAGTTAATTATTTCTTTTCTATTTGAAATTCACCTCATACAAGTGAATCAAAATGACATTCTGTGACCAGTTAATTTAGCTTTTTTGTTTTAAGGTATAAATCAAATCTTGCAACTCAATTTAATGGGTTGTAACAGCCAGGGTAATCATAATGACAATAGTCCTACTATATCTGTCTTTCAGCAGTGTACAGTCTACAATTAATCCAAAGTCACTGAATTCAATTTATTTTGTGCACAAAAATCTTCCTCTACTGTTTTATTGATTAATTCAAATGACCATGATTTGTATGATTTGAATTCTTTAAGCACAAAATATGATTTTGAATGCACAGGAGTAGACTAGTTGTGACGGTTGTAAGCTCAAGTCCCAGCAATGATTAATACTCCAATTTGCCAAACACAAAGGATTAAGTGTTGCAGCTTTCTAAAATCTGAAAGCTAAAATATAAAAACATGAAGGAGGTTTGTTGGTCTCTGACATTTGCTAAATAAGATGTACCACATAAGTGGAGCTCACTACTACATAGGGAAGAAATAGGGTCTTTGTCCATCTTTCCCTACAATAAGCTGGCCTATTGGCCAAGTATAGAGTGAAAACAATTTGGGGGTGTGGGGAGTGGGGGAGTCTGCCATACATTTTTCCAACCTGCCAGTGGAACAGTTAAGCGAGTAGGTTGGCAACCAGTACAGTGAAACTGTTAAACTGGCAAAAGATGAATATATTATATATTTAAAATAATTAAGATTGAAACTATCTATTGAATACAGAGTGATAAATATCAGCCTTGGGAAACAGAGTCCAGAATATCTTCACTAATTTTAGTAAGTAGTAGTAATACAATGACAACAACAACTTGCATTTATATAGCACCTTTAATGTAGTGAAACGCCCCAAGGCACTTCACAGGAGTGTTATCAAACACCCAGCCACATAAGGCGATATCAGGACAGGTGACCAAAAGCTTGGACAAAGGTAAGTTTTAAGCAGCGTTTTGAAGAAGAGGCGGAGAGGTTTAGGGAGGGAATTCCAGAGCTTAGGGTCTAGGAAGCTGAAGGCACGGCCACCAATGGTGGAGCTATTAAAATCAAGGATGCACAAGAGGCCAGAATTGGAAGAGCGCGTAGATCTCAGAGGCTTGTAGGGCTGGAGAAGGCTACAGAGATAGGGAGGGGCGAGGCCATGGAGGGAATCAAAAAAAAAAGAGCATTTTAAAATGGAGGCGTTGCCAGACCAGCCAATGCAGGTCAGCGAGCACAGGGGTGATGGGTGAACGGGACTTGGTGCGAGTTAGGACACGGGCAGCAGAGTTTTAGATGAGCTCAAGTTTATGGAGGGTGGAAGATGGGAGGCGGCCAGCAGAGGATGGAATAGTCAGGTCTAGAATTAACAAAGGCAGGGATGAGGGTGTCAGAAGCAGATGAGCTGAGGCAGGGGCAGAGTTGGGCGATGTTACGGAGGTGATGGAGTGGATATATGGTCGGAAGCTCATCTCGGGGTCAAATACGACATCAAGGTTGCGAACCGTCTGATTCAGCCTCAGATAGTTGCCAGAGAGTGGGATGGAGTCAGTGGCTCGGAAACAGACGAAATTCCCAAATGCCACACCTTAAACGTATACAGAACAAGAAAGTGAATGCTGAAAGTAATAATCTCCTTTGATCACATTTAATTTAAAAGGCAGCTTTGCCACGTCCTTGAAAACAGCCACGTGTCAATCTGAAATTAATAACTTAGACGTGGTCCTGCAGAAATATTTGCACTGTCTTCATTTCACACTATGCCACTACAAATACTAAATGTACAGTGTGATCACAAATAAATTGTACTTCAAATCTGTTCCATCTCCTTTTCAATCATCGACTGGTCAGTTCCAGATCAATTAACATTCAATATTAACCAAACACAGATCGCAAAATAATTGGACCTATTCAGATGTTGGACTGTAATGTCAGTAAACAAGTCATTTTAACAAAACCCAAATCATTTGAACTAAAAGGAACACATAAATTTCTTTCATCCTTCAGTAATATTGTAATTTTAAACAGTGTAACTGGTTTTATTATAATACATTTTACTTCAGTAATTCAAGTTGATATACGTTAAATTTGCGACGTTTCCACATTCTACATAGGTTGTGATTCAAATAGCTCTGAAATAACTAACTTTACATACCACAATATCAGCTCACTTTCAAGCGTAAAAACCATTTACTCACTCATAATGGTGTGTTCCTCTGCATGTGATCGAGATATGGTCCTGATCTGCAATTATTTATCCTGTGAGTGGAGCTCATGCCCTATATTAAAATAAGGTTAATACAGATGATTGTATTTATGCAGATATATTTAACATCTGTGTCTCTAATTCAATTTGTACTTGCAGAAATATATTCTGCAGGGCAAGAGCCCCATGACTGGCCTTACTGTCTTTGGGCTCAGGATAAGAGGCAGGGGTGGAGGGGCGGGGGGGGGAAATCAGCCAGGATACCCACCCCTGGTTGCGAGCCAGTTCTCCTGCTGAAACGTAGAAGAACAGGATTGGGTTTGACTGTCATACCACCCATATTTAAATAGCTTTTGACTCACATGATTAGAATGGGTTTGGCTCACATGATTAGAATGGGTGAGCTATAGGAGAGCCACCATTGTCCATCAAACCAGATTGGTTGCCGATATCCATCTTACCAATTCCTCCAATTAGGTGCTTATAGCTTTGCCAAGTCTGCCAAAAGGTCACAAGCCATCTCAATACTGCCGAGCAATCTATGTGAACCTTTTTCTGCAATTCAGAAACTGCGGGATTTTCCTAACATTACCAATTTTTATTTTAAATTGAACACTGCATATTTTATTTACCTTTACTTGTATTTCTAATAATTTCTCATTCAAAATCCACCTCCCCAATCCATTCCTCTGGTCTTTGTAGCCTCACATATCCGACTCGAGAGTCGTCTTGATTAAGTTCCAACATTTTATTCAGTTTTTGCAATCTTGGTCGACCTAAATTCAGCCCCTTAAACTGCTCCATCATCCTCAGGGATTGGTAAGTAGAACTCTTAAGATACTGAAACTTATTTTAAATTTAACTTAATTTTATTTCCTTAGCTCAAGTGCTGCATGCCCTGACCCCAGTGTAAGGACAGCAGCATTTCTAAACTCTATGACCAAAATTAGTGTATCTGCCGCTCCATCACACACAGCTACAGAAATCCACCACACTCTGAAGAAATATTTGAACAGTTCAAACTGCAACCTTTGGTTTTTTTAATATTTTTTCTTCGCATTCAAAGCTTGGTGGAAACAGGTGATCATGCTTACGACAGATGGAACCGATCACAGATGTGGGACAGTCAGAAGCAACTTTGTTAACTCAACTAAGATGAAGCATACATGTCAAATATTAGAAACCATGCTCCTGCTCCAAACTAATCAATAGGTTTAGAATAATTGAAGTACTTTAGCTTACAATAACTACGACTGTACTTCAATACGGTTTGAAAATCAAGTAAATTCTTGACAACAGGCTAGTAAAACGATCAAACTGGTGATAGCATCTGAAAGCATTCTGTTCAAAAGATGCAACTTTAATTTATATTCGTGAACCAGACTGTTTGCAACCTTGGCTTTCTATTTGACCGAGCTGAGCTTCCAATTACGTATCTCCTCCAACACTATGGCTGCCTGCTCCCACCTCCGTATCATCCGTCTCTGTCCCTACCTCAGCTCATCTGCTGCTGAAACCCTCATCCGTGCCTTTGTTGCCTCTAGACTTGACTATTCCAATGCTCTCCAGGCCGGCCTCCCACCTTGCACCCATCCAAAACTCTGCTGCCCGCATCCTAACTTGCGCCAAGTCCCGTTCACCCATCACCGCTGTGCTCGCTGACCTACACTGGCTCCCGATCCAGCAACGCTTCGATTTTTAAATTCTCATCCTCGTTTACAAATTCCTCCATGGCCTTGCCTCTCCCTATCTCTGTAACCTCCTCCAGCCCTACAACCCGCCACGATCTCTGCGCTCCTCCAATTCTGGCCTCTTGGGCATTCCCGATTTTAATTGCTCTACCATTGGCGACCGTGCCTTCAGCTGCCTGGGCCTGAAGCTCTGGAATTCTTTCCCTAAACCTCTCCACATCGCTACCTCTCTCTTCTCTATTAAGACACTCCTGAAAACCTACCTGTCCAATATCTCCTTTCCTGGCTCAGTGTCCAATTTTATTTGATAACACTCCTGTGAAACGTCTTGGGACGTTTAGTACATTAAAGGCGCTATATAAATGCAAGTTGTTTTTTTTTTAGACAGAAATACATACACAGGTGGCAATTGATTTCTTTTACAGAAATTCAATAACATTACTTCTAAAGATTGTTAATGTAAACATCAAAGAACAGTGTAAAAGGATCATTTAGATTTTCTTAACGCTACTCCAGTACTCACTATAAATTACTTTTGTCAAGTGTTCGGGATTGAATGTCCTAGGTCATAAATTAAATCTTCTAAACACTTAAATTCTGATTTTACAAAAATGTCAGAAAAAAATGTTCAAAACAGAGTTCATAAATATAATTTTCTTGGTTTTTGCTGATGCTTAATCGAAGTTAACCAATTGATTTCTTATATACTCAAAATAAAGTGTGGTCACACACAAATTTCACCCTTTATCCAAAATATTTGCGAGGCAAACATACTTCCATTTAATGCCAAAATAATCTTGTTTTAGGGTTATGTACCTTCTGCTACAAAATATTTTTGTGTTTGTTAATTCAATTGTCGATGTAGCCACTAAAATTCCTTGGTCCCACATGTTAAGTTTTCAATTTGCGCAAGAGTCTTCAAAAGGTTTGCGACCATTTTTAACCCAGACAGAAACAAGGCGTTTAAAAAGACTCGTGTTTTGTTTCTTCCTGGTTTCTTCATAAATCTCACAAAGCAGGTTTACCCGGGCAGGAGTGGCAAAAGATCAGTGCCTCAGCCTCACCGTTCCCTGCAGTGCGAGAGATGGAAAACTCCCAGCAGAGCAGCTCAACTTTCGGGGGAGGAGGAGGGGGGTGTGAAATTACAAAATAAATATTGTGGGACCAGTGAAGCAGGAAAAACCTATCGTTTTAAAAACCACTTCTACCTTCCCACAAGTTTCATTCGAAGCTAAATTTCTACACTGGCGTGGATTAATCGGGAGAGGGAAGAACACAAATAAAAAGAAAGCATCGTTTGCACAACTCCTGAAGCAAAATACCAATATTTGAAGCAAAAGACCACTGTGCTCGTCCCTTAAAACACGCGAAACTGTTACCCACCCCGACCAAATAAAAAGTGGGGAAAAAAAATCACATTGTCAGTTTAAATCCTCGCAACACAAACAAACAATCAGTAAATAAATCAGACGCAGCTCTCACTAACCAATTGTCTCTCTCTTTCACTGGCATTAATGCCGCCAGCCAACCAAGCTTTGTTGCAGGCAGGCAGAGTCGAGAGGGGCGGGGGAGCGAACGGAAGCGGCGGCTGGCGCTGATTGACGTGAGCCAACAACCAATCGGAAGAGCGGCAAGGACCGAAGATGCAGACTGACAGCCAATGGGGGGGAAGGTGAGGCGGGACAGCAGCACGGTAGGTTGCGGCGCCTGGGTGAAACCCGCACTCCCGCGGCAGTGAGAGGCCGCGCACAAAATACAAGTACAGCTCGCTCATTGTAAGCACAAAAGTACCGCGAAATAGGTTATTTTAACAATAGGAAAGAAAACAAAACTTCCCCCCCACCATTTAATTACCTAATTTTCTCCCTCATACATTCGACGCTACATTTTTTTCCTCATGTTAATTCTGGTGGGTTTTTTTTTCTCTCGCTCTTTTTTGTCCGCTTCAGTCGTCCTCGGTTCGGCCGGACCCGACCCGCGCTCGATTTTAACCGGGCGCGGCCGCAGCGAGCGCCAGGCCGGTTTTCAAACAGCGGGAACTATGGAAACGGCGCCCGCTCGCGCTGCGCCTCCCAACTGGCGGCTTCCCGGCCTGGGAATCACTTCCGGTCCACTGGGCACTGCCACATCCCCACCTGGGACACTGACGGACAACACCTGGCGTGCTGCTGGCCATTCGGCCCAACTGCTCCGTGCCAGCCCCTTAATACCTCTTCATCTCTCCCCATCCTTTTCTCCCTTATGTGCTTCTCTATAGCTTCCCCTTAAAGACTAGGAATGAAGGGTTGGAACCTTCCTCATTCCCATAACTTATATAATTGTATGAAGCAAATTGAGGTGGTTACCATAGACCGGATAAAACAACTTGGATGGGACAGTTATTTAAAAAAAATACTCCTCCTGCCACATTGTTTATTGCACTGATTTATTGTTTTCCATTCCTGATCAATTCCACACACACATTGCATTGACATAACACCTAATTATCTCCAAGGAGTTTCACATACAATAAATTACTTTTGAATTGCTGTTGTCATTAATCTGGCAACTAGTTGGCACACTGCAAAGTCGCACCAATAGTTAATCAGATGAATATTCAGTTGATCTTAGTGTTGGTTGATGGGACTTTTTCTGATGGGACTTACACTGTCTACTTTCAGGTGGAAGTGAATCAGACAATACTGCACTGAACTATCAGCCCGAATTACATGTTTCAAGTCCTGCGTTGGGTTTACAACCTTCTGATTCAGAAGCAAGAATGCTGCAAATGGAGCCAAGCTGAAACTTCACCATTTGATTGTCAATAGCACATAGTTCAGGAGGTCACAAAGTAATTTCAAGCTACAAACAGCAGTTAGGTTGGTAAGGATAATGGGATGTTCGCAGAACTAAATAATTGCTTTAATTAGTTATTATAAATAACTGTTAAGATTCAAATTACCTCTGACAAAAAAATTACCACCATGATATTCTGGGCCGTTTTAAATGTGAATGGATTACATCGGATTACATAGAATATACGGCACAGAAACAGGCCATTCGGCTCAACCAGTCCATGCCAGCATTTATGCTCCACACGAGCCTCCTCCTGTCTTTCCTCATCTAAATCTATCAGCATAACCCTCTATTCCCTTCTCCCTCATATGCTTGTCCAGCCTCCCCTTAAATGCTTCTGTACTATTCGCTTCAACCACTCCCTGTGGTAGCGAGTTCCACAATCTCACCACTCTCTGGGTAAAGAAGTTTCTTCTGAATTCCCGATTTGATTTCTTGGTGACTATCTTATATTAATGGCCTCTAGTTATGCTCTTCCTCACAAGTGGAAACATTCTCTCTGTATCCACTCTATCAAAACCTTTCATAATTTTAAAGACCTCTATTAGGTCACCCTTCAGCCTTCTTTTCTCAAGAGAAAAGAGACCCAACCTGTTCATCCTTTCTTGATATGTATACCCTCGCATTTCTGGTATCATCCTTGTAAATCTTCTCTGCATCCTCTCCAGTGCCTCTATATCCTTTTTATAATATGGCGACCAGAACTGTACGCAGTACTCTAAGTGTGGTCTAACCAAGGTTCGATACAGGTTTAGCATAACTTCTCTACTTTTCAATTCTATACCTCTAGAAATAAACCCTAGTGCTTGGTTTGCTTTTTTATGGCCTTGCTAACCTGTGTCGTAACTTTTAGTGATTTGTGTATTTGTACTCTGAGATCCCTTTGTTCCTCTACCCCACCTTGACTCGCACCCTCCAAGGAAAAAGTGATCTCCCTATTCTTCCCACCAAAATGTAATACCTCACATTTATCTGTGTTGAACTTCATTTGTAAATTATATGCCCATTCTGCAAGTTTATTAATGTCCTCCTGTAATTTGTTGCAGTCCTCCTCAGTATTGACTATCCCCCCCAATTTGGTGTCATCTGCAAATTTAGAAATTGTGTTTTTCATTCCAAACTCTAAATCGTTAATGTAAATTGTGAAGACCAGTGGTCCCAACACTGATCCTTGTGGAACACCACTACCCACCTTCTGCCACTGTGAATAGCTACCCTTTACTCCTACTCTCTGCTTTCTGTCTTGAAGCCAGCCAGAAATCCATTCTGCGACTTGTCCTCTGACTCTGCATTCTTTGACCTTGTTCATCAGTCTATTATGAGGTATCTTATTGAAAGCCTTTTGAAAATCCAGATAAATTACATCTACTGCATTGCCATTGTCTACTCTCTCTGTTACCTCTTCAAAAAAATTCAATAAGGTTGGTCAAGCAAGACTTTTCCTTTTGAAATCCATGCTGACAATTCATTATTATACTTTTGGTTTCTAGATGTTCTTCTATTTTCTCCTGTAGTAGGGATTCCATTATTTTTCCTGCCACCGATGTTAAGCTGACTGGTCTATAATTCCCTGGACATGTTCTGTCCCCCTTCTTAAATATTGGTATTACGTTAGCTATCCGCCAGTCCTCTGGCACTACACCTTTTTCTCATAAATTATTAATTATGTGTAGTAATGCCTCTGCTATCTCTTCCTGAGATTCTTTTAAAATGCATGGATGTAATCCATCCAGACCAGGGTGTTTATCCTCTTTGAGTTTGATTAGTTTATTTAATATATCTCCTTTTTTATTTTAAATGCACTTATCTGATTACTAATCTCATCATCCAATGTCATGTCCACCTAATTAATTAAGCAAAATAATTATTCAATATTTCTGCCATCTCTCTATCGTTACCTGTGGTATTAATCTGTCTGTCCCTTAATGGCCCTATTACCATCCCAACCTTTATTTTTTTATTGATGTGCCTATAAAATATTTTACTATTTTGTTTTATGTTGCTTGATAATTTAATTTCATAGTTCTTCTCTGCCTCCCTAATTGTTTTTTTGACTTCTCTCCTAATCTTTTCGTATTCTCCCTTATCATGCACTCCCCTGCTGTCCATGTACTTAATGTATGCCTCTTTCCTAACCCTCAATTGTTCCTTTATGGCTTTATTCATCCATGGAGTCTCATTATTGTTTCGTTTGTTCTTTCCTTTTCGCGGAATATATTATTCCTGCACTCTGTTGAACACCATTTTAAATGTTTCTCATTGCTGTTCTACCAACAGTTGTTTGCCAATATTGTTGCCCATTTTTTCCCCCAAGTTCTATTCTCAGCCCCTCAAAATCACCTTTTCTCCAATCTATTAACCTGGTTTTTATCATACTTATGTCCTTCTCAATTATCATCTTAAAGCGTATTATATTATGGTCACTATTGCCTGTATGTTCCCCTACCTTTACTTCTCTTATCTGTTCTGGTTCATTCCCCATTACTAGATCCAACAGCGAATCTTCCCTTATTGGGCTTTTTACATATTGGGTTAGAAAGAAGTCCTGTACACATTGGAGGAACTGCATTCCTTTATCCCTTTTACCTACCTCTTCTGTCCAATTAATATCAGGGTAGTTGAAATCCCCATGATTATTATTCTATGTTTTTTACTCATTTCCCTAATTTGTCTGCATATTTCTTCCTCCACCTCCCTTCTACTATTAGGTGGTCTGTAGACTACGCCTATTAATGTGATTGGTCCTTTATTATCTTTTATCTCTTTCCATTTGGATTCTATTTTTGTCTTGCTGATATCTGCATCACTTTTTTCTACTGCCATTGTTATCCCTAATAAGTACAGCTACTCCACCTCCCCTTTTTTCCTCCCTATCTTTTGTAAATATGTTATACCCTACTGTTGAGGCTGCCGCGAAACACGAATTAAGACTGGATCCATGTGTGTTAAACAAGAGACTTTTTAATCACTGCATGGCACAAAATGGCTGAACAGAAAAGCTCCCAGAATTCTCTGGGCAAACCCTGAGGCCCCGCCCACTCCTGCCTTAAAGGTAAGGTGCCTTAAAGGGAAGGTGCTGGATATTTGTCCACGGACGGAAGAGTGGATAATGCCCGTTTAGGTGGCGATCCGCCACACAGCTCCCCCCAGAATCCGCTTAGGAGGTGTGGACGAGACGGTGCGGCGGTCTGATGGGCCGGCCGGAGCGGCTCTTGTAGGATGCCGGTGGACGTGGAACGGCCGGGCGTGGAGCAGCCGGGTGAACCGGCTTGAGGGCAGGTCGGCCGCGTGGAGGTGGACGAGCTACAGGGACCTGCTCACCGGGCTCCGAGTGTGCTGGCTTGAGTTGGTCAACCGACACTTTATCGGTCCTGTCGCCCACTTGCAGGGTGAAAAATTTGTCCCCAGCCTGTAGCACCTTGTAGGGCCCGTCGTACGGGGGTTGAAGGGGTCCGCGGTGGGCGTCGTGCCGGACAAAAACAAACCGTGCCTGGTGCAGGCTTAGTGGGACGTGTGAGGTGGATTCGCCGTGTCGGGCAATGGGCACCGGGGCGAACTGCAGCGCCGGTGAGGCGAAGTCGTGGCGTTGCTGGTCGGCTGACCAGGGTGTCGTGGCGGTGGGCTGGAACTCGCCAGGTACGCGCAGCGGCTGACCGTACACGAGCTCTGCTGCCGATGCGTGGAGGTCTTCTTTAACCGCGGTGCACAGGCCGAGGAGGACCCACGGAAGTCGGTCGGTCCAGGCGCCATCTTGGAGGCTGGCTCGAAGAGATGCCTTCAAAGATCTGTGGAACCGCTCACACAGTCCGTTGGCTTGGGGGTGGTACGCTGTGGTGCGGTGAATGGTCACCCCGAGATTGCGTGCGACGGCGGTCCAGAGTTCAGCGGTAAATTGCGGACCTCTGTCCGACGTCATGTCGGAGGGGACGCCGAACTGTGCGACCCAGGTGCTGACGAAGGCTCTGGTGATGTCGGCGGTGGTGGTCGAGGTCAGTGGAATTGCCTCAGGCCAGCGTGTGGTGCGGTCAACGATGGTCAGCAAGTGCGTGTGGCCTTGCGACGGCGGCAGGGGCCCGACGATGTCCACGTGGATGTGGTCGAATCTCCGCGAGGGGACGGTAAACTCCTCGAGGGGTGCTTTCGTGTGTTGCTGCACCTTGGCCCGTTGGCAGGCTAGGCAGGAGTTGGCCCAAGTACGCACATCCTTGCGAAGGCCGCGCCAGACGAAGCGGTTGGCTACCAATTTGATGGATGCACGGGCGCCGGGGTGGGAGAGGTTGTGGAGAATGTCGAATACCCGGCGGCGCCAGGACGCTGGGACGACGGGCTGAGGTTGACATAGGGATATGTCGCACTTGACCGTGACTGCGGTCGGGCCACAGGCGACGTCGGCCAGGCGTAGCCCTGGTAGGTTGGTGGGTGCAGAGAGCAGATCAGGGTCAGTGATCTGGTCTGCTGCGAGTTGAGCGTAGTCGACTGCTAGGTGGATGGCGGGGCGGGAGAGGCAGTCGGCTACCACATTGTCTCGGCCGGAGACGTGTTGGATGTCCGTGGTGACCTCGGACACTGCCGCGAGCTGGCACTGCTGCCTGGCGGACCAGGGGTCGGTTGTCTTTGCCATTGCGAATGTCAGGGGCTTGTGGTCGACAAACGCAGTGAAGGGGTGGCCCTCAAGCAAAAACCGGAAATGGCAGACCGCCAGGAACAGCGCGAGGAGCTCGCGGTCGAAGGTGCTGTACTTGACCTCCGGGGGGCGTAGTTGGCGGCTGAAGAAGGCAAGTGGTTGCCAGGCGCCGTCGACCCACTGCTCATACACGGCGCCGACCGCGTGGTTGGAGGCGTCTGTGGTGAGCGCTATCCTGGCATTGGGCCGTGGGTGCGCGAGCAGGGTGGCGTTGGCGAGCGTGGTCTTGGTGGAATCGAAGGCGGCGGACGCGTCTGCTGTCCATTCGACCGCCATCTTGCCGCTCCTGCCCCAGAGGGCTTCATACAGGGGCCTCATGAGGGACGCCGCTTTGGGGATGAAGCGGTTATAGAAATTCACCATCCCGAGGAACTCCTGGAGGCCTTTGATGGTGGTGGGGGGCCTGTGGTGGGGATGAAGTGTTCCACCCCGTGTTTGGCAGCCTCCGCGGAGAAGGTCGGATTGGTAAGGGCCGGGAATTCGGCCAGGAGTGCCGAGTCGTCATCCGTGGCCCGGGCGTGGCACTGTGACGCCATGTCGGCGGGGGGCCATGGCGCCCAGGATGGGGGACATGGTGTTCATGTCCACAAGGCGGCGACGAGGGATGTCTACCAGTAGGCCGTGGGCGCACAGGAAATCTGCGCCGATGAGGGGGGAGAGCACCTTGGCAGTGATGAACTCCCATCGATAGCGGTGACCAGCGATGTCGAGGGTGACTGTCCGGGTGCCATACGTCCGGATTTCCGAGCCGTTAGCAGCAGCCAGCGCCGGTCCTCGTTCGCCCTTTTGGATGTCGAGGGAGGAGGCCGGGATGATGCTGTGCTGAGCCCCAGTGTCGCACAGGAACCGGCGGCCGGTTTTGTCATCCGTGACGAACAGCAGGGAGCCCGCGTGGCCCACGGCCATCGCGGGGGACTGGTATGGGGGCGGACTTGAAAGAGCAGGGAGGTGTGCACCGTTGTGCCCTGGCGCCGAACCGTGCGTGGTAGTAACAGTGGCCCGGGTTAGTGGGGCGTGAAGGCATCGTGGGCCTGGTGGCAGGCCCTTGTGGCCGCGTGGTGGCCGGTGAGGGACGCGCCCAGGCATTTGCTGCCAGGTCCGGAGTGACGTCGCGGCTGGAGTGAGCGGACAGCAGCTGTCGGCCTCATCGGCCAGGGCTTCCAGGTTCGTGAAGCCGGACGCCACGATCGCTGGGCGGATGCTGAGAGGGAGCTGGCGGATGAACAGCGTGTGGAAGAGGGATCCGGGTGGGCTCTCATCGGTGAGGGAGAGCATGTGGGAGAGGAGGTCTGACGGTGAGGCATCACCGAGGCCTGGAAGGTCGAGGAGGTGGCAGTTTCGCTGATATGCCGAGGCCATAAATTTTTTAAGGAGCGCTGTCTTGTGATGTGCGTACTTGCCTTCCTCTGGTGGGTTCTGCAGCGTTGTCCAAACCTTGGAAACTGCGGCACTACTGAGTGATGTGACGAGATAGTCGTACTTCGTCCCATCTGTGGTGATGCGTTGCAGCCGGAAGCGCGATTCAGCTTGGAGAAACCAGGCTTCGGGCTGGTTTTCCCAAAACTCCAGCAGTTTCACGGAAACTGCGTTCGTGTCCGCCATTGCAGTGCTCGGAATACGTTCTGAGCGTCGGGGTCACCAGTGTTGAGGCTGCCGCGAAACACGAATTAAGGCTGAATCCATGTGTGTTAAACAAGAGACTTTTTAATCACTGCATGGCACAAAATGGCTGAACAGAAAAGCTCCCAGAATTCTCTGGGCAAAGCCTGAGGCCCCGCCCACTCCTGCCTTAAAGGTAAGGTGCCTTAAAGGGAAGGTGCTGGATATTTGTCCATGGACGGAAGAGTGGATAATGCCCGTTTAGGTGGCGATCCGCCACACAGCAATGTTTAATTCCCAGTCCTGATTTTTCTGTAGCCATGTCTCAGTAATCCTTACTATGTCTGGCTCCTCGCAACGCATAATTGCCTCCAGCTCCCCTGTTTTATGACGGACACTGTGTGCATTGCTGTACAGACAGTTTAACTCATTTTTAATAGGATTTCCTCTCACTTTATGTTTAACCATCTTTTTAGTCTTCCTGTTTATAACTCTATTTATTCCCTTGCCATCAATGTCCTCCCTTACTTTATTCTTTCCTATGCTCTCTCTTCCTGTTTTGTTTATATTTAGGCTGGTTCCGTTTCTTGTAGATCCCTCCCCCCATCTTACTAGTTTAAAGCCTTTGCCACCTCCCTATTTACCCTTTCCGCTAGGACACGGGTCCCATCCCCGTTCAGGTGGAACCCGTCCCATCGATACAGCTCCATCCTGTCCCATGAAAAGGAACCCCTTTCCCACACGAGCCCTTTAGCCATGTTAATTCTCCTGATCTGTCTGTTTCTATGCCAATTTGCACGTGGTTTGGGCAATAATCCAGAGATTATTACCCTCGAGGTCCTGCTTTTTAATTTAGATCCTAACTCCTGATACTCTTTCAGCAGGACCTCCTCCCTGTTCCTACCTCTGTCGTTTGTTCCAACATGGACCACGACAACTGGATTTACCCCCTCCCTTTCCAAGTTCCTCGCCAGCTGCCATGAGCGCAGTGCCTTCCTTTTACAAGTTAATGGTTGTGCTTGACTTGTTTACACTTGCTAGATTGAAAATGACTCATGGTTTGTGAAACACTGGTGCTGACTTCCAGTAGATACTTCAGTTAATAATGTTGTGACTAAAGACATTGGTGTTTAACAGAGAGTGGGTGGTACAATGGATTCGACACACTGCCCTTTTACTACTGATACCAGAACATATTTTATTTTCATTGTCAGGAAAAGTATCGTTTTTTTCAGTGCTTCAAATTGTGCTTACTTTCATGAGGTGAATAATTGAAACTGAATGGTTGGAGGTAACAATATTTTTTTAAATATACACATGGAACAGTATTTTATCTATAACGTTAACAAACACTGCATTCCACAGCTTAATCTCTAGTTAACTAGATTTTTTCAGTTATAGCTGAGGTAAGGTCAAGTACGAATTAAACACCTTTATCCTGGCTTATTCAGCACCGTACATTTCAACTTTTTTATACAAAAGCAAAATACTGCGGATGCTGGAAATCTGAAATAAAAACAGAAAATGCTGGAAATAGGTCAGGCAGCATCTGTTGAGAGAGAAACAGAGTTCATCAACCTGAAACGTTAACTCTGTTTCTCTCTTCACAGCTGCTGCCTGACCTACTGAGTATTTCCAGCATTTTCTGTTTTTATTTCAACTTTTTTATGTTGTCTTTAATAAAGGAATTTCAGTCTTGTGCTTATGTGCAGTTTTATAGCTATAGGCGGGAATGTTTCCTCACTATTTCCTTCAGAGAGCTCAACTGAAAATCAGCAACTCACGCGGTGTAGAAATTATGAACATGCATACTATTTAAATAAGCACCATTTACATTGTAAAGTTTTTGACACATCTGTAAAGAAAGTACAAATACTTAAGTAAAATATAAATGCTTGTTAGCGTCTCTAATGGCTTAATGAGTAAGAGCACCTCTTGATATGGCATCGTGCTGCACAGACCAGATAGGTCCCACGTTTGATCCCTACTTTGTGTTAACTTTGCTGATATCAGCTCGGGCAGCAGTTGTGAAGCTACAAAGAGCCATATAAGTACACAGTACTGTAACTGGGCTGAGACAAGGGGGAAACAAGTTTTAAAAATTCAGGGATAAAGGAGGTTTCAGTTCTCTAAAAAAATGACGCATAAAATTCCTTTAGAAACAGAAACAAAATATACGTAGAGTTCCAAATTAGTACTGATTAAATCATGAACAGAAAATTACAATTCATAGAAATATAAACCTTCACTATAAAAAGTATAAAGTGTGAAGGAAATGATCCACAATGAGCAAAGATCAGTGTTTGCTTTTTAAGATGATTTTTTTAAAACATCTGTGCACATCTTCATTTTACAATCTTGTCCAAAACCATGCCAATTACTGTATTTCCTTCCTAATAGTGTAGTGGTTTTGAACATAATTTCTTGGCTTTTTTTGTTGTTCATGAGCTGCATGTAATCAAAAAGCTGGCGGCCTGTCCCATTCTGGTAATGATTAGTAAATGGAAACTCTACATGAAAAGGCTGGTTTGAAGGCACAGAGCCTGATGTGCCAATCCACTGTGATATCAAGTATTAAGATGTAGATTTACACCTACAATTCCTCATTGGGTTTTTGGTATCAGGCAAGGCAGTGCAAGGGAGAAGGATGTTGGAGGGAGTGATAGAAGTGCAAAGAACAGGAGATAAGAAATAACATTAGGGCAGACAGCTCAAGAGGAGCTTTGACACTTGGCAGAGTCCTGGGAACAGATTGCCTGCATGGGCTGCTCAGCTGGGGAATAGTGCTGCAGAGCTGAAGAGACCAAAGAGGGGAAGAAAACAACTTGCAATATATATTGTAATGGAAAGTACTAATTATAATCAAAATGTATAATACATACGCTGCATGTCTGTCCTCTGATGCTTGCTTCTGAGCCGAAATTTAAAAGAAATGGAAAATCCAGGGAGTTCAGAATTCCCTGGAGCTGCCAACAATCCAAGGTTTAAGTCTGACAACGGTACAATGGCATTTTTCTCTCCAGTTTTCTTCGCTCTTCTGCTGAAAGTACTTACTTATGCTGGTGTATAGCTACATAGGTAGCGGCACCTCTCCAACACTTGGCTCAAGTGAGCCAGACAGTAAGGGGGTAAATTTTAACTTAACCCCCTCAGAGGGAAACTGATGGGATCAGATCGGCCGAGCGGGTTAGATTAAAATTACCACCTAAGTCTCAGCAGGGTATTTGACCACTGTAGGCATCACAGGCCCTTTCCTCACCTGATGCCCCCACATACACTTTACAGCAGCGGTCACAAGGAAGCAATCAGGAATCCGGTCTGATGTTTTCCTCCTTAGCCCGGGGAATTGTGGCCAAATCGAGGAGCCCCTGCCTGAAGTCAGCTAATAGGACAGACCTCAAATTGGATCTGTGGCCTCTGGTCTGTATTTTTCCGTGCTACATCAGGTATTGCCTACAATCGCTAACCCATCAAAACTTATTCAGGAAATACTCAGCAGGTCAGGCAGCATCTGTGGAGAGAGAAACAGAGTTAACATTTCAGGTCGATGGAGATCATCAACCTGAAACGTTAATTCTGTTTCTCTCTCCACAGATGCTGCCTGATCTGCTGAGAATTTCCAGTATTTTCTGTTTTTATTTCCGATTTCCAGCATCCGCAGTATTTTGCTTTTGAAAAAGTTAATCAGTACATTTTTATTGTATTATTGTTTTATTCTATTGAATAGACTGTGACATTTTGCATGATATTTTCAGAAGAAAAATAAAATCAAACACTACAATAATGCAGTTGTCCTGTTAAAGAGCTAGTTTCCTGGGGAAAAAGTTGACATTGTGACCATTAGTTAATGTTGTCGCTCTCATTCACGAGTGCTTTTGGAGCATGGAACTGCTATGGTTTATGGATATAATAAAACTACATCAGCTTGGCTCAGTTGTAGTGCTCTCACCTCTGAGACTGAAGGTCATAAGATTAAGCCCCCAATAAAGGACTTTAGAAAATAAACTAGGATGACACTGGAGTATAGTACTGAGGGAATGGTGCATTGTCGGAGGTGCCATCTTTTGGATGAGATATTAAACCTGGGCCTTGTCTGCCTGTTCAGTTGGACATAAATTATCTTCTGGCTTTATTCAAAAAACAGACGGGAGAGTTCTCCTGATGACCTCAACTCCACCAAAACATATAATTTCTCTCATTGTTGTTTGTGGAACCTTGCTTTGTGCATTTTGCTTATACAACAATAGTGATTACACTTCAAAAGTAATTCAGCAGCTGTGAGGTACTTTGTGAGTCCGACGGACGTGCCAAGCACTAAATAAATGCAAGTTCTTTTAATGGATTGGTCCACATTTCAGTGAGGATCACAGTGGTAGAAGTTCGAAGCTGTAAAAGAAAGCATAGGGATGAGCCAGTGACACATTGTTTTGGGGCACCAATAATGATTAAGCACCAACCCAGTGTGCCAATGAATGGAAAAACATGCGTGTGACATACAAAGGTTCCATCTCGTTTCAGGTCATACCGTGGCAAATTGTGAAGTTGAATTCAATAAATCTGGTAATCTGTGGACTAACACCAGAAAAAAAATAAGCACGAAAGCTTCAGGATGGTCATAAAAACCCAATTTGTTCACTAGTGTCCTTCAGGGAAGGGAGCCTGCCATCTTTACGTGGTCTGGCCTACATGTGACTCCAATCCGGTTAACTCTTAACGCCCTCTGAAGTAGCCAAGCAAGCCACCAATTTGTAAAGAGTTGCCACAAATTTCAATTAGAAGAAAATTGGACAGATCTATCGGCACCGATGCAGACATCATATCAGGCTAAAAGTAAGGCAAACTCAGACCAGTCGACCCTGCAAAGTCCTCCATACTATCATGTAGAGGCAGGTGCTTAAGTTAGGAGAGTTGTCCCACAAACTAGTCAAGCAGGCTGTCATAGTTATGCTCAAAGAATCATACTCATCAGGCAACATCCCAGATTCCTCCATCACCATCCCTGGGTATGTCCTGGCAGGATAGATCTACCAGAAGTGGGGGCCACAATAATATACAGTTGGATGGGAGTAGCCCTGAAAGTCCTTAACATTGTCTCATGGCTTCAAGTCAAACAAGGTTGAGGAAACCTCATGCTAACCACCACCTCTTGCACCCCACAACTGATGCATCCATACTCCTCCATGTTGAACATCATGGAGGAAAAGCGACAGAAGCAAGGGCATAGAATGTACTATGGGTGGGGGACTTCAACGACCGTCACCAAAAATGGCTTTGTAGTACCACCACTGGTCGAGTCCTGAAGGACAGAGCTGCCAGACGGGGCTTGCATTAGGTGTTGAGGTAATCAACAAGAGGAAGTAACCACCTTGACCTCATCCTCGTGAACCTACCAGTCACAGACACGCTTGATAAAAGTAACCACCATACAGTCTTTGTGAAGACAAAGTCTCATCACCACTATGAGGATATCCTCCATTGTGTAGTGTGACACTACCACCATGCTAAGTAGCCCAAGTTAAGGAGAGATCTAGCAGCACAAAATTGGGCATTCATGAGGCACTGTTCACCATCAGCAACAATAGAATTGTATACCACCACAATTAGTAACCTCATGGTCCAGCACACCCTTCACTCCTTGATCAACTTCAAGCCAGGAAACCAACCCTAGTTCAATGCGGAGTGTAGAAGAGCATGCCAGGAGCAGCACCAGTATACCTTAAAATGAGGTACAAACCTAGTGAAGCTACTCCACGGGGCTACCTATATGCTTGAAACCAAAAGCAGCAGGTTATGGACAGACCCAAGCAGTCCTACAAACAACGGATCAGTGCAAAGCTCTGCAGCCCTACCATGCCCAGTTGAGAATGGTGGTGAACAACCAGGCATATAACAGGAAGAGGATGATCCATGAACATCCCTACCGTCAACCATGGTGAAGCCCAGCACATGACAAGGCTGAAATGTTTGCCATTGTCTTCAGTCAAAAGTGTGAATGGATGATACTACTCGGCCACCTCCTGAGGTCCCCACCATGACAGATACCAATGTCAACAACAACAACTTGTATTTATATAGTGCCTTTAACGTAGTAAAATGTCCCAAGGCGCTGCACAGGAGTATTTTAAGACAAAAAAATTGACACCGATCACATAAGGATAAATTAGAGCAGGTGACCAAAAGCTTGGTCAAAGAGGTAGGTTTTAAGGAGTGTCTTAAAGGAGGAAAGTGAGGTAGCGAGGCGGACAGGTTTAGGCAGGGAATTCCAGAGCTCAGGGCCTAGGCAACAGAAGGCACGGCCACCAAAGGTTGAGCGATTATAATCAGGGATGCTCAAGAGGGCAGAATTAGAGGAGCGCAGATATCTCGGGGGGAGGTTGTGTGGCTGAAGCAGATTACAGAGATAGGAGGGGGCGAGGCCA
Source organism: Squalus acanthias (assembly GCA_030390025.1). NCBI lineage: Eukaryota > Metazoa > Chordata > Chondrichthyes > Squaliformes > Squalidae > Squalus > Squalus acanthias. The sequence continues at coordinate 125,932,888 of CM059434.1, forward strand.
TGGAGGGATTTGAAAACAAGGATGAGAATTTTGAAATCGAGGCGCTGCTTAACCGGGAGTCAATGTAGGTCAGCGAGCACAGGGTGATGGGCGAACGGGACTTGGTGCGAGTTAGGACATGGGCAGCCGAGTTTTGGATGACCTCAAGTTTAAGTAGGGTGGAATGTGGGAGGCCAGCCAAGAGTGCATTGGAATAGTCAAATCTAGAGGTAACAAAGGCATGAATGATGTGTAGACCCTTTGGTTCACTCCATGTGATATTAAGAAGTTGCTGAGTGCATTGGGCACAGCAAAAGTCGAGGCCATGACAATATTCTTGCTGTAGTGCTGAAGACCTCTGGACCAGAGCTAGCCGATCACTGAGCCAATCTGTTCCAGTAGAGCTATGACACTGGCATCTACCCGACAATGTGGAATATTGCCTCGTTACGCTCCATACACAAAAAATAGAATAAATCTAACGAGCCAATTACCACCCCATCAGCCTCCTCTGAATCATCAGTAAGATGATGAAGGCATTATCATTAGTACCATCAAGCAATGTCTAATCACCTGCTCATCAACATTCAGTTTGGATTCCACCAGAACCATTTAGGGCAGAGAAGACTGCTTGATCAGTGCCCCTGCACCTGGACTGAATATCCAGCTTCTCCACCATTGGCACACAGTGGCTACAGTATGTACAATCTACAGGGTGCGCTGTAGCAACTCACCAAGGTTACTTCGACAGTATAGGTACTATCCTGTAGTACCCTCTCCTGTGACCTCTACCAGGGAGAAGGACAAGAGAAACAACTTAGTGAGAACACGATCACCTCCAAGTTTCCCATGAAATCAAACACCATTCTGACTTGGATATCACCATTATTCCTTCATCGTTGTTGGGTCAATATTCTGTAATTACTTACCGAACATCATTGTGGGAGCACCACAAGGACTGCAGCAGTTCAAGACAGACTACCATCACCTTTTCAGTGCAACCTTGCCAGTTTTGCCCACATCCTCGTCCTCTACTGTAAATACTGACGCAAAGTAATTATTTAACATGTCCACCATTTCATTATTTTCATTTGTATCACAATTATCAGTTTTTAAGGGGCCCATATTGCTCTTAACCACCCTCTTTTTCCTAATATAATTGTGAAAACTTTTTGTGTTGATTTTGATCTCCCTTACACGTTTATTTTCATACTCCCTTTTTGTAGCTCTTCCTATGTTTTGTCACCCTTTGCTGTTCTTTGTATCTCTCCCATTTGCCAGGATCTGTGCTATTTTTTGCATTCTTGTATGCTTTTTCTTTTAGTTTTATGTTGTCCCTTACCTCTTTAGTCGTCTATGGCTGGTTTTTTTTGGCAAGTAGAGCTCTTACCCCTTCGGGGTATAAACAGGTTCTGTATCTAGTTAAATTATTTTTTGAACACCTCCCACTGCTACCTGATCTGCCTAATATTTCCAGCATTTTCTCTTTTTGTTTCAGATTTCCAGCATCTGCAGTATTTTGCTCTCTGTTCAGGAAATAGTTCATCCCTGTTCATGTCAATTGCTTGGAGGCAGCTCCCCACCAAGGTAGAATAGTTTCATTGAGCAGACACATACGTCATTAGGACTGAGCTAGTTGTATTGCTTAACAAAGGGCAGTAGATACCAAGTCCACACAAATGATAGAAACAATTAATATTGAAATTGGTCACTGTTCGGTCTCAGATCTTTGCAATTGTCCAATCAGAGGGTTCTGTGAACAAGATTCTTGCATTCCTGCTTTGTTTGGACAGCATGGGAATTGCTCGTCAGGATTTTGAGAGGTAATTTTAAAAAAGAAAAAATTATACAGATAATTTTAGCATACACAGTAACTGACAAAAATGTAATGGTTATCGTCATCATATATAACTGGGAGGATTTGCCTGAAGTAAAATAAAGCAACTAAAAAAACTTGAAAAAAGACTTGCAGTTGCATAGCGCTTTTCACGACCACCGAATGTCCGAAAGCACTTTACAGCCAATGAAGTACTTTTTGAAGTGTAGTTACTGTTGTAATGGAGGAAATGCGGCAACCAATTTGGTTTTTTTTTAGTGTTGATTGAGGGATAAATATTGGCGAGGTCACTGGGGATAACTCCCCTGCTCTTCTTCAACATAGTGCCGTAGGATCTTTTATGTCCACTTGAGAGAGCAGACGGGGCCTCGGTTTAACATCTCATCCGAAAGACGACACCTCCGACAGTGCAGCACTCCCTCAGTACTGCACTGGAGTGTTTGCCTCGATGTTTGTGCTCAAGTCTCATGGAGTGAGACACTTGAACCCACAACCTTCTAACTCAAAGGCGAGGGTGCTACCAACTGAGCCACAGCTGACACTAAATGGCAAAATGAACTACAGGAGTTACATTTGCTACTTATTGGCCCAGAAATTGATCCCGCGACGCGAGAGTACACACTGCGTACTCTCGCGTATTCCCACTCCAATTGCCGGTTTTCTGCATGCCCTGCGCATGCGCTGAAAACCGGCACTTGCTCTTTTGAAAAGGGGGCGGTTCCTCGGTGCATCGCGTGCTCGCTACAGGCTGCGCGCACGCTGTGCACTTCATGCTTTGGACGCGCAGGTAAGTACGGAAGATTTTAGAAATGGAAAAAGGAGGAGTAAGACCCACTTTTAACAAGGTAAGTAGTGAATTAAGTATTTTTTTGAATTTTTTTTAACAGGTATATCTTTTTTAGAGACTTTAAAGACAGGTAAGTTTATTTTTATAACTTTTTAAAATGGTTAATTTATTTAACTATACTTATTTTATTAATGTGATGGTTTTTTATTTTAAATTTAATTGAGGTTTAGCTGTTATTTTGGGGGAGTGTAAGATTCATAGATTTCACAGCACGTCTGTGAAACTTATGAATGGAAGATGGTGTGCTGCCATTGGCTCTAACTGAGTCACGTGATCCACAGCTCGCATGAATTCACTACGCCGGTAGGATACGCAAGCACTGCCCAGCTGATGTCTGGAACATCAAGTTCGTGCGAGCTGGATCTGAAAAAGCACAAGCGGAGTGAGAGATCGCGGGGAAGCCTTACCCCCGCGGGAACAGAGCGAGATCAATTTCTGGGCCATTACCTTCAACAACTGTAGCTGCATCATTGACATTTGGCAAATAAGTATGAGCACATAGTTTGTGATGTTTTCAAGCTCCAGTTGTCAGGGTTGAAGGTTTCTGCAATGGGCTTTGTTCTTATCTAGAATCTATTGAATACTGGCTTTTTTGACTGAAATTTGGATTCTTTCATTCTTCTTTTGCATTTATATTTTTCCTTAAAAAAACATTTTTTTTAAAATTCTGACCAATCTTCCCAGTTATTTACACATGAAGATGTAGGGTTTTCTTATTGAGCCTAAAAGGTCAAGAATCAATCAAGACTTTCATCTGGTTTTCTAATTTTATTGACATTAAGACACTGGCTTTTCCAGATAACGTTATCATACAATCTTAATCTGGGGAGTACAAATCAGAATAAACGGTGATCAAGTTCTTGTTCTGAGAGTGTTCAGGGGGTTAATTCTTCCTAGACGTCTTCCCCGACTGCTACTTGTGATCTCCTGTGGTTCTCCTGAAAATCACTGTAAGCCTGGATATTTATATGGTTTCTACCTTTGTCTGTTGCTGGACAGAATAGGCTTTTTCTTTAATTTTTCACGGTCCAGGAGAGCAGCTGTCCTTTGTTATTTTCTGCCTTATTTTTCGCTGTCAGCAGAGTAAGTGTCTCAAATAGTACAAGTTCCCAGTCAATACAGTCTCTCTCAAGGCAACTTTGAGCAAATTCAAGTCCATGGTGCTCTCTGATTTTGGCTGGGCTGGCAATTAGTACTCAGAGGCCTTTGCGCAACTGATGTTTCATTACAAACGATCTTTTCCTCGGTAGGCTATCGATCCCAAATTAGTCTACCTGTAATTTTGTTTTGACTGTATTGGCTGCACATGAGTAAACCTTCATTTGCTATTCATGCTTTTAACCCATTATGTTCTTTTACCAAGTACTTACCCTGCTAATCCAGGTTTTCGAGTCCATTCCTTTATCCATCTCATGGCTCCCGGGCAAGCGTCACCCTGACAGTTCCGGCTCGATATGTTTTACTTAATCCTCCTTAAGAGCAGGCACCAAAAAATCCATATTAAAAAGCTCAAAATCTTTGAATGATAATAACCCATCTTCGTCAATTATTTTTGTCAATTATTTCCCTACTAAAATTGCCTGTATAATTTTCTCATTTTTTAAATGTCGATAAGGAAACATTTTACTATCTGGTGAATTAAAATTTCAAAAACTTGGGTGAATCCTCTGTAATTGCACATTAATATTCTAATTGAAGTTGGAGTTTGGAAAGATTTCAATAATAATGTAGTGCTGTAATAGTGCATTTCTCCTAATAAAATAAAATTTGTGTGTAAAGTAACTAAATAATTTGATTAAATGTTATTTGCATTAGCAAGACATTAAAAAGCACAAGTAAGGCTGACAAAGGATGATACAGATCATCTAGTTGTAGGTCAATGAATGCATGAGTGGTTTTAATTGTGGCTATCATCAGTTTTCACAAGGGATAATGACAGCAATGTTATAAACCTTAAACTAAATTTTCTGGGGCTCCAACTGAGCATCTAACAAAAGTTAATAAGTTAGAAAGAGGTTTATACGATTTCAGGAAACTTGACAGAAATTGGTAAATTCCTATCAATGATTGAATAGTCTGGAAAACATTTAAGACCAAAGGCAAGAATTGCAAAATATTCCGTGAAGTTACGTGCAAAGGATTAGAGGTATGCAGGTCAAACCAAAAATTGAGGTAGAAACCAAATTGCTCACACTGCTTCAAAAATGTACATAATTCACCAGCAAGTACTGCAAAGGAAGACATAATAGTTTGCAGACATTTTCACAATAAACAGCTAACAAAAATGCTGCAAGGAGCTAGTACATCAGAAGTTGAACATAAAGACAAATGAGGGAACAAAAATTGTTAGAGCCAAATTAAGAAATTCACAGTAATGGAAACTAATTCCCACTCTGTTAACCAAGTACAGTATTCACAAAGACATGGGCATTATACCCTCCCCAAATAGAGTTAACCTAAGTAAAATCAAGGACTATTAATGAGAGCTCAAAACAAATAAATGCTCATGGTAGATGGTATTTATCCTAAAGTGCTGAAAGAGATTAGGGAGGAGATTAATGAGACACTGATAACCATTACTGAACACAGTAGAGCTATCTGTAGATTGAAAACAGGCTAACTATATTCAAAAACAGGGACAAAATAGAGACAGGCAACTACAGATCCATTTGTCTTATTTCCATTCCATGTAAATTAATCAGGAGTAAACTTGAGGCTTATCTGTACAATAATAGCCCAGCAAACAGCAGTCAGTATTGATTCAGAAGGGACAAATTCTGTCTAATGAACCTCGGGTGAATATAAAAGATCCAATGACACTAATTGAATGACACCCCAGTCCAACACCGGCATCTCCACATCATGACTAATTGAAGAGCAGGGGATTTCTCCAGGTGATCTGATCAACATTGATCCCTCAGCGAACACCACAATTTATCTCTTTGCGGTTTGTGGGACCTGTATGCAAATTGGCAGCTACATTTCCTTACATTACAACAATCCCTACACATTGAAGGAACTTAATGGCTGTGAAGTACTTTTGAACATCCTGAGGTCATGAAAAGAGCTATATAAATTCAAGTTCTTCTTTTCCAGTGAACCTGCTCCATATGCTTATTGCACAATGTAAACAGTTGTCACGTCGAAAGATTATCACAGTTTTTCATTGCAGATGACAAAAGTGAACAAAATCGATAAGTGTTTCGAGTGCCATTGGAAGACAAAGGTTGTTGAAGAATTCATTGCTTGAAGGACTTTCACCAGTCACAAGTAAACTCTGCTACAAAGAAACAGGGTTAGTAAAATGATCAGATAATCTATTTTAGTGATGTTGGTACAGGGATAAATATTGGCCAGGACACCAACAGAACTCCCCTACTCTTCTTCACATGGCACTGTGGAATCTTTTATGTCAACCTGAAAGGACAGAGGGGGCCTCAGTTTACTGTCTCATCCTAAAGATGGCACCTCCAACAGTGCAGCACTCCCTCACTACTGCACTGGAATGTCAACCTAGATTACGTGCCCAAGTCCATGGGGTGGGGCTTGAACCCAGAAACTCTGACTCAGACATGAAATGACACCTGTACAAGGCTGATAACTAAGTTTCATGCTTCTAATCATAATAAAGTAACCTATACTGGAAGTGTGTACATGTGGATGCTGAGTGAAGACAGGATCAAACTCAGAAGCAACATTCTCCATAGTCAGATAGCTTGCTGTCAAAGGTTTACAGATGAATAATGGTCACTTGGCAACCACTGTCCATAGAACTGTGTGCTAGTGAGGGAATCAATGCCTTCATAAAGGCAGAAGGCAAAATTGGAGGAAAAAAGGCAGGTAACAAGAATATGTATTATTGCTGTGTTTTTTTAAAAAAAGGCTCTCACCTGCTTATTGCATTCATAGAATAGAATCATAGAAGGGTTACAGCACAGAAGGAGGCCATTCAGCCCATCAAGCCTATGCCAGTTCCCTGCAAGAGCACTTAAGATAGTCCCACTCCTCTGCCCTTTCCCCATAGCCCTGCAAAATTTTTCCTTCAGGTCGTTATCGAATTCCCTTTTGAAAGCCACGATTGAGTCTGCCTCCACCACCCTTTCAGGCTTTGCGTTCCAGATCCCAACCACTCGCTGCGTAAAAAAAGTTTTTCCACATGTCACCTTTGGTTCTTCCAGAATTCTCTATCCCAGAGGGCTGTGGAGGCTCAGTCATTGAGTATATTCAAGACCAAAATCGATAGCTTTTTGGATATTAAGAGATATGGAGATAGTGCAGGAAAGTGGAGTTGCGGTAGAAGATCAGCGTGATCTTATTGAATTGCGGAGCAGGCTCGAGGAGGCAAATGGCCTAATTCTGCTTCTATTTCTTATAGTCTTCTGCCAATCACCTTAAATCTATGTCCTCTGGTTCTCGACCCGTCCGCCAATGGGAACAGTTTTCTCTCTATCTATTCTGTCTAGACCCGTCTCATATATATATATATATATCTATATCTATCTCAGCTCCTGCTGTGTTCACCATTCCGACCTCTCAGCTGCTCGATTTAGGCTTCGAATTAGCCTGAGAAGAGGCAAGGCCCCCGCGTTGTCATGGCAACGGGGCGCGCGCTGATTGGTGAATTCGAGCTGCGCCAGTTTCAAACGCGGAGAGCGGTTGGTTGCGGGCCGGCGGCGGCAGCGAGTTTCAGAGAGCGACTCGCCCGGCGTCCACACACTCCCCGCTGTGTCTGACAGAAGGCTGTACCATGAGCCAAGCTGAACCGGCGGTGAAAGAGAACCGGAGGCCGCCGCTGAAGAGAAAGTCCTCAGCGCCTTCTACCACGCCGGACAGCTGCAGCCGCCGGTGAGTGAGTGCAGCGGGGACGGGGGTCCGTTTCCGGGCATAGAGGCCGCAGCAAAGCCTTGGGTTGCACCGCTCTTCACACCACGCCCCTCAGACCCACACGCCTCTGATTTGCCTTTGCCCCCTTCCTCACCTTCGACCCCTCCCCCTTCACCCCCCTACTCCCCTCCCCCTTCACCCCCCTACTCCCCTCCCCCTTCACCCCCCTACTCCCCTCCCCCTTCACCCCCCTACTCCCCTCCCCCTTCACCCCCCTACTCCCCTCCCCCTTCACCCCCCTACTCCCTTCACCCCCCTACTCCCTTCACCCCCCTACTCCCTTCACCCCCACCCCAATTTCATCATGTCATCATTTAAGCCAAGGCTGCTTGTCCACCTTTATGGATTTAATTGGCCAAGATTTCTGTGTAAACTTCAGCCATAGTAATGTACTTAACATGTGCTCTCTTATTCTAGTGCAAATGTTCCAGGAAATATTGGCTTAAGTGACCCAAGCCATTACTTATGCCATTTCAAAATTTCCTGAGCCATTTGTGCGACTGTGCCATTGCCCTCACCAAAACGGTATTTAAGTTAATTCTCGTACCCCTGCCCCCATAAAATTCTGGGAGATTCTCTCATTGCTAACTTACCTGACGAAGGAGCGATAGCTCCGAAAGCTTGTAAAATTAAATAAATCTGTTGGACTATAACCTGGTGTTGTGCGACTTCTCATTTTTGTCCACCCCAGTCCAACGCCGGCATCTCCACATCATGACCCATAAAATATCAATGCGATTGTGATTTTCCTGAACATTTATTTTCCTGCTGCTGCCACTTAAACTGGAAAATAATGGCACTGGTGACTTGGTATCATTGTGATTTCTCCAAGATTTATATCGAAAATGAAGAGTGTTTGTTTATCTTCATTATTAGGTTTTACACTCAAGAAACATATCTCCCGGACTTTCCCAAATGAAAGAGTCTTGCATTTATATAGTGTCTTTCACAACTTCAGGATGTCACAAAGAGCTTTACAACTAATGAAGTTCTTTTTGAAGTGTAGTCATTGTTGTAATGCAGGAAATGAGGCAGCCAATTTGTGCACAGCAAGCTCCCACCAATAGAAATGATCATCTGTTTTAGGTGTTGGTTGAAGGAAGAATGTTAGCCAGGAAATGTTAGAATTGTCATTTTATTGACTTCATATTGACTATTTATTGTGCATAAAGCCCACAATCAATTAAAACTATGAAATTGTGACAAAATTACCAGATAGTCAGAATTTGATTGAGCTGTACAGTACTTGGACCATTTATCCATAAGGAAACAAGACCAGCGAAAGCAACATTGCAATATGTTTACAATATTTTATTTGAGGGGAAAATAACTTTTGCATTGTTTTAAGGCAACAGAACGAATGGTAGCAGATAAAGCTGCAGAGACCTGGCTCACATTAGCCTAATATTTTTTATATTAGTTCACGGGATGTGGGCGTCACTGGAAAGGCCAGCATTTATTGCCCATCCCTAATTGCCCTTGAGAAAGTGGTGGTGAGCCACCGCTTTGAACTACTGCAGTCCATGAGGTGAAGGTACTCCCACAGTGCTGTTAGAGCGGGAGTTCCAGGATTTTGACCCAGTGACGATGAAGGAACAGCAATATATTTGCAAGTCAGGATGGTGTGTGACTTGGAGGTGCTGGTGTTTCCATGCGCCTGCTGCCCTTGTACAGTGCCAGAGGTCGTGGGTTTGGGAGGTACTGTCGGAGAAGCCTTGGCAAGTTGCTGCAGTGCATCTTGTAGATGGTGTACACTGCAGCCAGTGGAGGGAGTGAATGTTTCAGGTGGTGGGTGGGGTGCCAATCAAGCGGGCTGCTTTGTCCTGGATGGTGTCGAGCTTCCATCACACTCCTGACTTGTGCCTTTATAGATGGTGGAAGGCTTTGGGGAATCAAGAGGTCAGACACTTGCCACAGAATACCCAGCCTCTAACCTGCTCTTGTAGCCACATTATTTATGTGGCTGGTGCAGTTAAGTTTCTGGTCAATGGTGATCCTCAGAATGTTGATGGTGGGGGATTCGGCGATGAATGTTGAGGGTCAGTGGTTAGACTCTCTCTTGCTGGAAATAGTCATTGCCTGGCACTTGTGTGGCGCGAATGTTACTTGCCACTTATCAGCCCATAGTCTCAATGTCATCCAGGTCTTGCTGTATGAGGGCATGGACTGCTTCATTATCTGAGGAGTTGTGAATGGAAATGTGATCATAACTTGGCTAGTTAATAGTCATTTATCACCTGAGAATACAGGATCTGGAAGATGTTAACAGGGCAGCCAACTCCAAAGTGAAATTTATGAAGCACAACAATCATTAGGTATAATTCAACAGACAGCAACTTTTCTCAGTTTCATCACCTCCTTTAAATGGTATTTTCCAGGTTATTGCTTCATCAAGTTTGCATACGGTGATACGGAGGCCAGAAGGGCCAAGTGGGTACTTCACTTTGGTCCCAGTCTTACATAAAAACTATCAAGAAGATTAGATGGTTGCTAAGACCCAGAAATAAACTTCAGTGAAATGATCGAGAAAGGCAAACCTACACAGATATGTTAAGTGATATTAAGGCTGAACTGTTGTAATGTGATGACTCGTTAAATAGCTGAGCTTTTGTAGTGTCAAGAATTTTCACAGAAGGTTGCCTCGTGTCAAACATTGGCCATACCGCTTTGATTCGCTGGCATGCTCATGGAGATGTATGAGAATTAGAAATGCAGGAAAATATGGAGGAAGTAATCAAAGGCGAGAATAGGTAAGCTTGATGGCAGAATTTACAGTGTATGTTGCTGATCTCGCTGTTGCAGGAAAATCTATTTTTGGAAATCAAAAAAGTTGACTGATCTGTTGACTTTTTTTCTCCCCCAATTGCTGGAAATTTTATAAAGTTTAGTATGCAAATATGGAGCTCCGTTTCTCTTCTCCTTCTAGCCAAACAGTAAAGTGAGCAATATAATGGCAGCTATTCATAGCACCACTTAAGATGCACCTGTAACACATTGATGCATGAAAGTACATTGGTGCATAGAAGATAGGAGCAGGAGTAGGCCATTCGGCCCCTCGAGCCTGCTCCACCATTTAATGAGATCATGGCTGATCATCCAAATTCAGTACCCTGTCCCTGCTTTCTCCCCATATCCCTTTAGCCTCAAGAAATATATCTAACTCCTTGAATATATTTAATGAATTGGCCTCAACTGCCTTTTGTGGTAGAGAATTCCACAGGTTCACCACTCTCTGGGTGAAGAAATTCCTCCTCATCTCAGTCCTAAATGGCTTACCCCTTATCCTTAGACTGTGACCCCTGGTTCTGGACTCCCGCGCCATCGGGAACAGCCTTCCTGCATCTAGTCTGTCTAGTCCTGTTAGATTTTTAAAAGTTTCAATGAGATCCCCTCTCATTCTTCTAAACTCTAGCGAATATAAGCCTAATCGACCCAATCTCTCGTCATTCGTGCCATCCCAGGTATCAGTCTGGTGAATTTTTGCTGCACTCCCTCCATGGCAAGAACATCCTTCCTCAGATAAGGCGACCAAAACTGCACAATACTCAAGGTGTGGTCTCACCAAGGCCTTTTACAACTGCAGCAAGACATCCTTGCTCCTGTACTCGAATCCTCTCGCTATGAAGGCCAACATACCATTTGCCTTCTTAACCGCCTGCTGCCCCTGCATGCTTACCTTCAGCGACTGGTGCACAAGGACTCCCAGATCTCGTTGCACTTCCCCTTTTCCCAATCTATTGCCGTTCAGATAATAATCTGTCTTCCTGTTTTTGCCACCAAAGTGGATAACCTCGCATTTATCCACATTATACTGCATCTGCCCAATCACCCAACCTGTCCAAATCATACTGAGTTTCTCTGCATCCTCCTCACAGCACACACGCCCACCCAGCTTTGTGTCGTCTGCAAACTTGGCGATATTACATCTAGTTCCCTCGTCTAGATCATTAATATATATTGTGAATAGCTGGGGTCCTAGCACCGATCTCTGTGGTACCCCACTAGTCACTGCCTGCCACTCGGAAAAAGACCCGTTTATTCCAACTCTTTGCTTCCTGTCTGCCAACCAGTTCTCTATCCAAATCAGTACCTCACCCCCAATCCCATGTGCTTTAACTTTGCACGCTAATCTTTTATGCGGGACCTTATCGAAAGCCTTCTGAAAGTCCAAATACACCACATCCACTGTTTCTCCCTGATATATTCTACCAGTTACATCCTCAAATTCCAGTACATAAGAACATAAGAACATAAGAAATAGGAGCAGGAGTAGGCCAATCGGCCCCTCGAGCCTGCTCCGCCATTCAATAAGATCATGGCTGATCTGATCCTAACCGCCAATCTACTATCTATCACAGAACCATCTCCTGCATCTAACAGAATTGCACACACGAAATAGGAGCAGAATCAGGCTACACAGTCCCTGGGCCCGCTCCACTACCCACAGGGCCATGACCGATCCGAACCTAGACTCATGTCCAAATTCCTGCCCGCTCCCCGTAACCCTTAATGCCCTTTACTTCTAGGAAACTGTCTATTTCTGTTTTAAATTTAATTAATGTTGTAGCTTCTACAGCTTTTTGTGGCAGCATATTCCATGGACCTACCACCCTCTGAGTGAAGTAGTTCCTCCTCATCTCAGTTTTGAAAGAGCAGCCCCTTATTCTAAGACTATGTCCCCTAGTTCTCGTCTCACCCGTCATCGGGAACATCCTCCCCGCATCCACCCGATCCAACCCCTTCACAATCTTATATGTTTCAATAAGATCGCCTCTCATTCTTCTGAACTCCAATGAGTAGAGTCCCAATCTACCCAACCTCTCCTCATATGACCACCCCCTCATCCCCGGGATTAACCGAGTGAACCTTTTTTGCACTGCCTCGAGAGCAAGAATCCAGTAGATTAGTCAGGCATGATTTCCCTTTTGTAAATCCATGTTGACTTTGTCCGATCCTGTCACTGTTTTCCAAGTGCTTTGCTATTACATCTTTTATAATGGACTCTGGCATTTTGCCCACTACTGATGTCAGGCTTACCGGTCTATAATTCCCTGTTTTTTCTCTACCACCTTTTTTTAAATAGTGGGGTTACATTAGCTACCCTCCAATCCATGGGAACTGTTCCAGAGTCTATAGAATTTTGAAAGATGACCAGCAATGCATCTACTATTTCTAGGGCCACTTCCTTAAGTACCCTAGGATGTAGATTATCAGGCCCTGGGGATTTATCAGCCTTCAATCCCGTCAATTTCCCGAACACCATTTCCCTACAAATACTGATTTTATTCAATTCCTCCCCCTCATTAGACCCTATGTTCCCCGACATCTCTGGGAGTTTATTTGTGTCCTCCTTTGTGAAGACAGAACCAAAGTATGTATTTAATTCGTCAGCCATTTCTTTGTTCCCCATTATAAATTCCCCTGATTCTGACTGCAAGGGACCTACGCTTGACTTCACCAATCTTTTTCTCTTCACATATCTATGGAAGCTTTTACAGTCAGTTTTTATGTTCCCTGCAAGCTTACTCTCATTCTATTTTCCCCTCTTATTTAATCCCTTTGTCCTCCTTCAGGAGGCCTGACTTGAGGTGAAATGTGTGTGACGCAAATATTTTTGTGGTTTAAATTATGAGCAGTTCATAGTTTCCCCAGATTAACTGAAAACAATATAATACAGCATATGTCTTCCTTTCAAAGTCTCGATTCTTTATTGCTATTCTGAGTTGCAGTTTTGCAATTTTCTTTTCATTTCTGTTTCTTTTTAATATTTATTTATGGGAGCTCATAACTGGCCAGCATCATGGCCACTTTAAAATGGCTTCTGCAACTACATGTTGGGACAATTTCTGCTGTCATTGCCCCTCTGCATGGGGAAGGTGAGATATCACAGCGGAGCCTGTTAGGACAGTATAGTTGATCATTACCAAATCTATGTAGGTAGTTAACCAGTTGCCAATATCAAGATGACAAACAATTAAGATTGATCATTAGGACATCAATCACAACAGCAAGGCTGTCACAGTTTAGCTATTTGTTGAAGGGATTTTTTTTTGGGCTGGCATCTGTCAGGCAGTCTCTCTTCCATAAGAAATAAGAGCAGGAGTAGGCCATACAGCCTCTCGAGCCTGCTCGACCATTCAATAAGATCATGGCTGATATTCAACCTCAACGCCACTTTCCTGCCCAGTCTCCATATCCCTTGATTCCCCTAGTGTCAAAAAAACTCTCAGCTTTGAATATACTCAATGATTCAGCATCCACAGCCCTTTGGGGTAGAGAATTCCAAAGATTCACAAGCCTGAGTGAAGAAATTCCTCCTCATCTCAGTCTTAAATGACCGACCCCTTATCCTGAGATTATGCCCCCTAGTTCTAGAGACTCCAGCCAGGGGAAACAACCTCTCAGCATCTACCCTGTCAATCCCCCTCAGAATCCTGTCTGTTTCAATGAGATCACCCCTCATTCTTCTAAACTACAGAGAGTATAGGCCCAATCTACTTGATCTCTCCTCATAGGACAACCCCCTCATAACATAAGAAATAGGAGCAGGAGTAGGCCAATTGGCCCCTCGAGCTTGCTCTGCCATTCAATAAGATCATGGCTGATCTGATCCTAACCACCAATCTACTATCACCTGACCATCTCCTGAACCCAACAGAATTGGACACACGAAATAGGAGCAGGATCAGGCTACACAGCCCCTGGGCCCGCTATGCTACCCACAGGGCCATGACCGATCCGAACTTGGACTCATGTCCAAATTCCTGCCCGCTCCCCGTAACCTTTAATTCCCTTTACTTCTAGGAAACTGTCTATTTCTGTTTTAAAGTTATGTAATGATGTAGTTTCTACAGCTTTTTGGGGCAGCATATTCCATGGACCTACCACCCTCTGAGTGAAGTAGTTCCTTCTCATCTCAGTTTTGAAAGAGCAGCCCCTTATTCTAAGACTATGCCCCCTAGTTCTAGTTTCACCCATCATTGGGAACATCCTCCCCGCATCCACCCCCTTCACAATCTTATATGTTTCAATAAGATCGCCTCTCATTCTTCTGAACGCCAAGGAGTAGAGTCCCAATCTACCCAACCTCTCCTCAAATGTGCATCCCCTCATCCCCGGGATTAACCGAGTGAACCTTCTTTGTACTGACGAGAGCAAGTATGTCTTTTCTCAAGTATGGACACCAAACTGTATGCAGTATTCCAGGTGCGGTCTCACCAATACCTTGTACAACTGAAGCAATACCTCCCTATTTTTATATTCTATCCCCCTAGCAATGAAAGCCAACATTCCATTGACCTTCTTAATCACTTGCTGCACCTGCATACTAACCTTTTGAGTTTCGTGCACCAGGACCCCCAGATCCCTTTGTACTTCAGTACTTTCCAATTTCTTGCCATTAAGATAATAACTCGCTCTACTATTTTTCCTGCCAAAGTGCATAACCTCACTTTCCAGTATTGTATTCCATCTGCCAAATCTCTACCCACTTACTTAGCCTATCTATGTCCCCTTGCAGATTTTTTATGTCCTCCTCACTCACTACTTTCCCTCCCATCTTAGTATCATCTGCAAACTTTGATATGTTACACTCGGTCCCCTCCTCCAAATCGTTAATATAGATTGTAAAGAGTTGGGGACCCAGCACTGACCCCTGCGGAACATCACTAGTTACTGATTGCCAGTCTGAGAATGAACCATTTATCCCAACTCTCTGCCTTCTGTTAGATAGCCAATCCTCTATCCATGCCAGAATATTACCCCCAATCCCGTGATTTTTTATTTTAAGCAATAATCTTTCGTGTGGCACCTTGTCAAATGCCTTTTGGAAGTCTAAATACACCACATCCACTGGTTCCCCTTTATCCACCCTGTATGTTACTTCCTTAAAGAACTCCAGCAAATTTGTCAAACATGACTTCCCCTTCATAAAACCATGCTGACTTTGTCCTATTAAATTATGATTATCGAAATGTCCCATTACTGTCTCCTTAATAATGGACTCCAAAATTTTACCTACCACAGATGTTAGGCTAACCGGTCTATAATTTCCAGCCTTCTGTCTACTGCCCTTTTTAAATAAGGGTGTTAAATTAGCAGTTTTCCAGTCTGCCGGGATCTTTGCTGAGTCCAGGGAGTTTTGGAAAATTATTACCAATGCATCCACAATCCCTGCCGCCACTTCCCTCAAGACCCTAGGATGTAAGCCATCAGGTCCAGGTGATTTATCCGCCTTGAGTCCCATTATTTTACCGAGTACCACTTCCTTAGTGTTTTTGATCGTGTTTAGCTCCTCCCCCCCCTATAGCCCCCTGTTTGTCCAGTGTTGGGATATTCTTAGTGTCCTCTACTGTAAGGACTGATACAAAATATTCAGTGTATTTGCCATCTCCATATTTCCCACCATTAATTTCCCGGTCTCATCCTCGAAGGGACCAACATTTACTTTAGCCACCCTTTTTATATAACTATAAAAACTCTTACTATCTTTTTATATTTTTTGCTAATTTACTTTCATAAGCTATCTTCCCTTTCTTAAATCAATCTTTGTTATTTTTTGCTGTCTTTTAAAGTTTTCCCAATCCTCCCACTAGATTTGGCTACCTTATAAGCCCTTGTTTTTAGTCAAATACTATCCTTAATTTCTTTACTTAGTCACAGATGACTGTCTTTTCTTTTACACTCTTTTCTTCTCAGTGGAATATATTTTTTTTGGAAGTTGTAAAATAACTCCTTAAATGTACACCACTGATCATGTATCGTCTTACCCTTTAATCTATTTTCCCAATCCACTACTCAATTCCGCTCGCATACCTTCATAGTCTCCTTTATTCAAGCTTAGCACGCTTGTTTGAGATCCAACCTTCTCACCCTCTAATTGAATATGGAATTCAACCATGTTATGGTCACTCATTCCAAGGGGATCCTTTACTAAGACATTTTTAATTAATCCTGTCTGGTTACACAGGACCAGATCTAAGGTTGCTTGCCCCCTGGTCGGTTCAGTTACATACTGCTCAAGAAACCCATCCCTAATACACTCAATGAACTCATCCTCAAGGCAGCCCTGCCCAATTTGATTTGTCCAATTAATATGATGGAAAAATCTATAATTATGGGGGATTTTAACTCTTATTACAAGCCTCAACTATTTCCTGATTGATACTCCATCCAACAGAGTTGCAACTGTTCGGAGGCCTATAGACTACACCCACTAGTGTTTTTTTCCCCTTATTATTCCTTATCTCCACCCAAACTGTTTCATTATCCTGATCTTTTGACCCAATATCATTTCTCTGTATTACAGTGATTCCTTCCTTTATTAACATAGCCACCCCACCTCCCCTTCCTTCCTGCCTGTCCTTCCTGATCGTTAAATAACCTGGTATGTTTAATTCCCAGGCATTGTCACCCTGCAGCCATGTTTCTGTAATGGCCACAAGATCATAGCCATATGTAGTTATTTGTGCCATTAACTCATCTATTTTGTTACGAATGCTACGTGCATTCAGATAGAGAACTTTCAAATATGTTTTGTGACACTTAGTTCCTGCTTTTGCCCTTTTTATTACTTTACCTTTTACTCCATACCTTCTGCCCCTTCCTGACACACTCTGGTTTTTAATTTCCCCACTGCTACCTAAGTCTATGACCTTCTCTGTTGTCATTTTTATTGTTTGCTCTCTAGGAACCTCCCCCCCACTAGTTAGTTTAAAGCCCTCTCTACAGCCCTAGTTATATGATCCGCCAGGACTCTAGCCCCAGCACTGGCCAAGTGAAGCCCGTCCCAACGGAACAGCTCCCTCCTGCCCCAGTACTGGTGCCAGTGTCCCAGGAAGCAAAACCCATTTCTCCCACACCAGTCTTTGAGCCACTCATTTAACTCTCTAATTTTATTTGTCCTAGCCAAATTCGCTCATGGCTCAGGTAATAATCCAGAGATTATTACCCTTGAGGTTCTGTTTTTTAATTTGACCCCTAGCTGCTCATACTCCTTTAACAGAACCAGCTTCCTTGTCCTATCTACATCATTTGTACCAACATGGACCACGACAACTGGATCCACCCCCTCCCACTGCAAGTTTCTTTCCAGCCCAGAGGAGATGTCCTTAACCCTGGCACTGGGCAGGCAACACAGCCTATGGGACTCTCGCTCTTGGCTGCAGAGAACTCTATCTATCCCCCTAATAATACTATCCCCCTAAGAATACTATCCCCTACCACTACAACATTTCTATTTACTCCCCCCTCTTGAATGGCCCCCCATTCCACAGTGCTGTGGCCAGGTTGCTCATCGTCCCTGCTCCTGTCCCCACAGGGGAGTAAGAACCTCAAACCTGTTGGACAAGAGCAAGGGCTGCAACTCCTCCAACACTACCTCCTGGATCCCCGTACCTGCCTCACTCATAGTCACACCGTCCTGACCATGGGCTACATCTGAATTAATTATCATAGGTGTGACCACCTCCTGAAACACAGAGTCCAGGTACTTCTCCCCCTCCCTGATGTGTCAGTGTCTGAAGCTCAGACTCCAGCTCATCAACACAGAGCTGGAGTTCCTGTAGCAGCAGACACTTGTCACAGATGTAATCACAGTGAGCCTCAATGGGGTCCACCGGCTCCCACATCTCAACAGTAACACATCACCTGCTCCATTCTATGTAATTAATTCAATTTTTTATTGTTAGTTATGGACACTCTCTGCCCAATTTTAGATGCTAGTATCCCCTCTAATTAATTGGATTTAAATTAAATCAATCCCTCTAAATTACACCAGTTAAATGGTTTACCAACAGTCACTCTGCACCAGAAAGGCCTTATTAACTACAACCCACAGAGTTAAAGTTTGAAAAGAGCACCCCACTTACCCAAACTCTCTGCTGACTCACACTCAGTGCTTGCTCAAACTAGCACTGGTCTTTTTATACTGTTTGTTTGTTTACAGCCAAATGAGTCACCCCTGCTGATTGGTTAGAAAACTGGTTTCCACTGCCAAATGAGTCACCCTTGCTGATTGGTTAGAAAACTGGTTTCCACTGCCTGCTGTGCCAATTTGCTCCTACTGCAGTGTACTCTTTTGGATTGGACAGAAACCAAATTAGCTGTAAATCTAATTAAAATTTCAAATGAGACTTAATAAATCAAATTAAAATTTGGTTGTCCGGGGTGACTATGCACTCCAGTCCCCGCGGCGCCCACCGGTCGCGGAAAAACTCAAGCGTGCCGGCGGACACCGCGTGCTCCATCTCCAGGGCCACCCGGGCGCGAACATGGCCGCGGAGAAAAAGGCAGGCAATCGGGCCGAACGACCCCCTCGACCGCCCGCTGCCTGGACCAATTAATGGCTTTCTTAGCCAGGGCCAGCAGCAGTCCCACGAGGAGGTCCTCCGACCTGCTCGCTCCCCTCCGCACCGGGTGACCGTAGATCAGGAGCGTGGGGCTGAAGTGCAACCAGAAATTGAGGAGCAGCCCCTTCAAGTAATGAAAGAGGGGTTGCAACCTCTCACACTCTATGTATATGTGAAACACGGACTCCTCCAGGCCGCAAAATTGGCAAGCGGCCTGGGAGTCCGTAAACCTATTTAACAACCTATTGCAAGGGACTGCTCCGTGCAACACCCTCCAGGCCAAGTCCCCAATAGAACAAGGGAAGACTCCCGCGTAGAGAGCCCTCCATTGGGGACCTTCGCCTCCGCCGGACGGCAAGATGGTACGCCAAGGCGTGTCCGGAAGGCAGACGAAGATGGCAAAGTGGAGAGTGTGCAGGAGCAGCCCGTACAGGAAACGCCTCCGTGCGGATTGAAAGGGCACGGAGGGCATTTCTCCGAGAAGGCTCAAGTGGTAAGGCGGCGGCTCCCGAGGGAGGATTTGGGGCTGGGCGCTGATAAGGAATTCCATCCGAACGGGGGTCAGCTCGGACGGGATCGCCCCACGTGCTTGAGCCTCCTCGATACACCTAGTGGAGTCGGGGCCCAGTGCCACTTTTAGCGACTCGATGGCTTTGACCGCGAGCCGGACGTTGATCCAAGACATGCGCCTCGCCAACTCCTCCGGCGCCATCCAGCCCGCTCCTCCGCCATCGAGCAGGTCCCCGACTCTAGTCACCTTACCGGACACAGCCCTGCCCTCCGCCAGCCGGTCGTGGAGGTGCGGATTCCTGAGCAGCGGCTCCCGAAGGACGGCCGCCGCTCCTGACGGGGGAGAACTGCGCCTGGAGGCGACGCTGTTCCAAACCCATAGCAGTTCCTGGTAGAAGACAGGCAGCTCCCGCAGGCTGGCATGCGTGCCGCCCACTCTCACAAACAGGAGCTGCGTGTCGTAATTGAGGCCGTGCAGCTGGCGGAAGAAATACGTCGCCAGCGCACGCCACCGAGGAGGATGCTCCACGTACAGGTATCTCTGCAGCGTCTGAAGACGGAAAGTCGCCGCCTGGGTGCGAAGGCACACCAGCGCCTGACCGCCCTCCCTAAGCGGGAGACTCAGAACCGCGGCAGAGACCCAGTGCTTCCTTTTGTCCCAGAAGAAGTCGACGAGCTTCTTCTGCATCTTGGCGACAAACGCAGGGGGAGGGATCAAAGTGACCAACCGGTACCACAACATGGTGGCCACCAGCTGGTTTATGACCAGCGCTCGACCCCTGTAGGACAACACTCGGAGCAGTCCTGTCCAGCGCCCTAGGCGAGCGGTGACTTTGGCCTCCAGCTCTTGCCAGTTCGCCGGCCAGGTGTCCTCGGCCGGGCTGAGGTAGACTCCCAGGTAGAGGAGGTGCGTTGTGCTCCAGGCGAAGGGCCCGAACTCCTCCGGCAGGGAGTCCACCTGCCATGGGCCCACCAGGAGTCCAGAACATTTCTCCCAGTTGATCTTGGCAGAGGATGCGTCCGAGTAAATCTGCTGGCATTCTCGCATCCTCCGCAAGTCGACGGGATCCGTGACCGCGAGGAGCACGTCATCGGCGTAAGCCGAGAGGACCACCTCCACGCCCGGCCCTTGCAGAGCCAGTCCCGTCAACCTCTTCCGCAAGAGGCGCAGGAAAGGCTCCACGCAAACTGCGTATAACTGACCGGACATGGGGCATCCCTGACGCACCCCCTCCCGAAGCGAAGGGGCGCCGTCAAAGACCCGTTAACTTTAATCAGACACTCCGCGGCGGCGTACAGAAGTCGGATCCGGGCGACGAAATGCGTCCCGAACCCGAATGCGCACAGAGTCCCGAAAAGATACTCGTGATCCACCCTGTCAAACGCCTTCTCCTGATCCTGGGAAAGGAAGGCGACCTGACAGACTAGCCCTCTGGGAATGGTGGACCAGGTCCCGGACCAGGTGGCTGTTGTCGTGGATTGACCGGCCCGGGACCGTGTAAGACTGGTCGGGGTGGATCATGTGGGCCAGCACGGTGCCAAGGCGAGCAGACATAGCCCTGGCGCAAATTTTGTAGTCCGTGCTGAGGAGGGAGACCGGGCGCCAGTTCTTAAGAAGGCGGAGATCGCCCTTCTTGGGCAGCAGGACGATGACCGCCCTGCGCCAAGAGAGGGGCATCAGCCCGGTCGCCAGACTTTCCCCCAGGACCCGCGCGTAGTCGTCCCCCAAGACGTCCCAGAACGCCCTGTGGAACTCCACGGTCAGCCCGTCCAGCCCCGGGGACTTGCCCCTCGAGAGCTGGCGCAGGGCGCCGGTCAGCTCCGCCAGGCTTAGCGGAGCTTCTAAATTCTCGGCGCCCTCCGGGCCGACCTTCAGCAGGTCCTCCCACAAAACTCTGCGCGCATCCTCGCTGGACGGATCCGAAGAGAACAGAGCCCCGTAATAGGCCCGGGCCTCCGCGCTGATGCCCTCCGGATCCGAGACCAGAGATCCGTCGTCGGCCAGCAGCACCAAGAGCTGCTGACGGACCCCCCGTCTTTTTTCCAGCGAGTAGAAGAAGGGGGAACTGCGGTCCAGGTCCCGCAGGAACTGGATCCGCGACCTCGCGTACGCGCCTCGGGACCCGACCAGCTGCAGGTCCTTCAGCGCGCCCTTCTTCTCTTCGTACACCTTCTGCAGGGCCGGGCCTTCGACGACTTGACCGAGACGGGACTCCAGGTCGAGCACTTCTTTCTCCAATCGCCCGACCCGGGCCTCCCGCCTCTTGGTCGACCCCTTCGCGTACTCCTGACAGAAGACGCAGACGTGAGCCTTGCCCACGTCCCACCATAGCCTCAAGGAGGGGAAGCCTCCCCGCTTCCTTCTCCGGTCGGCCCAGAACCGGCGAAACGAATCCCGGAACCGCGCGTCCTCCAGCAGCAGGTTGTTAAAATGCCAGTACGCGGACCCCCCCCCTGCGCGCGCAGCGGCGCGAGCTCCGCCCACACCAGGTGGTGGTCCGTGCACGGCACCGGCCGCATGGAAGCCGCCGGAACGCAGGAGACGTACGCCCGGGAAATGTAAAGGCGGTCGATTCTGGACCTTCCTCCTCCAGACCTCACGCTCGTGAAGGCGCTGGAGTCGGGATGGAGATTTCGCCAGACGTCCACCAAGTCGAAGGACCCGACCAGGTCCTGCAACTTCTCCATCGCCGCCGGGCTTCGCGGGGGACCCGACCGGTCCCGCGCCTCGAGGGTACAATTGAAATCCCCCCCGAGGATGACGCACTCGCCCACGTCGATGGAGCCCAGAAGAGCGGACACTTCTCCGAAGAAGCGCACTTGCTGCGCACCGGTCTGGGGGGCGTACACGTTCACTAAATGGAGCGGCACGCCTCCCAGGCGAACAGTGACCTGGAGCAAGCGGCCCGGCACGTGCTCCTTGACCCTCAAGATCTCCGGCTGAAAATGTGGGGCCAGCAAGACGGCCACCCCGCAGGAATTGTTGGAGAGGTGACTCATGCTGACCCCTCCTTGCCACTCCAGGAGCCACGTGGCCTCGTCTCCCGGAACGGTGTGGGTTTCTTGCAGGAAGCACACTGCATATTTCCCGTCCCGAAGGACCGAGAAGTTATTGAATCTACGGCGCGCCTCCCTGCTGCCGTTGATGTTAAGGCTGGCTATGGTTATCTTCATCTCAGAAGCATAGTGCAACCTCTACCTAACGGGGTGGGGGGGGGGGTTGGGGGGTGCAGTCACTGACGACCGCCACTCCCTCAGCAGCCCAGTGTGGAACATCCTGAGCCGACGCAGCTCGGGCCGGCTTACGTCCTTGTCCGCGCCCATGATTTTAACGTCGGCGCGGACGGACCCGACGAGCAGCGCCAGCTCCGACCACCTGTCGAGGGCCAGCCGGATCTTATTATGACGACCCCAGCACGTGGCCATAAAATCCCGGAGTTCCCCTACAGGGATGAGGGGAGAGTCGGCGAGGGGCACGAGGGCGTCCACCGTCTCGCTTCCGATGGACTCCAAATCATCCTCGGTGCCCAACACCGAGTCCCCGTCCTCCTTCGGGAGGTCGTCACCGGCGGCCGACCCGTCCGTCGCACGGGGTGCAGCGAACGGCTCGGCCGCACCGGCCGGCCCCGCCTCTGTCAGGGTCCCACCCCCAGGATCGGTGGCAGAGGAGTCCTCCCTTGGCTCCTTCAGGGGCGCCGGGCCGGGAGGCGGCGGCGGTTCGGGGCCCCCCTCCGCCTCAGGCGCCGGGGCGACCGGAGAAACCGGGGAGAAAACAATTCCCAGTTCCTCCAGCACGTCCGGCGCCAACGTCAGAGACGGAGTCGGGGGGCTTTCTGCCACCCTGCCACCAACCTCCGACCCAGCGGGCTGGGGATTATTGCACTCCTCCACCAGGTCGAGCAGTCCCTGGGAGATGTCTGGGTCGTAGTGGGCGGGCTCAGCTTTGGCCTCGCCCGCCCCAGTCCCCAGGACGCCCGACCCGGCGAGGAGCAACGGTTCTGGCACTTCTTTATTATTAATTTCCGCGGGTTGTTCCGCGGCCCCCCCCCCCCACGGGCAGGGTCTCTTCCCCATCCCCGGGAGGCACAGGCCGGACAGACTTGTCTGTCTCACCCTCCCGAGGGACAGGAGACCCCTGCCGATCGCGCGCGATGGTGACGGTGGTGGGGTGGGGCGCAGCACCCGCGGCGGGCGACGACTCCCCTTGTGCGGAGGGACCTTCCTCCTCACGGTCCTCCTCCTGGGGTTCGTGCCTCCTTTTTAACGTGTTGGGGCCCAGAGAGGGGGAGGCCTCCATGTCTGCTGGGGCCTCCCTCTCCGTCCCCTCCCGATGACTGGGTTTCTTGGGCCCCTCGGGCCCGAGCCCGGCCGCAGGTCCTGATTTATCTGCCTCGGCAGTTGCAGTCACGGGCCCGGGCACGAGGACCCCCCCAGTCTCACGCGTCCCCGTTAACTCTGCGAGGAGCGCGGGCGTGAGTTCTGGCAGATCAGTTGTTTCCTCCACGAGGGGACCCGCCCTGAGGTGCTTGGTCTTTTTCAGCGCCTTCCTTCCCCTCGGACGCTCTCCCTCACCCCTGCCGGAGGCCGTGTAGTGTTGGTCCCCGACGTCGACCGCGCATCTGTTGTCCTTGACGCGCGGACAGTATCCGGGGGAGGGGGGGCGGCGGCGCCAGCCCTGGCCGCACTGGATGTCGTGGGCGGCCTTGGAGGCGGGGCAGTTTTTCCGGACGTGCCCCACCTCCTTACAGGCGTAGCACCGCACGCCGTCCGAGGTCCAGAAGACGCGATGGGCGGTCCCCCCGTGGAGCACCGTGAACGCGCCGTCCGTGTCCTCCTCCCGCGCCAGCCGGACGAAAAGCTGGCGCCGGAAGGAGAAGACGTGCCGGAGGCTGGCTTCCCGGAAGCCGAGCGGGATGGGTGTGATCCCCGACCTCACCTCCCCCAGTTGACATAAGTGGGGGAGGAGGAGCTCACCCGGAACAAAGGGCGGGACGTTAGAGATAACAATTCTCTGCGCGGTGACCTCAAGGGGGTCCACCGGCAGGAAGGTCCCGCCCACGGTGAGCCCCTTTTCAATGGCCAGGGACACCGCCCGCTCTGACCCCAGGAAGAACACAGCCTTGCTGTACATCTTAGAGGCGGCAGCGATGGCTGAAGGGCCGACAACCCCAGCCATGGCTTTTACGCACGCCTCTATCGTCATGTTGGGGTGAGTGTTGCTCTTGACCCCATTCTTCCTCGTGAGGAGTGTAAAAGGTGACTGGGTAACAGGAGGACCCGTGGCCGCGGCTGCCACGCTCGCGTAGGTCCTCGCTGCCCCCGCCACCGACGAAGATGTGGTCGCCATAATGGGTGGGTCTTTAAGGGCTACACTCACCCCAAGTCACAGGCCTGAAGGTGTTAATGGCCTCGGTGTGTTTTTTTCCCCCTGAGCAGAGGGAGCTGTTAAATTGAAGGCACACCTCTCCCTTTATTTGATTGCTTACCTGACGAAGGAGCGAACTGCTTTGAAAGCTTGTAAAATTAAATAAATCTGTTGGACTATAACCTGGTGTTGTGCGACTTCTCATTTATTTGATTGGATTAGGAGAGGGGCCTTCTCCCCTCTGCTCAATGGGTAATTAATTAAAAAGTAAATGAGGTGCCTCTTAGAGAGAGAGACAAGAGACAAAGAGAGAGAGAGAGAGGGGGTGGGAAGGAGGGAAGCCGCAAGGGCAGGGTCGCCACTCAGGATGGTGGGTGGGTGGGTGTTGGCAGGGGGTGCACTCTCCGATGTAAAATAAAGTCCTTTTCGGTGGTCTTCTGGTGGGGGGAGAAGATGTCTTCACCTGGGAAAGCTGGAGATGCCCAGGCTCAGTCCTGCACCAGGTCTTAACGATGCCCCAATAAGATTAATTTAATTGGGGGACTTCACCTAGGCAGCTCCAGCTGTCCCAGGTCAGGCAATGGGAAGGGGTGTTTAGTATGGTGTGTGCGGCCTAGTTTTAACAAAAGCCACACACACATGTTCCGGCCTTCTTCTATTCTTCTTTCCTCCCCCCACCTACAAAACAAAGTCTCTGGGAGAGTGCACCAGAATAACACCCACCTGTAGATGAAGTTTCTTCCTCCCTCCTTCTAAACAGATGATGGTTGTAGTGCTGTTTTCTCCCCTCTCCTAAAATGGAGGCCAATTGGGGAGGCAGTATGGAAAGGCCTCTCCTCCTCTGATGTTGATGGCCTTCCTTTCTTTCTCCTTCTCCTCTCCTGTCCTCTCTCTCCAGGCACCTCAGTTGTAGTGGTTGTGTTGGTGGTGGTCTGCAGTCTGGTTCCTCCTCCTCTCCCTGGTCAATGAGACTACCACTCTGCTGCTGCTCTCCTCACTCTCCTGCTGGCTGATGAGGCAGCCAAACTCACAGCACTCTCTGCTGACTTGCACTCAGTCAGGAATCAGTCTAGTGAACCTTCGTTGCACTGCCTCTAACGCAAGTATATCCTTCCTTAGATAAGGAGACCAAAACTGTGCACCGTACTCCAGGTGTGGTCTCAACAAGGCCCTGTACAACTTTAGCAAGACTTCCTTACTCTTGTACTTCAACTCTCTTGCAATAAAGGCCAACAGACCATTTGCCTTACTAATTGCTTGCATGTTAACTCTGTTTCTTGTACTACGACACCTAAATCTCTTTGAACACCAATATTTAATAGTTTCTCACCATTTAAAAAAAATTCTGTGTTTCTATTCTTCCTACCAAAGTGAATAACCTCACATTACCCCACATTATACTCCATCTGACACCTTATAACCCACTCACTTAACCTGTCTATATCCCTTTGCAGGCTCATTGCGTCCTCCTCACAGCTTACTTTCCCACCTAGCTTTGTATCATCCGCAAACTTGGATACATTGCACTCTGTCCCTTCATCTAAGTCATTAATATAGATTGTAAATAGCTGAGGCCCAAGCACTGATCCTTGCAGCTCCCACTAGTTACAGCCTGTCAACTGGAAAATGACCCGTTTATCCCTACTCTCTGTCCGTTAACCAATCCTCTATCCGTGCTAATATATTACCCCCCAGCCCCATGAGCCCTTATCTTGCGTAGCAACCTTTTATGTTGCACCTTATCAAATGCATTTTGGAAATCCAAATATACTACCTCCACTGGTACCCCTTTATCTACCGTGCCAGTTACATCCTCAAGAAACTCTAATAAATTTGTTAAACACGATTTCCCTTTCATAAAACCATCTTGACTCTGCCTAATCATATTATGATTATCTAAGTGCCCTGTTACCACTTCATTAATAATGGATTCCAGCATTTTCCTGACGACTGATGTCAGGCTAACTGGCCTGTGGTTCCCTGTTTTCTCTCTTCCCTCCTTTCTTGAATAACAGGGTTACATTTACTACCTTCCAGTCCCCTGGGACTGTTCTAGAATCAATGTTATTTTGGAAGATCACAACCAATGCATCCACTAACTCTGTACCCACCTCTTTTAGAACCCTAGGATGTAGGCCATCAGGTCCAGAGGATTTGTTGGCTTTTAGTCCCATTAGTTTATCTCTACTTTTTCTCCAATGTTCTTCATTACTTTAAGTTCCTCACTCTCATTAGCCCCTTGGTTCCCCACTATTTTTGGTATGCTTTTTATGTCTTCTACTGTGAAGACAGATGCAAAATATTTGTTTAACGTTTCTGCCATTTCCTTATTCCCCATAATAATTTCTCCTGTCTCAGCCTTTAAGAGACCAACGTTTACTTTTGCTACTCTCTTCCTTTTTACATATTTGTAGAAGCCCTTCCAATCTGTTTGTATATTTCTTGCTAGTTTGCTCTCATTCTAACTTTTTTATCAATTTTCTGGTCATCCTTTGCTGGTTTTTAAAGCTCTCCCAATCCTCAGGCTTGCAGCTATTCTTTGCAACATTATAAGCCTCTTCTTTTAATCTAATACTATCCTTAACTTCTTTAGTTAGTCATGGATGGTTCACTTTTCCTGTGGAGTTTTTATTTCTCAATGGAATCTTCATGGATATGTTTGCCACTACTTATCTGCCATCATACCTTTTTAATCTAATTTCCCAATCTACATTGGCCAACTTGCCCCCTCATACCTATGTCATTGGCTTTATTTAAGTTTAAGACTTTCTACTTTTGGACTTTAGTATTTCACTCTCAATGTCAATGTGAACTTCTATCATTATGATCACTCTTCCCCAGAGGACCCTTTACTATGGGATTACTAATTAACCTTGTCTCATTACACAATCCAAGATCTAAAATAGCCTGTTCCCTGGTTGGTTCCACGATGTATTGTTCTAGGAAACTGTCTCGAATGCGTTCCATGAACTCGTCCTCCAGACTACCTTTGCCAATTTGATTTGCTCAGCCTATATGATTAAAGTCCCCTCTGATTATTGTATTGTTTTTGTTACAAGCTCCTATTATTTGTTGATTAATACTCTGTCCAATGGTATAGCTACTGTTTGGGGGGCTATAAACTACTCCCACCAGAGTTTCCTGCCCCTTGTTATTTCTTGTCTCCACCCATACTGATTCTACTTCCTGATCTTCCAAGCCAAGGTCCTTTCTCACTACTGTCCTTATGTCATCCTTTATTATCAGGACTACCCCCCATTTTCCATTCTGTCTGTCTTTTCGAAACGTGAAGTACCGTGGAATATTTAGTTCCCAACCTTGGTCACCTTGCAGCCGCGTCTTGGTAATGGCTATTAGATCAAAGCCATTTATCTCTATTTGTGCCACTAATTCGTCTATCTTATTATGAATGCTTCGTGTATTCAGATAAAGAACCTTTTTTAATTTTAACCTTTTACAATTATTCCCTACTTTCACCTTATTTGCTGATGCACAGAAACAGGTCCAGCTCTCGCTTGAAGGAATTCAGCAAATCCGTGTCCACCGCATGAGACGGCAGCCTGTTCCAAAAGTGTACTATTCTCTTGGAAAAGAACCACCTCCTGACATCTAACCTAGATCTGGCCTTCTACAACTTAAAATTGTGACTCCTGGTCTTCCATAACCTATTGTCAACTGGATCACAATCTATTCCCTTCATTATCTTAAACCTCAATCAGATCACCCCTAAGTCTACGCTTCTCTAAAATGTAGAGTCCCAACTCTCTTAACCTATCTTGATAACTAAGATGCTTTATACTGGGAATTAGGCTAGTGGCCCTCCTCTGCACCCTTTCCAAAGCCTCAATATCACCGTCAATATAATAAGAGACCAAAACCCGACACAGTATTCCTAGTCTAATAGAACGCTCAGTGCTTGTCCACTCTCGTGTAAATCTTTGCGTCACAGGTGTTTGGTCTAAATGGTTATTTCTGAACTCCTATTAGCGCTTTAGGATGTTATTTTCAAATGGGTATTGGAAATCAATGAAACCATTGTAAGCTTGTGAAATATGCTTTTTGCTCATTCTTTGGTTCAATTTTATTTAATATACTTGATTTGCAGTTTTAGCCTGAGATATTAAGTTTCAGTGTTATTTGTCCATACATTCAAGAGAGTATGGTGATCATCTGTACTATTTCAAGTGCATACCTCTGGTAAAAGTGTTAATCTTTCGCCCTGTGGTCTGCTGTCCAAGATTCTTTCATCAATATTGTCACATGTTAGTTCCTGAGGATCAGAAGCTTGCCTGTGCAAGTGGACCTTTTGCATTGGACACAATAAATGTATCTGGAGCAAGCTTGAATCATTACATTTGAGTTACATATATCAGCAGACAAGTCTGATAGTTCACCCAAGGGCCCTTCTGTGAGCCTCAGTAGTGAGTGTTGGAATGTGGGAGGTGTCATATTACACCTCGAGGTCTACATCACCTGATGCCCAAACATGCATACTTCCTAGGAATGATCTGTGGATAGCAATTGGGAGTGGGGATGGCAACACTGGCTTTTATTTTTAGTTTCCCTTCTCTTCCCCTCACTGCCCAACCCAAGCCAGGATACCGAGGTCAGTTACACCTTGGCTGAGATTGGTTAACTCAATACAAACCAGGAGTTAAATCTGGGTTTTTCCTGTCCTGTTTGGCTCAGTATCACACCAAGTGGTATATTTATCTATTCTCCAAATCGGAAGGTTTTTTTTCTAAACTGTTAGCTGGGCATTCCGTAAGTATATTGCTGTGCGAGTTGATCTCTGCTAAGGTGGCAGTTAACATGCTGCAACTGCCCTCAGAACCCTTAGACTCTGGAGAGTGTGGCGTGTGAGGGAGGTGCTGATTACTCAGGCTTTCTTTTGCTTGTGTGAAGTGGGACGTGACTGGGTTTTATTGCTGTGCTCTCAATGGTCATCCACTGCACCAAAACAAGAATGATCAGAGCAGATTTGCAACTCTCATCTGCTGTCAGCCATAGCATGGGAAAAAACAGGGCATTTATCGTTCTACAGCTTCAAGTTCCAATTTTCCACATGGCATCATGTCTTGTTACCCTCGGATCATCTTGGTTGGGCAGCATAGTGTATTGAAGCATAAACATGCAGTGATTCAATACTCAACAAGTTCCCCAGCTTCAGCCATGCAGCAAGATCCAAATAGAGGAAGTCCTGAATGGATTTCAGATGATTCTCAGAGTAGCTTTTATAGGAAGTTTGAGACAATTGAGGAAACAGCATTCACTGATCTAGTTAAGATTTCTGTAGATTCAGCTTTGATTACCTAGTCGCATGTGAAATTATTATTAATGCTGGTATCGAACAAATTTTACACTACTAAAAACAAATTGTTAAAATATGTAGAAAAATTATCATTTTGTTTCCCCAAAAATTATTTACCACAATGTAGTGCGCGGAAGTATCCCTGTGGTGAAAATGGTTTCAGACTCCTGTACTGCAGAATGGAGGCCAGGTCCCTTCTTACAGCATCGGGTGCAGGGAAAAATCCAAACCAAATTATCCCCTGGTTGCTTGATGAATGCTTTAATGGCGGGTTCAGAGCAATATTGGTGGTGGTGGCGGCCTGGGAGTACGTCAGCTTTTCTACACTCTTGGCCTAATTAAATTACGTATAGAGTCCAAGGATAGAAATGGCCTTTTGAGGGCAATGATCAGGTAACCAACAATATGAATACTCTCTGTTAAACCTTAAATGTAATCATTTTGTTGAAATTCTGTGTCAGTAGACAAGAGTCATCACTTGTACTTAACGCAGTTTCCAGAGAAAATACCATAATCTTTTTCTTGGCAGTGCTGTACAGTGACAAACAAGAAGAGTGCTGATGGGAAACTGCGCTATCCCAGTATCCATTTGAGAAAGTGAGCCATTCGTTCTGTGAATATCTTTTGTTCCTGTATGTCAATTCTTGTCCTCAACTCAGTAACTGCCCAGAGTGGCACAATTTAAGTGAGCACAGCGTGTAGAGAACTGTGGACACAACCGGCAACTTCATCCAAGCTTGTGGTACTATGTATTATACATTTCTGGAAAGTGACCCTTAAGATACTGCTTATAATTAAGTTAGTGAATTACACTATTGTATGTGATGTTCATATTTAGGACCAGCATGAATACGATAAATGGAATGAAACATTTACAGGACTTCATTAAGGTGGTAGTTTAAATGTGAACAAATGGAAAATACCCTGCTGAGTCAGCTTGTAATTGTTGAAAGACTTGAGGCTCCAACATGTTGATTGAGAGCCAAATGCTGAATGGTTTTGGGTATCAGCCTCCCATGCACAGCCAAAAATGAAGTTTGTAATTATTGGCTACCTGAAAATATATTCACCAATCTTCATATCAATGCATCTTAATCTAAGGCTGCAGTTATATTTCCATTTTTGAGTTGATGCATAGGGGTTAGAATCAGCCCTGGGTGGATCGAAGCTGTATCATGCTGTTCAGGGTTAACACTCCAGTGTTGATTGAGTTCAGTAAGTGCTTAAAATGTCCATTTTATCTCGTAAGCACTTTGTTGAAATTCTGTGTCAGTAGACAACAGAGTCATCACTTGTACTTCATGCAGTTTGCAGAGAAAATACCATAATCTCTTGCTTGGCAGTGAGGTGAGAGTGACTGCCTTTGACATCAAGGCAGCATTTGACTGAGTGTGGCATCAAGGAGCCATAGTAAAACTGAAGTCAATGGGAATCGGCGGGGGCGGGGGGGAAACTCTCCACTGGCTGGAGTCATACCTAGCACAAAGGAAGATGGTTGTGGTGGTTGAAGGTCAATCATCACAGCCCCTGGGCATTGCTGCGGGAGTTCCTCAAGGCAGTGTCCTAGGCCCAACCATCTTCAGCTGCTTCATCAATGACCTTCTCAAGGGCAATTAGAGATGGGCAATAAATAAGGTCAGAAATGGGGATGTTCGCTGATGACTGCACAGTGTTCAGCACCATTCACAACTCCTCAGATAATGTTGCAGGCAGGCATGGACTGCTTCAAGAGCTGGACGACGTTCAGGCTTGGACTGATAAGTGGCAGGTGACATTCGCGCCATAGTAGTGCCAGGCAATGACTATCTCTAACAAGCGAGAGTATAACCACCTCCCCATGGCATTACCATTGCTGAATCCCCCACCATCGGCATCCTGGGGGTCACCATTGACCAGAAACTTAACTGGACCTGCCACACACATACTGTGGCGACAAGAGCAGGTCAGAGGCTAGGTATTCTGCGGCGAGTGTATCACCTACTGACTCCCCAAAGCCTTTCCACCATCTACAAGGCACAAGTAAGGAGTGTGATGGAATACTCTCCACTTGCCTGGATGAGTGCAGCTCCAACAACACTCACGAAGCTCGACACCATCCAGGACAAAGTAGCCCGCTTGATTGGCATCCCACCCACCACCTTAAATATTCACTCCCTCCACCACCGGCGTACGGCGTACTGTGGCTGCAGTGTGTACCATCTACAAGATGCACTGCAGCAACTCGCCAAGGCTTCTTCAGCAGCACCTCCCAAATCCGCGACCTCTTTCACCTAGAAGGATAAGGGCAGCAGGCACATGGGAACCCCACCACCTCCAAGTTCCCTTCCAAGTCACACACTGTCCTGACTTAGAAGTATATCGCCGATCCTTCATCGTCGCTGGATCAAAATCCTGGAACTCCCTCCCTAACAGCACTGTGGAAGTACCTTAACTACACGGACTGCAGCGGTTCAAGAAGGCGGTTCACCACCACCTTCTCAAGGGCAATTAGAGATGGGCAATAAATGCTGGCTTTGCCAGCGGTGCCCACATCCCATAAACGAATAAAAAAAAAAAAGAAACACAAACGTGAGTACTTGAGAAAGTAGAATTTTCCAGTGCATTTTTTGAGGAAAGACTACTGTCATAACTGCGTTGGAATCACTTGAGTGAGGTTGGGGGGGGTGGGGGCGCGGGCGCAATCCTACGTGACAGTATAACACTGTCCCCCACCTCCCATGGGTCTGTCTCTCAGGTAGGACTGGACATCGCCAGGGATGATGATGGAGGACTCTGGGATGTTGGCTGTTCGGAACAGAGATATTGCTGGACCAAGGTTCATCTAGTTTCCCTCTACCATCCTGGTAGTCGTGTGATACAGTGATAATGGATGTTGCTTGACTCGTCTGTGGGACAGTTTTCCCATCTTGGGTACCAGCCCCAGACGTTAGAGAGGAGGGCTTTGCAGGATTGACTGGGTGGGGATTGCCAGTCTTGTCTGTCATTGTCGATAGGTCCAACAGTTATTTATTTTGTGTAGCAATTGTTTTACAAGTGGCTTGCTAGGCCCACCTCTGAAGGCACTAACAGTCAACCACTGGAGCTGCATGTATGGCAGACTAGGTAGGGATGCAGGTTCCCTTCCATGAAGGGCATTAAAGAGCCAGTTGCATTTATGTGACCGTCTGGAAGATTTTATAGTCATATTTCTGGTGCAAGCCTTTGGTTACTAGGTTATTGAATTCACTTTCAGAAATTGTTATGTTATAATTTGAAATCATAACTTTTGGGTTGCTAATAGAGTACCATAACTGCAAGGCTATCGTTGCTGCATTTCCCGGGTGTGTACTGGGTTATTTGCAGTTGTGAACAGTTGGGATAAGTTGATCTCTGTGAATCAAAATCTGTATTTTTTTTGATGAAGTGAAACATTATACTGTAGCTCCACTAGAGGCCTCCACACACCGACTGAATAGCCACCCATCAGATTAGCAACAAGTATACAGGTACAGTTATGTTCCTTTTCTCTCTCCTACTAATGTGTGCCCACCCCCATCCCTATCCATTTTTTTCACCTCCTTTGAGGGGCAGGCTCCCATTTGGATATACCTGTCTGAAAATTGGCAGCCCTAGAGTATCTCACCCAAGTGACCATTCTTCATATTTGATTCTTAATATTTGAATTTGGGCAGAAGGATTGGTCTGCTTGAAACTTTAAAAAAAAGTGTAGAGATTAAACATTCAAGAAGAACAAAGCAGAAATGCACACTGTTTCCAGTCTGCAACAATACATGCTGAATGTTATTCCTAGTAATCTCTGGAAATCATGTGCCATAGTGCATATCACATGGTGATGACCTAAACAAATGTTATCAGCGATTGATGTATCTGTCGTGATTGGCCAGGCTCAACACTTAATGATGCAAGCCACAAATCTGAAATGCTGAGACCTGTTCAAAAAATACTTTTGACAAAGGGAGGTGGCTGAAAATAAAAGGATTCATTTTTGAATATAGTTTGAAGTAAGTCAACACACATTTTATTGTAAGGTTAGAACGTCTGAGAGATCTCGCTGTTTTAGTGTAGTTCTTTTATTTTAAGTCTCACTGGGAATCTTCCGTTGGTGAGGAATTCCTATGCTCTTGATGAGTAATACCACTGAGTAATGCTGCCTCCTTGGGATTCTCTCACTGCTAACTTACCTGACGAAGGAGCGAACTGCTCCGAAAGCTTGTAAAATTAAATAAATCTGTTGGACTATAACCTGGTGTTGTGCGACTTCTCATTTTTGTCCACCCCAGTCCAACGCCGGCATCTCCACATCCTTGGGAATGGCGCAGGGGCAAGAGCCAGGAGAGAGAAATGTGGTGAATACCGGCAAAACTCTCCAATGTGCATTTCTGTAGTGCCTTATCTCAGACAGGGAATTACTTTGAAGTGCGGTGACTGTTTTGCAGTGAGACATGGCATCATTTTGTGGACAGTGAAATCCCAGAAACAGCAACCAGATTAATGACTAGTTAATCTTTTTGATGATTGTTGAGGGAGGAATGCTAACCAGGCCATCACAAGAATGCCCTACTCTACATTATTCTGGTATCTGGTCAAAACACAAGATGGTTTCTACTTTTCTTGGTAAATATACAAATATTTTGTCCCTTTCCTTTTGTACTTTCCTTTCCTTTCTCCTCTGTTCAGGTGCCATCTACACACTGAAACAACCTGTTTCTAGTTCAGGCCTCTACAAGTTCAACAGGAAAAAACTGGGAGATAGGTAACAGTCCACTGGACTTCCCCTTTTAATGGGGAAGGTACCAAGCGGATGCCCGATGCCTTTGCTTGCTACCTTCCCACAATGATTTCAACGGCAATCAGGGAATCTCTGGAGGTTGCAGGTATGAGCTTTGGTGCACCAGAGCTTTGTACTAGCGCAATTTAAAAAAAAAAATATATATATATATATATGTCTCTGTCCCCACTGCCATCCCATGTCCATTTTTGGAAAAGAAAAAATGTGAAGTAAAAGTAAAGAGAACTCTGCAACGATGTATATCCAATGGGTCAGTCTGACTTGATCAAGTTATTTATCAGCTGGACACTGGCATTTATGAACAACAATTTGGTACCAAACCTTGTGTTGCTGCAAGCGACAGATTTTATCATTCACAGCCCAGCTTGTGCAAGGATTGCCATTGGAGTGTTGGATATCCCCAATTGTTCAACATTGTCTTTGTGTTTCTCGTAATATTTCAGATTTATTGATGATTATACAAAGGGGAAGTATTTTTAAACAGGACTAGTTCACTTGAAAACAGTAATGTAATGTAAATAGAATGAGGTTAAATTCTGCATGAGTAAAAGTGAAATGTCCACTAGAGTGCAGCAGAGTCTCTGAGATGCAGTGGCAGAGCCGCAACAATT
Organism: Squalus acanthias; assembly: GCA_030390025.1. NCBI lineage: Eukaryota > Metazoa > Chordata > Chondrichthyes > Squaliformes > Squalidae > Squalus > Squalus acanthias. The sequence continues at coordinate 125,968,369 of CM059434.1, forward strand.
TGTACAGCCCAGACATAACTGTCGACCTGGCTGTAAATTTGTTCTGTTTACTGTCAAAACTAGTGAGATTGCATCCAGGTTACATGAGTGAGTCATTGTTGCAGTGGGAAGTATTTAATGACCTGCCTGCAGGCCATGTTGACATTTGTAACTAGAGGACATTTACGTCAAGCCGATGTAAATCTTATTGGCAATCCCAGAACAAACTGGTGGTGCGATGTCTGCAGTCTTGATGACAAAATTAGACTGGAGTAAATATTTCCATATTTTATTATGGCCAAATATGTATTGCAACTGTGCAAATGCATCAGCACTTCCTGTTTCGTTGTATTTCAATAAGGTCAATTTACTTTATTTTCTATTCACAAGGGTGCCATTTTCATAAAGAATTGATTAAAATGATAAGTGTAATTAAACATACTTATTCCATTTTTTTCCCCAAAGTTATCTCTGGGCACATTCAACATGCCAGTTTTTGATTAACTAAACTGCATCAACTAAGCTGTCAAGTACAGTTATAAGGTGAATACAGGATATTGTTGATAACCTGTGGTAGTGTGCTCTATTATGAGTGAGACGAGTCTCCGAATTTGCAAGTGACATCTTCATTTATGATTTAAGAGGTGTGCTTACATTAAAGGTATTTTGGCTCTCGGTTGATCACTTAGGGTCATGGTGAATGGTGATTAAAATTAAAAATTAGCTAGCGATCTTTCACCATTCTTCTCAAACATTGCCAAGATCACTACCCCATGATATTCCAGAATAGCTGACATCAAAGTGATTAAAATACTTTGTGTCATCAGCACTTGAGTAACGTTTGCTGAAGCAGCAGTAACTGACAAGTGATTCAGCACTTGGAGGTAAAATCCACGCTTTCAGTCTGAAATTGAGATTCACATGGTATAAGTTTCTTTGTTTTGGTTAAGAATCATTTGCAAGTTGACTGGAGCATTTGGACTGTTTCTCTTCTTTCCTTTCTCCCCACCGCCCCCTTCTCTTGAACGCATAGGTTCCCTCCGGTACTCACCCAAGTGTCCATTATTTGTGTAGGTTGTGAGTGCTGATTGGTTGAACAGCCATTCTACCCTCAGGATCTTGTCTTCAGCTGGCATTCATGTGCAGGTGGAGTCACTGGATAGTAATTGGTAACTGGAGTTCTAACTGTATTTTTATAACCTCTTTTCACTTTGGGCACTGTAGAGTCTCCTAACTCTGCTCTGGCTGAGAACTCCATGTGGACTAGGAATCAAACATGGAAGTTTACTAGTATGTATAGCTCAGTGACTCGGTGTGTAAACCTTCAGGGAGCCTGCTTTTAGAAATTATAAACTAGTGAAGTTGGATTAATGAGTTAATACCAAATGCTTTAATAATGACTATTATGATTAATATCCCTGTTGAATATGTAATTCAAGTTTACTTAATTATAGGCTGACACTGTAGAACAAAACAGTTGCAATAAATATGGGGAAATTACAGATTAGTGGAAGTTGCTTTTTATACAAATTGTTGGATTGCGTGAATTGAGAAATGCTGCTAATTAAAAATAACCAGAAATCAGGAAGTCTATTGCTGAATATACTGTTAGTGGAGTTTATTTCTAATTTACTGTATTATAGCAAAAATTAATTGACTGGATCTTTTAGATCTGTAACAGGGAATTTTCTTCGGCTTGGTTTGAGAAATTGCAGAGGATAGGATTATGTTGCTGTAATTTGCACCACAAGAGTCTGCCAGTGCGCTGTGGGACTACCAGTGGTCCTATTCATTCAGAACAAGTATTGCTACCTGCAGTAATTCTGTCAATTGGTTACACTATTCTCCTCCAGTATTGTGATGAGGGCTCCTGACCTAAAAATGGGGTTGAAGTTACGATACCACTAGCAACAAAATGTTTTTACATATGAAATAGAACAGGAGCCAAAACCTTAATGCAAGTTAATAGTTTGTACTGTAGCGTTTCTGAATAGCTCAAGGAGGCAGTTTGCAAGAGGAGAGTCATTCAGGAGGGAACAGAAGGTTCAATATTCACTTTTATTTTTCACTTCTCTTCTGCTCTGACGATAGGAGAGGTAGTTTGTACACCATCAGCATGAATCTCTTCATTCCAGCCAGTAGAAATTTTGTTTAATATGTTCTGAGACATTTTTATGGCCATCTCAGATGGGAAATGTCTATATTACATTTTTATGTTTATCTTTATTGTTTTAAGTATAGTACCCCCTGATGTCTTACTGTTTCTGATACTATCTTGATGGAGCGTTCAGGCAATGAACTGCTGTGACAGTAGATATGGGGCAAAAAAATGCTTGTAATGTTGGCCTTGTTTTAATTTGTATTCTTGAGACCTGCATCCATGGTTGGTTGTTTTCATACTACTACATCTGGCTCTTCTCCTGATGGCTTTTTGTACTGTGAATCAGCTGGCAGGATAAGGGAGCTTATTTGATTAGTGTGAATGTCAGGTGTCTTTTGTCAGTTTGCTGGAATACAAATGAAAACAAGGCCTTCGTAACGGTAGATTGAGAACCGAAGCATGGCAATAGTAGAAATATTTTCTCTGTTTTAAAAGCAAATATGCATTCCTCTTCTGTTTCTCCTCCACCCCCGCCCCCCCCCCCCCCCGCCCCGCATTGACCAGAGTGGGTGGGGGAGGGGAGGGGGGCTACCAGAGCTGAACGCACTTCACAGACCATGAGATTGCAAGATTTCTTTTCCCAAGCCTGTGAAAAATGCTGTTAAATGACTGAGGTGTGGGAAACTTTCTGTGCATGGAAAAACTGTACCTCTAAGTTATGTGAAGTACCAAATTTTGAATATTGATATTTAGTGTATTATGAATTAAAATTTACCTTTTTTATTACCAACTTAAAACTAATAGGGAAGACAGTGGTGTTTGCTTTCTACTGACTTAATTTGGGGCTTTGCCAAGCATTGACTTAAAGCCCAAGGCCCCTGAGAACATGATGTGACCTTGCAGGCTCGTACTTGACCACAAGTGCTTTGACTTGAAAGGGATGGGATGTTTCTTCTGGAAACATGACTCGATTATTAAGGCTTCTCGCAATAAACATGTAAACCTGAAATGACAGTTAATGGGAACAGCGGAAGTTGTAATTGAATAAAGAAATTCCTATTGAATGAGTAACTGAAGTGATTGAGCAGGTTGGGCCTATACTCATTGGAATTTAGAAGAATGAAAGGTGATCTTATTGAAACATAAGATACTGAGGGGGCTCGACAAGGTAGATGCAGAGAAGATGTTTCTCCTCGTGGGGAAATCTAGAACTCGGGGGCATAGTTTCAGAATAAAGGGTTGCCCTTTTAGAACTGAGATGAGGAGGAATTTCTTCTCTGAGGGTCGTAAATCTGTGGAATTCTCTGCGCCAGAGAGCTGTGGAGGCTGGGTCATTGAATACATTTACGGTGCAGATAGACAGATTTTTACAAGATAAGCGGGTGAAGTGTTATGGGGAGCGGGCGGGGAAGTGGCTTTGAGCCCAAGATCAGCCATGATCTTATTGAATGGCGGAGCAGGCTCGAGGGGCCAAGTGGCCTATTCCTGCTCCTATTTCTTATGTTCTTATGATTGTAACCCCCATGTTGTAATCAATGGTTTCTAACAATCAAAAGAAAGGCTTGCATTTATATAGCGCCTTTCACGATCCCGAGACATCCCAAAACACTTCGCAGCCAGTGAAGTACTTTGAAGTGCAGTCACTGCTGTAATGTAGGAAACGTGGCAGCCAATTTGCGCACAGCTAGGTGTGCTTCTTCGAAATAATGCGATCACTGGGCTGACACCTTTCACGGCAATTAGTGAAATTTCCTCTTCACCCTTTCCCTTCTGTCTCGTCCCCCCATCCCACACCACCCCAGTGGATTAGTTCTCTGATTCTCCAGCCTTATGGCTGAAAATGATCTTGATGTTGGAGTTTTAAATAGGTTGCCAAATATTATAATCAAGTTGTGTGGGAGGACTGGAAGCTCCAAGCAAAGGACTATCAAAATTGGGCAACACTGCATTTCTCAATAGTTTATGCTGCCCTGTTGCTGCTGTGCAATGAAAATATTACTCATTGAGTGTGCATCATCAAATAAGGTGGATCAGAAAGCAGATTTAGATGCAACTGTTGAGCAGATGTTGATCACATACAACAGTTGCTAAGACAAATAACTTTAGGTGTGTTGGGTGCATCAAAAGTGCTGTGGACTTGTTGTAGACAATAGAACTCTGTAAAGCATTAATTTTTTTAATTCATTCATGGGATGTGGGCGTCGCTGGCGAGGCCAGCATTTATTGCCCATCCCTAGTTGCCCTTGAAAAAGTGGTGGTGAGCCGCTGCTGCAGTTTGTGTGGTAAAGGTGCTGTTAGGTCGGGAGTTCCAGGATTTTGACCCAGCGACAATGGAAGAATGGCAATATACTTCCAAGTCAGGATGGTGTGTGACTTGGAAGGGAACTTGGAGGTGGGGGTGTTCCCATGTGCCTGCTGCCCTTGTCCTTCTAGGTGGCAGAGGTCGCAGGTTTGGGAGGTGCTGCTGAAGAAGCCTTGGCGAGTTGCTGCAGTGCATCTTGTAGATGGTACACACTGCAGCCACGGTAAACTGGTGGTGGAGGGAGTGAATGTTTAAGGTGGTGGATGGGGTGCCAATCAAGCAGGCTGCTTTGTCTTGGATGGTGTTGAGCTTCTTAAGTGTTGTTGGAGCTGCACTCATCCAGGCAAGTGGAAAGTATTCCATCACACGCCTGCGATGGTAATGCCATTGAATGTCAAGGGGCAGTGGTTAGACGCTCGCTTGTTGGAGATGGTCATTGCCTGGTCATCGTCCAGGTCTTGCTGCATGTGGACATGGACTACTTCATTATCTGAGGAGTTGCGAATGGCACTGAACACTGTGCAGTCATCAGTGAACATCCCCACCTGACCTTATGATGGAGGGAAGGTCATTGGTGAAGCAGCTGAAGATGGTTGGGCCTAGGACACTGCCCTGAGGAACTCTTGCAGCGATGTCCTGTGGCTGTGATGATTGACCACCAACCACCACAAACATCTTCCTTTGTGCTAGGTATGACTCCAGCCAGTGGAGAGTTTTTCCCCCGATTCCCATTGACTTCAGTTTTACTCCGGCTCCTTGATGCCACACTTGGTCAAATGCTGCCTTGATGTCAAGGGCAGTCACTCTCGCCTCACCTCTGGAATTCAGCTCTTTTGTCCATGTTTGGACCAAGGTTGTAATGAGGTCTGGAGCCGAGTGGTCCTGGCGGAACCCAAACTGGGCATCAGTGAGCAGGTTATTGGTGAGTAAGTGCTGCTTGATGGCGCTGTCGATGACGCTTCCATCACTTTGCTGATGATTGAGAGTAGACTGATGGGGCGGTAATTGGCCAGATTGGATTTGTCCTGCTTTTTGTGGACAGGACATACCTGGGCAGTTTTCCACATTGTCGGACAGATGCGAGTGTTGTAGCTGTACTGGAACAGCTTGGCTAGAGGCGCAGCTCATTCTGGAGCACAAGTCTGCAGCACAACAGCTGGGATGTTGTTGGGGCCCACAGCCTTTGCTGTATCCAGTGCGCTCAGCTGTTTCTTGTAAAGTGAATCGAATTGGCTGAAGACTGGCTTCTGTGGTGGTGGGGACCTCCACTTCTGGCTGAAGATGGTTGCAAATGCTTTTTTTTTTAGGTAAGCCTGGTGTTGCTCCTGGCAAGCTCTACTACACTCGTTATTGTACCAGGGAACCTGCCAGTTTTGAGAACGGTAACATAGTGGTAATGTCACTGGGCTGGTAATCCAGAGGCCTGGACTCATGATCCAGAGACGTGAGTTCAAATCCCACCACAGCAGCTGGGGAATTTAAATTCAGTAATTAAGTAATCTGGAATAAAAAGCTAGTATCAGTAATGGTAACCATGAAACGATCGGATTGTCGTAAAAATCATCTGGTTCACTAATGTCCTTTAGGGAAGGAAATCTGTCATCCTTACCAGGTCTGGCTTATGTGTGACTCCAGACCCACAGCAATGTGGTAAGACTCTTAACAGCCCTCTGAAATGGCCAAGCACGAAACAAAATAATAAGAATGAAACCGGACGGACCACCCGGCACAACCTCGGCACCGGCTACGGACACGACAACGGCACACCCAGCCCAGTCGACCCTGCAAAGTCCTCCTCACCAACATCTAGGGACTTGTGCCAAAATTGGGAGAGCTGTCCCACAGATTAGTCAAGCAACAGCCTGACATAGTCATACTCACAGAATCATACCTTTCAGCCAATGTCCCAAACTGCTCCATCACCATCCCCGGGTATGTCCTACATAGAAACATTGAAACATAGAAGATAGGAGCAGGAGTAGGCCATTCGAGCCTGCTCCGCCATTTGATGAGATCATGGCTGATCATCCAAACTCAGTACCCTGTCCCTGCCTTCTCCCCATATCCCTTGATACCTTTAGCTTTAAGAAATATATCTAACTCCTTCTTGAATATATTTACTGACTTGGCCTCAACTGCCTTCTGTGGTAGAGAATTCCACAGGTTCACCACTCTCTGGGTGAAGAAATTCCTCCTCATCTCTGTCGTAAATGGCTTACCCCTTATCTTTAGACTGTGACCTCTTGTTCGAGACTCACCCGCCATTGGGAACATCCTTCCGGCATCCAGTCTGTCTAGCTCTATTAGAATTTTATAAGTTTCAATGAGATCTCCTCTCATTCTTCTAAACTCCAGTGAGTATAAGCCCAATCGACCCAATCTCTCCTCGTACGTCATTCCTGCCATCCCAGGTATCAGTCTGGTGAATCTTCGCTGCACACCCTCCATGGCAAGAACATCCTTCCTCAGATAAGGCGACCAAAACAGCACACAATACTCAAGGTGTGGTCTCACCAAGGCCCTGTACAGCTGCAGCAAGACATCCTTGTTCCTGTACTCAAACCCTCTCGCTACGAAGGCCAACATACCATTTGCCTTCTTAACCGCCTGCTGTACCTGCATGCTTACCTTCAGCGACTGGTGCACAAGGACACTCGGGTCTCGTTGCACTTCCCCTTCTCCCAATCTATTGCCGTTCAGATAATAATCTGCCTTTCTGTTTTTGCCACATAAGTGGATAACCTCGCATTTATCCACATTATACTGCATCTGCCATGCTTCTGCCCAATCACCCAACCTGTCCAAATCATACTGGAGTTTCTCGGTATCCTCCTCGCAGCACACACGCCCACCCAGCTTTGTGTCATCTGCAAACTTGGAGATATTACATCTGGTTCCCTCGTCTAGATCATTATTATATATAGTGAATAGCTGGGGTCCTAGGACCGATCCCTGCGGAACCCCACTAGTCACTGCCTGCCACTCGGAAAAAGACCCGTTTATTCAACTCTTTGCTTCCTGTCTGCCAACCAGTTCTCTATCCAAGTCAGTACCTTGCCCCCAATCCCATGTGCCTTAACTTTACACGCTAATCTCTTAGGCAGGACCTTATCGAAAGCCTTCTGAAAGTCCAAATACACCACATCCACTGGTTCTCCCTTATCTATTCTATCAGTTACAAAATTCCAGTAGATTAGTCAAGCATGATTTACGTTTTGTAAATCCATGTTGACTTTGTCCAATCCTGTCACTGTTTTCCAAGTGCTCTGCTATTACATCTTTTATAATGGACTCTAGCATTTTGCCCACTACTGATGTCAGGCTTACCGGTCTATAATTCCCTGTTTTTTCTCTACCACCTTTTTTGAACAGTGGGATAACATTAGCTACCCTCCAATCCATGGGAACTGTTCCAGAGTCTATAGAATTTTGGAAGATGACCAGCAATGCATCTACTATTTCTAGGGCCACTTCCTTAAGTACCCTAGGATGTAGATTATCAGGCCCTGGGGATTTATTGGCCTTCAATCCCATCAATTTCCCTAACACCATTTCCCTACAAATACTGATTTCATTCAGTTCCTCCCTCTCATTAGACCCTATGTTCCCTGACATCTCTGGGAGGTTATTTGTGTTCTCCTTTGTGAAGACAGAACCAAAGTATGTATTTAATTGGTCTGCCATTTCTTTGTTCCCCATTATAAATTCCCCTGATTCTGACTGCTAGGGACCTACGCTTGACTTCACCAATCTTTTTCTCTTCACGTATTTATCAGTCAGTTTTGATGTTCCCCGCAAGCTTTCGCTTGTACTCTATTTTCCCCCTCTTAATTAATCCCTTTGTCCTCCTTTGCTGAATCCTAAACTGCTCCCAATCCTCAGGTTTACTGCTTTTTCTGGCCAATTTATATGTCCTCTCCTTGGATCTTATGCTATCCCTGATTTCCCTTGTCAGCCATGGATGAGTCACCTTTTTTGTTTTATTTTTATGCCAGACAGGGATGAACAAATTCTGTAGTTCATCCATGCGATCTTTGAATGTTTGCCATTGCCTATCCACCGTCAACCCTTTTGAGTAACATTCCCCAATCTATCCTACCCAACTCGCGCCTCATACCATCGTAGTTTCCTTTATTTAAATTCAGGGCCCGAGTCTCTGAGTCAACTATTTCATTCTCCATCTTAAAGAATTCCATCATATTATGATCGCTCTGCCCCAAGGGGCCCCGCACAACAAGATTGCTAATTAATCCTTTCTCGTTACATAATGCCCAGTCTAAGATGGCCTGGTCTCTAGTTGGTTCTTCGACATATTGGTCCAGGAAACCATCCCGTATACACTCCTGGAATTCCTCCTCCACAGTATTGCTACTAATTTGGTTAGCCCAATCTATATGTAGATTAAAGTCACCCATGATAACTGCTGTGCCCTTATTGCACGCGTCTCTAATTTCCTGTTTAATGCCATCCCCAACCTCTGGGGGTCTGTATACCACTCCCACTAACGTTTTCTGCCCCTTGGTATTTCTCAGTTCTACCCATACGGATTCCACATCATCAGAGCTAATATCCTTCCTTACTATTGTGTTAATCCCCTCTTTAACCAGCAATGCTACCCCACCTCCTTTTCCTTTTTGCCTGTCTTTCCTGAATATCGAATACCCCTGGATGTTGAATTCCCAGCCTTCGTCACCCTGGAGCCATGTCTCCGTAATCCCAATCATATATATCCGTTTACCTCTATTAACGCAGCTAATTCATCCACCTTATTACGAATGCTCCTCGCATTAAGACATAAAGCCTTCAGGCTTGTTTTTTTAACACTCTTAGACCTTTTAGAATTATTATTTACTGTGGCCATGTTTGATTTAAACTCTTGATATCTCTGACTGTCACCTTTTGCTTTTCTCCTTCCTGTCCTTTGCTTCTATCCTTGGTTTCCCTTTCCTCTGTCTCCCTACACAGGTTCCCAACCCCCTGCCATTTTAGTTTAAACCCTCCCCCAGAGCACTAGCAAACACTCCCCCTAGGACATCGGTCCCGGCCCTGCCCAGGTGCAAACTGTCCAGTTTGTACTGGTCCCACCTCCCCCAGAACTGGTTCCAATGTCCCAGGAATTTGAATCTCTCCCCCTTGCACCATTCCTCTAGCCACGTATTCATTTGAAATATCCTTCTATTTCTACTCTGACTAGCATGTGGCACTGGTAGCAATCCTGAGATTACTGCCTTTGAGGTCCTGTCCCACAGTGGTATACAGTCGGGAGGGGTTGGCCCTGGGAGTCCTCAACTTTGACTCCAGACCCCATGAAGTCTCATGGCTTCATCTCAAGCATGGGCAATGATACCTCCTGCTGATGACCACCTACTGCCCTCCCTCAGCTGATGAATCAGTACTCTGCCATATTGAACACCACTTGGAAGAAGCACTGAGAGTAGCAAGGGCACAGAATGTACTCTGGGTGGGGGACTTCAATATCCATCACCAAGAGTGGTTTGGTAGCACCACTACTGACCGAGCTGGCCGAGTTCTGAAGGACATAACTGCCAGTCTGGGCCTGCGACAGGTGGTGAGAGAACCAACACGAGGGGAAAAACCTACTTGACCTCGTCCTCACGAATCTACCTGTCGCGGATGCCCAGTCATTGTGGAGACGAAGTCCGGTCTTCAGACTGAGGACACCCTCCATCATGTGTGGCACTATCACCATGCTAAATAGGATAGATTCAGAACAGATCCAGCAGCTCAAAACTGGGCATCCATGAGGCGCTGTGGGCCACCAGCAGTAGCAGAATTGTATTCCACCACAATCTGTAACCTCATGGCCTGGCATATCCCTCACTCTCTACCATTACCATCAAGCCAGGGGACCAACCCTGGTTCAATAAGGAGTGTAGAAGAGCATGCCAGGAACGGCACCAGGCATACCTCAAAATGAGGTGCCAACCTCAGAAGCTGCAACACAGGACTACATGCACCTGTGGAGAGAAACCGAGTTACTGTTTCAGGTTGACCTTTCATCAGAATCCACATTGGTCACTTAGGCTGCAAGTGAACCTTGTCAATTTTTCTGTAGGTGATTCCAAGCTTTGGACTTGGTGTGCCGTGTAGGTATGCACCATGGAGCCTTGCGGGCCGTGTGTAAAGTTTAAATCCGCGGTCCCAGCAATTTGCATGTATCTTAGCTTGCTGAAGCCAACAGATCTTGGTGTTCTGATTTAGCATTTATCCACCAATGAGGCCACAGTGCGATAAAACACATCTTGAAAACTCCAGATCCACAAAATTCCTAAGACAAACCTGAAAATATGTAAGCATAGAGAGAAGGTTATTTGGGTTTCGAAGGCTGAATTGCAGTAAGGAAGGAAGACTTGCATTTATATAGCGCCTTGCACGGCCACCGGACGTCTCAAAGCGCTTTACAGCCAATGAAGTACTTTTTGAAGTGGAGTCACTGTTGTAGTGCCTAAAGCTGAAGTTATAGTTCAAGATCGAAGAGTAAGTTGTAAAGTCAAGCCTCGGGGGCTGCACTTTTGCAACTCCTGCTTTTATCTGGTGGTTGAAACATTTAGCTGTTCCAACATTATGTATGACTTGAGCAGATTTCACATTGGACATATTTTCAGCAGAAACTCCCATGACTCATCCTACACATGTTTTTTTTTCCCTCCCACCACCCCCCCCAAAAAAATGATGTCCTGGACCTGCCAAATTTTCAAATGCTGCAGAGTGGTCCGTAGAATTTAAATCAAGCATTATGGGCGCATGTGTGAAGTTTTTGTGCTGTGTCCATTATGTCTGGAAAAAGCATTTTGAGCTGTAATAGTACTGGTGGTTACAGAGCGGGGACAACCAGCCTTCGGGGGAGTAGAATACCAGCCCGTTGGAAGGATAGCTGTACTGAACCACCTCTCTTGACCCTTCTACCACCTCGATTATCAGTCTGCTTGTCCGACATCCAGTCCTGTTTGAGCCGCAGTTTTCACCTGTTACAACATTGGAAAGACCAAAGCTATCGTCTACAGCCCCTATCACAAACTTTGTATCCTAGCCACTGATTCCATCCCTTCCCCAACCAGTGTCTTGGGTTGAAGCTGACTGCTTACAACCTCGGCATTGTACTTGACCCCCAGCAGACTTCCCAACCCCATATCCTCTCCATCACGAAGACTGCAGACTTCCACCTCCATAATGTTGCCCATCCCTGCCCCTGCCTCTGTCCATCTGCATTTGAAACTATCTTCCATAAACTTTAGTTCATTACAAACTCTGCTCCCCCATCCTAACCCACTCTGTTCACCCATCATTCCTGCCTTGTTGACCTACATTGGCTCCCCAATGCCCCCTATTTAAAATTCTCCTCTTCATGTTCCAATCCCTTCAAGGCCTCACCCCTCCAACTTCAAAAAAAAATGTTGTTGGCTGTAAAGCACTTTTGGATATCCGGAGGTTGTGAAAGGTGCTAATTAAGTGCAAGTCTTTATTTTCTCCAACCTTGGAATCCTCTTAAAATTCTGCATTCCTCCAACTCTGGCACTGTGCATGTCCCATTCCCTTCTCCCCACCATTGGCTGCCGTGCCTTCAGTCATCTAAGCCCTAAGCTCTGGAATTCCTTCCCTAAACCTCTCTGCGTCTCCACCTCCTTGAAACCTACCTTTTGACCAAGCTTTTAGTTAACCCTTTCTAACATCTCCTTTGGTTTGGTGTCAGTTTCTGTCTGATTTACATTTTAGCTTGTATTTCTACATTTCAAGGTGCTATATAAATGCAAGTGTTTTTTTTTAATAGTGATCGCTTCTGAAGAGTAACTCTGCCAGCTGCCATCCCTTGGCCCGTGGTGTGTTGGGGTCAAAGGGATGGCAGCTGGCAGGTGGGTGCACAATTCCTGCTCCGCTTGGGAGGGGTGGGGCTAGGTTGGGAGAGATGCAGGGTTTTTTGTGCTTGTTACAATAAAATGCTAGCTTTTCCCCTCCAGTGTTTTGCTGTCTAACATAATTGCTGCCTGCTTGGACTCGTCTTCCCAGCCAATGTCCACCACAGCACGGACTGAAGACTTGGTCAGTGGAGGGAAGGGATGGGGGCTAAAAACTTACTCAGCGGGGATTACAACAGGCTTCTGTTGACATCATCTATCCTACCACTTTCTTTGCTTATATTGAGGATTCACTCAAGGTATCATTTCATCTGTCAGGCAACATCCAGTGGTGCCTCATTGTTTCCAATTTGTCACAATGTTATGCTGATGGTTGTCACCTACAGGTTCAGCACCTTTTTTGAATTTCAAAATTTGTCTTCAGCAGGCTGACATGGAGACTGGAACCATATGGAAATGTGAACATGGGAGCGTAGTGCACAGCTTGCATTGCTCTCCTTAGACCTGAAATGAAGCTAATAGTGTCTGTTTTCAGGTGTATGTCATATGATTTATTTTACTGCACTTAACTGAGTTAATTTACCCTAGCACATTTGCAAGCAGATAAGTTTGAGCATAATCAACGTATTATTCATTTTCCGTTGTGGTTATCAGGGGGTGATGTGTATTTTTATGTGGGAGAGTATCCCTCCCTGTTGCAACAGTAATGTAACGCCCTTGTGGTTATTTCTTTATACAGTGAGCTGTGTGTGAGATGTTTTTTTGATGTGGTACAGCCGTATCAGTTTGTTTTGATCCCATAACTAGGCTGCTTGAAGATGTCTCGAGTTCTGTGCCTGGAAACAATGCACAACACAACTTGGCAAATAATGATACATGGTAAACTGCTAACTTGTGTGACCATAACGCTTGGTTCAAATAACAAAGCTCATCCCTTGGAGTGGCAGCAGGGTCCAAGGAAACTCTGGCCCTTCAGGTTTTGTTTTTCAGCTCTTGCAGCCATGCTCAAATTGGAGTACCAACTACTCTGATATTGGGAGTGACTTTACTGTATTACTAACTCTATGTAGAATTAAGTGCATGTAAATCCCCATTTTTTATTTCATGCATTTGCCCTGGTGGCTCTACTTTACCCATATCATCTTTTCTTTCCCATTTCTTCTATTATTTATTTTCAACCTACCCAATCCTATCCTAACTTTTTTGCTGAAAAGTAAAACTGACAGGTTTGATTGACCTGTTCTTGCATTTGAACAGCCTCCTGATGAACACTCTTGGCTTGTACAGTGACCAAGCTTTTTGTCCGTGGGCTGCAGAGGTTTGTGCAGTGGACCACGTATAAAATTTAAATTCACGTTCCCATTGTCTAACTTCAGTTCAGCAGGCCGACACGGAGACTGGAACTAGATGGCAGTGTGACCGTGGGGGAGGAGTCCACAATTTGAGTTGTAGATCTTTGATCTGATTTAGTATTTTTCCACCAATCTGACAGCTATAAATCCCCAGGCCCTCGAAATCCAAACTAGCAAATCATAAATACAAGCACAAGTAAGTCTGAGTTGACTAGACTTCAAGAAGTGGATTGCCAGGTTGTGACGGGGAGGGTGTGTATGGCCCACGGGCTACAGTTTGGACACTTCTGGTCTCGTGTCACCTATGAAGAGTGGCCAGTTGGGTGAAGTGTCAGAAGGTGGATGGTGTTTGTGGAACTGTACCCCAGTGTAATATGGGGCCTTTGGGAGAGAGAGGGGGAACCTCCCATAATATAATTTCCTTAAAAGTTTTCTCAATGCTTCCTGTTTGCAACAGCATTGATAAAACCTAACCAGCTCAATGCTGTTGCTAGGGTTATTTAGCACACTGGTAGCCTGTTGCAATGCCATTTTAAGCAGTGGTTATCCAAGAGGAGTATCTTGGATTTTGACTAGCTGATTTTTTTTTTATATACCGAAACTTGGAAGTTCTACTTGCTCCCTCTGGGTCCCGCAGTAACAAAGGGTTATTGTCGATAAATTAGTTTTTATGTCCCTCCCCTCCCACTTCCACCTTCTTTATCTCTGAGCTTTGCCTTTTTCCTCATTCCAACTCCTCAGTTGCCAAAACAAACAAGAGGACCTGGCGCGTGTTCTCCTACTGAGTGGAAAGAAGGGCGAGGGCCGTGTGTTTGTGTTGCTGGCTGTGGTGATTTAGTACTTCAGGCAGGGCAGACCAAGCCAAATTTTCTCCGCATCTATGTTAGCTGATCAGTTTTCCCTGCCTTCAGTGACAGCTGTCCTTGGTGCCACACCTCAATTTTAACTATTAACCAATCCTATCTGATCCAGATGTATTTTTTCTCGCAGGGTTCCTTAATTCTGTATAATTTTTAGATCCACATACTGGCAATGTTGAGGGAAATGAGTCTCTACTTGTAATGTAATGACACTGCTTTTAAAAAAAAAAATTCAATACTAGTGCAACACAACTCCATGGTAACACACAATGTGGTCAAGATTTGATTGTGATCTTGCTGCATATGTTACCTTAAAAATGTCAAGCAAAGCCTAATTGTCTCATGGGGATGTCACAGAAGGACAGATATCCTGAACTGAAACTGATAGAATGGGTAGGCTAATCATGGTCATTGAAGGCATGGCCGCCAATGGCGGAGCGATTAACATTGGGGATGCGCAAGAGGCCAGAATTGGAGGAGCGCAGAGATCGGCGAGGACAACGGCTTTGATCTTTCCAATATTTAGTTTGAGGAACTTTTTGATCATCCAGAACTGGATGTCAGACGAGCAGCATGACAAATCAGGCAGTGGTGGGTTAGAGAGAGGTCGAGCTGGGTGTCATCAGCGTACATGTGCAACCTGATGTTTTATTTTTGGATGACGTTGCCGAGGGGCAACGTATCGATAAGAAATAGAAGGGGGCCAAGGATAGATCCCTGGTAACCTAGTGTCCAAGAGCAGACTCCCAGTTTCCGTAGACCAGTGGCAAACTTGTACAACTGGGTTTTACTAGGGTACGGGAACAAAATAGGATAACAACAAAACAGCTGCATTTGTACAGCACCTTTAGCATATAAAAACATCCTGAGATACCTTTACCACTTAGGCCCCATGCTCTGGAATTCCTTCCTGAGACTCCTCCGCCTCTCCTCTGCTCCCTTTTAAAACCGATCTCTGACCAAGATTTGGTCTCTCCTTTGGTTCGGCTTTCATTTTTTTTTGATGTATGCCTTTCTGAAGCACCGTGAGACATTTTTCTATGTTAAAGGTGCGATAGGAGATAGTGGAAGGGCTTGCCATAATTTTCCAATCTTCCCTTGATGCGGGGGAGGTGCCTGAGGATTGGAAAGTGGCAAATGTGACACCATTGTTAAAAGGGTGTAAGTACAATCCTAGTAACTACAGGCTGGTCAGTTTAACATCAGTGGTGGGTAAAGTTTTAGAAACAATTTTTTCCTTGATTATTAACGGGCATTTAGAGAGGTTTAAGCTAATTAAGGAGAGCCAACACAAGTTTGTAAAAGGAAGATCGTGTTTGACTAACCTAATTGAATTTTTTGGTGAAGTAACAGAGAAGATTGATGAAGGGAATGCAATTGATGTTGTCTACATGGATTTTCAGAAGGCATTTGACAAAGTACCACATAGAAGGCTGGTTAACAAAATTGAGGCTTATGGAATAGGTGGGTCAGTGGCAGCTTGGATAAGGAATTGGCTTAAGGATAGAAAACAGCAAGTTGTGGTAAATAGCTGTTTTTCAGACTGGAGGATGGTAGACAGTAGTGTTCACCAAGGGTCAGTGGTGGGGCTGCTGCTTTTTATATATAAATAAATAAATGACTTGGATGTTGGAATACAGAGTAGTATTTCTAAATTTGCCAATGACACCTAACTTGGGTGTGTGGCAAACAGTGAAGATGACACCAATCGACTGCAACAGGACATAGATAGGCTAGCAAAATGGGCAGACAAGTGGCAGATGGAACTTAATACAGAGAAGTGTGAGGTGATGCATTTTGGCAGAAGGAACAGGGAGAGGCAATATACACTTAATGGCACAGTTTTAAAGAGTGTGCAGGGACAGAGGGACCTGGGAGTTAATGTGCATAGGTCCCTGAAGGTGGCAGGACATATTGAGAGAGTGGGTAGCAAAGCATATGGGATCTTGGGCTTCATAAATAGAGGTATTGAGTACAAAAGTAGAGAAGTTATGCTGACCCTTTTATAAAGCGCTGGTTAGGCCACAACTGGAGTATTGCGTCCAGTTCTGGTCACCACACTTTAGGAAGGATGTAAAGGCCCTTGAGAGGGTGCAGAGGAGATTTACCAGAATGGTTCCGGGGATGGGGGATCTTCGCTACAAGGACAGGTTGGAGAAGCTGGATTTGTTTTCATTAGAGCAAAGGAGGTTGAGGGGTGATTTGATAGAGGTGTACAAGATTATGATGGGTTTGGATAGGCTAGACAGAGAAAGGCTGTTCCCATTAGCTGATGGTACAAGGACTAGGGGACACAGATTTAAGGTTTTGGGCACGAGATACAGGGGGGATGTGAAGGAAAACTTTTTTATGCAGCGAGTGGTGAGGACCTGGAACTCGCTGCTGATGGAAGTGGTGGAAGCGGAGTCGCTCAATGTTTTTAAGGGGAGACTGGAGGGAAATAAACTTGCAGGGCCACGGGGATAGAGTAGGGGAGTGGTACTGGCTGGATTGCTCTGCAGTGAGCCGGCGCGGACTCGATGGGCCGAATGGCCTCCTGTGCCGTTATGATTCTAACACAAGTTTTTTTGCTTGGCAGCTGTACCCTCGTCCCTGATCATATCCCCTTCTCTAGCTGCTTGCTCAGACTTGGCGCATAGTCTTTGTATCCTATTTGACCCTGACCCGAGTTTAAATCCCTCTGCTCTCTAAGTCCATCAGTGAGACCATTTGTTTCCAACACCACATCACCTGCTTCCACCCTTACTTTACCCCCACTGCAGCTGAAACTCTCATCCACACCTTTATCACATCCAGCTTAAGTCCTCCAATGTTCTCCATGGCCTCCTGAACTCCATCCTACATAAACATCAACTTGTACAAAATTCGACCACTTGAATCCTATCCCATACTATGTCCCACTGAGCTATCGCCCTCGTCTTTACTGACCTACATTGTCTCTTTATCCCACAATGCATCAAATTCAGGCTCACGTCAGGAGTCTGATGCAATACTTATCACTCGCCTGAATGGGTTTCAACAACGTTCGAAGCTTGACACGAACCAGCACACTGGCTGCAGTATGGACTATCTACAGGATGCATTGCAGCAGCTCACCAAGCTTACTTTGATGGCACCTCCCTCCTCCATGACTTCTACCGCTGAAAGGACAAGAGCAGCAAGATCGTGGAAAGAGTGTCATCTACAAATTCCCATCCCAAGTCACACATCATTCTGACTTGGGCATGTTGTTGCTGAAGATCCCTACATAACACCATCGCCATAAGAACTGCAGCAGTTCAAGAAGGGCTGTTTTTCTCCCCTGACCACGGCCAACTTGGAATAAGCCATTAATGTGGACATTTCATTGTCACCCACAACTCATGCACAGAAAATAATTTCAAAATCCTCCTTCACAAGTCCTTTTATGGCTTTGTCTGTCCCTTGCAATGTTAAAGGTGCTATTCAAATGCCTGTTCATTGTTGCTTTAACAAATAACTCTTCAGTCTTGGCTTCTTAATAAGTCACACTGAGCACTGACCAGACATGAACTATTGTGCTTTGGCCAACCTGTATTTTGGTTGTAATTTATTTGATACAGGATTTCTGGTGTTTGTACTCTACAGACCTCACTGCCAGCATTTTGTTTTGATTAAATTCCAGGAGTCACTGAGGACTTTGTTTTATGTTGATTGTGTTTCTGTTTAAACAAGAATCAAATTCATTCTTGTTGAACTAATTTTGAATTGTCGACAATATTAAACGATTTGCTTTCCAACCAACTTTTTAATCATCTGTGTTTAATGTATTTGCAAAAAAAAATTAAAAATGGACATCTGAGTGAAAATATTAAGTAGCTAAAGGAATGCAGTGCAAAATCAAATCTAACTTTCAGAACCAGACTTTTTCGCCCTCTAACCTGTAGCAGTTTTCTCTGATGTAAGTGCTAGTTACTTGTGAAATTGCTGATGTCAAGATGTTTAGTACTAAGTAGCGATTTTTAAGTGTGGTTTGTAATGGTGTTTCCCATTTTTAATTTTTTTTAAATTATTTTATTGATGTCTGATCTGTTCATGGAAGACTTAAGTGACCTTTCTCTTAGCTTGAATAAGAACTGATTTGGTATTAGTTTAATAGAATTCAGGAAAAGTTGGTGAGGTGTTACAGAACGAGTAAATGCTTTTGTTTTTGTTCAAGTGAAGTCAAAATTTGATGCTGAACGAACTGATCAATAAATCTCGCAAGGGAGATTCAATTAATTTTTGGATGCAAAATTGCTTTATTTTTTAAAAAAACGCCAATTGTCTGGGTTCCATCACGAGCGAAAGACAGTCCAATACAGTAATGGAATATTTAGGTCACAACAGTTTTTCTGTTTTGTTAAAGAAAGTGTAGTAATATAAAAGACAACCTGAAATTTGAATTAAATATGTTTAGGCCCTACTTTTAAAAAGAAATTTAATTCCAAATTAAACTGACAAGAAAACAAAATGTCAGACAGGTGGATATTTTGCTGCTTGAACGTCTGCACGTAGCATTACACAGAGCAGTTGGTCATGATGCCAATTTTAAACCCAGAAATACACACTCAAATTACAGCTGGTGTCAGCATGGCCTTGTATGTAAAGCTATCCTTACCTCCTATAGATAGCGAATAAAGCGTCTAGTAAATCCACTCTTGGCCAGATCAGTTCTACAGCGGCTAGCGTCTTGTTGGCTTAATTGCCAGATCTGCTCTAAAGAGGGAGACAGAAGGCTCAAATTTTAGCATGGGTTTCATTAGCTGGTATGTCTTGGAGTTTAGAATGTGATTTGTACAATATCTAGGTTTTGGTACTGAAATGTGAGGGTTTTTTTGTACTCTGTTGGCTTAGATCCTTCCAGCTGCAATCGCACTATTGAGAGAACATTGGGATCTTCGAACTGGGTCATTGCCAAATCAGATGGCAGACATTCCCATAAACTGTGGGCTTTCTGTTTTCTAGGCCTCCTCTCCGTCGAGGAAGTTCCTTTACCTTTCTGACCCCTGGACCATGGGATTTTACTTTGGTAAGTGTGTTTTCTGTTGTGCGGTGTTTCAACTGCTACTTGTGATGCGCCAGAGTTGTTTTCATAAAAGATTTTGTTTCTTTTTAAGATGGATTGCTAAATCATTTAATGTAAGAATTGATTCAGGTTTCCAAGGTGGTGGTAGTGTTTGGCCCTTCTAAGAAATAGTGCCAAAATGATTTAAATTATTTTCATTCAAAGCACACACCTCCTTTCACTTTTTATAGATACTGTTGCCTCAGTGAGCTAAAGTTAAACTGCAGTTGCAACATTTTCAAATTTAATTTTATGGTTAAGAGAATATGGAAGGAAGAAAGAAAAAGGGTTGGTTCTTCCCCTTTTTACACATTTTATTTGTATCATTCTTGCTGTGATTATGCTTTTTTTTACTTCCAATTTTCCGCCCTCCTTTCCCAAAAGCTCTAACTCCTGCTAGTACAGGATGAGATGGATTATCCTCTTTTTCTCTCCACAGATGCTGCCTGACCTGAGTATTTTCTGTTTTTTTTATTTCAGATTTCCAGCATCCGCAGTATTTTTGCTTTTGTATTAGGATTACGTGGATATTGGCAACTTTGGTACTTTGCCCAAGTAGCAAATTTTGTGTGTGAGCCTGGATGATGGGTGCCAGCTGTGCCTAATCCTGTTCACCTGCTATTTATACATGCACATTTTTCAGCAGACATTATTGGATAGCAAACAGAAGTGGAAACCCAGAATAATTTCACCCACCCACCCTCCCTCCCTCTCCCTGCAGGCTGGGCCACTGGTATCAGTTGTAATGCCCCAACTGCTGTCCGAGCTGAGATCAGGGTGTTCTCCTCTTTAAAACTGGATGATGGAATGATTTGTTTTCTGCAATTCTAATCATTTCCTTAAGTGATTATACACTGCAGATGGCTGCTCACCCTTTGGATGGATTGTTCTGTCCACTGACTCAGTTGAAAAATGGTGCAAACATTTTCATAGTGGTTGGAAAATAAGTTATTTTTCAGCTCTGTTTCAGATTATGATTTGGGCTCTTAATGGTCACAATGCCATAGCATTTCGATCCTTTCATTGGGTGTTAATGTTTTTGCACCAATGGAGAAAGAACAACCATTTCCACCTGCCTTGGAACCTAAAGTATGCATTTTTCTGACTGTAATAAACAACTTTTAGTGATGAAGTTTTGTTCTCCTCCCCCCCTCCCCCTCCCCCACCCAAGCATTGTGCATTGTTCCCTGATTAACATGAAGGGTATTTGACCTCTTCGTGCCCTCTACTGACATCATATTTGAGTTGAAATAACAACAGAAAACGCTGGAAAAACTCAGCAGGTCAGGCAACATTCGTGGAGAGATGTCTCCACGGATGTTGCCTGGCCTGCTGAGTTTTTCCAGCGTTTTTTGTTGTTATTTCGGATTTCCAGCATCCGCAGTATTTTGCTATCATATTTGAGTTGGTTGCTCAGGGATGCAGAAGGTCTTGCATTCAGTTTGTGCTCTTTCTTGCTGGGATTGACAACACATTGTGGGAATTGCAGTCATTCAGCTGATGTGCACCCAATTGGGAAAAGCTGGAAATACTAAGCAGGTCTGGCGGTATCTGTGGAGAAAACAGAAGTCAATTAGTCAACATTTTAGGTCTAAGACCCTTCTGCAGTCCTGACTTCTGTTTCTCCACAAATGTTGCCTGACCTGAGAATTTCCAACTTTTTTTTCTGTTTTCATTTTCAGACTTCTAGCATTTGCAGTATTTTGCTTTTTGTTTATGCACCAAATTGGGTGGGAGAAGGGGATTGGTGCTCTTTCCAAAAAACAGGGCGTTCTCCTGGTGTCCTGACTAACACTAATCCCTCAACCAGCACCACCAAAACAGACTTAACTCAACTGGTTTTGTGGTTCTCAACTGCCCATTCCAAAAACTAACCTTTAATAACCTCTGATTTGACACAAAAAGACCATCCAAAACCCCACGCACAAGCAAGGAAGGAAGAAAGAACTTGCAATTGTGTAGTGCTCTTCACATCCTCAGGACATCCCAAAGCACTTCAGACAAAGCATGACTTTTGAAGTGTAGTCACAGTTGTTTTGTCGGGAAATGTGGCCACCAATTAGTGCTAGTCTGATTTAATTCCTAACCCATTAAACTAATATATTATCCAATATTTTCTACGATAGTTGGAAGATGATCATTCGGTTCCAGTTGTCAAGTTGGACAAAATAAATATTGCACCCAGCCCCAGTCTTTTGCTTCAACCCACATGATGCAATCTTTGCTTTTGTATGTAATAGTTCACTGACATGCTTGCGAGAGGTATGTTTAAGACCGATTTCACTTCACAAAAATATTTTTCTCACGATGAAACTGTGTTTATTATGTTCGAAGCTGTGGAAATGTTTTTCAGTATGTGGAGTGGGAAGGGGAGGAGAAGCGGTTACTATATTTTGTGTAGAAAGTTAGAAGGATTGGTCTTTCTGCATAAAAAGACAAGTGGAGCTACTCCCCTATCTCCTGATGACCCAATAGGTAAAGGCACTGCTAGTCTGGCATTGAGCCGTACAGATTAGTTCTTAAATGGAGTTACAGCTGGCCTTGGCGTTTCTAGTGTACAGAGGTGGAAAATCAGCCAGGGTTCCTGTTGGTGATTAATGTTTATTCCTGCTCCAAAGTGCATGTGTGAGAGCATTAGATAAGAACGCAATTGGGCTCTGCTGTGATGCCATTCACAATCGAGTAGCCTGCTGACATTGTCTAGGCTCTCTTTTTTGATTTTTCACTCCTGAAAGTGTTGTTGCTTGCTGGAGTACAGTTCAGCAGGCCTGATAACCCTCTGTACAACGAGTATAGTGCTATATCCCAATGTTCTTCAGAAACAAAACACATGCCGTGCAGTACAAGGATATGGGGAGTTGGTTGAAAGCTTAACTGCCAAGATAAGTTTTGAGGAGGCTTTTAAAGGCGGCGATAAAAATCACCCGGTAAAGCGGGTTAGAGAACAAAAAACTTGGGTTTATGTAACACCTTCCACATCCTCGCGACATAAACTGCTAATGAATTGCTTTTAAAATGTAGTTACTATTTTGTCTGCAAATGTGGCAACCAACAGCATATCTTAAAAACAGCTGAGATAAATGACCAGTTAATTTGCTTTTGGTGGTTTTGGTTGAGGGATGAATGTTTACCCAGACACCAGGCGAATTCCTCTACTCTTTTGAATAATGCTGTGGGATCTTTTGCATCCACCTGAACAGATAGACAGTGTCTGGTTTAACATCTATCCAAATGACGACACCTCCAACAATGTTTCACTGCCCCAGAATTGTCAACTTAGATATGTGCTCAAGTCCTGGACAGGGTCTTGAAATCACAACCTTGACTCAGGTGAGAATGCTACCATTGATCCAAGCTGACTTTCTATCAGAGTAGGGCAGAGATGGCTGAAGGGTCTGCTTCCAATGGTGGAGTGAAGGGAGAGATATGCTGTCTATGTTGATGGCTTAAGAGTGGAACCAAAAGAGTTTTGAACCACAAAGGAGAGGCAGTGAGGAGGAGTTAACAATCATTCTGAATGCCACGGATAGGTTGCAGAAGGAGGGATAATGTGCCATGGCTGCAGTCACAAAGGGGAGGAAATGGAAGTCACAGTGATGTGGGTAAAGGAGAGGCTTGGGGATGGGAGAGTAGGAGTAGTTAGCTGGCTGAGGCAGCCATGCAAGTAGACAATCTAGGACATGGTCCTTAAGCTCCTTGCACTTCTGGCATTGGAGATGAGAAAGAAGTGTGCCAGAAGTGAAGAGGAGTTGTCTGGGATTGTCCTTGATCTCCAGGATACTCAGTGGGAGTATTTGGCTTTGGTGATTAAGGCACGCTATTGCTTGAGGTGGTCAAGCGAAATCTGACTGTGGATGATCATATACATGCAGCTGGTGTGCATAGCCTCAGATTTTAGGGCACAGAGATGGGATATCAATCAGGTGACCTTGATTGACTTGGAGTCAAAGGCAGAACCAAGGTTGCCGCTGAGTAGGTCAGCAGAGGCAGTAATAGTGTATTGGGTAGAGGAAGCTGGCAAATATATTGGTAAGGGAACTAGGAAAGGTGTTTTTCCAGGGGTGGACGATGAGTGTAATGGGGTTAGAGATGGGGAGGAAGATGTGCAAGAACACGAGGAAGTGATCATCGATGGTCTTGATAAAGATTGAAATCCTGAGTTACTACTTGTATCTCTCCCAAGAAGGGACATTCTTGTCGTCTAAATATTTTTTTCCTCCCTCGAACCCAGTGTTACTAATACCATTCCTTGCACCCCTACTGTAACTGTGAAGATGATTACTTGCCTTTCTTGTGAATAATATTTCCCTTTTTTGAGGTTTTGCTGCGTTGGATGCCTGCTGATAAACTTTGCATGTAAGGCCATGTGAGTCTGACTTGCCTCCACCTGTCACAGTGCAGGCTATTCTCCACCAAGTAAAACTTGCTGAAGTTCACTGTTTACATTTTTTCTTGCATTATGCAGCAATCTACTGCATTAATGCAAAGTCACTTTTACCAACCAAAAATTTGCCCAGTGATTGGAATTAAGTAACTTTGTTAAAATGGCATGGCAGGCTTTTTTAGCGCAAAATTTTAATAATCCAGTATTTTGAATTAAGCGACCATGAATTAGCCAAGAGGCAGAGCTGGGGAAAGCTTGACTGAGAAAGTCAGCACTTTTTGGAGGAGTGTTTTGAAGTTCAACATTTCAAAGTTGTGCAGGATTTTTTTTTTAGTTGTTAGTTTCGGGATGAGGGCCCTGATTTATGAAGAAGGACCAAATGAATAAATTGATCAGAAAAGCGGGAGTAATTTCAGTTGAAAGACTGATGCTGAAGCTTAATACAATAAACTGGTGACTTATTAAATAACTAACAATTTCCACGCGTTTAAAATTTCTTGATGCTATGCCACGATTGAATGAATGGTTGAAACTAGTTGGAGGTCGTGGGGCACTTCACAAATATTGCATATGATGTCAGGTGTTCAACAAAACACTGGTATGTTTTTCATTCTGCTTTGTCTACTGTCATTTCACTTCCTTTGGCTGCAGTGTTTAGTGCTGAACTGAGTATAAATAACCCTGATGTCTTGAGTTTCTGTGGGGCCTACCAGTGTGTTTTTTTTTAAATAGCCCGAGGGGGTCACTTAGGTTTCGGTGCAATAGACTTATCTCTGGCATTGGAACACTGCTGCTATTCAGTTTCTGAGGAGATGGTATCATTTGTCAACAACTGGGGCTTTCACCACAGCAACATTCCCAGTTAAATAGACAAGTGATCTGTGATAAATCTTGTGCCCGTGTTACACAGTTTAATCTGGCTTCATGTTGGGTATCTGACATAAAAGGGGTTAGGGGTTTCCTTGCTGGCTAATGGCAATTGACCCTCTTGCCTCCCTTTCTCCTGCTCATTGTCCACTGCCCTGCAAAATATTCTGAGCTACCTCTGTACAGAATACAGAAATTTAAGTTTTTGAGTCTGTACATTTCATTTTTGCTCTTAGAATCATAGAAGTTACAGCACCGAGGGAGGTCACTGGGCCTGTGCTGGTGCTTTTCACCTGGAACTATTTATTCTAAATTTGTTTGTCTTCTCCCTGTATCCTTTAATATTTTTTTTCTCAAATACTTATCCAGTTCCCTAGCTCCATGTTCTAATAACTTCATTGAAAAAAAATTCTTCTATCTTCCCCATCATTCTTCTAGTAACTAATCCTGAGTCTCTGCAGCCCTGTTAGTGATTCATTAAGCAGTGGAAACAATTGTTTACTCTTCAGCCTCTCAAAGCCCATCATAATTTTGAAAGCCCCTATTAGAATTCCTTTAATTTTTTTCTCTTTCAGTGGGGGGGGGAAACTTTCAATTGTTTGGGCCTTTCTTTGTGACTGTAACCCTCCTATTCCTCATGTTATAGTGAATCTTCAGTGTACCCTTTCCAAGGCTCTAATGAGATGTCCAGAACCCCACAGTAATCCATCTGTGGCCTGAACAATGTATTGTACAAATTCAGCATCGTTTCCTTCCTCCTTGTATTTAATGACACCATGTATAAAACCCATAATACCATTTGCCAATCCAAAAAGGTCCCTTTACACTCCCTCTCCCTCATGTGGCTACATTCCCTTCAATGCATTATGCTTTGATTTTTTGTAACCAGTTTCTTACTGGCACTTCATCAAATGCCATCTGAAAATCCATTTGTACAATTTCCATTACATTCCCTTTATATAGGCACTGATAGTCATAGAGTTATACAGCACAGAAAGAGGCCCTTCGACCCATCATGTCCGCGCCGGCCATCCAGCCCTGTCTATTCTAATCCCATTTTCCAGCACTTGGTCCGTAGCCTTGTATATTATGGTGTTTCAAGTGCTCATCTAAATGCTGCTTGAATGTTGTGAGGGTTCCTGCCTCTACCACCCTTTCAGGCAGTGAGTTCCAGATTCCAACCACCCTCTGGGTGAAAAAGTTTTTCCTCAAATCCCCTCTAAACCTCCTGCCCCTTACCTTGAAACTATGCCCCCTGGTTATTGACCTCTCTACTAAGGGGAAAAGTTCCTTTTTATCGACCCTATCTATGCCCCTCAATCAGGTCCCCCCTCAGCCTTCTCTGCTCTAAGGAAAACAACCCCAGCCTGTCCAGTCTCTCTTCATAGCTGAAGCGCTCCAGCCCAGGTAACATCCTGGTGAATCTCCTCTGCACCCTCTCCAGTGCAATCACATCCTTCCTACAGTGTGGCGACCAGAACTGCACACAGTATTCCAGCTGTGGCCTAACTAGCATTTTGTACAGCTCCATCATAACCTCCCTGCTCTTGCCTTCATTAGCCGAGGCATAGAATATAAGTATCCCATATGCCTTTTTAACCACCTTATCTACCTGTCCTGCTGCCTTCAGGGATCTATGTACATGCACACCAAGGTCCCTCTGATATAAAAACAGAAAATGCTGGAGATACTCAGCAGGTCAGGCAGCATCTGTGAAGAGAGAAACAGAGTTAACGTTTCAGGTCGATGACCTTTCGTCAGAACTGGAAAAAAGCAGGAAATGGAACAGATTTTTAAGCAAGTATAGGGGCTGGGAAAGGGGGGAGGGGATGAAAGAACAAAAGGGAAGGTCTGTGATCGGATAGAAGGCAGGAGAGGTTAAGAGGCATTAAGAGATATTCAAGGCAAAAGGAGATGGTAATGGGGCAGGTTAAGAAACAAAGGATGGCTCTAGATAAAGTGTAAATTGCGCTGGCAGAGTGAAAGACAGCTGCCATGTGGGCAAGAAGAACAGAAGGCACAAACAGAAAGTGTGGATAAAAAATATATATATGATAGGGGCCAGGTTATTATCTCAAATTGTTGAACTCTATGTTGAGTCCAGAAGGCTGTAAAGTGCCTAATCGAAAGATGAGGTGCTGTTCTTCGAGCTTCCGTGGAACAGTGCAAGAGGCCGAGGACGGTGAGGTCTGAGTGGGAGTGGAGCGGTGAATTAAAGTGACAGGTGACCGGAAGCTCGGGGTCCCCCTTCGTGACTGAATGGAGGTGTTCCACAAAGCGGTCACCCAATCTGCATTTGGTCTCCCCCTGATCCTCTGTCCTTCCTTGGGTCCTACCATTCATTGTGTATTTCCTTGCCTTGTTAGTCCTCCCAAAATGCATCACTTCAGGCTTTTCAGGGTTAAATTCCATTTGCCACTGTTCTGCCCATCTGACCAACCTGTCTATATCGTCCTGTAGCCTGAGGCTTCCCTCCTCGCTGTTTACCACTCCACCAATTTTCATGTCATCTGCGAACTTACTGATCATACCTCCTACATTCATATCTAAATCATTAATGTACACTACAAACAGCAAAGGACCCAGCACCAATCCCTGCGGTACACCACTGGACACAGGCTTCCAGTCACAAAAACAACCTTCGACCATCACCCTCTGCCTCCTGCCACTAAGCCAATTTTGGATCCAATATGCCAAGTTGCCCTGGATCCCATGGGCTCTTACCTTTTGACGAGTCTCCCATGTGGGACTTTGTCAAAAGCCTTACTGAAGTCCATGTAGACTACATCAACTGCACTACCCTCATACACACACCTAGTCACCCCCTCTCAAAATTCAATCAAATTGGTCAGACATGATCTCCCCCTGACAAAGCCATGCTGACTATCCCTGATTAATCCCTGCCTCTCCAAGTGGAGACTAATTCTGTCCCTCAGAATTTTTTCCAATAATTTTGCTACCACTGATAGGCTCACTGGCCTGTAATTCCCTGGCTTATCCCTACTACCCTTCTTGAACAATGGTACTACGTTAGCTGTTCTCCAGTCCTCTGGCACCTCCCCTGTGGCCAGAGAGTTTCTGAAAATTTGTGTCCGAGCCCCTGCAATCGCCTCCCTTGCCTCTCTCAGCAGCCTGGGATACATCCCGTCAGGGCCTGAGGATTTATCCACTTTTACGCCCGCTAAAACCGCTAGTACCTCCTCCCTCTTGATCTTCTTCTTAGGCAGTCCCTTGGAACCGAGGATGACTTGCTTCCACATTAAAAATGAGTTCTGAGGTGACTGATGAGTCCAATGCGGGATCTACAGTCTCTGTCACAGGTGGGGCAGACGGTGGTTGAAGGGGCGGGTGGGTGGGGTGCTTGGGTTGACGTGCGCTCCTTGCACTGCCTGCGCTTGGCTTCCGCTTGCTCCCGGCGAAGAGACTCGGGTGTTCGGCGCCTTCCCGGATGCTTCTCCTCCACTTTGTACGGTCTTGGGCCAAGGATTCCCAGGTGTCGGTGGGGATGTTGCACTTTTTCAAGGAGGCTTTGAGGGTGTCCTTGAAGCATTTCCTCTGCCCACCTGGGGCTCTCTTGCCGTGTCGGCGCTCCGAGTAGTGCACTCGTTTTGGGAGTCTCGTATCGGGCATGCGGACAATGTGACCTGTCCACCGGAGCTGATCGAGTGTGGTCAAAGCTTCGATGCTGGGGATGTTGGCCTGAGCGAGAACACTGACATTGGTGCGCCTATCCTGCCAATGGATTTGCAGGATCTTGCGGAGGCAGCGTTGGTGGTACCTCTCCAGTGCTTTGAGGTGCCTGCTGTACATGGTCCATGTCTCTGAGGCATACAGTAGGGCGGGTATCACTGCTGCTCTGTAGACCATGAGCTTAGTGCCGTGTTTGAGGTCCTGTTCTTCAAACACTCTCTTCCTCAGGCGACGGAAGGCTGCGCTGGCACACTGAAGGCGGTGTTGGACTTCGTCGACATCTGCCCTTGTTGACAGTAGGCTCCCGAGGTATGGAAAGTGGTCCACGTTGTCCAAGGCCTTGTTGTGGATTTTGATAATCGGGCGGCAGTACTGTGTGGCGGGGGCAGGTTGGTGGAGGACCTTTGTCTTACGGATGTTTAGTGTGAGGCCCATGCTCTCGTATGCTTCAGTGAAGGTGTTGACGATGGTTTGGAGTTCGACCTCCGAGTGAGCGCAGACACGAGCGTCGTCTGCATACTGTAATTCGACGACAGAGGATGGGACGAGCTTGGATCTGGACTGGAGGCGACGGAGGTTGAACAGTTTCCCGTTTGTTCTGTAAATTAGCTCCACTCCAGTGGGGAGCTTACTGAGGGTGAGATGGAGCATTGCAGCAAGGAAGATCGAGAAGAGCATTGGTGTGATGACACAGCCTTGCTTGACCCCGGTTTGTACATGAATTGGGTTTGTGGTGGAACCGTTGGTCAGGATCACGGCTTGCATGTCGTTGTGAAGCAGGCGGAGGATGGTGACAAACCTCTCAATACTAATTCGTTCAAGTATATCACAATCCCCCTGCCTGATTTCTATGCCTACATCGTCCTTCTCCATAGTGAACACAGATGCAAAATATTCATTTAAAACCTCACCTACATCTTCCGGCTCTACATACAGATTGCCACTTTGGTCCCTAATGGGCCCTACTCTTTCCCTGGTTATCCTCTTGCCCTTAATATACTTATAAAACACCTTGGTATTTTCCTTTATTTTGCCCGCCAGTGGTTTTTCATGCCCCCTCTTCGCTCTCCTAATTTCTTTAAATACCCCCCTGCACTTTCTATATTCCTCTAGGGCTTCCACTGTTTTTAGTCCTTTGTATCTGCCACAAGCCTCCCTTTTTTGCCTAATCCATTCTTGTATATCCCTTGACATCCAGGGTTCCCTGGTTTTGTTGGTCCCACCCTTGACTTTACGGGAACATGTTGGCGTTGTACTCTCTCTATTTCCTTTCTGAATGACTCCCACTGCTCTGATGTGGATTTTCCTACAAGTAGCTGATCCCAGTCCACTTTGGCCAGATCCTGCCTTATCATATTAAAATCGGCCTTCCCCCAATTTATAACCTTTTATTTCCGGTCCATCTTTGTCCTTTTCCATGACTACCTTAAATCCCACCGAATTATGGTCACTGTCACCAAAATGCTCTCCTACTAACACTTCTACCACTTGCCTGGCTACATTCCCTCGAATTAGGTCCAGTACCGCTCCCTCTCTTGTAGGACTTTCTGCATGCTGGCTCAAAAAGCTCTCCTGGATGCACTTTAAGAATTCCGCACCCTCTAAGCCTTTCACACTCTGACTATCCCAGTTAATATTGGGGAAGTTGAAATCCCCTACTATTATTACCCTATTATTTCTACACTTCTCTGAGATTTGCCTGCATATCTGTTCCTCTATCTCCCCCTGACTGTTTGGGGGCCTATAGTGCACTCCCAGCAAAGTGCTTGCCCCCTTTTTGTTTTTAAGTTCTACCCATATGGCCTCATTAGAGGAACCTGCTAAGATATCATCCCTCCTTACAGCAGTAATTGACTCCTTGATTAATATTGCGACACCCCCTCCTCTTTTACACCCCCCTCTGTCTCGCCTGAAGATTCTATACCCCAGAATATTGAGCTGCCAGTCCTGCCCCCCTCCCTCAACCATGTCTCTGTGATAGCAACAATATCACACTCCCATGTGTTCATCAACACCTTCAATTCATCTGCCTTACTCGCAAGACTCCTTGCATTAAAATAAATGCCATCCAGCCTTGCCATACTCCTTTGTGCCGTTACATATTTGCTCTGCCTTCCAGGCTGACTTGTTTTTTTCCTCTATTTGGCTGTGCATCACCCCCTACTATAGCTCCACTCCATATCCCATCCCCCTGCCAAGTTAGTTTAAACCCCCCTAACAGTACTAGCAAACCTCCCCGCAAGGATGTTGGTCCCGTTCCGGTTCAGGTGCAACCCGTCCGACTTGTACAGGTCCCACCTTCCCCAGAAGCAGACCCAGTGATTCAGGAAACTAAAGCCCTCCCTCCTGCACCAACTCTTTAGCCACGCATTCATCTGCTCTATCCTCCTATTCCTATACTCACTAGCACGTGGCACCGGGAGTAATCCAGAGATTACAACCTTTGAGGTCCTGCTTTTTAATCTGCTACCTTGCTCCCTAAATTCTTGTTGCAGGACCTCGTCCCTCTTTCTACCCATGTCGTTGTGTTGTCCCTAATTCATTGTATCTATTGAGCTAGTAATAAGTAGTCAGCTCAACAACAGTTCAAGAATTATGGTTCTTAGTTCAGAGTGTCAAATGTTGGTCGGACTTAGTAAGTTGCATACATTCAGTACTTTATTGGTTAACAAGTTGTTTGAATAACTTACTAGGAAAATGACACGGGACTCACTTCCCTGTGTGCTAGCTTAAAACAATATTACCTGTTTGAAAATTGATCAGCCTTCGCGCTGGTGTCCTACAACAAGTCCCGGACTTGTGGTTCCTCCTTTCTGGAGTGTGATTCCTAGGTTCTCGCTGCTCAACTAGCTCTTGGCTCCTTTCTTTTATACCTATATTTTGCTACCTATGTGCCGCCGCCCCCCCCCCCCCCCCCCCCCCCCCCTCTGGATAAGACCCTTTGCACAAGGTTGCTCTAATCAGTCATGAGACCTCTTGACAGTTAGCTCACAGCTTCTGTGATTATCACAACAGAATGGTCAAGGCGTGCCGTGTGCAGATTCGGCCATTTTGTCTGATGTGTTCATCCTTAGCCAATCAGTATCCTTGGTCGTTTAGGGAATTCCAGAGGTCCCTTATTATGTGATTTGCGACTGCTCAACCTTTAGACTAGATTGTCACCCTTATCTTGAGTTAATTATTGTTGTAGACTCGATCATCCTGCTGGCCTGTTAACTGTTATTTGAGCAGCCCAAGGCCCCCAGCTTCAAGTTTTTGTTTATTTGAGATCTCACTGGCTGCATAAGAACATAAGAACATAAGAAATAGGAGCAGGAGTAGGCCAATCGGCCCATCGAGCCTGCTCCGCCATTCAATAAGATCATGGCTGATCTGATCCTAACCGCCAATCTACTATCTATCACAGAAACATCTCCTGCATCTAACAGAATTGCACACACGAAATAGGAGCAGAATCAGGCTACACAGTCCCTGGGCCCGCTCCACTACCCACAGGGCCATGACCGATCCGAACCTAGACTCATGTCCAAATTCCTGCCCGCTCCCCGTAACCCTTAATGCCCTTTACTTCTAGGAAACTGTCTATTTCTGTTTTAAATTTAATTAATGTTGTAGCTTCTACAGCTTTTTGTGGCAGCATATTCCATGGACCTACCACCCTCTGAGTGAAGTAGTTCCTCCTCATCTCAGTTTTGAAAGAGCAGCCCCTTATTCTAAGACTATGTCCCCTAGTTCTCGTCTCACCCGTCATCGGGAACATCCTCCCCGCATCCACCCGATCCAACCCCTTCACAATCTTATATGTTTCAATAAGATCGCCTCTCATTCTTCTGAACTCCAATGAGTAGAGTCCCAATCTACCCAACCTCTCCTCATATGACCACCCCCTCATCTCCGGGATTAACCGAGTGAACCTTTTTTGCACTGCCTCGAGAGCAAGGATGTCTTTCCTTAAGTAAGGACACCAAAACTGTATGCAGTATTCCAGGTGCGGTCTCACCAATACCTTGTACAACTGAAGCAATACCTCCCTATTTTTATATTCTATCCCCCTAGCAATGAAAGCCAACATTCCATTTGCCTTCTTAATCACTTGCTGCACCTGCATACTAACCTTTTGAGTTTCGTGCACCAGGACCCCCAGATCCCTTTGCACTTCAGTACTCTCCAGTTTCTTGCCATTAAGATAATAAATTGCTCTAGGATTTTTCCTGCCAAAGTGCATCACCTCACACTTTCCAGTGCTGTATTCCATCTGCCAAATCTCTGCCCACTTACTTAGCCTGTCTATGTCCCCTTGCAGGTTTTTTATGTCCTCCTCACTCACTACTTTCCCTCCCATCTTTGTATCATCTGCAAATTTTGATATGTTACACTTGGTCCCTTCCTCCAAATCGTTAATATAGATTGTGAAGAGTTGGGGACCCAGCACTGACCCCTGTGGAACACCACTAGTCACTGATTGCCAGTCCGAGAATGAACCATTTATCCCAACTCTTTGCTTTCTGTTAGATAGCCAATCCTCTATCCATGCCAGAATATTACCCCCAATCCCGTGATTTTTTACCTTAAGCAATAATCTTTTGTGTGGCACCTTGTCAAATGCCTTTTGGAAGTCTAAATACACTACGTCCACTGGTTCCCCTTTATCCACTCTATATGTTACTTCCTCAAAGAACTCCAGCAAATTTGTCAAACATGACTTCCCCTTCGTAAAACCATGCTGACTTTGTCCTATTAAATTATGATTATCCAAATGTCTTGTTACTGTTTCCTTAATAATGGACTCCAAAATTTTACCTACCACAGATGTTAGGCTAACCGGTCTATAGTTACCAGCCTTCTGTCTACTGCCCTTTTTAAATAAGGGTGTTACATTAGCAGTTTTCCAGTCTGCCGGGACCTTAGCGGAATCCAGGGAGTTTTGAAAAATTATTACCAATGCATCTACAATCCCTACCGCCACTTCCTTCAAGACTCTAGGATGTAAGCCATCAGGTCCAGGTGATTTATCCGCCTTGAGTCCCATTATTTTACCGAGTACCACTTCCTTAGTGATTTTGATCGTGTTTAGCTCCTCTCCCCCTATAGCCCCCTGTTTGTCCAGTGTTGGGATATTCTTAGTGTCCTCTACTGTAAAGACTGATACAAAATATTCATTCAGTGTTTTTGCCATCTCCATATTTCCCACCATTAATTTCCCGGTCTCATCCTCTAAGGGACCAACATTTACTTTAGCCACCCTTTTTCTTTTTATATAACTATAAAAACTCTTACTATCTGTTTTTATATTTTTTGCTAATTTACTTTCATAATCTATCTTCCCTTTCTTAATCAATCTTTTTGTTATTTTTTGCTGCCTTTTAAAGTTTTCCCAATCCTCTGTCCTCCCACTAGATTTCGCTACCTTATATGCCCTTGTTTTTAGTCGAATACTATCCTTAATTTCTTTACTTAGCCACGGATGACTGTCCTTTCTTTTACACCCTTTTCTTTTCAGTGGAATATATTTTTTTTGGAAGTTGTAAAATAACTCCTTGAATGTACACCACTGATCATGTGTCGTCTTACCCTTTAATCTATTTTCCCAATCCACTCTACTCAATTCCGCTCGCATACCTTCATAGTCTCCTTTATTCAAGCTTAGCACGCTTGTTTGAGATCCAACCTTCTCACCCTCTAATTGAATATGGAATTCAACCATGTTATGGTCACTCATTCCAAGGGGATCCTTTACTAGGACATTTTTAATTAATCCTGTCTCGTTACACAGGACCAGATCTAAGGTTGCTTGCCCCCTGGTCGGTTCAGTTACATACTGCTCAAGAAACCCATCCCTAATACACTCAATGAACTCATCCTCAAGGCACCAGTTCATATTTCTACTGTTGGTACCAATGTGAACCACGACCTCTGACTGTTCGCCCTCCCCATTCAGAATGTCCTGCAGCCGTTCAGTGACATCCTTGACCCTGGCACCAGGGAGGCAACATACCTTCCTGGAGTCACGTCTGCGGCCACAGAAACGTCTGTCTGTTCCCCTTACGATAGAATCCCCTATCACGTTTGCTCTCCCATTCTTTTTCCTCCCCTTCTGTGCAGCTGAGCCACTCGTAGTGTCACGGACTTGGCTCTTGCTGCATTCCCCTGAGAAACCATCTCCCCCATCAGTATCCAAAACGGAAAATCTGTCAGAGAGGGAGATGGACCCAGGGTACTCCTGCACTACCTTCCTAGTTCTTTTACTCTGTCTGGCGGTCATCCATTTCCTGTCTGCCTGTGCACTCTTTACCTGTGGTGTGACCACCTCGTTAAACGTGCTATCCACGAAGATCTCAGCTTCGCGGATGCTCCACAGTGACTCCAGCTGCAGCTCCAGCTCTGAAATGCGGATTTTGAGTAGCTGCAGCTGGAGACACTTCCTGTACATGTGTTCGCCCTGGACACCTAAAGTGCCCCTGACTTCCCACATAGCACAGGAGGAGCACTCCACGCAGCCGAGCTGCTCTGCCATGTCCTACCCTTAATTTACTTCCTTTAAATTAAAGAATATTAAATATACTGGGGACCTTACTTCCCTTTAAAACACTACTTACTCTAAACTAGAGACCTTACTTTGACTAACAACTGGACTGTAGAAATACTCACCAGGCCCTACTTACCAATCAACTCCTTCCCTGGTTGTGACGTCACTTTAGCGGTTTCGCAGTTGTTGTTGTTTGACTGCTCCCGCTCTCGGACTCTTTCCTTTGTGTAAAGTAAGAACCAATTTCTACAGGGTGAAAAGTTAGGAAAAACAAGGGCAAAGCAAGGGAGCTCCTGTTTCCACTCCTCACCTGACTCACCCCTGATATCCTCAAAAAAAAATCAAGCAAAATAGACGAGCATGACCTACCTTTTATGAATCTCTCCTGACTATCCTCTATTCCCTAAGCCTTTCTAAGGATTCACTCATTTCTTCCTCCGTTATGGACTGTAGACGTTTACCCCCAGCAGAGGCAAGCCTAATTTTCTGGCTTATCCCTTTCCCCTTTTTGAACAGGGTATAATATTTACCACCCTCCAGTCCATTACTCAGGAATTTTGGAGTATTAAGGTTAGTGGCTCCACAACCATCTTTCAGTCTTCTGGGATGCGTAATGTCTGGGCCTGGTGACTTTTCTACTTTTAGCCCAGAGACTTAATTAGCTTCCTTTTGAATATGATTTTTCTTTACTTCCCTTTTTATATTTTTTGATATTATCCCCTATATTTATCTCATATTTCTGTTAAAACCTGATTATTGCTCTAATCTCTTTTTCCTTGGACTCCCAGCCTTCCATATCCCCTGTACCCCTTAGTCTTTTGTTTGTATTCCCATAAACCAGGCAGCATCCGAGTGAATCTGCCTTGCACGCTCTCTTGTCTCAACGTTCTTCCTATAATCTGTGCTATCTAACTGTGGGGGGCGGGTGGCGGGGGAGAGAAACTACTACTGTCTAATTATATTATTGCTGCCTATTAACATTGCAGTGCTGCACCTCCAACAGAATTCCAAGAAAGAAAGAGCTTATATTTATATCGTGCCTTTCACGACCTTAGGATGTCCCAAAGTGCTTTACAGCCACTGAAGTACTTTTCAAGTGTAGTCACTGTTATGTCGGAAACACTGCAGCACAGCAAGCTCCCACAAACAGCAATGTGATAATGACCAGATAATTTGTATTTTTGGTGAAGTTGGTTGAGGGATAAATATTGGCCAGTAGCACTAACTCGACTCGCAACAGTACAGTAACATGAATGCAACATAATACTGCATAAACATGGAACAGTTCACCCAACCACATCATGGAGGTTATTTTTCAATTGCTTTTTTACTTTATAGTGCTAAACAGGTGTCAGCTACTTCATTCATTTATTTATTCCTGCATTTTCATTAAGGGCAGTGACTGAGCAGTCCATTTCCACTTCTCCTATGTCACCTTCAGATTGCTGTGAGGTGTTAGATTTGGCTGGTGCACTTTCCAATATGCTTTCAGAGGTGTTACACTCGGTGAATATTAAATGGGGCTTTCCTGCACTTTGAAATATCAGTGGGGCTACACTTCTGGTAATTGGAGGTGCATCTCCCTATTTGAAACAGGGAAAAAGGCAAGTAACAGATTCACACCTTGTGTTTGCAAGATATTCTCAAAACCAAAGCACAATGTTCCAAAAAGCAGACTCGCCTTTTCTCAATGCAGCTGAGCAAATAAGGATTTTAACACCTTGTTACTGGTACTTTGAAACTCTCCCCATCACCTTGCATGTAACCACATTTTATGTAAAATCGATTTTGTGTATATGCTCAAAATGTGGTGGGTAGCTAATGATATTTTCATTCCACATGAGGGAACATGTATCATGCGTAGACGAGTTGTGAAGGACTCGTGATTAATTAAAATGTAGTAGTCGTGAATGTTGATTCTCCACTGGGCAAAAGAAAATCTGAGTCTATTCATTGTGATAAGGTGTAGCATTAATGTGACCTAAGTTGTTGGAAGACTTCCAATTACATTTTCTCTGCAGACATGGAACATTTAAAATTATTTTTAGAAGAGTTTTCTTTGACAAAATATTGCATTCTCCATCTCTTCCTGTTGATATGTCTGCACTTTGTTTTCAATGCAATCAACGGTAAGAATGGATTCACTTCTTAGATATGCGTCAAAAAAGAAACTGATTGTATTGGAAAAGTACAGAAACAAGAAGTTAATTGAAACTCTGCACAGTCACAAGCAACATCAGGTAAGGATATAAAGATATGGGCACAGAAATCTTGCAAATACACACCCATCAGACTCCTGCGGTTTTCCTGATGTTTGTGCCTATGATGAAAATCTGCTTGTGAATTATTTTTAGAGTTAACACATGAAAAAATCTAAATTTTAGAAGGAATTACTGGGCTGGTTTTCTAACTGGTCACTGCTAAGCGCGTGATCAATAATATGTGGGTCACAGCGGAAACATTAGAAAGGAGCCATCACATCATCTGGCATTGGCGCTCTGCTCTCTGAAGGTGTGTTTTTTTACCTGGCTGGCACACTTTTTAGAAAATGTTTTTTGATTGGCAGAGCAGTTGTTTCTGCCAGCAGAGTTTTTAGTTATAGGAGTGCTGAGCTTCGCTGAGAATTCCTGTTTGTACTCCCTTGTTTAAAAGCACAGTATCTTTGTTCCCTGCTCTCACCAGGATCAATTTGATTATTGATCAGCTAGTGACTATAAAAGTCAAGTGTGGTTTTGCCAATTTTGTGATGTGAAATAATTTTATCGCTATATTTCCTATCCATGCCTATAATGTCTCAAATAAGATGGTGAGACATTCACACAGGCAGCGTTTCTGTTTGCCTGAAAAGCTAACCCTAAAATTAAGTTCAGCATAAACTGAAAGCACAATTCATTCCTGATGTCGAAACCTTCGGGCTGCTGTCCTTGATGGTGTCTTTGAAAACTGGCCCCTTGAGTTGTTTCAGTCTCCAATGCACACAGAATTATGTAACTTCTGAGAAATGTATAGGTTTCAGGAACTGAACAGTACTTTGAAATTCTGGCGTGGCCCCTTTCCTGATGGGTGTGACGAGATCTGTACAAGCTAGCATTGTGGAAGTGCGTACTGCCTGTGACCAGAACAAATGGTACCCCTTTGATGGCACCAGCGATTTGCATTTACCACCAGCAGTGCTTTGCCTCTGGAGGCAGGGAATGAAAGCAGCTCACGAGGTGGTATTCTTTATATCTGGAGAAATATACAGTCACCTTGTTTTGT
This sequence comes from Squalus acanthias, assembly GCA_030390025.1. NCBI lineage: Eukaryota > Metazoa > Chordata > Chondrichthyes > Squaliformes > Squalidae > Squalus > Squalus acanthias. Next base: position 126,006,627 of record CM059434.1, read on the forward strand.
ATTCTAGTGCCATACCAAAAAACAACTTCTAAGCAACAAAGCTGTATTAAATACTGCTGCAAGTGACCAGTCCTCACCAAAATAACCAGAAAAAGACCAATTTGACAACATTTGAGAAGGAGGCAAAAACAAGATTGAGCGAGAACATAAGAAATCGGAGCAGGAGTGGGTCATTTGGCCCTTCGAGCCTGCTCCGCCATTCAATAAGATCATGGCTGATCATCTACCTCATCTCCACTTTCCTGCACTATCCCGATATCCCTTGATCCCCTTAATATTCAAAAATCGATCGATCTCTGTCGTGAATATAGTCAACGACCGAGACCCCACAGCCCTCTGAGGTCGAGAATTCCAAAGATTCACCACCCTCTGAGTGAAGAAATTTCTCTTCATCTCAGTCCTAAATGGCTGACCCCTTATTCTGAGACTGAGACTCCTGGTTCCCCAGTCAGGGGAAACATCTACCCTGTCAAGCCCTGTAAATTTGGTATGTTTCAATGAGATCACCTCCTTTTTCTAAACTCTAGAGAATATTGGCCTCGTCTTCTCAATCTCCTCATCGGACAATCCCCCCATCCCAGGAACCAGTCTGGTGAAACTTTGTTGCACTCCCTCTATGGCAAGTATATCCTTCCTTAGGTAAGGAGACCAAAACTGTACACAATACTCCAGGTGTGGTCTCACCAGGGCCCTATATAATTGCAGTAAGACGTCTTTACTCTTGTACTCAAATCCTCTTGTAATAAAAGCCAACATACCATTTGCTTTCCTAATTGCTTGCTGTACCTGCATGTTAACTTTCAGTGATTCGTGTACAAGGACACCCAGGTCCCTCTGAACACCAACATTTCCCAATCTCTGACCATTGAAACAATACTCTGCTTTTCTATTTTTCCTCCCAAAGTGGATAACTTCACATTTCTCCACATTATATTCAATTTGCCATGTTCTTGCCCACTCACTTAACCTGTCTATATCCCCTTGAAGCCTCCTTGCATCCTCCTCATAACTTATATTTCCACCCAGCTTTGTATCATCAGCAAACTTGGATATATTACATTTGGTTCCCTCATCTAAGTCATTAATATAGATTGTAAATAGCTGATGCCCAAGCACTGATCCTTGCGGTACCCAACTCGTTATAGCCTGCCAACCCGAAAAGGACCTGTTTGTTCCTACTCTCTGTTTTCTGTCCGTTAACCAAGCCTCAATCCATGCTAGTATCCCATGAGTCCTAATTTTGTTTCATAATTTCTTGTGTGGCACCTTATCGAATGCCTTCTGAAAATCCAAATACACCACATCCACTGGTTCCCCCTTATCTATTCTGCTAGTTAGAACTTCAAAAAACTCTTAACAGATTTGTTAAACACGATTTCCCTTTCATAAGTCCGTGTTGACTCTGCCCAATCTTATTATTTTCTAAGTCCCCTGTTACCACGTCCTCCCGACTACAGTACTGATGTCAGGTCTTTGAGAGGGAGGTGATTAGATCGGTGTGAAGGAAGGGAGCATAGTGGCTGAAGGAAAGACCACCAATGGTGGTGCAGGACGAAAAATAGGCTGGTGTCAGAAAAGCATAGAGCATGTGAATGGGCTTCAGGCTGGAGAAGATCACGGTTAGGGAGGGTAAGTACCATTGTGGGATTTGAGGGTGAGGATGAGAACCCTCTGAGACACAAGTAGCCAGTGTGACTTGGCAAGATTGCCTTTGAGTGAGAACGCAGACTGTGTACGTTCAAGGTGACATGGTTTTATGTAGTGTAGAGATTACCCCAGTTAGTAGCTTATCTCTTGTCGTTCAAATAATCAGGATCAACTGCAAACCAATATGGTAGGTATATTGTGTTTAATCAGCGTTTAAGGCGGAATGTAACACGCTAGTTATACAGCAAAAACATACGACCGTGACAAGCAGCTGGTACGAGTCCCAATCGGACAGACAGACGGCTGGCGTGCGTGAACAGTTCTCTAGCTTGCGGCTTTTCTTCCTCTCATCTAGAACCTCCGAGTTGGTGAGCATGGGATCTCGAAAGAGCATTCGACAGTCCAACTTCTGCTTGGCTGTTCCCTCCACCGTCTGTGTGGGCAAGCCCTCGGTGTTAATTTTATTCTTTTTTTAGGGGTGGGCCTGAGGCCACATTATTGACTAGACCATTTAACCTATAGAGGTTCCACTAAAACCTCAGTACCTAATGTGGCGTTGAGTTCTTTGTCTCGATTTTTGGATGAAAGCACTCCCCCACAGGGGTCTCATGATCTCAGCCAATTTGTCTTATTATTTAATCTTTCTGAAGGTTCTTCCTTTGGAATTTGTGTCTTATCTCCCTGGTCCCTGTCCTTCCGGGTACAATTGGTACTTGGCCTCACCTTGTACCCTTTCCATCGAGGGGCCCACGTCAGCGATGTCTTGCTCATCCTGCCGTTACCCAAACTATCTCCCTTTAATCTAACAGACACTTCCATCCTGAGGTGGATACCTTGACTCCCCTAAATTCCTTTTATTCTATGTGTTTCATACTAATTAACTTTTATTTATCTTCGCAAGCAGTTCTATTCAGCTAACTCTGATTCCTACCTTAGCATTACATCATGGTTATTAGCAATAATAGAAGAAACATCGGCATTGGGTCTTAATTGGTCCAATTAGTGATACATGAACAAGGTTGAAATCTTAACTTGAACACAGCAGATAGTTAGCTTGGAAACAAGATTGTATATGACCGTCACACTGCAGAATGCTATAACATCCGCAGAGAACCAAAACACAAGCAGATTCTAAGCATCTATCCAGTTATTCTAATACTAGTCTGAAGAGACTTTGTATTAGAACTGGAGACAATCATGTAAACACAGCATTATTTGCGTCACAATTTTATTCGCATAACCATATACATTTTGGGCATCCCTGATTTCTAACAGTAGAAGTGCAAGGACAGCATTGGAGAAATCCAGCCTTCAGGTGATAAATTTAGGTTAGACTGTTCATCAAAAACCTGCAGTGCAGAAAACCCAGTATTGCAGTACTAGCCAAATTCTTGAAACGTCTAAATTGAGGTGAATTCTTGAAAATTTATTGACTTCAGTAGAGTAAGGCAGATACAGGAGGCGATTGGGGCGGGGGGCAAGTTACTGTGTTGGGTGGATTAGAAATGCAAATAGTGAGTGTGCCTGGGCTTTCTATAGACTGGTGCACTTATCTATCTCCTTAAATGCAAAAGCCGCTCTTTCACTTGGGTCTTCTCTGGCTTGTGGCAAGAGACAGTGACATCCACGTACTGGCTCCCCAAGTTAGCAATGCGAAAATCAGCTCCCTTATTTCAACAGTGAAGTTCTAGACACACATCTTCTTCATTGGTCAACAGAAAGGAGCCATTTTTAGTCATGTAAATGAGGCGAGGTGTCAAATGAGTGTTGCTCTCCCGTGACCTGACCTAAAGGACCAAATTTGTCATGGAGCATTATTTGAAAACAAACTCAAAATATCCCATGTAACTCCTATTAGAACAATTTTTTGTGGATGAAACTGAACTATTCTAGCTCGTACACTTTCTGATCTGTTTCAAACTTATTTACTGGGAAACTTGCTAAGACTTTGTTTCTCTTTCCCCAGCAGAAAAGGAAACGAAGAGCGAAAGATGATGACGTTGTCAGCCTTTGCAGCCTAGATATTAAGGTACAGTAATGTATTTTATAGCTCAGCTATAAAATGTTTGATTTGCTGTAAGGATATATTTTTTAAAGAACAGCTTTCTTACCAAGTGGAATTGGCAGTTGTGGAGGTTGTACTCAATTAGCATGTATTATACTTATTATTGCGACTCAATTATTATGCAAGGATATATTTGCAAAAGTAAAATTTGAACAACAAAAAATATTTGATCTAAACTGATGTTGGTACACAGTATTACCAAGAATCTACAGCACAAACAGGCCATTCGGCCCAACCAGTCCATATTGAATGCAGATTTTTTTAAATTTTGTTATATTGCTGCAATAACTATTTCCATTTTACTCTCAATGAACTACGGTTTTGTTTCCCTTTTTAAAAATTTTCAGTACCACCTCCTCCTCATCTGAAGGTGATGATGAGTTATGCCAGGCAGAGTTGCACAGGCACCGGCTGCCTTCTGTTACCTCGCCAATTGGTTATTCACACCTGAATCTAGAGAGTGAATGTTGACTGTGGAGTTGTCATAATCAAGCCTGATCCTGTTCTCCCTTGCTGACAATCCATGCAAATTTTCAACACGAGTCACCGGATAATGATCAGGTGCATTCTGGCCAATTTTCACTTTTGTATTCCACCTCCTCCCTAGCCTAGAATGCTGAGGCAATAGCCTTCCATTAACTTCTGCCCCCTCCCACACAGCTGAAATTGGATAACTCCTAGAGCAAGGATTGAGACACAGACCAGGAAGATCCCACTTTAGGCTGAATTAACTGATCTCAGCCAGTTGCAGTGGTGAAGCCACTACAATTTTTGCCAAGATCCTGGGCTAGGGAAAGGAATATTGGCTAAAGTTCTCACTCTGATTGCTATCACATGACACCTGCTGGAAGTATCCAAGTGTGGGTGCCAAATGAGGGGAGGCTCAAGCATGGCTCTGTCTCTCTAGCTAAATAGCCCGCGAGTGCTCACTTTCAAGGTTAGTACGTGAATAATTGGGACTTTAATCGTGAGTAAGATGCCAGATAGTGACCACCATCTCTAATCATGCACCTCTAAGCAAGTGGACGGTTTCAATGATTGAGGGGAAAAAAGCGAACATTCTTTTCAAAAACAAACGCAACCCAAGGAAGTATAGTGTTGAGATGGGAGTCATTTTAAAAAGCTGGTTTTTTTTCTAGGTTTCAGGTGTCTTTGGGGGAGGAGGAGGAGAGGGCGGGGTGGGCGTTGGTGTGGGATCCTTGGCTTGAGTTGGAAGGTTGTCGGTTCAAGTCCCACTGCAGGCACTTGACACCTAACCTAGGCTGACACTTCAGTGCAGCACTGAGGGGGTGCTGGACTGTCAGAGGTGCCATCTTTCAGATAAGATGTTCAACCAAGTCTGTCCTCTCGGGTGGATGTAGAAGATGCAGTGGCACTATTAGAACATGGGAGACCTGGTAAGTATTTATCCTTCAACCAACATCATTTGGGGGAAAAAAATTATTTGGTCATTATCTCACTGCTGTTTGTGGGATCTTGCTGTGCATAAATTGGCTGCCATGTTTCCTGCATTACAACAGCGACTACACTTCCGAAGTACTTCCTGGGACATCCTGAGGTCTTGAAAGGCGCTATATAAATGCAGGTTTTTTTTCCACAAAGGAAGTGATATTTGTAAACTCCCAATTGGCACTCGTGTAGGTTTAAAATTTCCAAGTTTGAATGTGGGGAAGGTGGAAAGAGACTTGGGGTTCAGTGACTGGATCTGTCGTCTGCAATATTTTCTTTTAATCAAATATATTCTGTGAACCAAAAGTTATACTTTTATTTTGTGTATGTGGCAAATCTAGCTGGTTTCTCAAGTCAGTTTTTTTGGGTTATTACAAATTCACTGAAGATACCACTTTTTAAATGTAAATCTCTAAACTGTGTACCATATGCTGTTTGCCTTGTGCTTTAGACTTTTTTTTAACCTACCAAATTTACCAAGTCACCCTTAAAGTGACCCAATAAAGCATGCAAATCAATAGACTGAAAGTAAGTATGAGACTAAAAGCAAAAAAACTGCAGATACTATAAATCTGAAGCAAGAGCACAAAAATGCTTAACACTCAGCATTTGTAGCGAGAACAGAGGAGTTCACACTTTGAATTTAAGAACATAAGAAATAGGAGCAGGAGTAGACCAATCGGCCCCTCGAGCCTGCTCCGCCATTCAATGAGATCATGGCTGATCTGATCCAACCTCAACTCTAAAGAACACAAGAAGTAGGAGCAGGACCAGGCCACTCGGCCCCTGGGCCCGCTCCGCCACCCACAGTGCCTTGACCGATCCGAACTCAAACTCATGTCCAATTTCCAGCCCGCTCCCCGTAACCCCTGATTCCCTTTACTTCTAGGAAACGGTCTATTTCTGTTTTAAATTTATTTAATGAAGTAGCTTCCACAGCTTCCTGCGGTAGCAAATTCCACAGACCCACTACCCTCTGAGTGAAAAAGTTTCTCCTCATCTCAGTTTTGAAAGAGCAGCCCCTTATTCTAAGATTATGTCCCCTAGTTCTAGTTTCACCCATCATTGGGAACATCCTCACCGCGTCCACCCGATCAAGCCCCTTCACAATCTTATATGTTTCAATAAGATCGCCTCTCATTCTTCTGAACTCCAATGAGTAGAGTCCCAATCTACTCAACCTCTCCTCGTATGTCCACCCCCTCATCCCCGGAATTAACCGAGTGAACCTTCTTTGTACTGCCTCGAGAGCAAGTATGTCTTTTCTTAAGTACGGACACCAAAACTGTATGCAGTACTCCAGGTGCGGTCTCACCAATACCCTATACAACTGCAGCAATACCTCCCTGTTTTTATATTCTATCCCCCTAGCAATAAAAGCCAACATTCCATTGGCTTTCTTGATCACCTGCTGCACCTGCATACTAACTTTTTGATTTTCTTGCACCAAGACCCCCAGATCCCTTTGTGCTGCAGTACTTTCCAGTTTCTCGCCATTAAGATAATAACTTGCTCTCTGATTTTTCCTGCCAAAGTGCATAACCTCACATTTTCCAATATTGTATTGCATCTGCCAAATCTCTGCCCGCTCACCCAGCCTGTCTATATCCCCTTGTAGGTTTTTTTATGTCCTCCTCACTCTCTACTTTCCCTCCCATCTTTGTATCATCTGCAAACTTTGATATGTTACACTCGGTCCCCTCCTCCAAATCGTTAATATAGATTGTAAAGAGTTGGGGACCCAGCACCGACCCCTGCGGAACACCACTGGCTACTGGTTGCCAGTCCGAGAATGAACCATTTATCCCAACTCTCTGCTTCCTGTTAGATAACCAATCCTCCACCCATGCCAGAATATTACCCCCAATCCAGCGATTTTTTTATCTTGAGTAATAATCTTTTATGTGGCACCTTGTCGAATGCCTTCTGGAAATCTAAATACACTACATCCACTGGTTCCCCTTTATCCACCCTGTACGTTATGTCCTCAAAGAACTCGAGCAAATTTGTCAGACATGACTTCCCCTTCATAAAGCCATGCTGACTTTGTCCTATTAAATTATGTTTATCTAAATGTTCCGTTACTGTCTCCTTAATAATAGACTCCAAAATTTTACCCACCACAGATGTTAGGCTAACTGGTCTATAATTTCCAGCCTTCTGCCTACTACCCTTTTTAAATAAGGGTGTTACATTAGCAGTTTTCCAATCTGCCGGGACCTTTGCTGAGTTCAGGGAGTTTTGGAAAATTATTACCAAAGCATCCACAATTCCTACTGCCACTTCCCTCAAGACCCTAGGATGTAAGCCATCAGGTCCAGGGGATTTATCCGCCTTGAGTCCCATTATTTTACTGAGTACCAATTCCTTAGTGATTTTAATCGTATTTAGCTCCTCCCCCACTAGAGCCCCCTGTTTGTCCAGTGTTGGGATATTCTTAGTGTCCTCTACCGTAAAGACTGAAACCAAATATTTGTTCAGCATTTTTGCCATCTCCATGTTTCCCGCCATTAATTTCCCGGTCTCATGCAGATGAGGGGAGGGTAAAAGCTATGTTCTTGGGGAGCTTCGCAGGTGTCTTTCCAGCGGTGGGAAAAGCCATTGGCCTAGATTTTCCGTGGCCTATTTGCTATTTGTCCAACTCTTACCCAACGAATTCCCATGTAACTCTTACGCCTGGTAAAAGCAGGTGTAAGGCCTTTTATCAGCACATGGGTGAAAATAAATATTAAAATATTTTTTAAACTTTTAAACATTCAAAAACCTATAAAATAAGTTTGTTATTTTTGGTCCCTTAAAAAATGTTTAAATTTATTTTTCAAAAAATTAAATTTTTGTTTTAAATGTTTAATGAAATTGTATTTTAATTAATTTTATACATGTAATTTTTTTTATTTGTGTTGTTAAAATGCATTTTTATGGGGATTCTTATTTATGCTTATGGGGACTCTGTACGTAAATGGAATCCCCTTTCTGATTGGTTGGACTGGCCCACGTGATCCTGGGGCGCTTGCGAACTACCTGCGCCCCTGGGGTACGTGGCCCTCTACGCAGGCATATGCCTAGAGGCCCAGGAGCGCGAGTCTCCATGGATCCAGGACCATCAGGTAGGTGCGTAGATTTTTTTGCCGTTGGGCGGCATCCGCCCGCGGGAAGCCTCCGCCAGCAAATTCAGGCCTATTATTCAATAAATATGTGGGAGCAGCCTTGCAGTCAAGCTAAACTGTTGAAGGGGGAAAAAATGCCATATGAAACTTAGTTGCCGCTCCCCACTGCCAGATCTGATGTGTACAATCTAGAAAAGCACAACAAACTGCAGTGGAATGATACAGACCAGCCAATATGGCTCTTTCCATTTTCAATCCTGTGGGCTAGCTCGTAAATTCTTTCTATTTGAGATCCATTTTGAGAATCCCCGGTCCTCCACTCCCAGACAGTGGAGGGAGTGAAATCTTGCAGTAAAGTCCCTTTGGAGTCCAAAAACTTGCCAGTTTCAATCCCAGTTTGCAAAAAACCTTTGGATGTCGGTGAGATTGTGAAGTCTTTTTGTCAGTTGAGGCACACGGTCCTTATACATCAGTCAGTCTGCAGCACAGAGGAGTTTGTGGGGTGAGGGAAGCAGTGGAGGATGTGCAAATGTATGAAATTGAAGGACAGGAAAAGACGAGCCGGTCCATCAAGCCTGCCCCACACCTCATGGGAGACAGTTGACCCTGTTCCTGCAAATGATGCCACTGGGGTGACGCATGTAGATGAGGAATGGGCAAAAAATTAATACTTCAGGAAGTGACTTTGGGTGGGAAATTAAGGAAAATGGAAAGAGTTACATCTATTCTGTACCCAACATTGTAGCGGTGCTTTGTTAGACTGACATCACAATAAGCTTACTTGTCTAAAAAGCAATGATGCTCGCACTTCAAAAGTAATTCATTATATCAAGTATTTTGTTTGTGTAATAAGGTGCTATATAAATGCAAGTACCAAAACCATGACCAGAAATTATTATCCCAACAAGTACATGTATGGTAGTCCAGATTGAAGCATTATTGATTGAATCTTGTATCCTAATCATTCAGTCTCCACATACAATCAGAAATTTCTGGTGGGGGTTGGAAGAGATGAAGAGACAGTTTCATAGCTTTAGTTCGACTGGTTTCCTGCTGACAGCAGGCATGCTTTGTGACCCATCATGAGTACAAGTTCTTAATGGCCATTTTTATTTTGGTTATTTGGTGTTTTCCCACATGTTCTCTGAACATGAGTTCAGCCTTGGCTCCGTGGTAGCATTCTCGGCTCTTAAGTCAGAAGGTCATGAGTTCAAGCCACGCTCCAGAGACTTGAGGACATAATCTAGGCTGACACTCCTGTGCCGTACTGAGGGAGCTGCTGCATTGTTGGAGGGGCTGTCTTTCGGATGAGACATTAAACCGAGGCCCTGTCTGCCCCCTCAAGGTTACATGAGATCCCATGGCACTATTTGAAGAAGAGCAGGAGAGTTCTGTGTTCTGGCCAACCTGTATCCCTCAACCCACACCTAGGGGGAAAAAAAGGACGATCTGTTATTTAACTGCTGTTTGTGGGACCTTGTTGCAAATTAGCTGCTACGTTACCTACATTACAACAGTGACTATGCTTCAAAAGTACTAAATTGGCTGTAAATCACTTTGTGATATCCTGAGTTGTTGAAAAGTGCTATCTTTCTTGCACTCCTTTCCCTCTTTCTTTCTCCCCTCTCTTTTTCTTCTTTTTATCTTGAAATTTCAATACTACTTAGGTGCTATTCCTCAGACTCTCCTTGAACTTTGTACTGCTGTCATATATTTCCTGATTATGTGTGAACTAATGAGCAAGAACAGTAGATTGTAGTTATAATTTTGCTCATTTATTAATTTTAAGTTAATTCTCAACATACAAAACTTCCTCGACCTACCCCATATTTTGGCTCCGAATGTCAGGGAAAAATTTATAGGGCTATGGGGAAAGAGCCAGGGGAGTGGGACTAATTGGATTGCTCTTGCAAAGAGCCGGCACAGCTGATGGGCCAAATGGCCGCCTCCTGTGCTTTATGATTCTATGAACTGGCATAACTTTGAGTTATGACGTAAAAACAGAAAATGCTGGAGATACTCAGCAGGTCAGGCAGCATCTGTGAAGAGAGAAACAGAGTTAACGTTTCAGGTCGATGACCTTTCGTCAGAACTGGAAAAAAGCAGGAAATGGAACAGATTTTTAAGCAAGTGTAGGGGCTGTGAAAGCGGGGCGGGGCTGAAAGAACAAAAGGGAAGGTCTGTGATGGGATAGAAGGCAGGAGAGGTTAAGAGGCATTAAGAGATATTCAAGGCAAAAGGAGATGGTAATGGGACAGGTTAAGAAACAAAGGATGGCTCTAGATGAAGTGTAAATTGCGCTGGCAGAATGAAAGACCGCTGCCATGTGGGAGAGAACAACAGAAGGCACAAACAAAAAGAGTGGATAAAAAATATATACATGATGGGGGCCGAGGTTATGATCTGAAATTGTTGAACTCGATGTTGAGTCCAGAAGGCTGTAAAGTGCCTAATCGAAAGATGAGGTGCTGTTCCTCGAGCTTACGCTGAGCTTCAGTGGAACAATGCAGGAGGCCGAGGACGGTGAGGTCTGAGTGGGAGTGGAGCAGAGAATTAAAGTGACAGGCGACCGGAAGCTCGGGGTCCCCCTTACGGACTGAACGGAGGTGTTCCGCAAAGTGTTACTCAATCTGCGTTTGGTCTCCCCAATGTAGAGGAGACCGCATCGTGAGCAGCAAATACAGTATACTAAATTGCAAGAAGTACAAGTAAATCGCTGTTTCACCTGGAAGGGGTGTTTGGGGCCCTGGACAGTGGGAAGGGTGGAGGTATAAGGGCATGTGTTGCATCTCCTGCGCTTGCATGGGAAGGTGCCAGGGGAAGGGGTGTTGGGAGTGATAGAGGAGTGGACCAGGGTGTCGGAATGCTGAAAGGGGAGGTGAGGGGAAGATGTGTTTGGTGGTGGGATTACGCTGGAGGTGGCAGAAATGGCGGAGGATGATCTGTTGAATGTGGAGGCTGGTGGTGTGAAAGGTGAGGACAAGGGGAACCCTATCGTGGTTCCGGGAGGGAGGGGCAGGGGTGAGGGCAGAAGTGCAGGAGATAGAATGGACACGGTCAAGGGCCGTGTCAACCATGGTAGAGGGGAATCCTCGGTTTAGGAAAAAGGAAGACATGTCGGAAGCACTGGTATGGAAGGTGGCATCGTCAGAGCAGATGCGGCGGAGACGGAGAAACTGGGAGAATGGAATAGAGTCCTTACAGGAAGTGGGGTGGGAGGAAGTGTAGTCCAGGTAGCTGTGGGAGTCAGTGGGCTTGTAGTGAATGTTTGTCAATCGCCTGTCCCCAGAGATGGAGACGGAGAAGTCGAGGAAGTGAAGAGTCGGAGATGGACCATGTGAAGGTGAGGGAAGGGTGGAAATTGGAAGCAAAGTGGTTGAAATTATTACTAGTTCAGGGCGAGAGCAGGAAACGGCACCGATACAGTCATCAATGTACCGGAAAAAGAGGTGAGGGAGGGGACCTGAGTAGGACTGGAACAAAGAGTGTTCCACATATCCCACAAAAAGTTATTCGAGTTATGACAGCTGTGCATTAGGTTTATGACCTTTTTACATTTCATTTTATAGTTGGTTTTTTAAAAAAAAAGCATTTTATCACTGTTTCAGAACTCTTGCTAATCTTTTAGGCCTCATTACTGCTTCCTTGAGGGGAAAGAGAACTGGGAGCAGCCTCTAATTTAAGCTGTAATATACTGAGGCTGGAGAGACAATCCGTTGACGGTGCAGGTGTGATTTCTTTACCTGGTATTTCTGCCCTTTTAAAAGGAAATGTCATTTTTCCCACCCCGTGGGATGGAGGTAATTCTTGTAAGGCAGATAAACTTCAATTAATGAGGAAGACTATACCTGTGATAAGTAATCAATAATTTTCTTGTGATATTTTGTAGTACACTTGTGATACAAACTCAACACTTAATGGCATTCTGTTACTTGACTTCTGTGGTCTGTTTATTCGGCCTCATTCACAGACTAAAATCCTTAGGCATTTGATGGGGCGGGGTGGGGGGAAATGTGGAATGAATACCCATCTTCTCCCACTTGGAAAGAAGCACAGAATTCACCTAAAGAGTTATTGGGCCTGCCTTACTGAGAGCATTCACTTGGTTTTCTACTGATGGAGTCCCATTCACACTTACCCCTCTCATCTCTTTCCCCCCCCCCCCCACAGTCCCATCCTCCACTGGCTCCAACAGTGTTGTCTATCCTATTTGTTTCTGCATATTATACTTGCATAAATTTGAGATTACCTACAATGGCAGTACAGTGCCTACTGCAGTATACTAGTGACGTATCGTAGGAATCTCACTATTTGCTTGTTATTCTACTGCTTGTTTACTAGCAACGAAAGTTGTATTGGCAACCAATGTACCTGTGTAATCCTTTGATTCGGCATATCTTGGTGTAGGTGTTATTTGGCATGGATTCATAAAAGTAGTTTCATTCTTACATAGTGCATTTTGCTATTTATGGTGGAACATTCTTTGTTCCAGTCCTGCTCAGATCCCTTCCCTCACCTGTTTTTCCAGTACATTGATGATTGTATCGGGGCGGTTTACTGCTCTCGCCCTGAACTAGAAAATTTCATTCACTTTTCTTCCAATTTCCACCCTTCCCTCACCTTCACATGGTTCATCTCCGACTCTTCCCATCCCTTCCTCGACGTGTCTCTCCATTTCTGTGGATAGGCTATCAACAAACATCCACAAAAAGCCTACTGACTCCCACAGCTACCTGGACTACACTTCCTCCCATCCCGCTTCCTGTAAGGACTCTATTCCATTCTCCCAGTTTCTCCGTCTCTGCCGCATCTGTTCTGACAATGCCACCTTCCATACTCGTGCTTCTGATATGTCTTCCTTTTTCCTCAACCGAGGATTCCCCTCTACCGTGGTTGACACGGCCCTCGACTGTGTCCGTTTCATTTCCTGCACTTGTGTTCTCACCCCTTTCCCTCCTTCCCAGAACCATGACGAGGTTTCCCTTGTCCTCACCTTTCACCCCACCAGCCTCCACATTCAACGCCATTTCAGCCACCTCCAGCGTGATCCCACCACCAAATACATTTCCCTTTTTTCAGCACTCCCAAGGAACCGCTCCCTCCGCAACACCCTGGTCCACTCTATCACCCCCAACACCACTTCCCCTTCGCCCGGCACCTTCCCATGCAAGTGCAGGAGATGCAACACCTGCCCTTTTACCTCCTCCCTTCCCACTGTCCAGGGCTCCAAACACTCCTTCCAGGTGAAACAGCAATTTACTTGCACTTCTTCCAATTTAGAATACTCTATTCGCTGCTCATGATGTGTTGGTCTCTACATTGGGGAGACCAAACGCAGATTGGGTGACCGCTTTGCGGAACACCTCCATCCAGTCCGTAAACGTGACCCCAAGCGTCCGGTCGTCTGTCGCTTTAATTCTCCGCTCCACTCCCACTCTGATCTCTCTGTCCTCGGCCTCCCTTTTTTTTCTCACATGGTAGCTGTTGATGATTCTGCCATCACCATTTACACCTTATCTTGAGTCATCTTTTGTTTCTTAACTTGTCGCATTACCTTCTCCTTTTGCCTTGCACCATCATCCCTTTTGTCAGTCAATCTCTCCTGCCATCTAGCCTATCTCAGTCCCTCCCTTTGTTCTTTCCTGCCCTCCTCCCTGTCCCTGCCCCTGCACTTGCTTAAAAATCTGTTACATCTCTAACCATCTCCAGTTCTGACAAAGGGTCCTTGACCTGAAATGTTAACTCTGTTCCTCTCTCCTCGATGCTGCCTGACCTGCTGAGTTTTTTTAAATTCGTTTATGGGATGTGGGCATCGCTGGCAAGGCCAGCATTTATTGCCCATCCCAAATTGCACTTGAAAAGGTGGTGGTGAGCTGCCTTCTTGAACCGCTGCAGTCCGTGGTGAAGGTACTCCCACAGTGCTGTTAGGGAGGGAGTTCCAGGATTTTCACCCAGCGACAATGAAGGATCGGCAATATACTTCCAAGTCAGGATGGTGTGAGACTTGGAGGTGGTGGTGTTCCCATGCGCCTGCTGCCCTTGTCCATCTAGATGGTGGAGGTAGCGGGTTTGGGAGTGCTGTCGAAGAAGCCTTGGCGAGTTGCTGCAGTGCATTTTGTAGATGGTACACACTGCAGCCACGGTACGCCAGTGGTGGAGAGAGTGAATGTTTAAGGTGGTGGATGGGGTGCCAATCAAGCGGGCTGTTTTGTCTTGGATGGTGTCGAGCTTCGAGTGTTGGAGCTACACCCATCTAGGAAAGTGGAGAGTATTCCCTCACACTCCTGACTTGTGCCTTGTAGATTGTGGAAAGGCTTTGGGGAGTCAGGAGATGAGACACTCGCCGCAGAATACCTAGCCTCTGACCTGCTGTTGTTGCCACAGTATTTGTGTGGCTGGTCCAGTTAAGTTTCTGGTCAATGGTGACCCCCAGGATGTTGATGGTGGGGGATGTGGCGATGATAATGCCATTGAATGGCAAGGGGAGGTGGTTAGACTCTCGCTTGTTGGAGATGGTCATTGCCTGGCACGTGTGGCGCGAATGTTACCTGCCACTTATCAGCCCAAGCCTGAACGTCGTCCAGGTCTTGTTGCATGCGGGCATGGACTGCTTCATTATCTGAGGAGTTGTGAATGGCGGTGAATACTGTGCAGTCATCAGCGACCATCCCCATTTCTAATCGTATGTTGGAGGGGAGGTCATTGATGAAGCAGCTGAAGATGGTTGGGCTTAGGACACTGCCCACTGAGTGTTTCCAGTATTTCTGTTGTTTCAGATTTCCAGCATCCACAGTATGTTGCTATTGCTGTTTTTGGTGTTTTATCCCCATTAGTTAACTGCTGAAAAATATGTGGTTTGTTTCCAGGATCTCTATTAGAAGCATGTAAAAGTACATGAACAAAATTTCCTTTACTGCATGTGCAACAGTTTTTCCCAATTTGTTTTCTCTCCAGTTTTCTCCTTACTTGAAGGCACTTAAGGGGAAAAATTCAGTTGATTAGCGCCTCCAGTTAGTGCCTGGCGGGGGCGCTAACAGGGCACTGCTGCAGTAGCGCCAGGATGAGGTGACTCCAGCAACGCACGCCAAATCTTCCCCAACCCCCCCCCAAACCCCCAGTAACTGAAAGGATATTTACTAGTCTTGGCCCCCT
Source organism: Squalus acanthias (assembly GCA_030390025.1). NCBI lineage: Eukaryota > Metazoa > Chordata > Chondrichthyes > Squaliformes > Squalidae > Squalus > Squalus acanthias. The sequence continues at coordinate 126,022,047 of CM059434.1, forward strand.
TGGGGCTATCCCCGGATCAGGTGTATTTCTTAGATGTTCACTTTCAATTAAAGTTTGAGGTAGCCGAATCCTAAAGACGTTTTACTGGATCTCAAGGTCCGGGCTATCTCTCCCTAAAGGAAAGGAACAACCCGAGAATGTTACCGTCCTCCAGATAGCGCTTTTAATAAGTTTAGCCAGACTGTAACGTCCCGGATATTGAGGGTCCAGAGATCGCCCCTCAGAAAAATGTACCTCTTCACCAAAGAGTGTACAGAGACTGAGTTCGCGAGTTATTGATACAGAATACTTATGTAAGACAATTCTAAAAATATATAGATTTATTAAAAGAACTGACATGCAATTTACAGTTAGTGAATTAGTCAATTGCAACGTTAACAGTTATAAAAAGAGAAAAAATACAATCTTAGTTTTAAGAGAATCTTACTTTTAAATATTAACTTAGCTACAGTATTACAGTTCTTAAAATTTTCTATCAATATCAAAATACCTTTGATCCCCGAGGTACAAAGAGTGGAAGACCACAGAGCCGCCTCTGCAGTCAAGAATCGCCTTGCCCAATTAAAGTGACTCTGATATCCCATTTGAGACTTCAATTTTTATACCCTTTTTCAGTTGTATTTCCTTTAAGGTTTCTGCTGATGCAAGTTAATTATCACTATTCATCTTTCTGCTGACCTCTGCAATTCTTTACTGCCACATCAGCTTGTAATATTCCAGAATCTGCAACATCTCCAGGTGTTCTGGGTTCACCATATAAAAAGGTGTGAAAGGCAGATGTTCCTTATCTTTACGAAGTTTAATTTATATCAGTTATCCAGGGTTGACCATTGTGTTGTTCCCAAAAGGTCAGCCACCTGGAGCCATCCCATTCTTCTGTTTCAATAAGGTTATTTAGTCAGGGTCAACAACTTGTCCTGTTTCAATAGCCAGAATTCTTTCATAGCTACTTCATAGTTAGGTTTCTAAATTTCCAAACCCAGTTTGTCATGTTTTAAAGAATTTATAAGGTAGAGTTCCTTATAAGGTACTCTTCCGGGTCAACCACTCTCTTATCTCAACAAGGCCAGAATTATTTCATAAGATAGGTGTATTTTTCTAAAAAGGTTATATAGTATATTCCTTCACATAGCAATGCTACTACGAGTCAGCGCCAGGTAGATTGTGACGTCAGTGAGCTTGCAAAGCTCACTGAGCACCCGAACTGCAAAATTCATTGTCACCCCCTGCCTTAGCACCTCACCCCAACGTACATCATACTGCGGTTGTAATAAATTAAACCCCAAATCCCTGTTGCTCACCACATCCCCATCATTTCATCCCTGTCGCAGGCCATATCACTGCGCAAAGCTGAAATGAGATGCCACAAAATAATCCAAACTGAATTAATAAATTTATCAAAAATCAGTGGACACATTTACAGCAACATTACCACCTATTCACCCTTGTGCAATCCCTTCGTGCCTCTAGTTACTGTGCCTTTGCCTACTCTAGTGCTCCTATGAAGTGTTGGCCCAGTGGCTGCAGCATGGCGGCTGGAAGGCTGCTGAGTGTCCCTGCGGGAGACTTCAGATGGCCTTGCAAGATGCCCTCGACCAGCTCTGGGCCTGGAAGGCCCGGTTGTAGACTGCACCACCTCAGCATGGGCGGCAGCAGTCTGGGCTAGCTGGCTGACGGGCAGCGACGAGGACAATGGTGGAGTGCCAGTGGTGGGAGCAGGAATGCTGTCATCCTGAGAGGACAGCAGCTTCCTGCACCACTGACCCACTGCCACTCCCCAGAGGCAGCACCTCCACATCCCCAGCACTGTTGCAGCACAGATTGCTGGCCTGCTGCGACACTGTGAAAGCTCTGGTCGACGGTGGTAGACCCAGCCACGATGGCAACAGTCAGAGCTTGCGTGGCATCAAGCTGAGACTGCATGAGAGCAGTCTGAGATAGAATGCCACCAAGCATGGACTTCATGACCGCACGAAGACGTTGCGCCAACTGTAGCAACCCATTGCTAGTTCAGCACAGATCATGAATCAAACTAGTAACTTTCCTGGTCCGTATGGCTCGGCTTGCTTAGCCAGTGGAAAGGTTACTTTTAACCTAGTAGCCAAATAACAAGATTAAGACAAAAAAATGCTCGTTTAAAAACTTGGTTGACATTCCACAGGACTTCCATCCATCGTGTCAAAAACAAAATTAAATGTTCCTTCCAAGTTGAGAAGTTTTCCAAACTGAATGGAAAAACTAAAATAGATACATAATTGGCACAAATAATGTAAAGTACTGCAAGAAGCTTCAGACACCAAAAAATGTACTCCTTTGAAGATTGAGTCTGCTATGCTTATTAGTTGTGAATCTTTCATGCATGTGAGATAAAACAGCACAGCCAGGCAGACCAATCACTTTGACAATGGAATATACAGTAGATTATTTGGATACATTGTTACAGTACAAGTTATTCTGTTTCATGTTCTGTGTTGAGCATTGTCACAGTATGGCTTCATGTCATGGTGAATTGAAAACCAGACCACTTAGGGCTATGTTTAATAGCTAGTATGTGCACTAACCCAGCTAGTGACTAAGCAGCAAGATGAGAGATTTGTGTTTTATTTTATTTTGGAGTGGAACATTCTTTCCTTTTAAGGTGCTCTATCGATATATTTATACATGGGGGCATTCGGTATAACTGAGTAGTTTGTCATTTTTTGGATTGTCAGAGGTTGAGAGCTCAAATCCCACCATGGCAGGTTGAAATGGAATTTAATAAATCTGGTAATTCTGTAGGATGGCACCAGAAAAAAATGACCATGAAAGATGCTGGATTATCATAAAAACCCCAACTGTTTCACTGCGTTCCTTTAGGGAAGGGTAGTTGCTACCCCTACCCTTACATGTGACTCTTGTCCCAGACTATGTGGTTATGCCTCTGAGGTAGCCAAATAAGCCACTCTAAAATGAATCACTTCACCTGCAGCTATTCAAGAAAGCAGCCTATCACCATCTTCAGTCAACTTGGCCAATAAATGTGGCAATGTTTTTTTTCAAGATTGAATTTCTAACAAGGCGTTGGTTAGGCCATGTTTAGATTATTGCCTGTCATTCTGGGCACTATTATAGGAAGGATATTTATGCCATGGAAAGGGTATACAGCAAGCCTTCACTGAAATGATACTGGGAATGAGAAGTTATAGCTATGAAGAGAGGCTCAAAAAATTGGGGCTTTTTCATAAACAGGTGGTTTAGGGGAATCTAATTAATGTTTTCAAAATTATGAAAAGTTTTGTGAGGGTAATTGGTATATGATTGTTTCTACTGGTTGAATCAGCAACAAGGGGACAGAGATTTATGATTATTATTACATGAATTCAGAGCATGGAATGACTTACCGCAAGTAGCTATTGAAGCAGAGAATATAACCGAGAATTGGATAAGTATTTGAAAAGGCTCAATATAAAAGGAAAGGGCAGAGGAATGGATTAGAGTTGATAGTTCTAGTGCAAGCATGATGGGTTGAAAGGTTGCCTTTAATGCTGTAATTTCCATGATCTTTGATATTTTCCACCCTCATCATGCACCATTTGCTGCCGCCTCCCAAACCTTTTGCCAATGTGACTGTAGAACCAGTCACTGGGAGGTGCAGTTCTCGGCATGACTTCCTTTGACGTGTCGCCCTTCCTTCCAAGGAGGCTCCTGCCACGCATCAGGAAATCGCCTTCTGTTGTAAGCGGCAAATCCTGGTCTCATTGTTTTCTGGTACAGCACCACCATGTTTTATATTTTACTTCTGTCATAACCAGTGGTACAATATTCTTTGGATAACTGAGTAATAAAAATAACACCAGAAAGCAAAAGCACATGCACTTCTGATGTCTTTATACTGTAATCCTTTTTTTTCTCTTCCCCACACTGCCTGCTTGTTTACTTGACTGATTTTTCTCTTTTTTGGTCCTTTCACCACTTGTGTTCCTGCTGTTCACTTGCTGAAACTATGAACAGGCAACCTGCTCTTAGGCTTCTGCCCATGCGCTTTGACAGGTACTAAAAGATGCAACTTGGCAGTCGAGAACTTAGTCAGTTTATTGTCTCCCCTAATGAGAAGTTCTGTTCAACACCTTCCCTGGATATTGTGGCTGAGATTGGGAAGTTGTGTGGAATCATAGTTAAGTCTCTCACCTGAATGCCAGACAAGTGTGTAGTCTGGAAACTGCAGATAAGAACATAAATAGGAGCAGAAGTAGGCCATTTGGCCCCTCGAACCTGCTCCCCCATTCAATAAGATCATGTCTGATCTGATTTTGGCCTCAACTCCACTATTCTGCCTGTTCCCCATAACCCTTGACTCCCTTGTAGTTCAAAAATCTGTCTATCTCAGCCTTGAATATATTCAATGATTCAACCTCCACAGCTCTCTGGTGTAGTCAATTCCAAAGATTCGCGACCCTCTGAGAGAAGAGATTCCTCCTCCTCCTCGCCGTCTTAAACGGGCGACCCCTTATTCTGAAACTATGGCCCCTAGTTCCAGATTCCCCCACAAGGGGAAACATCCTCTCAGCACCTACCCTGTCAAGCCCCCTTAAAATCTTGCATGTTGCAAGAAGATCACCTCTCATTCTTCTAAACTCCAATGAGTATAGGCTCAACCTTTCCTCATAAGACAACCCCTTCATCCCAGGAACCAACCTAGTGAACCTTCTCTGAACTGCCTCCAATGTAAGTATATCCCTCCTTAAATAAGGAGACCAAAACTGTACGCAGTACTCCAGGTGTGGTCTCACCAATGCCCTGCACAGTTGTAGCAAAACTTCCCTATTTTTATACTCCATCCCCCTTGCAATAAAGGCCAACATTCCATTTGCCTTCCTAATTACTTGCTGTACCTGCATGCTAACTTTGTGTTTCATGTATGAGGAAACCCAGATTCCGCTGCACCGCAGCATTCTGTAGTGTCTCCATTTAAATAATATTTTGCTTTTCTATTCTTCCGACCAAAGTGGATAACCTCGCATTTTCCCACATTATACTATCTTATACATTATACTAATAGCATATTAATATCTCCATTCTGATAGTGGTCCATAAACAGTACTAAAGTGTGTTTATATTTATTCTGTAGAGAATGTACCATAGAAAAGAATTTTGATATATTATAAAAAGCTTTGTGTTTAAAAGTTTTGAATGCAGCGGGATAGTGGAATCGTTTGCCGCAAGGCGCAACCAATGCTCCATCAGTTGCAGCATTCAAAAAGTTACAAGATAATTACTTAAAGAATATAAAAGAGAATGGGGAGAAGGCAGAAAAACGGCAATGCGCAGGGCCTAAATCTAGCCCAGGCGAAAAGAGACGCTTCTTGTGCTAACATGTGTGTTTGCCCATGCTAGGCATGTGACTCCACATACGAAGTGTTTTTTTTTAAGTGCACCCATGTTGGATTTTGCATTAACTTTGGGTTATTCGCTCGAAAATGATTTAAATGAAGTTGGTCTGTTGCACGTCCCCTTGCATTCCTTTGAATTTCAATATTTTTGAAATAGCTGATTAAGAAAAACAAATGGAAAGCTGAGCAGCATAGCAACCAGGCGCAAAGAATGAGAAATGCAAGTGTATAGCATATCCAGTGGTGGAAAGGTGGAATTATATGAACTAGAATATCTGAACAGGGAATAAGTTTGCAGAGGGAGAAGCATTTTTTGGGATTAAGCTAGAATAGAACATGAACTCCACTTCTGATCACAACTGGCTGAGCACCGCTGACCAGCAGCAATGGGGAAAAAGTACAAACTTAATCCGTAAGCATCATTGGGGAGGTCATCCAGCGGTAATATAATTGTCTAATCTAATGAACGTACTTGAAACATTTCCCTGGTTTTAAAATTTCAGTCATAAAATGGAATGAGGTCCATAGGTGCTGTGTATATACTACAGTACTGAGTCACCACATGAGGCTAGGTGTCGAGCTGTTTAGATTGCAGTTGCTGTAACTGAGACTCAGCCATAGTGGGCACTAGGGTAAATTTGCACAGCATTGCTGTCTTGGAGAATATGCAATAATCAAGTTGAAGTTTCTTGTGTTCGGATGTAACTTTATATTGAAATGCTTTATATTTCTGTTTGCTTCTCTATATAATAGCACCATTTGTATTTCAGAAATGCTAGGCTGGTGCAATTGAAAACTGCTCCCCTGGCATTTTTGGCTCATGAGCCATACAATGACACCATCAGTGAACTATGTACAGCAGGAACCAGTCAAATACTGTACTCAGGCGACAAAACACTTGAGGCAGACAGCACTATAGGAGTGCACTCCTAATAATAGATTATGCTGAAGATCTAAAGAAAGGTTTCACTTATAGGAGCCAAGTGAACAAAGAACATTTGTAGAATTAGAAACTTGTACAAGTATAACAAGTTTCAGGTTTCTGTCAACACCTACATGTATTTGTCTTTTGAAGTTATGAGGACCATCTTCCTGCTGGGAGCTGCCTGGTGTCTGGAGCTTGCATTCAATAGCGTAATAACTCATTCTGCGACCTGTGTTCCACCACTCTGGGGAATTGTGTGTTGGTTCTCTGAGGTGCAGTGCCATACTGACCATTATTTGATTAAAAAAGTATGACCAAATCAAATGTATTTATTTCTTGAGATCAGAGCAGGGCTTTCTTCCCCCACCCACACCCAAATTTTCATTCCTTTGCTCTGAAAGGAGGTGACTCATAATGGGGCAGTGTTCCTTCGCTGCCAGCAGACCTCTCGTACCTTACCCAAATGGCCATTCTTGATATGTGAACCTGGAGAGTTGGTGTTGGTGATTCAAATCTGTGCTTCGTCCCGTCACCAAATATGCACTTTCTCTGGATAATGGTTAAGAGCAAGAACTTTTGCCTTTTTGAGCCTGCCCAGCTGAGAAGAGTGCTTGAATTTAGTACATGGTCAGTACATGCAGTGCATTTACCAGTGAGCTACTGTGATAGCCCCTCAAACCAAAGTAGCAGTAGTTGTTTCTAGATTTAGCTGTTGGCTTTTAAGGGTTATTTGTGCTTTTTTTTAATTAGCTTTTGTGTGTCAATTACCTGGACTGGTTTTATTCTGTATTGCCAGGACTTAAAGCACAGTTGCCAAATCGTTGCCCAGTATTGAACAGCTTTTAATATGAAGTACAACCAGGGTGGCCTCTCACGGAATTGAATGTGTTTGTGTAATGATGTTGCGATTGATTGGTGACCAATTTTGGAATGATGTGCATTGGTCATGTCTGCTGTGCAATATTGAGGCCTATTATGGAAATGGTTGATATTTGCTCTCTGGCAATAGTAAAAACTCTGAAGTCAGGATCTTCCACATATTGATTCCCAGAACATGGGTTTGAATTAAAATCATTCCAGAGCGGAATGCCTTTTTGAACTAGTCATCCATAGTGAGTTTTTAGTTTTCAACTCGGCTGCCACATGGAATACCTGGAGTGAAATTTTCCTCATTTGAGTCTGGGTGGGGCAAATGGCCAGGTAGGAATCATTCAACTTGCTCTACTTGGAAAATGCCTGATTAGTATTAGTGTAGCTCCATAGACATGGAGATGTCTGCATCTCAGAATCTTCTGGCTGAAGAAAGATGTGGAATTGGGTGGAAATTGGAGGGATGAACCTTTTTTTGATAATGGAGAAAAAAATGAGCTCAACGTGACTCGTAGCATAATTAGAATTTGATGCTCTTCTAGTCTGGCATAGTTTTAAGTAAATTGGGAAGCAAGACTATTTTTGGCCAAGTGGTCATGTATGTTTTTGACAGTGGAGCATAAGTCAAAAAAGCACTCCTGCAAGTCTCCAGTCACTATCAAGGTGTGGTAGCCTAGTGGTTATGGTACTGAACTAATAAACCAAAGATTGTGAATTCAAATCCCACCTTGACAAGTTGTGAAATTGAATTCAATAAATCTGTTAACTTGTGGGCTAGACTAAAATAAGCACCAACTACTTGCATTTATATAGCACCTTTAACGTAGCAAACTGTCCCAAGATGCTTTATGGGAACATTGTCGAACAAAATTTGACACGGAGCCACAAAAGGAGATATATGGGCAAGTGACCAACAGCTTGGTCAAAGAGGTAGGTTTTACGGAGCGACTTAGAGAGGCAGAAAGGTTTAGGGAGGGAATTCCAGGGCACGGGGATGCGCAAGAGACCAGAATTGGAGGAGCGCAGATATCTCTGAGGGTTGTAGGGCTGCAGGAGGATACAGAGACTGGGAGGGGCGAGGCCATGGAGGGATTTGAAAACGAGAATGAGAATTTTAAAATCGAGACATTACTTAACCGGGCACCAGTGTAGGTCAGCGAGCACAGGGGTGATGGGTGAACCTTGGTGCGAGTTAGGATACGTGCAGCACAGTTTTACATGACCTTAAGCTTAAGAGGATGAAAAATGGGAGGCCAGCCAGAAGTGTGTTGGTCTAGTCAAGTCTAGAGGTAACAAAGGCTTGGATGAGGGTTTTAGCAGCAGATGAGCTGACTATTAAAGCTGTAAAATTGTTGTCAACACCAAATTGGTTAATTGATGACCTTTCTTCAGGGAAGAAGCCTACATATGACTCCAGTCCCACACTATGTAGTTGACTCTTAATATCCTCTGGACAATCCGGGATGGGCAATAAATGCTGCCTTGCCACAGGAACAATTTAAAAAAATAATCAAACTTAAAACTATCCTGATGGCTTAATGGGTAAATGAAAGTTTGCATGGTACTGTGCTAAACCACACAAACCAGTAGGTCTTAGGGAGGTTTTGGGTGCTACAGTTATCTTCAGCATCACTGCTCGGGAGATCAAGGAATAGCCAAGGTTTCCGCTCTTAATCACCTGATGGAATTGCATGTGATATATTTTGGAGTGATGGGATTGTTCACTCAAGAACAACAACTTGCATTTATATCGTGCTTTAATGTAGAAAAATGTCCAAAGGCATTTCACAGGAGTAATCAGACAAAAAAGTATGGCAAGACAAAGGTGGTGATCTTGGGAGTGGTTACCAAAAGCTTGATCGAAGAGGGTCTTAAATGAGGAAAGGGAGGTAGAGATGCAGAAGGTTTAGGAACGTGATGCCTTAACGACTGGTGTCATAGCCACCAATGGTGGGATGGGGTGAGAGGAGATTCACAAGAGGCCAGAGTTGGCACAACCAGAGTTCTGGGTGGAGAGGGGTGTATGGCTGGTTGAGGTTACAGAGATGAGGGTGGCAAAGTCATTAAGCGATGTAAACGTTAGAATGAGAATTTTAAATTGGAGTACTGGAAGCCAGTGTAGGTCAGCAAGGGCAGGAGTCAGGGAGTTGTGTGACTTGGTGAGGGATAGGATGGGTCCCTGTTCCCCCATAATGAAGAATTGCCACTTGTGTGAAGTACTAAAGTGTTACTGATGTGTGTGTGTGTAACTGTTCTCCTTCTACAAGGCATGAATGCCTTCAGGAAAGGAGGGGATAAATCAGTGGGAAATTGGACCTTGTGTTGAATCTATTTTAATGAGTTTCTTTGGAGTTTTGAAACAAAAGGGAGCTATTTCATGGTTTATTTTTTGATTAAGGTTTATTTACAACAGTTTTGTAATTCTCCCTTGATAATTATATAAACTTCCCCAACTTTTGTGTTAGACATCAGCCACTTCATTTATGACAAGTGAAGGGAGCAAAATACATCTCTGTTTCGATCTGTATGTGTCCTTCTAAGGCCAATAACATTTATTTTCCCATTCTTGGTGTCTGCAATTTTTCAACCAGGGAATAAATACTGCAGAAACATTCCCATCAATGCTATGCACTACCCATGCCCAGCCACATAGCATGTCTACACCACTAAAATAAAACTATTTAGGGCTTCACAGGAGAGATTTATAAATAAGCATTTAATGCCATAAGAATGGAATAAGATTTACATTTCTATATGCATGCTATAGCTGTTAATGCTATACTGAAGTTCATTAGTTAAATCTACTCTGTACTGAGCATCTTTTTCCTGTTTTATGCGTACTGTAGTACCAGAGTGCAGTTATCTGCTTTCACGCTGCTGCTAGTGGTCCATGGACAAATCTGCTGGTCTTGGTTTACTCTTCAATTCCTTAGGTCTCACTGTGCTACACACCATTTCTGAACTTGGAAGTCAGGTAGGTGAAGTCCCTACCAATGCTATGCTGGGAGGGGCTACAAGTTAACTTGTGCTTTTACGCAAGGCTAGACATAATATACATATTGCAGGAGCTCCTAAGAAATTATTTGCTGCATTGGCATTAATGGTTATAGCCCCAGCTGAAGTTTTTTCCCTGGCACCTCTGGAAGCAGTAGAACTGGAACAGCAATGCAAATACCAGCCTCTTGCAGCAGTGGCTGCTTTTTCTTCATGCACAAGTCATAAATCTGGCTTTCCCATTGCTGGACTTGTATGGATATACCCAATTCATTGGGGAGGGTCTGATAGCTAGCAAGTGAAATTATAAATGACTGTTGTGCACCACAGTTGGTCTCTAAGGAAAGTGTTAATCAGACTTTTCTAAAGTCTATTAATGTTATACTGCTATTGATTTTTCTTTGTATTGTAGTAATATTGCCCTATTCTTGTTGAGCAAGGAAGTAAAAGTCAATTTTCAAGTAGTGAGCATGAAACTTTTGAAGCAAGGCTGACCCTAAAGCACTGGTCAGTTTCCAGATGAAGTAGTCACCAGCGTAATGTGGGAACTCCATTAAAGACATACCATTGCATTACTGGTTCCTAAATTTCAGGGAGCTATAATCATTGATAATAGATGCAGGGAAAACAGGTAGTCTGCAAAAGGAAAACCTCTGGGTATATATCTTTTAATTTGGGGTTTATGTTGAATCATGAGATTGACTGTTCACATGATGCAGAATCAAAAACAGACATAATTAAATGTTTCACTTGGTGGAATAGCAATTATATGCCACAAGAACTAAATTATTGATAAGGTAACAGTAAGGGAGTTGTACCAATCTAGTTAGCCCAACAGAGAAAGAGCTTGTTAAGTAAGGAAACTAGTTTATTAACTAAAGTTAATGATATGGGACAAATTCAATTAAATTCTTTTTATATGGAGTTGTATTAACTTTTGTATAATCATGTAATGCAGAAATTTGTGAATTGTCACATGGTGGGTGAGAAACGTATAATAAGTAACCGTTTGTACCAATATCTTGGATTCATAAATGGTCTGATCAACCTGCATGCTGAGCTCAGATAATGACGCAGTGCATGCCCGCATGCAGCAAGACCTGGACAACATTCAGGCTTGGGCTGATAACTGGCAGGTAACATTCGCACCGCACAAGTGCCAGGCAATGACTATCTCCAACAAGCGAGCGTCTAACCACCGCCCCCTTAACATTCAACGGCAATTACCATCGCCGAATCCCCCACCATCAATATTCTGGGGCTCACCATTGACCAGAAACTTAACTGGAGCAGCCACATAAATACTGTGGCAACAAGAACAGGTATTATGTGGCCAGTGTCTCACCTCCTGACTCCCCAAAGCCTTTCCACCATCTACAAGTTGCAAGTCAGGAGCATGATGGAATACTCTCCACTTTCCTGGATGAGTGCAGCTCCAACAACACTCAAGAAGCTCGACACTATCCAAGACAAAGCAGCCTGCTTGATTGGCACCCCACCCACCACCTTAAACATTCACTCCCTCCACCACTGGCATACCGTGACTGCAGTGTGTACCATCTACAAGATGCACTGCAGCAACTCGCCAAGGCTTCTTCGGCAGCACCTCCCAAACCTGCGACCTCTTCCACCTAGAAGGACAAGGGCAGCAGGCGCATGGGAACACCACCACCTCCAAGTTCCACTCCAAGTCACACACCATCCTGACTTGGAAATATATCGCCGTTCCTTCATTGTCGCTGGGTCAAAATCCTGGAACTCCCTAACAGCACTGTGGGAGTACCTTCACCACACGGACTGCAGCGGTTCAAGAAGGTGGCTCACCACCACCTTCTCTAGGGCAATTAGGGATGGGCAATAAATGCTGGCTTTGCTAGCGACGCCCACATGCCATGAACCTCTAAGTCCCCAAACTATTCATGCCCTGTATGGTTGTAAGTACTGTTAAGTGTATGTTAAATACTATTGCATGTACTATATGCTTAATAAACTATGAATGCTGGCCTCCATGTACAAGAACTTTATTGATCTGAGGAATAGATAAAACATCTAAGAAATAAAAATAAAAAAATTCTCTAACATTTCTAGTGCTTTGAAATCTGACCAGCATTGTAGAGCAGGTGAATTTCACAGCACCAGAGACTGCCTTACAAAACCACTTCTACTTGAGGCAGTTTTGCAATATAAACGTTAACTGGTTATTTATCTCATTGCTGTTTGTGGAACCTTGCTGTGTGCAAATTGTCTACCACATTTACCTACACAACTATAACTGCACTTGAAAGTAATTAATTATCAGTGAATTGCTTTGAGACGTCTTGGAGATGTGAAAGGTGTTCCATAAATGCAAGTCCTTACTTTAAATGACAATTCAATGTTCGATGACTGGTGTGTAGGCACAGTGGCATTGCAAAATTTTCAAATCTCTGTTCCCCTAACTATATATGAATGGCTGGAACTGGTTGATTTCGGGGAAATCAGCTTGAGCAGTTTTCCATAAATGCCCAAATCTATATCTTGTGTACAGTAATTCGGTGGATCAGTGTTGATTTGGTTTCGTTTTTCCACAAACTGCAGCTGAGTGTGAAATGCAGCACATGGGATGTTTAATGCTTCATGCGGGAGCAGAAAGGGAAGTATGGTTCTGATTGAAGTGGACCAAATTAGAATTAACACAATGAAAATGCAACAGTGTTTTGACTTTGTGTTGGGAAATTCCATTTTTCTGATCCTTATTCATGACCTTTGCTCTATTGCAGACTGGATTAATCATGGTTTTATTCTCATCAGTATTTGCTGTAATATTGTGATCTTGTTTCTCCCACATTTCAACCATTTTTCCTCCATCTCTGCGAGCGTTTGTTTTTCAGGCTGCTATTCATTTGATCGACAGACTTTGTTTAGATTTCAGTAGTACAGTGATCCATTTTTTTTTAAGTACTGGAATCCCATCAAATGAGACTAACCGACTGAATATTTCAAATCCTCAGGTAGTGACGCATCTCAACAGCAGTGAAGGATGAGATGGATTCATACAAAAGCAAAATACTGCGAATGCAGGAAATCTGGAACAAAACTGAAAATGCTGGAATTTCCAGCATTTTCTGAGATTCAAGTTTGACTTCTCTGGAACAAATACTGATGACGACTCACTTCATTTCCACTCACTTTATAAATAATTGGCTCAAGCTTCAAGGCCAGCAATTAGCCATCAGGCAGGCTTTAAAAAGGTTCTTTTATTTTGCAAATTTCTTATTTTGAGAAGTCATTTAAAAAAAAATAGACTTCTCCTCAGCGCATCCAAAAGTGCTTCACAATCAGTGAATCGCATTTGAAGTGTAATTGCTGTTATATACGCAAACGCGGCAATCATTTCTGCACAGCAAGGTTCCACAAACAGCAAATGAGTAAAATAACCAATTAATCTGTGTTGCTGGTGTTAGTTGAGGGAATAATGTCGATCATGACACCGGGAGAACTTGTTCTTCTTTGAATACTACCATGGGATCTTTTGCGCTCATCAGAAAAGGAAAACAAGCCCTCAGTTTAATATCTCATCTGAAAGATGGCATTTCTTCAGTGCAGCACTGAAGTGTCAGCCAAGCATATGCGTTCTAGTCCTGGAGTAAAGCTTGAACTTACAACCTCTGACTTGGAGGACAGAGTGCTACCACTGAGCCAAGATGACACTTCATCAGTTACTGGAAGAAATAAACTATCATTAAATGAAAAATGTTTCAGATTATGAAATGATGTAAAATAATTCACCGTTTCTCAAAACTCAACTTTGTTCTCCCTGAAGGTGCTGACCCTTGCTACTACCAATCCAAAAGTCTTCTATAGGCATATAAATAGTAAAAGGATAGTAAGAGGAGGGGTGGGACCGATTAGGGACCAAAAAGGAGACCTATGCACGGAGGCAGAGGGTATGGCTGAGGTACTAAACGAGGACTTTGCATCTGTTTTCACCAAGGAAGAGGATGCTGCCATAGACGTAATGAAGGAGGAGGTAGTAGAGACACTTGATAGGATAAAAATTGATAGAGGTATTAGAAAGGCTGGCTGTACTTAAAGTAGATAAATCACCAGAAGCGGATGGGATGCATCCTAGGGTGTAAAGATAACCCCAGCAACTACAGGCCAGTCAGTTCATCCTCGCTAGTGGAGAAGCTTTTAGACACAATAATCAGACAAAATTAACAGTCACTTGGACAAGTGTGGATTAATTAAGGAAAGCCAGCACAGATTTGTTAAAGGCAAATCGTGTTTAACCAACTTGATCGAGTTTTTTGTTGAGTTAACAGAGGGTTGATGAGGGTAATGCAGTTGACTTAGTCGACCTGGACCTCCAAAAGGCATTTGACAAAGTGCCACTTAATAGGCTTGCCAGCAAAGTTGAAGCCCATGGAATAAAAGGGACAGTGGCAGCCTGGATACAAAATTGGCTAAGTGACAGGAAACAGAGTAGTAGTGAACGGTTGTTTTTCGGACTGGAGGAAGGTATACAGTGGTGTTCCCCAGGGGTCGATTCTAGGACCACTACTTTTCTTGAGATATATATTAATGACTTGGATGTGCGTGTACAGGGCACAATTTCAAAATTTGCAGATGACACAAAACTTGGAAGTATAGTGAACAGTGAAGAGGAGAGTGACAGACTTCAGGAAGACATAGACAGGCTGGTGAAATAGGCAGACATGTGGCAGCTGAAATTTAACGCAGAAAAGTTTGAAGTGTTGTATATTGGTAAAAAAGAATGAGGAGAGGACATCTAAACTAAATGGTACAATCCTAAAGTGGGTGCACGAACAGAGACCCCGGGGGTATGTGTGCATAAATCGTTGAAGGTGGCAGGGCAGGTTGAGAAAGCAGTTAAAAAGGCTTATGGGATCCATGAATAGAGGTATAGAGTACAAAAGTGTGGAAATTATGATGAACCTGTATAAAACACTGGTTCAGCCACAACTGGAGTACTGTGTCGAATTCTGGGCACCACACTTTAGGAAGGATGTGAAGGGCTTCGAGACATTGCAGAAAAGTTTTACGAGAATGATTCCAGGGATGAGGGACTTCACTTTCTTTGATAGACTGGGGAAGCTGGGGTTGTTCTCCTGACCTCATCTCTGGAGATCTTCCCTCCATGGCCGCCAACCTCATAGTCCCCCAACCCCGCACAGCCCGCTTCTACCTCCTTCCCAAGATCCACAAACAGGACTGCCCTATTAGACCCATCGTTTCAGCCTGTTCTTGCCCCACGGAACTTATCTCTTCCTATCTCGACTTTTTTTTCTCCCCTTGTCCAGTCTCTTCCCACCTACATTCGCAACTCTTCCGACACCCTCCGTCACTAACAGTTTCCAGTTTCCTGGCCCCAACCGCCTCCTTTTCACTGGACGTCCAATCCCTCTACACCTCCATCCCCCACCAGGACAGCCTGAGGGCGCTCCGTTTCTTCCTTGAACAGAGGCCCAACCAGTCCCCATCCACCACCACCCTCCTCCGCCTGGCTGAACTTGTTCTCACATTAAACAACTTCTCCTCTGACTCCAGTCACTTCCTCCAAATTAAAGGTGTTGCTATGGGAACCCGCATGGGTCCTAGCTATGCCTGCCTGTTCATGGGATATGTGGAACATTCTTTGTTCCAGTCCTACTCAGGTCCCCTCCCTCACCTCTTTTTCCGGTACATCGATGACTGTATCGGTGCCGTTTCCTGCTCTCGACCTGAACTAGATAAGTTCATTCACTTTACTTCCAATTTCCACCCTTCCCTCACCTTCACATGGTCCATCTCCGACTCTTCCCTTCCCTTCCTTGACTTCTCCGTCTCCATTTCTGGCGATCGGCTTTCGACAAACATCCACTACAAGCCCACTGACTCCCACAGCTACCTGGACTACACTTCCTCCCACCCCGTTTCCTGTAAGGACTCTATTACATTCTCCCAATTTCTCCGTCTCCGCCGCGTCTGTTCTGACGATGCCACCTTCCATACCAGTGCTTCCGACATGTCTTCCTTTTTCCTCAACCGAGGATTCCCCTCTACTGTGGTTGACACTGCCCTTGACCATGTCCGTTCCATTTCCCGCACTTCTGCTCTCACCCCTTCCCCTCCCTCCCAGAATCACGATAGGGTTCCCCTTGTCCTCACCTTTCATCCCACCAGCATCCACATTCAACGGATAATCTTCCGCCACCTCCAACGTGATCCCACCACCAAACACATCTTCCCCTCACCTCCCCTTTCAGCATTCCGAAGGGACCGCTCCCTCCACGACACCCTGGTCCACTCCTCAATCACCCCTAACAGCCCTTCTCCTTCGCCTGGCACCTTCCCGTGCAAGCGCAGGAGATGCAACACCTGCCCTTTTACCTCCTCCCTTCCCACTGTCCAGGGCCCCAAACACCCCTTCCAGGTGAAACAGCGATTTACTTGTACTTCTTGCAATTTAGTATACTGTATTCGCTGCTCACTATGCGGTCTCCTCTACATTGGGGAGACCAAACGCAGATTGGGTGACCGCTTTGCGGAACACCTCTTCAGTCCGTAAGGGTGACCCTGAGCTTCCGGTCGCCTGTCACTTTAATTCACCGCTTCACTCCCACTCTGATCTCTCTGTCCTCGGCCTATTACACTGTTCCAATGAAGCTCAACGTAAGCTCGAGGAACAGCACCTCATCTTTCGATTAGACACTTTACAGCCTTCCGGGCTCAACATCGAGTTCAACAATTTCAGACAATAACCCCTGCCCCCATTTTTCATGCTGTATGATTTTGCCATTCCCATTTGCAACATTTTATCTTTCCTGCCTCTTACAAAAGCACAGTATGTTCTTTCAACTCCTTCCTCTCCTCCTAAACACCGCCCCCCCACCCCCCCCACTGTCTCTGCACCTGCTCAATATCTGTTACATCTCCAGCTTTTTCCAGTTCTGATGAAGGGTCCCAGACCTGAAACGTTAACTCTGTTTCTCTCTCCATGGATGCTGCCTGGCCTGCTGAGTATTTCCAGCATTTTCTGTTATTTTTGTTCTCCTTGGAGC